>CM044004.1:67482481-67744981 GCA_024085815.1 Flaveria linearis | reverse complement strand
GTTAAAATGTAGCACATTTTTTACACACTCTATTTACCCACAAACCCTATGAACAATTAACCTCAAAATACAATCAAAGCTTAAATGTCTCTCGTTGTCTTAAACTCCATAATTACATATAACACTAATCGATGATTAGAGGTGTTAACTTGAGCGATGGGTGATAATAGGTAGTGTTTTAAGATAATGATTGATAGTCAATGATAGCGGTAATTAGAGGTAATGAATAATTACGGTGGATGACATCAATGATTAATGAAACTCGAATGTCATTCGTTTTGTCATACTTAGTTGTCACGTTGATTGTTCGAGCCCAAAACAATACATAGATTGTTGTTCTAACGCAAAACAACATAAAACGTGTTATATTAACGTAAAATAGTGAACATTAAAATAGTAAGGAAAGTGTTGTTTCTATGTTGTTTGTATTTTGACATAATACACCACAGAAACAACACATGAGACCTTGTTGTTTTGACGTAAAACAACATAGAACATATTATCCAAATGTCACAAAACTGTGTTATTTGACAAAAACAACATAAAACTGTGCTATTTGACGCAAAACAACACAAAACTGTAATATTTTTATAAAATACAACATAATTTTGTGTTGTTTTGATGAAATACAACATAAAATTGTGTTGTTTGACGCAAGACAGCATAAAACTGTGCTGTTTGATGCAAAATAGCACAAAACGGTGCTGTTTTATGAAATACAGCACAAAAACGTTAAAATACAACACAATTTCACATAATTATATTTTTATGTAAAAAATATATCAATACTATACTCAATTTAAAGAGGAAAAAATGATTGATTTTATGGTGCAATTTGTTTTAAAAAATAATCTAGCATCAAAAAGTTATAAACGTTTAAAAAAATTAAAGAAAACTAAAAAAGTCAACAAAGTTGGTTACATACCCAAAATACCATTCCACCTTTTTTTTTTTGCAAAATTATCATCTTAGCCATTGATTAAGACTTAGAAGGTTAAGATCATTTCTTAGGCTTCTTAGGCAAAATATATTTTTTAGACGAACCTCACTCTATATACATATATATACAAATATATACATATGTATACATATGTATACATACATATATATATATATGTATATATATATGTGTATATATGTGACAACCCGGAAAATTTCGGTAAGTTTTAGGATTTTAAAATTCTAAAACTTGTTTATAATTATAGTATGAATAATAAAATAATAATAATAATAATAATAATAATAATAATACTAATAATAAATTTAGTATTAAGAAACTAAATCCTAAAAGTTTGGGTGAAAAATGTAAATTTTAAAACTTGTTTTAAATACTTTTAACATGAAATAATAAGTCTTGGAAAGTTGAGGGACCATTTCTGTAAATTGTTTTAAAATCCCAACCCACCGCCCGTCCCCGTCGACCTCTTTCTCCGGCCGGTCTCCGGCGAGTCTCCGGCGAGACCAAACACCCGAATAACGCGGTTCCAACTCGATTAAGCACTACCGACACATTCGAGTGGATGATTCGAACCTGTTCCCCACCTTAATTTGAATAATAGAGTCATCTACCCACCGAACCCACTTTTGACCGAAAGTTCGGCCGACCACCACCTAATCGACCACTAAACCTCAACTATAATCAAATTAATCAAAAGTGAACAATCATCTACCTATATATAATCGAATACAACCCACAATTTCATCTGAATCAAACACAAACACCACCATCGATCACCTCTTTTCATCGCGACTTGTTCTTCACTGTTGCTCATCTAAACGACCTCAATACAGGTAATGAAACACACCTTTTTGCTCGTTTTTACAAGGGGAACAATAGCCCCATGATTTCAGATGCAATCGAAATCGAATTGGAGTTCAATTTGGCTGGGATTCGAACTAGGGTTCTTGTGTATTTGAGGATTCACTTGAGTTGTGTTTAAAGGATTTAGAAACCGTGGTCTATTGCGGCTGTATGCCATTGGTCCACCGGTTCTACGCTCACTTGCAATCCTTGGGGTCACGGGTTCGAACCCGTGCACCCACATTTATTTTTTAAATGCATTTTCAAGCTTTTAAAAAATATATAAAAATTCCTAAAAATTATAAAAATAACTTTTATAAACTTCCATTATTTTAAAAGTATCTAAGTAATTTTCTATTAAAAACACTTTAATAATTTTTATAAAACATTATTTATAAATGTTATAAATAGTTATTTTTATAAAATTGGACTCTAAATAATAATTTAAATTATTAATTTATTATTGGATACTATATTATTTTTAATTATGGATAAATCATGATAATTGTGGAAATTATAAAGATTTTATAATTTCATAAATTATTTACAAATGTTATTTTAGGTTGTTTTTTATAAAATATACTAATTAAAGGTGTAGATTAATAATAAATTAAAACTTGTAAACATTACTTATTTGATAAGACAAATACAAATTAGATTTTATAAATTTAATTATAAAATCTTACTAAATTAAATACAAACTTACATATTTAAATAATGTCTAAAATTTATTTAGAACATAATGATATGTTAAAATCATTATTAAAGTAATCAAATGAAATGCAAATCTTTAGTTATTAAAGAATTAACAAAATAATTAAATTATTTAATTATATGTTTATAACAAATCCCAGAAAACCAAACCCTAGATCAATTGAACACCAGATTCAAGATCTAACTTATTTAGGTTATGGATTTGTATCTATTTGCTTATGTGAATTATAATTCCTTAGGAGGAATTTACTAGCTTGTTAACACCACACAAGAACTGAGGTGAGTTCATACTTAACTATTTCCCTTTTTAATCATTTAAATATTTTGGGGAGGAATACATGTTGTAATTGAAATTTCAAACTATTTTTGTGTATTATGTTAATATAATAATCGATCACATTTATGATTACATATGATTACAATGAAAATCCTTCTCTGTATACTGGACTATTAACAAGGCAGGGATCTTTTGGATAGTACTATCGGAGAGTGACTTACTCCCACAAAGGTTTGGACATGTGGTCCTTACCAAGATGCACAAAGATCTTATAAGTCATTCGAGATGACTGTTCTGTGTTGAGAAGGCAGATGTGCACTATGTAAATTTTGCCATTATAGTTCCACTTACAACCCATATGAGGATAAATGTAAAGAGAGGATTCGCGCCCTCTGATTTGAATTATTATAACTAATATAATATACACATAAAAAGGAAAAGGGAAAATTAATTATGTTACATGGCAATTCCTATGTGAAGGATTTGTTGGCTTGTACTTAGTTAATATATGGGATAGTGAGTTCACCTATTGTAAAGGGGTTCCATTAAGACTATCCATATACGGAGTGCTATCAGGGATATCTCAAGGTTCAATTGAAGTTATGAAATGACCATATCTTCACAAAATAAACCCTACTTTGAATGATAATGGATGATTTATTATATATGTTTTACTCACCTATGAACTCACCAACCCTGTGTTGACACTTGATTTTACATGTATTCTCAGGTATCTACTAGGAGCTTATGGACATGCACGTAGGATCATATAAGAGCTCAAGATACATTTTGCTTATTATTAAGACATGATTAGACGTATCGTTATGAGACAATCTATCTTTTATTTCCGCTACGCATAATATTTATTACTCTGAATATTAATGGAATGGTTATCTAAAATTCATCATATAGATAACTGCATCTCATGTGTGACTACTGTGTTCGATCATGTTTGTTCACTCCTTCGTGATAAATTCCAAACCCGGAATTTGAGGGTGTGACAGATTGGTATCAGAGCCATTGGTTATAATGGGTTAGGAATTACATCTAGCCTATAGCCACACACAATAGTTGCACAAAGTAAATTTCCTTAGTTAGAGATCGACTAGGATTAAGAAGTTATATGCTTAAACTTAGATACTTGTTTCCCTAAACTTAACTTTGACTCGTTGACTTTCCCCGATAAATGAACTTCCTAAACTTATTCTCAACGACATGTGGGATCTACACTTATCATCGTGGGTTCAATTCCTTAGACTTTATGTCTAATCTATGAAAATCTTATCGAGGTTTTGATTCTATAAACCAAATAAACTTGTGTGACACATAGACACCTGTATTCTGGATTTCCTGGCAAAAGGCCTTCGGGCTAAGGCAGGCATATCGTATAAATCTCGTTGCGAGACCAGTTATGTTTACCTGGGGATTTCTGGAATGAGTGATAAACTATGGTCAATACACAAGTCTCTAAGGCAAATGGGTCAAATTACCTTGACGTGTTCCATTTGATAGTCTAAGCTACGCTTGTCCCAACCTAAAGAGAGACTTGTTTCCCTAGTACTCGTGCCTTGCTGAATTTAATCGAAAAACCTAGGTTTCTTAAATTCCCATCTATCTTACAGTAATTGTCCATACTTTAAATATTTGATATAGAATGCATCTATTGAATATATCAAAGTGTCTTCGAAAAAGACATACTGCTGTCCTAGCCTTAGTCACTGATAAAGATAAGAAGGAGAGGAAGATTGAAGATGCACCAGTCGTCTGGGAATTTCCTGAAGTGTTCCCTGATGAACTGCCTGGTTTGCCCCCTAGAAGAGAGGTCGAGTTCTCAATTGAGTTAACGCCTGGAGCTACACCTATAGCTCAGGCACCATACCGCCTCGCACCTTCTGAACTAAAAGAACTATCTGACCAGCTTAGGGAACTCCTGAATAAAGGATTTATCAGACCTAGCTCGTCACCATGGGGAGCACCAGTGTTGTTGTAAAGAAGAAAGACGGAACCCTCCGGATGTGCATTGCCACTTGAATTTCAGGAAGGAGATAAAGTTTTGCTAAAGGTATCTCCCTGGAAGGAAAAGTCACTCTTTGTACCTGTTTACGGGTCGGAAACAAGGGAAATTGAACCCTCGCTACGTGGGACCTTTTGAAATTGTCAGAAGGATCGGCCCAGTAGCCTATGAATTAAATCTACCTGCTGAACTTGGTGGTGTGCATAATGTTTTTTTCACGTATCCAATCTAAGGAAACGTTTATCCGATGAATCACTGGTTGTGCCTTTAAAGGAACTGCAAGTAGATGAGAAACTCAGATTTGTTGAGGAACCAGTTGAAATCATGGATAGGGAAGTTAAACAACTAAAGCATAGCAAGATTCTGATTGTCAGAGTTCGGTGGAACTCCCGGCGTGATCCTGAGTTCACTTGGGAACGAGAGGACGAATTGATGCGCAAGTATCCTAACATGTTCAAGAATGTTGCCAGTGCATCTTAATTTTCGGGACGAAAATTCCTCTAAGAGGGGGATGATGTGACAACCCTGAAAATTTCGGTAAGTTTTAGGATTTTAAAATTCTAAAACTTGTTTATAATTATTTTATGAATAAATAATAATAATAATAATAATAATAATAATAATAATATAATAATAATAATAATAATAATAATAATAATAATAATAATAATAAAATTTAGTATTAAGAAACTAAATCCTAAAAGTTTGGGTGAAAAATGTAAATTTTAAAACTTGTTTTAAATACTTTTAACATGAAATAATAAGTCTTGGAAAGTTGAGGGACCATTTCTGTAAATTGTTTTAAAATCCCAACCCACTGCCCGTCCCCGTCGACCTCTTTCTCCGGCCGGTCTCCGGCGAGTCTCCGGCGAGACCAAACGCCCGAATAACGTGGTTCCAACTCGATTAAGCACTACCGACACATTCGAGTGGATGATTCGAACCTGTTCCCCACCTTAATTTGAATAATAGAGTCATCTACCCACCGAACCCACTTTCGACCGAAAGTTCGGCCGACCACCCACCTAATCGACCACTAAACCTCAACTATAATCAAATTAATCAAAAGTGAACAATCATCTACCTATATATAATCGAATACAACCCACAGTTTCATCTGGATCAAACACAAACACCACCATCGATAACCTCTTTTCATCGCGACTTGTTCTTCACTGTTGCTCATCTAAACGACCTCAAAACAGGTAATGAAACACACCTTTTTGCTCGTTTTTACAAGGGGAACAATAGCCCTATGATTTCAGATGCAATCGAAATCGAATTGGAGTTCAATTTGGCTGGGATTCGAACTAGGGTTCTTGTGTATTTGAGGATTCACTTGAGTTGTGTTTAAAGGATTTAGAAACCGTGGTCTATTGCGGTTGTATGCCATTGGTCCACCGGTTCTACGCTCACTTGCAATCCTTGGGGTCACGGGTTCGAACCTGTGCACCCACATTTATTTTTTAAATGCATTTTCAAGCTTTTAAAAAATATATAAAAATTCCTAAAAATTATAAAAATAACTTTTATAAACTTCCATTATTTTAAAAGTATCTAAGTAATTTTCTATTAAAAACACTTTAATAATTTTTATAAAACATTATTTATAAATATTATAAATAGTCATTTTTATAAAAATGGACTCTAAATAATAATTTAAATTATTAATTTATTATTGGATACTATATTATTTTTAATTATGGATAAATCATGATAATTGTGGAAATTATAAAGATTTTATAATTTCATAAATTATTTACAAATGATATTTTAGGTTGTTTATTATAAAATATACTAATTAAAGGTGTAGATTAATAATAAATTAAAACTTGTAAACATTACTTATTTGATAAGACAAATACATATTAGATTTTATAAATTTAATTATAAAATCTTACTAAATTAAATACAAACTTACATATTTAAATAATGTCTAAAATTTATTTAGAACATAATGATATGTTAAAATCATTATTAAAGTAATCAAATGAAATGCAAATCTTTAGTTATTAAAGAATTAACAAAAATAATTAAATTATTTAATTATATGTTTATAACAAATCCCAGAAAACCAAACCCTAGATCAATTGAACACCAGGTTCAAGATCTAACTTATTTAGGTTATGGATTTGTATCTATTTGCTTATGTGAATTATAATTCCTTAGGAGGAATTTACTAGCTTGTCAACACCACACAAGATCTGAGGTGAGTTCATACTTAACTATTCCCTTTTTTAGTCACTTAAATATTTTGGGGAGGAATACATGTTGTAATTGAAATTTCAAACTATTTTTGTGTATTATGTTAATATAATAATTGATCACATTTATGATTACATATGGTTACAATGAAAATCCTTCTCTGTATACTAGACTATTAACAAGGCAGTGATCTTTTGGATAGTACTATCGGGGAGTGACTTACCCCCACAAAGGTTTGGACATGTGGTCCTTACCAAGATGCACAAAGATCTTATAAGTCATTCGGGATGACCGTTCTGTGTTGAGAAGGCAGATGTGCACTATGTAAAGTTTGCCATAAACCTTAGGGAGTCAAATTAAAAAAAACATTTTTTGATGAAAATAACAAACATGACCAAACCATTGAAAGAAAATCATTAATTCACTTTAAGTTATAATATTGTATTTGAGAAAATCACTTACTCTTGGGTTTACAACTTATACACTTAAGAGGACGAACCCAAGAAATATTTTGGTGAAGAGTGCGAGGCAAAGGTGGGGTGATAATATAATTTTAGTGGGAGTTCTCATGATCTTCACATACATATAACATTTAAAAAAAAGTCTAGGGAGTCAAATTTACTTTAACCTAGATTTGCCCCTGATTAAAGGTGGGGTGATAATATAATTTTAGCTGCCCCCAACTCTTAACCTAGATTTGCCCCTGATTAAAGGCTGTAACAAACAATATAAAATAAATAAAAAGAAAGAAAGAAAAATCTAAGAATCCAACAGAAATTCACATTACAAAAGAGTATGAAAAAAGAACCAGATTATTGGGAATTAAATCCTACTCGACTTGAAATTGATGGACAGACATAAGGAAAGCATATAGACAAATTATTAAGAATGTGACAATGTTGATGGACCCCTAAAATATGGAGGAAAAGAAAGAGCAAAATATATACTATAAGTGACTTATATTAGATATAGATACCACCAAAAAAGGACCCTGAGCCCTCTGCAGTTGTAATTCAATTTGATAAGGACACATCAAATCAAAATAATAAATACCAAGTGGCTGCCTGCTTGCCTCCCTGCCTATACATTTCAATTGAAACTTTGATTTTGATTAATCAATCAATTCAAACATTGGAACAATTCGTAAAATACATTTTGCTATTTTTTTTCCAGAACTGAAATGCTCAAATCCCACCACATGCTGCTACAGTCACTTGTGTAGTTGTTTATCATGCATTTTGAATCTCTACTTTTTGGCTCTCCAGATAAATATTCTATTAGATATACACACATATAATATATATATATACATATGGTGTTAATAGAGAAGCAATTTTAAATAGTAGACTACAAACAGCATAAACACAGAGTATTACTTTCATTGTGGTTAAAGTTATCTAATAGCATAACTTCTCTTTCTCACTCCTATATCCATAATGCCGTAGTTATGAGTTCTTACACTTGTGTACTTAAAATTGATTATGTATTAAACCCAATATCTAGATGTATATGTCAAAGAACCATTAAATAATTAGAAATTTAACAAATCAGCTTTAAAGCTTTTAGCTTTTGATTATGAAACAAACAAAAGGAGAGAATGACATAAGAGATCTCGATCTCAACCATCCATTGAAATATGATCAAAGGGCTGAGAATTGGTTCCTAATTATTTAAAGGTTCTCATTTAAAGCTTTTGATTGTGACGGAGGATGGGTCAACATTGTTCATGTAAACAATTTTTCGCATAAATTAAACAAGCTTCGAGTTGTGGGATTAACAAAAATCAAATGAATGTGTCTTATAAAGACATATGAATTGATAGATAATATACAAATGTACCAAGAAGAGAAAAAAAACTTACATAATGCAATGTCTGAGTGTGCCATCACATTCACCACCAGATTGTGGGCCCATCATTTGCTGTGAATTCCAGTAATTTTATTGCTAGTCCACACACGGAAGGGCCTGAATCCAACCCTGCACTTTTTGTAAAGAAAAGACCCATGTCTTGTTTTTGGTCAGAAAGACAAAAAGGGTCAACAAAAGTCAAAAGTCAAAACACAAACAACGGTTGATTAGTGATTAGCAATGAGAATTGATAGGAGGGGCTAAAAAGGGTACATCTAAAACTGTTGTACAAGTGGTTGCTGATTTTCAATGAATTGTACAAGACATTGATGTTTTCTCAGACATTTGTAGCTTTCAACCTCAGGCCCCATACATTGTTGTGAGACTTACAAATTTATTCACTAAAATATGATTTACAGCACATATAAGATATAACAATATATATATACATATATGTATGCACATGTATATATAAATCATACAAGTGATAACATGAGGATTTGTAATTATGAATATTTCAAATGCAACAATGAACAATTTTATGGGGTTGGGTTAGCAGACTGTAGACGTTTACTTAAATATCAGCAGGGAAAACTCTCTCCAGAAAACTGATGAAACGTTTAGCGTAAAACTTGGGATCAGCAACCGATATGGACATGGGGTCGTGCCGAACAGATTTATAAGCATGCTCAATTTTTTTTCTCATGTTGTATTCTTGCAGTATGTCAATGATACCGAGATAAAGAACAACATCATAGACCTCAAAAAGTTCTGCCTCTGGGGAACCTGAAATGTCTTGTGAAACCTTGTGGTTCGCCTGAGCTGGCATGTTCACGCCTAATTGCACCCGTAACCTGAAATTAATTTTCAATACATTAGGTAAAATAGAAAGGGTGATTAACATAGAAGCTTACATCATTTGAAATAAACTAATTTCTCATTAGAGGTGGGTAACTAGTCAAGACATCTTGGTATTGGACTCCATATAATAAATAATTAATGTGTTGATTGTAATTAAAAAAAAGAAAACTACTATGGTAATATTTTAAGTCTTTCAATAAATTGCTATAAGAAGTTGTATGAATTAAAATAGACTTTGGACAACTTTCTCACCCATTTGACATGAAACCTTTTCAGCTGTCTTTTTATTTGACCCATTAATAAGTAAACTGAACAATAGTTCCACCAATTACCCTTGAGGTATGGGACAATGAATTAGGCAAGTCTTTCCTTATTTTTTGACCCGAAGGTCATAGTTCAAGTTACTGAAACTTCTTTGCAAACCGCAAGCGTGAGGCTGCATGAGTGCATGTGAACACTACCCTCTCAAAGCCAACAAACTTTAATAAACTGGAGTCACCCTACTTAATATATGAATTCAACAAAAATAATTCAATGACGAGACTAACATTGTCCGAACATAGCTTGCATTTTGACTTTATGCAGTCAAAAGGGTCAATTTGCAATAACCAACGGCTGACATAATTTTATATCTCTACCTAGAAATGGGTCATTTTTGGGTATATCTATCTCTAACCAGTCAAATCGGTTAGCTGAAGGAGTTTACTGAAAATGAAACAGGTCAAATAGATTGAAGTCCTCTAGAAATAATTTTAAGTAGAGATGACGAGACCAACACTGTCCGAACATAATTTGCGTTTTGACTTTATGAAGTCAAAAGGGTCAATCTTGCAATTACCAACGCCCAACGGCTGACATAATTTTAAGTAAAGATGGCAAGATTCATATATTGATATAGAAATGGGCCAATTTGGGTATATCTATCTCTAACCAGTCAAATCTGTTAACTGAAGGATTTTACTGAACATGAAACAGGTCAAATAGATTGAAATAATCTAAAGTGCACACTGCACACAAATGTATACAAAATTCTTAAGTCACATAAAGTAAATTAGATTAGTTTTGCAATATGATACTTTCATAATCATTTTAAGCACAATTTTTATTTATAAATGTATAACTTAAAACAAGAAAATAATCTGCGAGTTGCCTGACCTGACCCAATTTGACGCGTTACCATACCTGCCCATTTTGCTAACTTATCATTTAGTTTTAATTGATATGGAAATACATACTACTCTATTCACAACTATGTGCATAAAACATTTTGTGCAATCTCTCCAAAACAATAACAGTATTGAACAAGAAACATTCCACCGTAAACCCAATACCTTGCAGTACCAGGAAGAAGGAGATCAACTTCCTTGTCCCCTACAGAAAATGCCCTCAAGGTACTTCCTCTACTGTGTGGGCCTGGTGCAGTGTTTACAGAACTCGGTTCATGTGTCACTAGGAGAAGTCCCTTTGGAGGAATCGAAAGGTCCATATGACATGTTAAACCTTAAAAAAACACAGGGTAACTATAAATGTCATCTAACCTGGAATAAGGATAAATGTACATACATGATAGTGGTGTTTAAAAGTGATAAAGAATCTGTTAAGATCCTAAGAATAGATCATTACAAGCTTAAGAATAAAGGCAACTTACTATCATCGGTAGGAGTTTTCTGAGGCCTGTGGAATGCATCTGGTGGTTCCAAGTGAGCCTTCAAATGCTCAGGAGCTCTAAAATGCAATCCCAGAAGAAGGCTATAATCTATAATCTGTTGAGATTCTAAAAACGTACAGTCTAGATAGAGTTGTCTGCAAAAGTTGGGAGAAATATCCAGTTATAAATAATAACATAAATGAAAAAGAAAGGTGCTAAATAACTTACTTGAAAAGTGCGTCACGCAATGACTTGTCCATATGGAAATCATAAGCAAGATCAAGGTCTTTTAATGTGGTACCCTCTTCTATGTCATCTTTATTTGTACATCTTCCTTGATAAGAACCCTTTAAATCATAACGACGATGTATCCGCAGTTCTGTGTAAAACATATTTCCCATGACCACAAACTGTACCTAAACATGAGAAAATAAAAAAGTAATTTGTGTCGATCATGATAAACTAAGGAAACCAGAATTAGCGGATAAAAGATCAGATACCTTCTTGCCACCTCTTAGTGTTATCTCATGGACGCCATAGAATTTAGTGATAAGGGTGTTATCATGTGCCTGCACATGATTGTAATAGCTTGGAAGCATCTTCAGTAAAACCTAAGATACATCATAAAACAATTACCAAAGATTTACTTTTCATTCAGAAGCAAAAATGCACAATTCCTAAGCCATGAAAAAAATAGTGTAAGCTGATTTCAAAATTATGAGTGTATTTAAAGTAAGGTAGCTGTAATGTGCAGGAAAAAACCAAGGAAGAAAGCAGACATGCATACAGAAAGTATATAAACCGCTCTGTCAAGAACTACAACTATCATGTATCATGTTCGAATGTCAATTCATTACATAAAAAAAAACTTTCAGGACACTTGCCATCATCAGGTCATCAAAATTCAAAACTAAAATGTGATGACATCAAATAATATTGCAATTAGTAGCATCCAAACCCACACCCTGACAATCTTGTATTCAGACACATTTCCAAGGAACTTAAAGTACTTGGAAGACTAAACTACTTCCTTAGAATAGAATTTGCTCATACAGGCATGTTTATTTTGTCAACATAAATAGGAGCTGCATATGTTGAAGGAAAATGGAAAGAACAAAATGATATTGTGTATAATCAAATAACAGAGAATATGTGCATAGTATGTAATCTCCTACTATAAGTGGCCAATTTCAGGTAAGTGAGAAATGTTCAATCTTGAAGCGGAGATCAATGGGGATGAAAGGTAGAAATTGTTATTTCCTTGGAAAGAGAGGACTCTACAATCTGTCTTTATATTGGTAGCATCTTATTAAGCTTTCAAATAGATTAGCTGGTGATGAGAGAATATTTTTGTTAGAGAATGTAAGGTAGGTTCAATATCTCTTTACCACAGTTATGCAAAATCCAAGCACATGGCATGAGGGCATGAATTAAAGTGCTTCCCATTGCTAGTCTAGGCTTCTCCTATGAGTAATCATGGAGTACCATAAAACAAAGCTTTAAGCGCATCAACACAAGGAAAAGAGAAACAATTTGCCATAATCCTTCACTTTTGTTACATTTAGTATTCCTATGTTACCATGCACCTCTACATATTAATCAACACGAATCTCTTCCTAACTCTTTGGTTGAGCCTAAACTTGTAAGACCATATGGAGGGAAAATAAGGAAATTGTTAGAGTGGTTGCTTACATTATATAATGCAAAGTGGTGATAGCAATGACCAAATAAGGGAGCATGTGCAAAAAATATGAAAGAAGGTATTAAAGAAGCACAAAGAGGCATCATATAAAGTAGGACATATGTACACAATCACTGAATAATTGTAAAAGACATGGTAAATAACTTCCATAAGGGCCAAACACATGTTTCCGTAGATTCAAACCTTGAGCTCGGATGATCTTAAGGTTTTAATCACATATTTGTCATCATGAGAGAGATAGAAAATGCTGCCACTTTTTCCTGGAGAAGAAAGCTCTCTTAAGCCATCATCCCCACATATAGACATCATATAATCTGCAGCATCTAACTTGAACAACTCCCTCAAATTCCTGAAAAAATTCATCAAGATGATTATGACCGCACAAACATCAATGTAACATAGACTATAGTAAACTACATAACAAATCCTAACACGTATAAAAATTTCACAATCCTCAACCAAGTTACCCTTGTCCTTCTAACTACAAAGTACCTCAAATAGGGGAGAAGTTCATTACATAGATCTCATTAACCAAGTGAACATCATTTACATAATAAGAGTTGATAGTTGATATTACGTTCACAGTGCATGATTCAATTTATATAACATATCAATCAATACTATTAATGGAGCTAGAGGTCTCACTAGAAGCGGCCCCCCACCCAACCTTTCCCAGACCCTACGCATAGTCAAACTATGTGTGGGATATACTGGGTATGTTTGTTTGTTTGTTTGGTATCAACCATAACTATTAAGGCAATATAATACTGAGTTGTTGTGTTCTCTTTTTCCTTCATACATGTAGTCTTGATCATAGTTCCATGATACTGATTAGAGATTACTTCTTAGGGACGAATGACAATGGAGCTATCAAAGGCCCATCTATTCCTCGATACATTCACCATGGGTTTTATTCATAAGCTTGCTTCTTGTTCGCATCCAATGAATGTAAAAAGAGAGATTCTATTCATAATCCGTAAAGCAATTCAAGATATGCCTAACCCTAACGTTCACTTGTTGGCGTTACGAGTTTCCCTTGATCTACGAGAGCCACCTTTTTGGGGAGTTGAACATTAGGATCCATCAGAATGTCAACTAGTTTGCAATCTAATAGACCAACTTCATTAAGGTGCAAAATATCAAAATTCCCACTGTTGATTATGCAATGACGTATCAAAAATTTCAAGCCTTCCTACATCCTTAGTCTTTAAGTGTTTGAATAAATGATCATATAGTTGTCAGATATCAATGAGATCATTGTTGGTAATTATTATATTATCAATAGACGCTATTAAGTATGTGCAATATAAGCATGAATGCCTATAGAATGCCAATTTGTTAAGCTTTCTTCTTAATCAATTCTGAGGTGAGAGTTGACTCAGCAAGACTTGCACCCGACTTTAGAAAAAGTAGTGTCCTAAGTTTTTAAGCTATAGAAGTAGTCTTCTCGGTGACTAAAGACTCAAAATGGGAAGATGGCCATGGGCAAGCGCATCCTTCAGTTAATGCTTCGCTTTGAAATCGCCTCCCTTCTTCCCTGATAGATAGAGCTAGTACAGAAATTAGGCTCTTCTACCTACATAGAAAGCAACCTTACCTTAGATTATATCCCAGCCTGGTAAGTCAGAAATGGATTACCATACCACCCTACTAGAAGAAAGAAAAGAATATCCAAGCATCCAGCCCATCTGAATCTTGGGTACAGGCCATCTTTATTTCATGGGCCGACTTGGTGATCTACCTTAAGCGTATTTCTATTTCTTTGATCACAATATTAAATCTACCAAATTAAGTCGTGGGACTGCTCAAGGCAATGGAAGTAGGCGTTTTCTATATCATGTTAATTAAGATACCAATATTATCACATATAACTACTATAAGAAAACAATGTGTTTTTACTAGTGATTTTGGCAATAAAAGAAAAACGTGTCATTGTATATAAAGCTATATATCTAGGTGTATCATTTGGAAACTAGTGTTGGCCTAGAATCATTATATCGACACTCGAACTCATATGGATTTAATGTCAAAACTCAAATCACAACTCAAAGAATTATACTAAACAAAACCACAAAGAAAGTCAATACAAGACACCTATATTTACTAAAGAAAACTTAATCACCAAGAATCCTAAACCGACCCAAAGTAGAAAACTTAATCATTTCAAATGCCAACTCATTAAATAACTCAAAATATCCTTATTTGACTTAATCTCCTACCAAGAAGAACATACTAATAAAATAAACTCTAACTATTATCTCCTAACACTTAAACCATTAATCAATAATAACCCTTCATCCCCCCCCCCTCTTAAATCTTTGATGTGTTCCTCTAATATCTTAAATTCGTAACAAGACCCACATATTTTCTATTTGATTCATGGACCGATTAAATCTTCAATTTGCTTTTGATCTATTCCTCGATCACATTGACCACTTTCTTTAATCAACCCAATCTATCTTGGGAGCTCCATTTCCATCATTATAATCACAATCAAAATCTTCATATTCATCTTCCACGTAAAAACTCAAGCTATCCAATCTTTGTTTTTCCTTCTCTTGGTCGTAAACTTTAATGAATTTCATTTTTTTTCCAGAGCAAAACCGAACGATCTTAGATGTGATCTTTGTTGCTAGATAGCCTCTTTTCAACTTTCTTCGCTTTCCAGCCATGAGTTTATTAAGGGGTGTGTGTGTTTGGCTAGTTCAATAAATGAGGTGCGTGTATGCTTGCTTCTATTTCTTTTTTTTTTCTTCACCAATCCAACCACATTAGCCACCTCAAATCGCTTTCTGCCAATAATTGCTTTTCCTTTTTTCCAATTAATTTTCACACTCCCTCTCTTTGACACACATGTGATTCTTCTCCACTTGGTGGTCTCGATATTCTCCTCACTACTCTTGGTCCTTGGTTGTTGCTAACACCTCTTGCTCGATCGCCTTCACATGTTTCTTTGATCGTCCCTTTTCACATGTCTTGATCGTTCCGTTTTGATACTAATAGTTGGCCTAGAATTATCATCCCCACATAAAAACACACTAGGATTCAATGACTAAACTCAAGTCACGACTCTACTAAAAATATTAAACAAAACCACAAAGAAACTAAATACAAAACATCCTATTTATACTAAACAAGAATTGATCATCATGAATCATAGACCGATTTAAACTAGAAAACTTAATCAAATCAAATGCTACCTCCTAAAACAACTTAACCTATCCTTATTTGATTCCATCTCCTACCAATATAAACATACTAATATAATTAACTCAAACTATTATCTCCTAACACTTCAACAAATAATTAAAATTAACCTTTTAACTAGTAGACCTAAGGTGATCAGGTTGTCAAATAAGCTACTTTGAGAATAAAAATCCAGTAACAGTCTTAAGACATAACAACTAACTCCTAAGTACAATTTGAGTGAAATGTTTTTGTTCATCAACCATTGCTTCAAGATAGGATAAATGCTCTATTGTAATTTTAGGAATAGGAATAGGATTAGAGGAAACACTAGCAATAGAAACATTATAGATAAGTGATCAATAATCATGGTTCAAATTAAATATTTAGGATGAGGATTAGCGATTGATTGTGTACCATTATGTTGGTCCATAGGAAGATTGTTGATATGCAAAACCAGAACTAGAGGTTGTTGTTGGAGGCTGACAGTTAGAGGTAATTATGGCCGGTGGATTCTCGAGGTAGGAATTGTAGCACGTTGGATAAGATAGCAAGTTTTCAATGGCAAGGCACCTTTTTAGCGTGCAAGAGAGAAGATTTAGAGGAGAAGGAACTGATTGGATGACTCATGTTGACTGATACGGAAACAGACGTCAAAGATCATGTTCTCAGCAGTCATGAAAGATTATTAAGATGAGATGTATAACACTTAATTACGATGATACTTTTTTTCTCATTGGCATAGAAGTATCACATTCCATGATGAGGAAGCCAAGACCACAAAGCTCAAACAATTTTTTTAGTTCCAAATCAACTACTTAGGTCGACTTTGGTACTTCCTTGGCATAGAAGTATATCGTTCGCCACAAGTATACATCATTCTTAGCAAAAGTAACTCTTTGACATCTATATGAGTGTGGACCGTCGGGTTGCAAGCCAGTTGATAGCCTAATGCTTCCTACAAGGAAGCTCTATACAAAAGACGAGGGCCCAATAAAGGATCTAGAAAGATATAGACGATTGGTTAGGAGGCCTAGCTATTCTATAGTTACACAACCACATACTTCCTTTGTCATAATAGCCTAATGCTTCCTACAAGGAAGCTCTATGCAAAAGACGAGAGCCCAATGAAGGATCCAGAAAGATACAGACGATTGGTTAGGAGGCCTAATTATTCTATAGTTACACAACCGTATACTTCCTTTGTCATGAGTGTTTAAGTCACTTCATGGCCACACCATACCCTAAGCACTTGGATGTTGCTCCCCAGGCATTAAGGTATATTTGCGAGGATGGAGATGACGGATATGCGGACTCTCAGATGCAGATTTAGTGGGATGTACAGTTTCACGATAGTCTACGATTAGGTCTTATGTTTAAATCTTGTATTTGAATAGTAAAAAGCAACAATAATATCTAGATCAAGTGTCAAATCGGGACTTAGGGTTATAAAATAGGTTTGTCTTCTCTGAAATTCGAACGTGTGCATCATTGGAGATCCAGGTAGCATCGTTCGGATTGTCTTGTGGCTTGGGTGCAGGTTGGTCCGCTGATGGTGAGGGTGGGGTAATGGTTGCTGACGAACAAGTAATAAAACCATCGACATATCCATACAAATTGTTTGTAACCAGAAAGGGTCGTAAAATAGCTTTCCGGTAGCCATAGTTTGATGGGGATAATTTGAATGCAAACTTTTGAGAATTGTGAGTGGTTTTGGCAGCATCAGAAAAGGGTCAAAGCAGGCCATTAGAATGGCTGAGTAAGGTGGAAACAAAGAAATAATCGGCTGAGGAAGATGGCGGTAGCTTTAGGGTTTTAGAGATGATAGCTCTGATACCAAATTAGACTTGGTAATTGTCCGTAATTGAGGAATTGTATATTATGAATGAGATTACAAGAGATATAAATGAATTGCATATTTACATAAATACCCTGTAATATAAACTTATTATTTATTTGTCAAATACTCTCCAAGTATTGAGGTAACTCACTAGGTCTAGCGCTTTTGTATTACGAAAAGGATCACAGTTATGTGGGTACATTTCCCGAGGATGGAGATGACTAATATGCGGATCCTTAGATGCAGATTTGGTGGGATGTCCAATTTCATGATAGTCTACGATTAGGTATTGTTTTTAAATCTTGTATATTTGAAGAGTAAAAAGCGGCAATAATATCTAGATCTAGTGTCAAATCGGGACTCAAGGTTATAAAATAGGTTTGTCTTCTCTGAAATTCGGGGTTGTTTCTAACGACTTGATGCGATTATATTATGATAGCCAATCAGTTGTGTGTGTAGCCTAGACTCAAGTATTTCATGGGAGAACGAAACATATAATGATCGATTGTCATCTAATCAGGTATCAGATTGTCGGCACTCAAGTAGACCCAATCTATACAAGTGATTCATGTGAAGACGAAATATAAACTTGCAAAAATCGTTACCAAACCTCTTCAAAAACCACAAAAAGATTTTATTTGTAAAAGGTTGAGCATGATTAACATCTATGCTCCAACTTCAGGAGAAATGTTAATTGTACATAGTGTATTTAGTTTATTTTAGTAGTTAATGGCCCACGCGCCCGACATAGGCTTCTCTAGTGTTTGCTATATGTATATGTTGAGGGTTCCCCCTTCATTATAAAAGTTCAAATATTTCTCAATCACTTTATAGCCACCAAGCAAGAAGTAAAGGAAAAAGAATGCAAATCCTACAAACAAATACCTAAAGACCATAGGACAATAGTCTTTCCAATAGAAATCAAATGAAGAATGTGGAGGTGTCAATTGTGAGCCTTCCTTAGGGAAATACATCCTTAGTCTTGCTCGTTCTCCAAAATCAGAATGTCTTACTTCACGTAGGGGAACGGGTGTAATTTTGCCAACAGTGTACCTGTAAATCAAGTCCCACAAAACAAAGTAAAAATTAAAAAGTGGAGCCATATTTTAGAATTAAAGTAGGCTGAAAGCAACAAAAAAAAGAACCAACTCATGGTAAAAGTACTTGCACCTAGAACCTTCATAAAGTACTTGGTTTGAAAGATCCATAGGTCATAAGCATCTACCTCTATTTGGTACAATACAAACGTAGTTCATTGTTTGTACATGTACTAAATACCCGGATGCAGAAATAAGGAATCTTTCTCTTGTGCATAAAACATGGAGAGGGATTTGTGATGTAATTTCCTACATGATCTGTCATGGATGGGGATCTACCTAGGTCTAAATAGGAGATCAAGAAAATTAGAGGTCCAATCACTATCACTAGTTTATAAACACCAAAAAGACATTAACATTAGAGAAATACCACACCAGCGTAAAAAGTGACTTTATGAACAAAATGTTCATACATATGGCTGGACGAAGACTATATGGTGTATAAAATTATGTATTGTATGTATTCCATCATTGTAAAAATGATATGCATCCTATTCCATATGATTATGTGATTGTGTATATTGTCTACACTAGTGCTCACCGCCTTAGAGGCTATTAATAAAAGAAAAGGTATGCCTTCATGTTCGACTCATTTACCTGATACCAAGTTGCAGGTTAAGCATCAGATAGTAGCTTTTATGGCCTTCAAAATGTTTGCAGATGACCTCTTTTTCATTTCCTTCATATGAAATTTGCGTTGTTCCCTTTTATATGATGATCCAGCATAATTCTTGGTCATTTCTTTGATCAAAACCCCTTGTATATATTCCCTTTCACAAACTTCAGTACTATCATCTACTTCACTCTCTCCTTCATTGGATAATATGTCAGTATCGATGTATGCAGACTCCCCAATACTCGAATCTTCTTCTAATGATACTCTTTTGCTTGATACTTGACCTGAATCTCTGAAAAATCCATTAAAGGAAATCTTCTCAGATAAACTACGACTTATACTCCGTTTCATATCCTTATACCTTTCTGACCTAAAGGAAGTATCAGGAGATATAAGAACTTTCTTTTTGCCTAATCTTCTAGAAGATTGAGACCTACTTCGTGCAGGATAGAGCATGCCTTGTCCATCCTTAAGGCCCTTGGTCCACATCCCAAAGTAATAACTACCATCTGCAAACCTATAAACGCCTGAACCTTGTCTATAACCATTTGACCAATAACCATCAAATAGATCACCATTCTGCCATTTCATGACCCCTCTACCACACATCGATCCACCTTTCCAATTACCTATATACATATTGCCATTACACCAAGCATATTTACCATTACCTTCATGCACTCCCTCTTTCCAAGAACCATCATATATATCAAAATTACTATATTGCTTTCTTCCAAGTCCATGCTGATTGTTCAACCTCCAGGATCCTATGTACATAGACCCATCTGGCTTTGTCAATTTGCCAAAACCATTAAGGTAGCCCCCAGAAAAATCACCCTCATAATTTGCTCCAAATGACCAAGTGATCCGTCCAGCCCCTGTCATTTTTCCCTCTTCCCAACAACCCTCATAAACTGTACCATCTGACCATGTGTATTTACCTTTGCCATGGGGAATCACTTCCTTCACGTCACCAAAGTACACATCACCATTAAGAACGATCTCCATACTCAATCTGAAAAAATGAGGTATACATAGCAGAACATTGTCAATTTTCAAAATACATTTGTAGATGGTTTTTGATCTTGCAAGAAGAAAAACTGATATAGGCTTTTTCTTTTTCTGTTTTGAAATGAAATTACGTAAGGAAAATTTGGCACACTACCTGTAGATTCTATTTGCACCAAGTCAGTAATGATTGTATATATCCATATATGGAAATTAAATTGACATGCACTATATTTATATAACAGTGACATGAAATAAAGTTGTGAAAGCTATAGCAGAGACGATGAATAGACTTGTAAGGTTCTTTTACCAGTCTAATAATGGATTTTACTTTGGAAGATACTTGTCAGCAATCCTATGGAGACTTCCTTTTTTAAACATCATAGACCTTTCTTTTGTTATAGCAAATTCTCTTGTGGAGCTTTGTCAAATAGCAAGATGAAAAAACTACTCTAAGCATTAGCACACAGTAAATATATGAGCAATGACGACGAACACAATTATCCTGTCACAGGATTGCAGCCTGTGAATTAATAACAACAAAAAGGCGAGTAAGATATAGTTTATTCTGACTTTGTTTTCCTGCAGGAAGACTTGTTCAAGCACATGAAATGGACAAATGGAATTTGAATTTTAGAAGTCTGAGCGAATAAATAATAGAACTTAAAACATGTATCAGTTTGTTACAAGTTCCTTGTATTAATATGCAGCATAACACAAATAAAACTTCATATATGGAATCTCAATTCTGAGCTGTTTATGAACCCAAGGAGAAGATGTCAACAATACAAACGAGACATGCCTGGATTTTTAAATCACCTTAGTTTTTATTCATCTGCTTCCATCTTATTCAGTTACACAATGTGCTAACCTTTGACTTCTGCAGACACGAATAAGAAGGAAGCGGAATACTCAATTCTAATTTTTAATAGTTCTTTTTGGCATTGAATATTACTTCTATTGTAAGAAAGTTACAAGTGCCCCATCAATATCTGCACATTCTTAAACCAGCATATAAATATAGCAATTTCATTAAGAAAATAATGTTGACTTATCATTGCATCAAAGAACTTAACTTGATGATATTGTATTATATTATATCAAACCATTAAGCAGTACATATTTGAACCCTTAAAAGAATATATAATTTAAACAGATCAAGACTAATTCTTATCAAATCGTTTAAAACATTTATCCAAATTAGAATTCAGCAAAAACACACTTTCATTACCGTACACAAAACATTCCAAAGACGAAACTTCTACCGAGTAACACGATCAACACCAACAATATTAATTTCCATCATATTCTTAAACACATTTTCCCCAAATCAACCTCTACATACTCCATAAAACCAATGAACTACGTTATCACACATTAACAATTCACCAATAACTTCGATAAGCCGAATGCCAATATGAAATAATAACGAAACTGAAACTCGAAAGCTCAACAACGATTCAATCCTACGAACAAAACATATAACAAATCAGTGAAACTGAAATAAACTCATCGATTAAATCGATTCAAACCTCAATTAATTCAGAGTAACACGATCAACACCAGCATTACTAAATCCACCATATCTTAAGCATATTTTCCCAAATCAATCCCTACAGACTACGTTATCATACCAAAACAATCCAGCAATACTTCCATAAACCGAATGCGAAATACATAACTATCCAAAACAACTTTCGGACAGTTTCAGTTCTCCAACAATCAAATCGTTACATAAACACAGCTAATATGCAGAAAACCGAAAGGTTAGTGAAATTACAACGAAAACTTAAACCGAAACTCGAAATCTCAACGAACGATTCAATCATAGAACAAAACACATAATAAAACTACAAAATTGAAACAAATCACCGATCAATCGATTCAACGTCGATTGATGCATCAAATTTGATTGATTTGTACAGAGTTTAGAAAATTTGCCGTTGGATTCAGCGTGAGAGGGAGGTTTTAGAAATATTTAGGTGGGAGGGAGAGAATATTGTTGTAGGGAATAATAGAGTAGGATTCGACGCAGGCGTGGATATTAGTGGATGGAGAAGGGTGGCCGTTGGATGAGAGATCGACGGTTGGATGTGTTTTGGTTGTCGATTTCGTAGACTGTATGTGCAGACGCAAGGCATATGTGAGGTGTCATGAACTTAATATTGACGTTTTGACTGTTCGTTTTTTCAAAAGGATTTGATGATAAAATAAAATGATGATAATCCTTGAAATGTAACGGACGTTTTGTAATGAGTAATGTTGGGTTGTAAATAATCTCAAACTCGTTTTTTTTAACGGTAACGAATAATTTTTTAAGTACGGTCACTCGAGTAAACCCATTGACGAAAGTTCACTCACATCCGTGAACACAGACAACGCTGATGACCTGGCTCGCCCTCCATTCCAAGGGAAACCCACCACCCAAAGACCCATTGTGATAAAACCATTGGTCCACTTGAAACATATTACACCTGGTGAGACTTCAACCCATGACCTCCACTTTGAAAAGTCATAGGATGTCTACTCCTAAACCAGTTGATCTAGGACTCATTGGCAATCTCAAACTTGTTGGACTATGTATTTTATTTTTGGATTTAGGAATTTAGATGAGGCTTTTATTTATACAAATATAATATTTTTAGTATAACTATAGAATAGTAAAATCTTATTTATATATATACTTTGATATTAACTAGAGATAATATACGGTACCATCTGTGCCGAAAAAATCAAAGATTCAGATGATTAGCAGAAGTTCGGTCCACTAGCCCACTCTCTTATCTCCTCTACTCATTTGTCGCTAGAAAAAAAATGATAATATTAATGAATGTAACAATCACAAGCAAAAGGTAATACTTCTGTTATTATTGTCTAGTTATCATGACATACTAAATATTTTTATTATAATGTAAATGCAGTTGGCCTAGCAACGATAAATCAAAATCATACAATTTCTATATTAAAATCATAGAATTTCTTCACTTGTGATTAGATTTGTTATATATATCATAACATATCAACATAAAATCTACAAAGAAGTAATAGTGAACATAGATCCCAATCTGATTCAACTCACACAACATCATGAGATCAAATGCAAAATATTGTTAAACCAAACATTGAGTGTACCTGAGAACGAGGTCTTTTAGACCCCCAATCGATTCCTGACAGGATCTAAGCCTCTAGTTTGATCAATTAGGTTGTATTCGCAGCGGATTTAGTACAAGAATTAGAACAAACAAGCAAGAACACAATAGATTTAGCAATAAAAACAGTAAGTTATAGAGAAAGATAGAAGTTCTGCAAAAGAGAATATTTCAGTCAATGCATGCTTCGACAGCGGCTACAATTAGGTCATCTTCCTTATATAGGCAAGAATGACGTCAGCTGATGTCACTTGACTGTGACATCAACCGTTATTAACAAACTACTGTAACAAACTAAACTACTGAAGATGTCACAACAGCTGACATCTTCTTACAAAATGCTAAGTGTCAAACTATTACAAGAACTGAAAAGAAACTACTGATAACTACAACGACTGAAGAACAAACTCTTCAGTCGTTTTACAAACTACTGAAACATAAAAGAAACAACTGAAAAGGAAACCATCACAACAACTGAAGAATTCTTCTTCAGCTGTTGTGACAAACTCTGAAGCTTCAGCACTTGTCTTCAGACTTTGACTTCAGTTGTTTCATCAGCTGATGACTTCAGTAGTTGTCATCAACTGATGTCTTCAGTCTTTGTGTATCAGCTGTTGATCTTCAGTACTTCAGTCTTCAGCTATTGATCTTCAGTACTTGAGTCTTCAGCACTTGAAGCTTCAGTACTTGAGTTCTTTAGTACTTGATGCTTCAGTAGATGAGTCTTCAGTACTTGAAGTCTTCAGCTGTTGATCTTCAGTTCTTTGATCTTCAGCTGTTGAAATCTTCAGTCTTTGTCAAACTGCTGATGATGCTTTCAGCAGTTGTTGTGATGTCTTGTGTGACTTAGAGGTTTTTCTGATCTGGCTCATTGGTTCTTTTGGTCCAACAAACTCCCCCTGAACCAATGCAGCCAAAACCTCTAAGCTATTTATTGGTCTTACTTATTGATGGCAGGATGATTGGTCTTTTTCCTTCTTGATCAGCTTAGAAGATGACCCAATTAAGCACTGGCCTGGGAAGAGGTCTCTGAGATTTGGTTGGCATAGTATGGATGGGAACTCTGTTTTGGGGAACTGGACACAGAGTTGTTGTCCCATCCATGAGACCTACTTTCCAACTATGAGCCTGTAGGATTCTCTGGTGTAGGCTTCTAAAAACATCACTTGTTCCTCCATGGTAAGTACTTCTGCCTCACCTTCAAAGAATCCTTCAGGTCCATAGAGCTCTGAGATGTATTTGGCCTGTTTTCCATTTTTGAGCTCCACAGTTGTTATAGCCCTATAGGCGAATTCATCAGGGTGATTACCCTCTAAGAACAACTGGAGCTCATTTCTCCTAAGACTCTCAAACCTCTTGTAGACTAACCCCTTTTTAACCACCCTATTCTCCAACATCTTTTGTCGTGGGAGGTTAGCCTGATAGGTTTTCTTGAAATCTTCTATGATCTCCCAGGGTGATACTACAATGGCCAAAGAGATCACTTCATCTACAATCCTTTTTACTTGGCCATTGTATCTCAGTGGAATGTCTTTCTTCATGATCCTGTGAGACACCCTGGGATCAGGCCAAATGCTCACTTTGTCCTTTTGAAATTGAAATGTATGCCTTAAAGTGAATAATCTCAGAGCTTGTTTCCTCATATTCATTATTGATGAGGAAGCAGCATAGGCTTTATCTACTCTTTTCAACAGCTCATCATCATGTAGCCTATGCTGCTGTTCTTCTTCAAGTTTAACCTTCACAGCTTTCATCTATGAGGCAGGAGTGATGGGAGTAATGGATAAAGGTTTGTTTTTAGGCAAAGATAAAACTTCAGAGAGAGGCAGCCTATCTTCTTACTCATCATCCTCTTCTTCTTCTTCTTGTAGCCTCAACACCCTTCTCTTCTTCTTTAAGGGTGCATCATCGGCTATGGGTTTTGATGGTGAGGGGGTTGGTTTTGTGGGTTGTGTTTGGGTTTGTGTTGGTGTGGGAGATTGGGCAGGCTGTGCTAGCATTTTGGATATGAGTGAAGGTTTGGTTTGTTTTGCTAGCACAGTCCTGTTCCCAGCACCGGCTTCAGAAAGGGCTTCTATGACCAGTCCCTTAGTGAATTCCCCAGCCGAACAGATCTTGGTGGCTATAGCCAAGATGCTGTCCCTGGTCCATGACTTAACATCCAGGACTGGTCTCCCTAGGTACTTCGAAATGAACCTTGTCATAGCCTCAAGTCTCTCTCTTTCCTCTTGGCTATAACAGGTCCATCGGTAATCAATCTCTTTCATCTCCAATTTTCTTATCTCCTGATCTAGCATAGCAGTGTCAGTGTCAAAGCATTGCCTGAACAGCTGATCAATGATTTTGTCCATTGATCGGCTATGTTCAGCATCAGCCTCCTTGACAAGGACAGCTAGATCAGTCTCCCTCTCCTTCTCTCCCTTCTTCTTCTTGTAAGTGACATGAAAGTCTTTTTGACTTTCAGCCACTTTAATCAATTCAGCTCTCTTCCTCCCTCTCCTTCTCCTTCCCTTTATTGGTCTCCACCACCAACTCCCTCTCGTTTTCCACCTCTACCTCCACTTCTTTCTCCTTCACTTCCTCCTCTACTCTCTTCCTCTTAGCTTTTACTGATGTCTCCCCCTTTTTGGTTGCATTGGTTGCAGGGGTTTGACTATCAGAAAGCGATTTGGCCACAGCAGCTTCCACCAAGGGCTGTATTGTAGAGGGAAGCCTCTCATCCAGGGTTTTGATCACAATATCAGTGATCATGGGTGTGATGAGAGGCAAGGATTATTAAAGATAGCAGCTAACTGCTCAGGGGGGTTTTGTCCCTGAGAACTAGTGCCAGAAGCAGGGGCAGGTGGCTGAGTTTATGGGAGTGGCTGTGTGTATGTGAGACCTTCAGGTGAAGGTGCCATCTGTGGGTTAATGGTGGCAGATGGACTTGAATCTTGGGAGAATTTGGCAAGTAGCTCTTTGAGTCTACTCACTTCCTCCTCAAGAATGGTGTTTTGAGCAACTACATCGTAGAAGAAGCTCAGGTCATCATCAGTGGTAACTGAATCACCTGACCTCCTGACTGAGTCAGGATGTACATGCGCTGAGTGTGGCTCAGTGTTCGCATGTGCCCCTTGTTCTTGGTTCTGGGGACTTCCAGCCTCCGGATTGGATCCATCATCGGCAGTTGCCTCTGGTTAGGTCTTATAGATGGTACCAGCTTCTTCCTGCTCATGTGCTGATGCAGGGGAAGTGGCAGCCTCACCAGATTGTCCTATCTCCGTAGCCACACTTGGAGATGAGACATTTGATTCTCTGTGTTGTGGGCTCCCATCAACACTTGTATCCATCCTCTCTGTGGTTGGAGTTTTCCCAGTTTTGATTGGTTCCTGGGGAGAGGGTGGAGTGTTAAGATGAGTCAACACTTCTGCAATTATTAATGTAGGGCTTTTAGGGGCGGTTGCAGTGGGAGATGGGGTAGAAGCAGTATGCACCAGGGGAGATTGGTGCGTTTCAATGGCAGCCTCCTCAAGTGAGAAAGGCTCCAGATGTGTGGGTTCCCCAAAAGTGGTTGCTTCAGGCTCCTGTAGAGAGGATGCCTGAGCGGTTGTGGTTTGTGGAGTCATTGTAATTGCTGGGAGAATCGTACCAGCAATTACTTCCTGCCTTTGTTGTGCAGGGGCATCCTCAGGGGACTCATCTCCCTAAGTAGCCTTTTTGGTTTTCTTGGGTTTGGGTTTGGTGGGGACTTTGGACTTTGATGTGGAGGCTGTGGGTTCCAGCTGCGTGGGTTTTCGCAGCTTGGCAGCCTTTTTCAACGTTTGGTCTATGTTGTGCCTGGAGTATACCTCAGGCAATACAGCCATGGCAGGGACTCCAGTGCCAACTAGTCCCTCAGCTTGTAGCTGGTTCTCTATCATGGCCATTATGAACCGTGGATATAAAATCCAACGGTTGGCAAAGGGTTTTATGGCCATGTCCTTGAGTTCCAAGACAGAAAAGTTTAGTGGTCGTTTCTCAAGGATAGAGTATAATACCTGCTGCCACCTTGTGGACATTTGATCCCATGATGATGTCTTCGGGGCTAAGCAAACATTTACCATGTGAAAGATAAGTCATTCGGGATCATGGAAATGTTTCTTCAGCAGGGTAGAGGCAGATAGGTCACCCTGATAGTCATAGTGTGCAAAAGCAAGATCAGTGGTGCCTTTTGGATAGTCGGTGGGGAAGGTGGCATAATCCAATTTTAGGGTTTGTCGGATGATTGCGGGATTGATGACCACCTGTTTGGTGTTGACGAACGACTGGAGAGAGACCTCGGCGTTGTTCTCTCCAGTTTGTACGGTAACGTTCGTCCAGAACTGGGTAAGCGAATCGGCGTAAATAGTAGGATTTAGTAGAAAGGCCGTTCGGTAGGGTGAGTCGACCAGAAGATCTATAGCATGATGAAATTTGGTCCAGAAAGGCGATTTTGTGAGGTATGCGACACAGTTGTGTCGTGGCTTTAGTTGCATGGTCGCCATTAATGGTGTGTGGGAGGTTTCAGAGTTTTTGAAATTTTAGGTTATGAGTGAATGAAAAACTCTGAAGGTTGGGTTTGGTATTTATAGGGTATGGAAACGGCTGAAAGAAAACGACTGAAGGTTTTGGTGTTAGTCATCAGTTGTTGAAATGACTGATGACATGGTTTTAACCTTCAGAGGTTGTAACATCTGAGTACTTGGTGTTAGTCATCAGTAGTTGAAACTACTGAGACCGAGGTTTTGTCCTTCAGATGTTGTAAACGGCTGAAGACTTGTTGTTAGTCATCAGTAGTTATAAACTACTGAAGACATGGTTTTCATCTTCAGACGTTGTAAACAACTGAAGACTTGGTGTTAGTCATCAGTAGTTGTAAACTACTAAAGACATGGTCTTGGCTTCAGTTGTTGTAAACAACTGAGGACTTGGTGTTAGTCATCAGTAGTTGTGAAACTACTGAAGACATAGTTTTGTCCTTCAGTTGTTTGGATATGAAACAACAGATGTTGGTATCAGCTGAAGAGTAAAGTTACTCATCAGCTGTTGCCGTCAATTCAGTTGTTTCATTCTGACCTCCACATTTACTTATCAGCTCTTTGGCTTTCAGCTGTTTCATTGGCCTTGAGCTCTTGTGAATATTTATTCCTCAGCTCTTGTGATCAGATGTTCATAAGTGCTGATGAAATAAATTATTCTTCAGAGCTTGTGAACAAATTTTGTCTTCAGTACTTATGTGTAAGATTACACATCAGTACTTGTGAACAAAATTTGTTCTTCAGTACTTATTTGTTGGAAAATTATACATCAGTAGTTATAACCACATCAGTAGTTGTAACTACCTCAGTTGTTTTCAACAAATAATGTACTTCAGTACTTTGAAGCATTTTAGTCTTCAGTAGTTTTGAAAATGCTGAAGACTAAATTACTCATCAGTACTTATTTTTAACCTTTGCATACTAATGCTCATCAGTACTTGTGAGCTGAGAGCATCAGTATTAGTTAAATTATTCTAGTTGCAGCATACCAAGCCTTAGTACCAAATTTTGAAATGTGGCACTATCTAAAGGCTTAGTAAATATGTCTGCAAGCTCATCAGCACTAGGCACAAACTTAGGATCAATCAGACCTTTTCATAGCAATCCCTAATAAAATGATGTCTGATCTCAATATGTTTGGTCCTAGAGTGCTGGACTGGATTTTTAACAATACAAAGAGCTGAAGCACTATCCATTAGCAATGAAGTCTTGGTCTCTGTAATGCCATAATCCAAGAGTTGATTCTGAAGCCAGAGTACCTGAGATGTACAACTTGCAGCAGCAATGTACTCAGCTTCAGCAGTGGATGTAGCAATTGATGTTTGTTTCTTACTCTGCCAAGAAACTAAACAATTGCCTAAGAATTGGCAACCACCAGAAGTGGATTTTCTGGTGACTTTGCATCCTGCATAGTCACTATCAGAGAAAGCAACTAATTTGCAAGAATGCCCAGTTGAATACCAAAGACCTAGTGATTGGGTACCTTGCAAATATCTAAAGATCCTTTTGACTAGAATCAAATGGGATTCTTTAGGTGCAGCCTGAAATCTAGCACAGGCACATGTTTCAAACATAATGTCTGGTCTAGAAGCTGTAAGGTACATCAAAGACCCAATCATACATCTGTAAAGGGTTTTATCAACCCTTTACCTTTCTGATCAACATCCAGTTGTGTGGTGCTGCTCATGGGAGTAGAACAGGGCTTACAGTTTTGTAAATCAAACTTATTCAACAGATCTTTTGTATATTTGGACTGATGAATAAAGATTCCATCAGCCCTTTGTTTGATTTGCAACCCTAGAAAGAACTGTAATTCTCCCATAGCACTCATTTCAAACTTTTGCTTCATTAGCTTAGTGAATTCATCACACAACTGTGGATCAGAGGATGCAAAAATTATATCATCAACATAAATTTGAACAAGTAGCTTATGCTGTCCCACATTCTTAATGAATAAAGTTTTATCAATGGAGCCTCTAGTGAAATTATTCTGTAGAAGAAAATTAGATAATGTTTCATACCAGGCTCTAGGAGCTTGTTTCAGCCCATAAAGAGCCTTATCAAGCTTATACACCCAATCAGAATGTTTATTGTCCTCAAAACCTGGTGGTTGACACACATAAACTTCCTCTTTTATTTTACCATATAAAAATGCACTTTTGACATCCATTTGATAAACTTTAAGGCTGTGAAAGGCAGCATAAGCTAAAAACAATCTAATTGCCTCCAGTCTGGCTACAGGGGCAAAGGTTTCATCATAATCGATGCCTTCCTCTTGTGCAAACCCCTGAACAACCAGCCTGGCCTTGTTCTTGACAATTTGGCCCTTTTCATCAGTTTTGTTCCTAAACACCCATTTAGTGCCTATTGCACACTTACCTTGGGGTAAAGGAACAAGCTCCCACACTTGCTGTTTTCTGAACTGAAGAAGTTCAAGCTGCATTGCTTCAACCCATCCATTGTCTCTTAAGGCAACATGATAATTCTTAGGCTCTTGCTGACTGATGAAGAGAGCATAGAAGTAGAAACTGGACAATTGACTTCTGGTTGAAACTCCAGCATTGATATCACCAATGTTTGAGACGTTGGGTGATTCTTCAGCTCTTGATAGACTATAAGATCAGTGCAAGTATTTGTAGGACCTTCAGCAGCAACAGATGGTGATGAAGATTTTTGAAACCATGTAGGAGATGGCAGCTCAAATGAAGTAGAGCATGCAGAAATCTCATCAACATTTGTTGTGGATGGAGCTGCTAAAGCTACAGGAGCATCAGGTTTAGTGGACTCAGGCAGATGGTCACTAAACCTGAAAAGGTGAGTACTGACTACATCATCATCATCAGTACCACCAGGTGGAGCACTGTTGACAGGAACAACAGCTGGAGGTTGATAAGAAACATATTGCAGTATGTCCAAATCAAACAACTCCACAGGGTTTTGTGGAATCTTGTCCTTTGGAGATTCATTGAACTTCACATGCAAAGTCTCTTCAACCATCTTTGTCCTACAGTTGAAAACTCTGTATGCCTTGTAAGTTGATGAATAACCAACAAAATACCCTGCATCCACCTTTGAAGCAAACTTTTGGAGTGGATTGCTTGTGTTTAGAATGAAACAAGGACACCCAAAGGCTCTGAAGTAGGAGATCAAAGGGCCAAATGATGGAGTACTTCATAAGGAGTCTTCATCAACCTCTGATTCACTAATGCTCTATTCTGCACATAGCAAGCTGTGTTGACAGCTTCAGCCCAAAAGGTCAGTGGCAATCCTGAGTCAGCCAGCATTGACCTTGTAGCTTCAATGAGAGTCCTGTTCTTTCTCTCAACCACTCCATTCTGTTTAGGAGTTCTTGGAATACTGAACTGCCTTTTAATTCCCTTTGACAGGTAGAAGTCATCAAGTGTGTGATTTCTAAACTCTGTTCCATTGTCACTCCTCACACACTTGACCTGAAGGGAATACTGCTTCTCCACAAATAACACAAAGTTCATTATAGCTTTGGCAGCTTCATCTTTAGAGTGCAAGAAGAAAGTCCATACAAATCTGGAGTAATCATCCACAATTACCAGACAGTATTTCTTCTTTGCCATACTCATTACTCTGACAAGACCAAAGAGATCCATGTGCAGGAGTTGTAAGCAGGCAGTGGACTTTGGTTCTTCTATTGGAGGGAATGAGACTTTGTGTTATTTCCCCTTTAAACAAGCAGTGCAGTTGTCTTCACACTTGAACTCCTTCAAAGGCAACCCTCTTACTAAACCATGGCTTATCAGCTGATTCATGTTTTTGAAGTTAACATGCCCCAGCCTTCTATGCCATAGAGTAGATTCTTGAGGAGAAGCCTTGGAGAATAGGCAAGGATGGCCTTTTATACTATTTTCTTGGAAAGATCTAAGGCATATACTCTTCCTGTCCTGTTGGCCTTCAGGAGAGTATATTCATCCAACACCTTGTCAATCAAACTCAGAACTTTGGATGACAGAATCCGACAGTTCTGGCTTGTGAAAAGGGCAACATGGCCTTTATCACACATTTGACTGACACTCAAGAGATTGTACTTGAGATTCTCCACATGGTTAACATCATCAAACCTTATTTCCCAATTGGAAACAAAGCCTTTTTCGATGATGTAACCTTTTGCATCATTGCCAAAGGAAAAAAACCCCTTCTTTCCTTGAGAGTAGTCATTAAGAAGTGAGCTGCTTCCTGTCATATGCATGGATCCTCCACTGTCTACATACCAGATGCTTCTTTGGCATGTTGAAGAACCCCGCAATCATCACAACAAGTTAGTTAGTTTTAGAGACCTAAACCTTTTTGGTTTTGGGTCTGTTCTCATCAATAGAAGCAACACTAACTGGTTGGTGATGTGTGACAGCCTGAGGTGAAGGAGATGGTGTAGAAGAGGAATCCTTTGGCTTGGATTTCCTTTTCTGTGGTTTCAACACAGGAGCATATAATTGGTTGACTCTTCCCATTAGATGTTGAACCATCATCACAAGTTGTGTCTGATTTTGTGATAAAGCTTTCAGCTCTTCAGACACATTAGTGCTTGCTGGAGATGGATTCCTGTGTTGCACCATCTTCTTTTGAGCAACCTCAGCTGTTGCCTGATTAACCCCTACCTTCTTTTTGGATTTCAGGTTTGGATGTTGCTGATACAAACTTGGACTCAAACTCTGTTTTCATTTCATTCATTTTCTCTTTAATTTTCTCTTTTTGTTTGAGTTTGGATCCCCTTTTATACCAGCAATCATCAGTAAGATGATTGAACAAGCCACATATTTCACATGGCTTCTTCTTCATCTTATGTTGATCATCTACTGAAGAAGATGAAACTGCTGAAGACTTGTTCTTCAGCTGTTTGTTGTCAGTACTTACAGTCCTAACATCCTCTTCAGTAGTCTTCAAACCCTTTCTACTGGCAGTTTTCTTCTCTTCAGTACTGGCAGTAGTTGGGGTTTGAACTTCAGGTGTTATCACTTGCTCTCCAGTACTTTCAGTACTTCTAGATACAACACCTGAGTTGATCAACTCTTTGATCAAGTGACAGTCAGCATTTGAACCATCAGCTGTTTTAGCATCAGCTGATTGGTTTTGTGAGGAATGAATGCTAACTTCTACTTCTGATGATGCTGTATTAGATAGTAGGTCACATGATGAGAAGGATTGGTTATTTCTCTCTCCATCAGATTCAACTTCTGCTCTTGAAGTAAAAACTGTAGGAGGAGCAGTGTGATTATAACCAATGCCAAACTTCACATTGGAAGCAGATTGCTTACTAAGAAGCATTTCAAAACCCTTGTAGGATTGCACCCATCGATCACACTCTACCTGGGTAGCTGCAAGTGTTTCCTTGAGGTCTTTGTACTTCTCTAGAAGTACCTCTTCCCTAGCCTTATCATCTTTGATTTGACATTTAAGCTTATAAATCTCATCATTTTTATCATTAATCACAGCCTCAAATTCAGCTTTTCTTTTGGAAATGGTTTGCTCTAGCTCAAGGTTTTTATCAATTAAAGCTACATTTGCCTCTCTAATAGAAGCAAATGCTGCTATGCATGAATTAGAACAAAGCTTGGCTTTAGCCTTAGAAGATACCTGTGATGAAGCATTGGAGGATGGCCCATCAGCAGACTCCAGGGCCATGAGAGCAAGGTTCCCAAAAGGATGATCACCACCATGTTGATCAGCACCTTGGAATAGTTGTTCTTGACCAGATAAGTCATCTAGTAAACTACTCCAGTCAACAACTCCTGGGGTGAAGAAGCTGTGTTGTTGAGGTTGGGTTTGATGATAAGATTGGGAAGGTTGAGGCTCAGGGAGAGCATGTGGTTACTGAGCAGTGGGTGCTTGAACTTGACTTGGCTGAGGCATGTAGTAGCAGGGGTATGGGTATGGCATATGACCCTGAGGCACAAAGTATGCAGGTGATGCATGTGCTGGTGATGGATGACTGGAACTGGTGGAGTGTTGCCCTTTGTGCTGTGAGTATTGCTTGGAAAAGTCACAAAAGGTGCAGAGGTGTTAGATCCAGATGATCTACACTCTCTAGCAAAGTGTCCAAGCCTCTGGCACTTGTGACACCTCAACTTGCTCTTGTCAAAACCAACTTTGGTTTTGCCAGAGAGACCAGGAAATTTCCTGCCAGTTCTCTTGTAGAACTTTTGAGATCTGATATTTATCATAGCCATTTGGCTCAAAATATCCATCTCTTCCAGATCATCATCTGGCATGTTCTTCAAGTCCTCCATCAGAAAGCACAGGTTATCACTGCTACCTCCTGAACTACTATCAACACCAACAAAAGCATGTTCAGAATTGCTAGAGAAATCAATATGCTCATCATAGGCACTCTCAGATGCAGCATATTCTGACTCTTGACCAATCAGGGCAGCATTGCCTGATACAAAGTCATCAGTGAGCTTGCCAGATGATGACAACTTCCTTTTCTGTTCTATCTCTCTCTCAAATGTAAGCAGTTTCCCATGAAGTTGGGTGAGAGATAGAGTGCTCAGATTTGCACTGGAGCGTAGGACAATGATATAAGTGTCCCATCTCTCAGGCAGTGATCTGAGGAATCGGTTGTTCATCTGACTATTGGAATACTCTTGTTTGACCATCTTCAACTCAGAGATCAAACATGAGAATCGCTCAAACTGTTGAGTCAGAGTCTCACCCTTCCTATGAGAGAATGTCTCATATTGTTGGGCGAGGATTTCCCTTGTGTTTGCTAAGACCTCATCGGTTCCTCCAAATTGTTCCTTCAGAGCAACCCAGAGATCATGAGCAGTTTCATGATGCATGAGCCCAGAATAGATTTCATTAGGCAGTGCCATGGCCAGAATTCCATGGGCTTTAGCATCAATCTCGAACAGCTTAAGATTTTCGTCTGAATATTGATCAGGTTTCTTCGGAACCATCTCATTTGATTCAGGAGCGCTCACCATAGGCTTGTATGGTCCATGCACCACTGACTTCCAACAACCAGCACTATTGATAGACAAGTGGTGGAGCATATGACGTTGCCATATGTTATACTCACTCCTCACAAGCATCGGAGGCTTTGTTGAGGAGCCAGTATTGTGAGGATCGATAGTTGGTGTCGCCATTTCAGATTTCAAGCAAATTCAAGGTAAACAAAACAGATCTAGCTCAAAAACCACGAGAACCTCAAGTTTAACGGCCAGAAGCAGTAGAAACTCAATCTCTATAACTAATTCTTGCAAATTGCTAATTCGATCAAACGTAGATAGCAATAGAGCAGTTTCAATGATCAATTGTTAAATCGATCAATGATTAACCAGCTCTGATACCATTTGACAGGATCTAAGCCTCTAGTTTGATCAATTAGGTTGTATTCGCAGCGGATTTAGTACAAGAATTAGAACAAACAAGCAAGAACACAATAGATTTAGCAATAAAAACAGTAAGTTATAAAGAAAGATAGAAGTTCTGCAAAAGAGAATATTTCATTCAATGCATGCTTCGACAGCGGCTACAATTAGGTCATCTTCCTTATATAGGCAAGAATGACGTCAGCTGATGTCACTTGACAGTGACATCAACCGTTATTAACAAACTACTGATAACAAACTAAACTACTGAAGATGTCATAACAGCTGACATCTTCTTACAAAATGCTAAGTGTCAAACTATTACAAGAACTGAAAAGAAACTACTGATAACTACAACGACTGAAGAACAAACTCTTCAGTCGTTTTACAAACTACTGAAACATAAAAGAAACAACTGAAAAGGAAACCATCACAACAACTAAAGAATTCTTCTTCAGCTGTTGTGACAAACTCTGAAGCTTCAGCACTTGTCTTCAGACTTTGACTTCAGTTGTTTCATCAGCTGATGACTTCAGTAGTTGTCATCAACTGATGTCTTCAGTCTTTGTCTTCAGTCTTTGTGTATCAGCTGTTGATCTTCAGTACTTCAGTCTTCAGCTGTTGATCTTCAGTACTTGAGTCTTCAGCACTTGAAGCTTCAGTACTTGAGTTCTTCAGTACTTGATGCTTCAGTAGATGAGTCTTCAGTACTTGAAGTCTTCAGTTGTTAATCTTCAGTTCTTTGATCTTCAGCTGTTGAAATCTTCAGTCTTTGTCAAACTACTGATGATGCTTTCAGCAGTTGTTGTGATGTCTTATGGGATTTAGAGGTTTTTCTGATCTGGCTCATTGGTTCTTTTGGTCCAACAATTCCCTTATCGATTGTTGTTGTCTATAGTGGTTTCATGGGTAGGGTTTGGACTCGCAAATGCCTATTCGATGTTGACAGATGTTGGTTTCGGGTTTAGGGTTCGATTGTGGCAGCAGATGTTGGCAGATGGTGATTTAGGGGTTTGATTGCGGGTTTTCTCAATGCTAATAATGGTGGTGGCGTATGGTGGTTTGGGGTTTGATTGTGGCTGTTAGAGAGTATGGAACAAAACAGGTTGGGGTTCTTACCCGATGGTGGTGGTTTAGGGGTTCTATTGTAGTTGCAGCAGAAGATAAATGGAACAAAGCAGGGTTTACGATTGAATCGTGGATGTCCAAGAATGGTGGTTGTGGTCGATGGTGCTTCGTGTTTTAGAGAATGGTGGTGGCTGATCATGGCTTCTTCTATAAAGAGAATGGGATAGAGCTATGATCGATTGTGAGAATGATGATGGACTAGTGTTTTTTCAACACCTTTAACTTCCTATAACGCATGAGGCTTTAAAAAACAAATCTCTCATTTAGATTTTAGTAAAGATGACCCTCTTCCACGTCATTAAATCCGTGTGTGTCATAATTCGCTTGTCATTAGATGTATAGTTTCTAGTAGTGTGTAAATAGTTAAATAACTAATACATAATATGTGATTCAAGCCTAAGCTCAACCCGAAACTGATTTAAAAACTTATGAAATAGACTGTGTTTAGATTATTTATTATTGATAGCAATTACATAATATGTTTCAAAATCTAAATTTTAAATTTCATATTTCATGCAATTAAGTTAGTAATTAAATTTTATATAGTTTAATCCTAAAATATGCCGGTAAATTAAGAACATTCACAATTAGTTTGATAAAACTTTTTTCATCCTTGTATTTTGAAGGAAAAGTAGTTTCAGAACCGTTAAAGAGGGTCAATGCAATATTTTCACAAGGAGGAAAGAAATAAAACACTTAGGAGATCAAATAGGAAACCGGTCAGGATGAAATAATGAACAGAAGTAACAAGAATAATAAACAAGAACACTCAAATATGGTTTTCAAAAATGATGTATATTGCTCTCAATTTCTTACAAGTATTACAAAGCTTACATAGAGATATAAGTACTTGAGATACTTTATACTACATCCTATAACCAACCATACTTTGAATGTCAGCTGGAAACATTAATCTAGATAACAAGATCAATATAAAGTTAAAAGGCAGATTGCCTTTTGACTAGTGACTATGACATTCTCTAGCTCACATCCTTATCTATTACAAAAAGGATAAAAGTACAAAAATAGAAATGTAAGGCCCCGTTCCCGGAACGCTTACAGTTGGTCATTCATAGCGTAAAACATTTAAAACATGACATTTGAAGATGAATTTAAACAAACATCCATTTAAAACATATAAATCATAATGTGAACAAACACCTGTCTCTCAAATATAATAAATACATTGTTGTTGATACATGTGTACCTAGATTCTGAGCTAAATGTAATATCTTTGTAATGTCTTACTTATATGAAATTGAAAGTGGATTAATGAAATGCAAGTGGTTGTGGATGCTTATAATGTTTAAATGTTTCATTAATGGGTTGTGCAATGAATGGTTGATAGATTATATAGGTAGATGGTTGTTTGAATTGATATGCTTAATGTTATGATAATGAACACATTCAAACTTAACATTATGAAGTTATCATGCGAATAGGCCATGCCAATGGACCATACGCATGAATAATTTCATGCGAATGGCTCAGTCGCACGATTGAACCAGGAGACTGGATCAGTCGTAAGACTGAAGCATGAGATTGAACCAGTCGTACGACTGAAGGCTCAGTCGTGCGTATGGATCAAACGCATAGCTCAATCGCACGACTGAACCATGCGAATGGTTCAGTCGCACGAATGAGAAACCCTTACCTATAAATACCACCTAATTCATGGAAAAACGTAACACTTCGAATACTTGCAACCCTAGTCGACCCAGAGCGTCCTGTTCGTCAATTCCAAGTTCATAGAACGTTTCAGATCATTCCTACTTCATTCTTAACGTTTTCTAATCGTTAGGATTGATCTTGATTGCGTTCTCCCTGATTGGATCACCAATCAAATAGGATTCCGCACTATTTGATCCGGTATAACGAAGAATCAGTTAGTACTCCGTACGTACACGGTCCTAACAAGTGGTATCAGAGCTTAGGCTCTTTATTCTTCGTGGATTCAATCAAGTTTTTGGTAAAGTCAATGTTTTTACGCGAAAAGATCCAATCTTTCTCCTAAAAATCAAGTCTTTACGTGTGCATGTTCTGAAAAATCAATATTTTTCGACTTTCAGCCGTCTAGGGTGTCAAAACTTGCGTTTTAGGTCAAAAGTTGCGAAAAACCTTGTTTTCAGCAGTCTCAGTCGCACGATTATCTCAATTGTACGACTGAAGTCCAATCGCCTGTTCATTCGGCCGATTGAGTCAGTCGTCTAGTTCAATCGTCCGATTGCGTCAGTCGCACAGTTCAGTCGCCCAGTTGAGTCAGTCGGTCTGTTCAGTCACCCGAGTGTCTCAGTCGCCTGTTCAATCGCACGTTTGAGTTTAATCGCATACTGTTAGTGTCAATCGCATCCCAGTCGTACTCCCAAATCGCATTAACAGCTTGTTTTCAAGTTTAAGTCAACATTCATTATGGACTCCGAAAATTTCGCGTTCTCAGCAGGGAAAGACTCAAGGATCCAGAACTTACTACTTCTGGAAAATGAGTGTAACCACAATAAGCCACCTAAGCTTCTGTCTATCGATGAGTTCCCGCAGTGGAAGCAGAGGTTTGAGATTCATCTCAATGGTGTGGACACTAATCTTTGGAATTCTATTGAAACTGGTTACACCATGCCAGTTGGTGCTGATGGTTTGCCATTAACGTTGAGTGGAATGACCGATGCTCAAAAGACTGCCTATAATGCTGAAAAGAAGGCCTACGCGATGCTCACCCAGTCTATTCCTAAAGAGATCTTCCATCAGTATTCTGATCAGAAACAAAGTAAGAAATTCTGGAAAGCTCTCGAGAAAAGATATGAAGGGAGCTCAACTCTGAAGTCTTTGAAGGCCAAAGCACTTAAAAGGAGTTTGATAATTTTTCTGCTATTGGGAATGAGAGCTTGGACGATATTATTGACCGCTTCTATCATCTGATGAGTGAACTTCACACTCATGGGGTAACCACGTCTAAAGAGGAAAAGGTCTCTAGTTTGGCTGATGGACTTCCTGAAAAGTGGGATTCATTTATTTCCACCTTGAGACACAATTCAGTTCTTGAGACATTGGATATAAATGACTTTATCCTAAAACTGTGAGAGGAAGAAGTCAGACACAGGTACAAGGCAAAGAAGGGTTCTTATGCTTAGGATCCGACACTCTACAACGTGACTCCAACTCCTATTGCCAAGTCTTCAAATGCTCCTCTGTAAACTGCTTTTGTTACTAATACATCTGCATCTGGACAAAGCTCATTATCTGTTGGTGAGTCAATGGTCTCATCAGGGGTTCAACACAGTGTTACTGAAGCTCAATCAACAAAGTTAGTAACAGAGAACTTGGGTAAGGTAACTGTGGAAGTGGCCAAGGAACACATGGACCTGCTTGCTGCTGTGGTCCATTCCTATGATGGTTTGGTTGCTGGGAAGATAGGAAACTGCCACTTGGATGATGAAGATTACGAGCAGGTGGATGAGAATGAGTTGGAGAGGATGGATATTATGTGGGCTCTCGCAAGTGCTGTGCGACGAGCAAAGAAATTTGTGAAGAAAACATGTCAGAATTTGGTGGCTACAAAAGATACTACTTTTGGTTTCGACAAGTCAAAAGTCACCTGTTTTAACTGTGGGGAGAAAGGACACTTCAAGAGGGAATGTGTAAAGCCTAAGAAGATTGGGAACGTAAATCCATTCTCCTCGTTCAACAGACAAGATAAGGATAAGAAGCCAGCTTCAACCAGCAGTGACTCAAAAGCTATGGTGGCACAAGGTGATGAAGGACAGGACTGGTCCTTTCGATTCTTAACTGATAGTGAAGCCAACATTGCATCCGTTGATGATCTAAATGAAGACTCAGCGAGTGAGGGGGAGAACTCAGCTGAGCCTGATACTGCTGAATTGGATGATGACATATCTGCTGTTGATCAAATTGTTGAGGATGAACTGAATGCTGAATCTGAAGCACATTCTGAACCCCAAAATGCATTCATGGCTGGAACATCTACATCAGCACAGATAGAATCTAAGGATGATTTATTTATTAAACATGCGTGTGTTGAATGTGAAAAGTTTAGAGAAAGCATTGACCTGAAATTTGCTAGGTTATTAGATCACAATGATAACTTAGTAAATGATTTAAAATTGTGCACTGAGGCAAACAGAATCTTAAAACAAAATGAAAACAACTATAAAGAAAAGGTTGAAGCATTAAAGAAACAATTAAAAGAAACTGAGGTTGTTGCATTTAACCAAGAAAATGATATCAAGTTTTACTTAAAAAAATCGAAGAAACTAAAATGGAACGAGCGGTTTTACAAGTTGAAAACGAGTCTTTGAAACAAAAACTCCACAGTCTAGCTAGTTCCTCACATATTTTGAAAAACTTGGTTAAAGAACGCAACAACGGGGAAGGTTTAGGATATAAAGTTGTGCCTCCACCACATGAGATCCTTTTGAACACCAAACAACGTCCAATTAATAATAACCCAATAAAGGATCATGTGGTGACAACTCCTCTGGTCAGCGATCCAGACACAACAGTTAACTCTGCCCCTCCAGCTACTGACCAGAAAGCATCATCATCAGGCACAACTGGCACACAAGTCACTGAAAATCGGGTGGACGAGAATGTTCAAGCTTCTCTTGGGTTGGGTCAAAAATCGACTACCACACAACCTAAGATTTCCAAAACCACTCAATCTAAATCAGTGAAACAAGAAATCCATCATCTCCCAAGACAAAACACACATAATGTTAAACAAGTTAAATTTGTCAAGGGAGGTGAAAGCCTTAAAAGTGAGAACAAGAAGAAAGAACCAGAAATTTATTCACCACCCCACAAGAGATATCCTAGCCCCGATGAATGGAGATCTTGCTATACTTATGGACAGCGCGGTCATATTTCGACAAATTGTCCTCGCTATCAGACTCCAAGAATTAAGGTTGAGCTGAACAACAAAGTTAATTTAGATTCAAAACAGCGATCTAAGACTCCTGTTAGATCGAAAACACCTATTCAGTCTAAAACACCTTCTATGTCGTTTTCGTCTCCTCCACGCCAAAGGCAACACAGACAAGTCACTGACAAGTCTGTGATGCCAGCGGCGAAACCTGTTTTTGAATCTAAACCATTTGCTCAAACTGTAAATCAGTCTAAGGTTTACCACAAACAATCCTTTCATAGGGATGGTTTGTGGAAAGCCAAAACGACTGATGAGTCTGAAAGCAAGGACAAGCTGAATGTTGAGATTCCACCCACTGATAAAGGACAGTGGGTCGAATTCATGATGGTTGATTCCTCTGGGAAACCCAAGCCAGTCAAGGCTTGGGTCCCCCTCCTTAACTGATTATTTTCTCTTATGTGCAGGTTGTCCGCTATAGTGCGTCTACAAATACATGGATCGTAGATAGCGGAGCTTCCAGGCACATGACGGGAAATAAGTCTCTCCTTTTCAATGTCAAACAAATTAAAGGGGGACACGTTTCCTTTGCTGGAAACAAAGGAGGATACATTACCGCTCAGGGAGAAGTAGGTAATGAAATGGTAATGTTCGACAAAGTCAACTTTGTTCAGCAATTAGAAAACAATCTGCTTTCTGTGTCTCAGATTTGTGACAAGGGCTTCAAAGTCATGTTTGACAACCGAAAATGTTACATTCTGAAGAAAGAAATGGATATTCCAGAGGAGCAGGTATTAATGTCCGCATCTAGATATAATGACTTGTATGTTCTATGTAATGTCTACTAGTACTTCTATCATTGTCTTATAATGACTTCTACTAGTACTTCTACTGTTCATTGTTTCTTATCCAAAGCTACAGAGAAGGACTCCATTTCATGGCACAGAAGAATGGGACACATTAATCATAGGAAGATGAATCATCTGATTCATAACAACTTAGTTAATGGAGTTCCTGTCAAAAACTTCAAGCTTCCTGATTTCTGTGTCTCATGCAACAAAGGAAAGCAAACCAGGAAATCTCACAAGACCAAGAATGTTAATTCTATCGAGATGCCCCTGGAGCTACTGCACATGGATTTATTCGATCCAGTTAGCACAAAGAGTATCGCAGGAGACTGGTACTGCTTCGTAGTCACTGATGACTACTTACGATTCTCGTGGGTGATGTTTCTGAAAGCAAAGTCAGAAACCTTTGAGTCATTCAAAGTGTTGGTCACAACTCTGGAATCACTATACAAACTAAAGGTGAGAAAGATTCGCTCAGATAATGGAACCGAGTTTAAGAATCAGTGGATGGATGCTTTCTGCAAAGAAAAAGGAATTGTTCATCAATTCACCTCTGCATACACACCACAGATGAATGGAGTTGCTGAGCGAAAGAACAGGAGTCTGATTGAGACCGCCAGGACTATGTTGGAAGACTCAAAACTGCCAGTGCAGTTCTGGAACGAAGCTGTAGACAATGCCTGCTACACACTCAATCGTGTGTCAGTAGTGAAAAGGCATGGGAAGACTTGCTATGAGTTACTACAGAAGCGTAAACCAAACTTGGAGTATTTGGAACCTTTCGGTGCTCCTTGTACACTTCTGAAGAAAACTCAAGAAGGAAAGTTTAATGAAAAGGCAGATCAGGGGATCTTTCTGGGATACAGTATACCAGACAAACGAGTTTAAAACAACTCTACTGGTCAGGTAGAAGTCTGGTGCAATGTTGATGTTCAACGTTTCACTATTCCCCCTGCTGGAAAAGGTCCATCGTCATTCTTTGACTATGATGGCTTTTTCAAATCATTCAATCTTCCTCAGATAGATTCAGATGATGATATTGCTACTCAGCTGATGCACGATGTTCTAAACTCACCAAATCTGGATACTAGCAATGCAACATCTGCAAGTGGTTCATCGGGATCTGCCACAGCTGATCGGGATGATAGTGAGGACTCTTCTGATGAAGAAGAAGCAACTGTAACCAGCAATGCTCCAAATGTTGATCAAGAAGGAAGCTCTTCAGCTGCTGAACCTGCATCTGGAAATACCGATACTGAACATCCAGTCATAACCTTGGACTCTGAAGTTGTTGTTCCTACAAGTCCTTTGACTAGGATTAGTACGAGTCATCCGCCAGATGCTATCATTGGTGATCTCCACTCCGGTGTGCAGACTAGAAGTCGATTGTACACTGCTGATTACGCTGAAGTAATGGAAAGGGCTACGTGAATGATGGAGCTTACTGATGTTTTGTCTCTCAAATTGAACCCAAACACGTAAGTGATGCCCTTAAGGATGAAGCCTGGGTCAATGCTATGCAAGAGGAGTTGCTACAGTTCAAGAAACTTGGAGTGTGGACTCTTGTTGACAGACCCAAAGGAGTCAAAGTAATTGGTACCAAATGGGTACTTAAGTGCAAGAAGGATGACCAGGGTGTTGTTATCAGAAACAAGGCAGGGTTGGTTGTTCAGGGCTTCAGACAAGTCGAAGGAATCGACTATAATGAAGTCTTTGCTCTAGTAGCTAGAATGGAAGCTATTCGCATCTTTCTAGCCTACGCCTCTTACATGAAGATCAAAGTCTATCAACTAGATGTTAAGAGTGCATTCTTGCATGGGGAAATCCGTGAAGAGGTATATGTCAGTCAACCTGAAGGATTCGACGATCCTTATCATCGGGACAAGTCTACAAGTTAGACAAGGCTCTGTATGGGCTACATCAGGCTCCTCGAGCTTGGTATGAAAAGCTCTCCACCCATCTGTTGAAGCATGGCTTTCGCAGGGGTGTGATTGACTGTACATTGTTCATCAAAGAAAAGGATGGTGATTTGCTTCTGGTGCAAATATATGTGGATGACATAATCTTCGGTTCACGAAACGAAGAGTTATGTAAAGAGTTTGAATCTGTGATGAAGGCTGAGTTTGAGATGAGTGCCATGGGAGAAATGAAGTTCTTCCTAGGATTACAGGTGGATCAAACCCCTACCGGCATCTTTCTGCATCAAACTAAGTATGTCGGCGACATACTTAGTCGCTTTGATATAGAAAATGTCACTGCAGCCGGTACTCCACTCGCCACAAATCATGATGTGGCTCCTGATGAGAATGGGGATTTGGTGGATGCCACCATGTATCGTGGGATGATCGGATCTCTCATGTATCTCACTGCCTCGCGTCCAGATATCATGTATGCCACATGTTTGTGTTCCCGATATCAAGCAAAACCCAAAGTGAATCATCTGATTGGAGTCAAGAGGATTTTTCGTTATCTGAAGGGTACTCCAACACTGGGGTTGTGGTATCCTCATGATGATGACTTTGAGCTAACGGCGTATAGTGACTCGGATTATGGAGGCTGCAAAATGAATTACAAGTCTACGTCAGCAGGATGTCAATTTTTCGGGAGAAGATTGGTAACTTGGCAGTGCAAGAATCAGACATCAGTTGCACTATCTACCTGTCAAGCTGAATACGTTGCCGCCGCCAGCTGCTGCTCTCAAATCATTTGGATACAACAGCAAATGTGGGACTACGGTTTGCATTTCACTTCTACTCCTATATATGTTGATAATTCTGCTGCAATTGCAGTGACTAAAAATCCGGTTCAACATCCTAAGACCAAACACATAGGCATAAAGTATCACTTCATACGCGACTGCTATGAAAAACACTTAATTGATGTGGTCAAAATAAACACGGACTTTCAACGCGCTGATCTCTACACTAAACCATTTGATAAACCAGATTTTTCTATCTGCTAGAGGTCAACGGGGTTAAAAAGAAAAGTGATGTTATATTAGAAGAAACAGATACATAGTCCGACACCGTTTTTTTATTTTTTTTATTTTTCGTATTTCTTTTATTTTTATTTTTTTAATTTCCTTGTCGTATAAAAATCCAAAAACACAAAAAGATTTTCTGTTTTAGAATTTTAGGGGGAGATTAGTTATTTCAGTATTCAATTACTTAAAAAAAGGGGGGGGGAGGTAAGTAAAGCTGACAAGGCATAGACAAAAGGACAGGAAATGTGACTCAATAAAATGGAAAGTGATAGTACACAGGCATTGAGTTACTTGGAACACCAAAAGGATTTTCGGTTTTGCAAGGTTAATTAAATCACAGAAAAATTATAAATCCGAGAAGTCTAAGTCTAATAAAATGGGAAAATGATAGTACGCTTGGTTGGTACTGTAATTACACGGAGAAAGTTGATCTAGGGAGGTGCTAGTTCGCTATACGATGTGTCGGTAGATTCAACACAATAGACAAGTAGACGTCATTGGTAAACTTAATCTAAACTAAACGGTTCAATCAACTGTGGGTTCCCATCTTATCACTGGTTAACACAATCAGCCATTTCCTATAAGGGACAACGAGCAAATAAACGCCACCAAAGGTGTGCGTGTGACTACAATAAGAGCAAAAGAAAAAAAAATGAATACAAGCGCAATCATGCTGATAACAAAATGTTATTGGTGCGCTATGTGAAAAAGAAAATAAGAAATGCTCTAACAAGGAGATAGGTTGTGTGCCTCTCTGCTGTACGATGGCACTGACCTGAGGATAAGCATAACCTACATATTCTAGAATTCATTGTTGTTTGCCGCCTCTCTGCTATGCGATGGCACTGACCTGAGGCTTGGCTTCTCTTTGAAAGCTCTAAGAATAGTCTCTTCTTGTCAAAATACCTATAGATCGCTCGAAAGTCCTCAATGGAATTTTGATTACCATATAAGCTTGGGATCCACAAATGTTGGTTGAAATAATATAACTTAATTCTTTACCAATGCGTGTCAAAAGTCTGTGTATGGATTTAAGTGGACAAGTATACTGACAATCGTCGTGTATGCACCAACTGAAGTTGATAATCAAAGTACGTTACGTATCATATCGAGCATGATTCCCAGTTAGATCTTAGAAGTCTTAGATGAGTGAGAAAACTGTGATATGAAATTTATGCAAGTGTTTAAAGTTAAATACCAATCAACGGTTCCAAGAAATGTTGTTTATGCCTGTCTGATTCCTTATGAGTCTGTCCTTAATAAAATGTCAATGCTAATAAGCTACACAAACCTGTCCTAACAAAAATCATAAAAAGATGTTCATTTTGTTCGTAGTTTAAAATTTCTTTCAATTTATTAGTATAAGTGTGTCAATGTCGGACTGCGTATATTGTTATCTGTTAATGTCACTAATCGAGCTCAACGTTTACTTAAACAAATTGTTTCTGAAAGGTTAAAAGGATCTTGTCTGAGGTGATCAGAAGGATAAATGGATCACGTCTGAGGTGATCGGGTGGATAAATGGATCACGTCTGAGGTGATCGGGTGGATAAATGGATCACGTCTGAGGTGATCGGGTGGATAAATGGTTCACGTCTGAGGTGATCGGGTGGATAAATGGATCACGTCTGAGGTGATCGGGTGGATAAATGGTTCACATCTGAGGTGATCGGGTGGATAAATGGTTCACGTCTGAGGTGATTGGGTGGATAAATGGATCACGTCTGAGGTGATCGGGTGGATAAATGGTTCACATCTGAGGTGATCGGGTGGATAAATGGATCATGTCTGAGATGATCAATTGCACATAATGTTTTATCAATTGTTTAAGACAACTAAGTGTCGGTAAATGAAATGACTAAAATGGCACAAGTATAGCCCAATCGCACGACTTCATGATGAGTATGATCCACTCGTACGAATGGGATATACGATTGAAGACAATCGTACGATTGGGCCATGCGAATGAGCCCGATTGGCTGATTGAAAGTGACCGACTAGGTCAAACGTGCGAATGGAGGTCAATTGAGCGAATGGAACTGGTCGATTGAGTGAATCATACGACCCAGTTTCAATCGCACGACTAAATCATGCGATTAGACTCGGTCGTACGACTGGAGATTGAGTCGGCCGAATAAGTCGAGAGAATGGATTCAGTCGGCCGACTGAGATGAGTTTTAGTATAAATAGGGAACTCAGTCGATCGCAGACCCCATTCGCCCTAAATCACAAGAACGCACCGTTACTCTGCCCAAATTTGATTTGAACTCAAACTTCAATTATACTAGATTTCTAACATTTTGGCACTGTTATACAGGTAAAACGCGACAGGAAGACGATTGAAACTGTCAAAATTGGTTCAAATCCGAACGTATTTGACCTAGTTTTGAACCGACAATAAGTTGTACAATAAACTACCTTAATCGCATACAATGTTAAAATCAATAGATTAGGTGGTTCAGATACATGATTGCGAGTCTAAAGAACCTAAGCATAATGTCTAACTCGCAATATTGGTTGATCTGAGTATTAATGGAATCGAACAGTGAGTCATGCGACTGGTCCCCTAGAATGAACTTCAATCGCACGATTGAAAGGGGCGACTCATTCAATCGGCCGAATAAATAATGCAAATGAGTTGAGTGTGTCATACGACTGGACTCCAGAATGAACTTCAATCGCACGATTGAAAGGGACGATTCATTCAATCGGTCGAATGAATCATACGAATGAGTTCAATCGCACAATTGAACTGAACTGTTTTTTTGATTTGGTCAAACTCTGTTTTTCATGTGTTCTCACGTGCGTTTGCTATTTGTAACAGGAATATGGCTAATCGTTGGACCATTAATCCAAAGCACAACATTTGTGCTCACTTGGATTCCACCTCAAGGAATGGTGGTGAATTTGCAGGGATCATCGACATTTTGAGGAGATCACGGATATATAGAGCCATATCTACACCCTGTACTCCCTACCAGTCCATTCACCAATCATTCTGGGAGGGAGCCTCGGTAGATCTATCTGTGGAACCCTACCGCATCCGAAGTACTATCTTTGGTAGGGAGATCGAGATTACAGCGGCAGATATCAGGAGAGTACTGGGATTTGGAGATGATGAGGATCATCCACTTAAGCTGCATCCTCTGACGGTTCGAGGTTGCTTTATGAGGATCGGGTACTGCGGGGACATCAACTCGGGTGTGCTGAACAAGAGCAACCTGAGCCCCCAGTACAAGTACCTAGCACACGTCATACTGAAGTACATAGCATCCAGGAGGGGTGGATTTGATGATCTGTCGGACCAAATCCAGAATGCCTATGTTGCATTGGTCCTAAACCACCCCTTCAGCTTCTCCAACATGATCTTCACGTATCTGATAGAGAATTTAGAGGCAAAGGGGAAGGAAGGCTTCTGCATGTACCCCCGATTCCTACAGCTGATTTTTGATGAGAAGTTGCTTGATCTGCCCAAGGAAAAGAGTGATTCAGTGGCATTAGAGATCATGGATGACATCACTCTTGGGAGAATGAAGGTGTATAGGGACAAGCAGGTCAAGCCCGTGAAGAAGAGATTGATAGGGCATCTGGCCCGGGCTGATTATGTTGCGCCCAGGAGACGCAAATGGCGTCATGATGACAGCGGATTTGACACTGAGGTGATTGCGATACCATCTGATGATTCAGATGACGATGATAGCCATGATGGCAATGGTGGGCCAGTTATTTCTGAGGGCCCCTCCACTCACACAGCTCAGCCACCACCACATACAGACACGGCTGCTGCCGGGTTTGTACCTGATTTCTGCCCGCCAGACGATGTTGAGGAAGAGAGCGAGGAAGAAGGTCTGACCAGAAGAGTTGGCAGCAAAGTGGTTGCCACAGAGAGAGGACTGAGGGTTGTGGGTGGTCAGTCTGGCACATTAGGGGATCCACACATAGAGTCTGATCCGGCTTATGCCCCTGATGAACCCAGCACCAGAGTAGGAACCCCGGTGTCTACTGGGAAAAGGAAGAAGACCATGGCAAGACCGCATGGTAAGAAGAGTAACGAATACGATTCACCACCTCCGTCACTACCACAGCCACCACATCCACTCCATCCCAAACACCTCAAGCCACCACCACTATTCCTATATCTCACACTCCCACATCCACCACCACCACCACTGTACCCCCTACTACATCATTCCCATCGCCTCCCATATTCATCACAGCCACCACAACCACCACTACTCACCAAACCGGACCCTCATCTGCTCCATCCAGCTCATTCATACCACCAGTGTCTGTGGTAGAGCAGCTTGCTGCACTAAACAGCATGGTGGTCAAGCTGATGGCTTCGGATAAGGCCAAGACTGCTCAGATTCAGCAGTTAAGAGAGCAGTGTTCCTCCCAGACAGCTGAGATTCATCAGTTAAGGGAGTTGACTTCATCTCAAGCTCAGCTGATCGCTGCACAGACTGATCAGATCACTGGTCTATTGGAGCACGAGATTGAGACGGTAGGAAGTTGGAGGAGTTAAAGGCTGCAAACAAGTCTATCTTGCTAAAGCTGAAAGGAACTCAGAGTGAGCCCCTCAAGATTGGTGAAGGGGACGATGATGAGGAGGACGATGATGATGAGGAGGACGATGATGATGAGGAGGACGATGATGAGGATGATGAAAGTGAGGAAGGTGATGATAGTGATGACAAGAAAGATGATGATGATGATGAAGGAGGAGAGGCTGCAGGAGAACAAAGTGAAGAAGCAGCAGACGAGAGGCGTTCTAAACACCGTCAAGACCAAGGAACCTCTACGTCTGCCCCACCTGAAGATACTCCTGAGATTCAAGACAAAAGTACTGATTAGTTATTTATGTTTCTGTATTTAAAAGGCTTTTGTACTTGGAAAAATTGTGTAACACTTATGTAATTAATGTTTATATCTTTTATCTTAAAAATGATTGTGTTTGATTACTTACTAACAAGTATTGTGTTGCATGTTTAAATCAAGCAGATCCAAACTTCCAAAGAGATGAATACGATGTCGAACCCCTATAACAGGTCAGGAGTCAGTTAACAATGATTCTTGATCTGCAGGGTATCATAAGGAGATCGGTTGAGTATACCCCAGAAGAGGGAGAGATTATTCATAGCTTCACTAAGGAACAGTTGGCAGAAATGTTCAAACTCAATGCCGACGACATAGTGAAAGACGCTCCCGAAGTCCAAGTTGATAGTGATGAAGAACTACACGACGTAGATGAGTTTGAGATAGATGATATAACAGACCAATGCTATCCAGAGTACACTGACACTGAAGGGCGTGTCATTCCAAATCGGGATGACAATCTGGTCAGCAAGACTTTTGATACTCTGGATAAGATGGAAGAAGAGTCCAACAAACAAGAAGATATAGCCAGAGCTACTGAGGAGGAAGTCAAAGAGAGAAAGACTGAATGGGCTGCTTGTTTTGCGGATCTTCGTGCCCAACGAAGTGCTCCAATGTCTAATGCCTACACCAAGCTCTACAGAGTGAAGAAACATCAAAAGGTGTCTGGCAAGATTATATCGTGGGCGTATTTTGATGACCTTAACGCTTATGCGGTTAAGAGAGAGAAAGGTATCGAGTATTTTAGATTCCCACACGATCTAAAACTCTACCTGGTTTTGAGCTCAACCAACTGGCAAAGCTGAAGCTACTCTATGCTGATCCCAGAAAGATGTCAGGTTGGTTCGAAGCTACGTTAAAGAAAGAGTACCACACCCGGTGGGTAAACTTCAAGCCTCAGCAACCTACGAGGTACATTCGAAGGTCTGAAGTGGATTCACGAACCGGGAAGCCAAAGATTGTGTTGAAGTGGCGTCCTCCGCGTACTATGTCGAAGATCCCTCTTAGGGAAATGCCTCAGGACATCACTCCACACTTCAAGTGGTGGTACTATGATTGGCGAACAGCAGAAGCAGTCATAGTTCTGAACAGAGATGGACAGATGGATGTTATCAGGGTATTTGACCCAATGTGGCTCACGAACTTGTCAGAGAATGATGTTTATACTCTCTACAAGTGGCCACTGTTCTATGACTCGCAAGACATCGTACAAGCTCTCCAGTTCCAGAATGTCATACGCATCTGTTTTGTATTTGAAATACATGCAGGTGTAACCAAAGAGGAGAAGTTCAAGAAGTACGAGGAGATAATGGGTAAAGCAAGACATTAGAGGAATCTAGGTCCAAGGGGGAGTTTGTTGATACACGTGTACCTAGATTCTGAGCTAAATGTAATATCTTTGTAATGTCTTACTTATATGAAATTGAAAGTGGATTAATGAAATGCAAGTGGTTGTGGATGCTTATAATGTTTAAATGTTTCATTAATGGGTTGTGCAATGAATGGTTGATATATTATATAGGTAGATGGTTGTTTGAATTGATATGCTTAATGTTATGATAATAAACACATTCAAACTTAACATTATGAAGTTATCATACGAATGGGCCATGCCAATGGACCATACGCATGAATAATTTCATGCGAATGGCTCAGTCGCACGATTGAACCAGGAGACTGGATCAGTCGTAAGACTGAAGCATGAGATTAAACCAGTCGTACAACTGAAGACTCAGTCGTGCGTATGGATCAAACGCATAGCTCAATCGCACGACTGAACCATGCGAATGGTTCAGTCGCGCGAATAAGAAACCCTTACCTATAAATACCACCTAATTCGTGGAAAAACGTAACACTTCGAATACTTGCAACCCTACTCGACCCAGAGCGTCCTGTTCGTCAATTCCAAGTTCATAGAACGTTTCAGATCATTCCTACTTCGTTCTTAACGTTTTCTAATCGTTAGGATTGATCTTGATTGCGTTCTCCCTGATTGGATCACCAATCAAATAGGATTCCGCACTATTTGATCCGGTATAACGAAGAATCAGTTAGTACTCCGTACGTACATGGTCCTAACAATTGTACTATTCAAGTTAAAACAAGACTTCATAATTTAGGGATGCCAAATCATGTGCATCAAGTAGCTTCCACCCTTGTGTCATCCTTAACATCAGCCTTTACCTGCCAACTATTATGCATAAAAGTCAGCTTTGTTGAGTGAATTCTAGTTTTAAGTATCATGATAAAATATATACTTTTCTTCCTTTTAATGAACACACATACATCATAACATATAACATTACTTGCGACGTATCACACCATTAAACATGTTCATTATCTTTCTTTCATTCATTCATTATCCTCCACTTCATGTTAAACCGGGTTTGCACAAAGCAAGAGCCCGAACGTCTTGATTGACAACGAATGCCAACCCCTGCCGGTACACATAAACGCGGTAGCTAACCCTCGACAGTGTATCCACACTTCAAGGCGCATGCCCTGCTGATGAATACGGATCCACCATCATACATTAGACCCACATAAGTGAAGTCCATCATAGTGCTTGCAAGACTTTTCATCATCATACGGGCCCGGGGGTAACATTTCTTTAGTTCCACTTTTCATTTGTTTTATCTTCTATTTTAATATATATTACTTCACTTATTAAGTAAACAACATATCAAGTACATTTTATCATGAAGCATAATTATCATCAGGAAGACAGAAGAATATAACACCGTATAACCGACCCTTCGTGGGACAGCGGGGGTTCGGGGGCGGCATCCCCTGATAGCAGGGTTCTAGGGGTAGCAGCCACTATTGGGGTCCAAGGGACAACGCCCCTGGCTGGGGCCATGCGGCCAGGTCATGTGACGCCCTAAACCCGACAGGGCACCGGAGGCACGTCACACAGTTGGATTAATATTTTAAACGCGAATCAGAGCTTTCTATTTACAGCGGAAGACTAAACAACATTACATATTAACCCAACTTTTAAAACATTTTTTTCATATAATTGTATTTAATTATACATTTCCCTATTTACATTATTAACAGGTCCTACACCCTATGCCAGCAGCTACTCCGGGATAGCATCCTTGTTCAGCTCATACTTGCTTTCCTCTATTATTAGAGGACCCTTCCTTACCTAGCACACGCAACACACTCAAAACATCAGATAAACTGGTGAGTTCTAAATTTTCATCAAAACATTAACAACATCTTTACTCACACAAAAGTCATATTTATATTGGCAATATAATAAGATTAACTTTTATCATTACTTTGTCCCACCGGACTCGTCCCACCGGACGTCAGTTGCCCACATCTAGCAACTGTCAGTTGCCCACATCTAGCAACGGTCAGTTTCCCACATCCAGAAACTGTAATTATTATCTCTCATCCAATAGGATGCCAATTAATCATCTAGGGTCGTCACCACAAGATGTTCACAAAGCTGAGTGATCGTCATCACTCCTATCTAACTGTACAGTTACACACCCAGGCATCTTACCCTAACTGGCCTGTTGAGATTTACATCACATTATCACTTTAAAATATTTCTTTTACTTATTGCCAATATTATCACATTACTTTACACACCACACATTCTTTCTTTTAGCACCAGTTTTAATACATTTTCATTTATCATTAACCCCCATTTGACCCATTGGAATCATCACCATCACGTAATGATTAATCAATGTTTAAATAACCATTCTTTAAACCCTATCTGACCCATTGGAATCATCACCATCACGTAATGATTAACAATGTTCAGATAGCCATTCATTGTCCCAACCATTCATCATCCCAACTTTACCCTAACAGCCACATGAGCTGTTAGTAATATATAAACATCATTATCACAGTTCTGGTGCTAAAACATTTAATTCATTTATCATCATATGTGTGCTAGCCCGAATGTTAAAACCAAACATTTGAAAAGGGCTTAGAACTCACCTTATCAACTTCCTCACAACAATCTACACAATCCACGTACACGAGGTAACTAGTCCTTCCTCTAATCAAGGTATATCTAAAGTAATAAACCTTGATTCAGTAAACTATTCTCAAACAGGATCCTTATGCGATTGAACACCTATGCAAATGAGCACCCATGCAACTGGACCTATGCGGATGAACATCAATGCGAATGAACCTTCAGTCGTACGGCTGACCATTCATTCGCACGATTGAGTCCTCATTCGTACATAGTGATCACTCGTCTTCATTCGGTCTTCTAACCAGGCGACTGGGTTTTCAATCGCACGACTGAACCTCTATTCGCACTTAGTCGCACGACTAGACTTACATTCGCACGACTGAGGTATGCGATTGAGCCCATTCGTCTGAAACGGATTAGCAGCTGTGTTCTTGACGTTTTTGATCCAAACTTACTCAAAATTTAAGTTTTAACCATCCAAATCATGTCATATTCAAAACAGATCATATACACATCATTTACAATGGTTTCGGATCATTATATCATCAAAACTACACAAAAACTTAGATCCGAATTCCCAGATTTTAATATAGAAAGAAACCAGACCAATTTAATGATTTGAACATGTTAGGATCAAATTCAACCATATACACAGCTTACAACATAGTAGGATTGATCCGTGACATTCAAATCTTACCAAAACGGAGTTATCTTGGTCAATTTCATGGGAATAGGGGCATTTGAGTGTGAAGGGAACAAGAAAATGGAGTAGATGCAGATAGAAATCTGCTCTTGAACCCTCTGCACCGCCCTACTTATCCATACACACAACTTAACCGCCTCACCTTCAGTCGCACGACTGAACCATTCGCACGACTGAATCATGCAACTGAAGCTCATACGCCTACTATTCGTGCGACTGAGTCTCATTCGCACGTATGGAGTGCGACTGAGGTTCATTCGCATACAACTCATGTGATTGAACACCAATCTTCTCAAATAACTCAACTTAATTTAATTAAACATAATTATAATATGATTACAAGTCCGGATTTAGAAACCGGATGTTACAACTCTCTCCCCCTTAAATAGGTTTCGTCCCCGAAACCAACTATTCAAACAACTGGGGATAATCTCTTTTCATCTCATCTTCTGATTCCCAGGTGAAATCAGATCCCTTTCTATTCGACCACTGTACTTTAACTAACTCAATGGTTTTATTCCTCAATCTTTTCATCTTTCTGTCTACTATAGCAGTAGGTTTCTCAACATAATTCAACTTATCATCCACCTCTATATCATCTAAAGGTACATATGCCTTTTCATCGGCTAAACACTTGCGCAACTGTGATACATGAAAAGTTGGGTGGATTCCTTACAACTGATCGGGTAATTCTAGCTTATAAGCCACTTCTCCAATTCGTTCTATGATTCTAAACGGTCCAATAAAACGAGGACTCAACTTTCCCCTCTTTCTGAATCTGATAATTCCCTTCCAAGGAGATACTTTCAACATAACTCTATCTCCTACTTCAAACTCTATATGCCTTCGCCTTTTATCTTCATAAAACTTTTGTCGATCCTGAGCCGCTTTAAACCGAGCTTTGATCTGATCCAGTTTCTCATTTGTAGCCTGTACAATTTCTAAACTACCCAACTCTTTCTGCCCAACTTCTCCCCAGCATATCGGACTCCTGCACTTTCTGCCATATAACATCTCATAAGGGGCTCTCTCAATCTTAGAATGATAACTGTTATTGTAGGAGAATTCAGCTAATGGCAGATGACTATCCCAGCTACCACCGAAATCTATAACACAAGCTCGTAACATGTCTTCAACTGTTTGGATAGTCCTTTCAGTCAACCCATTAGTTTCTGGGTGAAAAAATGTGCTGTGTAATAAACAAGTACCCATATCTTCATGAAACTTTCTCCAAAATCTCGAAGTAAAACGTGTATCTCTATCCGACACAATAGATAATGGTACTCTATGACGAGCAATAATCTCTCGAATAAACAGTTCTGCTAACTTCTCAGAGTTGTACGTTTCCTTGATTGGTAGGAAATGCCTGCTACGTGTCAATCTATCTACTATGACCCAAATGGTATCATAACCTTTAGCTGTACGCGGAAGCTTTGTTATGAAATCCATTGTCAACTCTTCCCATTTCCATTTTGGAATTTCTAAGGGTTGAAGCTTACCATATGGCTTTTGATGCTCAGCTTTGACCTGAAGACACGTCAAACACCTATTCACATATTGCATCATATTAAATTTCATACCTGGCCACCAATATTCTTGTTTTAAATCTTTATACATCTTAGTAGCACCAGGGTGTATAGAATATTTGGATTTATGGGCCTCATTTAGCACCAACTCTCTCATCTTAATCGGGACCCACATCCGACCACATTTTGTCTTAACCCCAAAACTATTTTCTTCCAAATCATTTGTTTGGCCTTTCATTCGTTCTCGTTTCACATTCTCCTCTTTTAATGCTTCTAATTGGGCTTCCCGTAATTGATACATGAAATCTGGGGTTATCACTAACTTATATGACTTAATTCGAATCGGAGGGTGTTCACTTTTTCTACTTAACGCGTCAGCAACCACATTTGCTTTACCAGGATGGTAAAGTATTTCACAATCATAATCTTTCACCAATTCTAACCATCTCCGTTGGCACATGTTTAATTCTTTCTGATCAAAGAAATATTTCAAACTCTTATGATCCGTGTAAATCGTACATTTCGTCCCATATAAGTAATGCCTCCATATTTTCAAAGCAAATACCACTGCTGCCAGTTCTAGATCATGCGTTGGATAATTCTTTTTATGTTCTTTCAACTGTCTGGAAGCATAAGCTATCACTCGTCCCCTCTGCATCAATACACAACCTAAACCTTGGTATGAAGCATCCGAATAAATCACTAAATCTTCATTTCCATCTGGCAACGATAACACTGGTGATCGAGTTAATTTCTGCTTCAGCTCTTGAAATGCATTTTCTTGTTCTGGTCCCCATACGTATTCTTCATTCTTTCTTGTCAGCTTTGTTAACGGGGATGCAATTTTGGCAAAATCCTAGATAAATCTTCTATAATAACCAACCAGACCCAAGAAACTACGGATTTCAGATGGCGTCTTTGGAGGACTCCACTTCATTACTGTTTCAATCTTTGCAGGATCTACTAAAATACCTTCTGCATTGATCACATGTCCTAAAAACTGTACTTCCCGCAACCAAAACTCACACTTAGAAAACTTTGCATAAAGCCTTTCTTTTCTTAACCTTTCCAATACTTCACGCAGATGGCAGGCATGATCTCCCTCATTCTTAGAATAGATCAGTATATCATCAATAAACACAATTACTGATCGATCTAACATTGGCTTGCACACCCTATTCATTAAGTCCATGAAAGCAGCAGGTGCATTCGTCAACCCAAAAGACATAACCAAAAATTCATAATGACCATAACGTGTACGAAACGCTGTCTTAGGTATATCTTCTTCTTTAACTTTCAGCTGATGATAACCCGAAAGGAGATCTATCTTTGAAAACCAACTGGCTCCCTGTAACTGATCAAACAAATCATCTATTCGTGGAAGTGGATACTTATTCTTTATCGTCAACTTATTCAACTCTCTGTAATCGATACACATACACATACTTCCATCTTTCTTCTTTACAAATAATACTAGAGCACCCCATGGGGAGGAACTGGGTCTAATGAAACCTCTTTATAGCAAGTCTTCAGTCTGCTTCAGTAATTCCTTCAATTCCGATGGAGCTAATCTATAAGGTGACTTGGCAACTGGCTTAGCACCCGGAATCAAATCAATTCTAAACTCAACTTCACGATCTGGAGGAATACCCGGTAATTCTTCTGGAAACACATCTACAAAATCTCTAACCACAGGAATATCCTCTATCTTTCTTACAGGCTTTTGAGAATCAATTACATACATTAAATAAGATGCACACCCGCGGCTCATTAACTTATCAGCTTTTATCATAGATATTATTTTCACAGTTGACTCCTCTCTATCACCATATACATTAATGTTTTCCCATCCGGTGCTCTTAATCGAATCAGCTTCTTATTACACACAATATGGGCTTCATGGTTTGCCAACCAATCCATACCCAAAACTACATCAAACCCTCCTAACACCATAGGATATAGTTTAACAAGCAATCTATATCCTTCTAGCTCAATAAAGCAACCCTCAATCATACTACTAATCATCACAGACCTATCATTAGCAGTTTCAACTACGAAAGCTACCTCTAATGGTCGAATTTCACACGCAAGCATAGGACAAAAATCAACAGATACGAAACTTCCACTTGCACCAGAATCAAATAACACGTTAGCTGGAATCCCATTAACTAGAAACGTACCTGAGACTACATCTGGCAAAGCTTTAGCCTCACTAGCTGATATAGAATAAGCTCGCCCCTTCACCACACTCGACCCTTCTCCTGACCCTTTTATTGATATAACCGGTTCAGGCTTTCTAACAGCTAATCTTGGACATTCACTCCGAATATGCCCCGTTTCTCCACACTCATAACATCTACGAGGACCTTCACTACATTCATTAGCATAATGTCCCATCTTTCCACATCTAAAACAAGTCCTACTACCAATCATACATTCACCCTGATGTAGCTTACCACATTTCCCGCAACGTGACATCTCATTTCTGACATTCCTTTAGAATTGGCCCCTTCCAAACCTACCCTTCTTCTAAAAACTTGGATTCTCAATTCTTCTCTGCGCTGCAGGTTCTTCACGTTTCCTTTTACTTTCATCGGGAGCAACATTACTACCATAAACTTCTTGATACATATCTGCAGCTAAGTTTACCGTTAACTGATAACTACTCGGAGCAGATGATCTAACCAATTTTCTAACCTCCTGAGGCAACCCCTGAGCATACCTCAAGATTTTCTTCTCTTCAGGAACCACCAAATGAGGCACCAACCGCGCCATCTCTTCAAACTTAGACGTGTATTCCCTATGGGACATATTACCTGCCTAAATTCAGGCCATAACATTTTGTCAGTAGCCTCCTCGCCTAACGTTTGGATAATCGTATCCCACCAATACAGAGCCTCACCTACAAACGAGTGGGCTGCAAACTTTACTTTCTGATCCTCCCTACACTCACTCAACTTGATCACGGCTTCCATTTCACGAAGCCATTTATAGGTGGCTACCACATCCATAGCCCCAGAAAATCGTGGAGGATTACATTCCTTAAACTGACTATACGTAACTCCCTTTCTCTCGCTAGACCCCTCGGCTTTATCAACATTCCTATTTTCATCAGGTCTAGCTACATTCAAGGCTTTATGAACCTCCTCAGCAATTGCATCACGGAATTGCTGTCTCGTCATACTAAGCACCTCTGTGCTCTCATCAACATTTCTTTCCGAGGTTCCACCTTGCATTCTTTCACTCTTCCTATCAGCCATAACCTATTAAAACAAGATCAGGATTATTTGATACTCGCATGTAAGTATATAACCAGAATACTATAAGTAAAGTAAATTATTAATAATGTTGGCCAAGTACTATTAATTATTTTCTTTACTTTTACTATTCTCGTTGTTCCTTCTCATGATAGTCCCATCACCTTCTCTTGTTTTTAATAAACTATTCTATCTAGCTATCCCTGCTGGCATATCTATTTTCTAGTTAAAGTCTAGTTATTATGACACTAGATCCCTTTAACTACTGCTCTGATACCAACTTGTGATGCCCTAAACCCGGCAGGGCACCAGAGGCACGTCACACAGTTGGATTAATATTTTAAACGCGAATCAGAGCTTTCTATTTACAGTGGAAGACTAAACAACATTACATATTAACCCAACTTTTAAAACATTTTTTTCATATAATTGTATTTAATTATTCCCTATTTACATTATTAGCAGGTCCTACACCCTATGCCAGCAGCTACTCCGGGATACATCCTTGTTCAGCTCATACTTGCTTTCCTCTATTATTAGAGGACCCTTCCTTACCTAGCACACACAACACACTCAAAACATCAGATAAACTGGTGAGTTCTAAATTTACATCAAAACATTAAAAACATCTTTACTCACACAAAAGTCATATTTATATTGGCAATATAATAAGATTAACTTTTATCATTACTTTGTCCCACCGGACTCGTCCCACCGGACGTCAGTTGCCCACATCTAGCAACTGTCAGTTGCCCACATCTAGCAACGGTCAGTTTCCCACATCCAGAAACTGTAATTATTATCTCTCATCCAATAGGATGCCAATTAATCATCTAGGGTCGTCAACACAAGATGTTCACAAAGCTGAGTGATCGTCATCACTCCTATCTAACTGTACAGTTACACACCTAGGCATCTTACCCTAACTGGCCTGTTGAGATTTACATCACATTATCACTTTAAAATATTTCTTTTACTTATTGCCAATATTATCACATTACTTTACACACCACACATTCTTTCTTTTAGCACCAGTTTTAATACATTTTCATTTATCATTAACCCCCATTTGACCCATTGGAATCATCACCATCACGTAATGATTAATCAATGTTTAAATAACCATTCTTTAAACCCTATCTGACCCATTGGAATCATCACCATCACGTAATGATTAACAATGTTCAGATAGCCATTCATTGTCCCAACCATTCATCATCCCAACTTTACCCTAACAGCCACATGAGCTGTTAGTAATATATAAACATCATTATCACAGTTCTGGTGCTAAAACATTTAATTCATTTATCATCATATGTGTGCTAGCCCGAATGTTAAACCAAACATTTGAAAGGGCTTAGAACTCACCTTATCAACTTCCTCACAACAATCTACACACTCTATGTACCCGAGGTAACTAGTCCTTCCTCTAATCATGGTATATCTAAAGTAATAAACCTTGATTTAGTAAACTATTCTCAAACATGATCCTTATGCGATTGAAAACTTATGCGAATGAGCACCCATGCGACTGGACCTATGCGGATGAACATCAATGCGAATGAACCTTCAGTCGTACGGCTGACCATTCATTTGCATGATTGAGTCCTCATTCGTACATAGTGATCACTCGTCTTCATTCGGTCTTCTAACCAGGCGACTGGGTTTTCAATCGCATGACTGAACCTCTATTCGCACTCAGTCGCACGACTAGACTTTCATTCGCACGACTGAGATATGCGATTGAGCCCATTCGTCTGAAACGGATCAGCAGCTGTGTTCTTGACGTTTTTGATCCAAACTTACTCAAAATTTATGTTTTAACCATCCAAATCATGTCATATTCAAAACAGATCATATAAACATCATTTACAATGGTTTCGGATCATTATTTCATCAAAACTACACAAAAACTTAGATCCGAATTCCCAGATTTTAATGTAGAAAGAAACCAGACCAATTTAATGATTTGAAAATGTTATTGGATCAAATTCAACCATATACACAGCTTACAACATAGTAGGATTGATCCGTGACATTCAAATCTTACCAAAACGGAGTTATCTTGGTCAATTTCGTGGGAACAGGGGCATTTGAGTGTGAAGGGAACAAGAAAATGGAGTAGATGCAGATAGAAATCTGCTCTTGAACCCTCTGCACCGCCTTACTTATCCATACACACAACTTAACCGCCTCACCTTCAGTCGCACGACTGAACCATTCGCACGACTGAATCGCGACTGAACATACGAATCGTGCGACTGAGTCTCATTCGCACGTATGGAGTGCGACTGAGGTTCATTCGCGTACAACTCATGTGATTGAACACCAATCTTCTCAAATAACTCAACTTAATTTAATTAAACATAATTATAATATGATTACAAGTCCGGATTTAGAAACCGGATGTTACAGGTCACATAAAAATTTTTTATTTAAAGGACTTTATATAGCATATTTTGTTATAGGAAAAATTACTTTCTTGTTAAAACCTCTTGAAAACTTTGCTTGAAAATCTTATGTTTACTATGCATAATAGCCTCTAAACATGGAAAAAAACTCATAAATAAGGGGATCTAGAACTCACCTGGTCAAAGTAAATAGTTTCTTCGTCTAAGTTTTCTAGGCTAGATGCGCACTACACAACCTGCACATAAGTTAACACCCAAATAGGCCATTTCTATGCAATTTTGTTGCCAGTTTCGCTGGCATTTTCACTTGTAGGTTCGCTGACAGTTTCTCTAACAGTTGCGCTGTCAGCTTCGCCCAGCAATTTCGCACGACAGTTTCGCTGCCAGGTGCGCCCAACTTTTGTTGGAATTTCCTAGGTTCGCAGGTCCTACTGGTCAACCTGACCTGGGCACTAGCGAAATTACCAGCAAAACTATAGTTTCGCTAGGTATTCTCTTAGTTTCGCTGGAAGAGCCCACAGTTTCGCTGGACGTATAAAAATGACGAACCAACCCGTTTTTAACCTAAAATATTAACTTTTTACGTCCAAATCCTTGGTTTATCATCCATGAAACAATATCTAACCTTTTTACATGTTTTCATATGTAAAAATATGACCTTTATGTGATTCTTTGAAACTTTTAAACCCAAAACCCTAGAAATCCGGATCTGTTCTACAGAGACGTTTAGAGGATGATTCCTATCTTGATTTGTTGCTCCTTTCTTGTGGTTTAAAGCTCAAACTCGCAGATCTTCAATCCCTTCAACAATGGAACACCAAATCTTGAGTTTTCTTCACCTTCTCTCTCTACTTTCTCTCTCTAGAAGTTGGGGGCTAGGGTTGCAAATGAGGAGGGTGGGGGCTGATTATGCATGTTTAATTACTGATTATAGACCCTTAAACCCATCAAAACTTAACCCATTAGGGTTAATTTAGTCCATAACCCATCTTTCTTCCTTATTTATATTAATTAACCCTTAACAAAGCCCATTATTATTAAATAACTTGCTTCGGAAATTTCGAGGCGTTACAAGAAAGTTACAGATATAAGACCTTAATCTACAGTTTGACAAAAGTATAAACTTTTCACCAACTCATCTAAGTTGGTGAGTCTTTAGAGGTGGCAGCGGAAAGTGGTCAACGTTTGTCAAAAGGTGATTCAGAGAAAGCATGTCTTCTCTGTATTCGGAAGAAATCAGTCTTTGGCTTTGGAAAACTTTGTCATTGAAGTTTCGGAAGACTTCATCTTTGGCTTTGAAAGATTTTGTCTTTTGGCTTTAGAAGATTTGATATTTACCATAATTCACTGATTTGTATCAAATCTTCTGAATTAACTTCCTTGTACTTCACATGTGCATGCTGAGAACTATTCGAGTTGTTCTTTGGTTGCATCAGTCTTTAAATTTAATCTTTACATTAGTGATAAATTTATAGAATGATAATTTTTAATTAAATTCTTAAATTCTTATAATTTTTAATTCTTAAAATTTTTAATTAAATTATAAGAATAAAGAGAAATAACCTACTATGAGGGCTCTTACATGAATAAATATTGTAACACCTGTTTATTTATCTATTTTGAAGACGACGAAAGAAGAAAAGAAATAAAGTCCAAAATCGGTGGACCAAACCCGCCAACGCAAGAAAGTTGGGCAAATGGGGACATATTAAGGGAGAGGGCAGCCTATTTCCCCCTCCCCACACCCTCACTTCAGCCACAAAAGAAAAGGAGAAGAGAGAAAGGAAGAAAAGAGGAAGAAAGGGTTGATTCGGGTCGATTCGGGCTCGAAATTCGTCATGTAGAAAGTCCAAACGAAGCTCTTCATCCTCTTCTTGTTTGTGTGAGTTCTAGGACCCCTATTTACTTGTTTTCAACCGATTTTAGGGCTGGAACACATAGAAACCCGTTTTTGAACATGTGTGTGTTTGACCCATTCGGGTGTGATTGTGTATAGTGTGTTTAGAGTGTGATTTCGGGCTTGTGAGTACTTGAATGGTGTTATAGTATGCTTTCCTAAGGATTAGGAGGGTTGATTTGGGCTTAGAATGAATTTGGAAGGGTATGGGGGCCGAAAATCGTGACTGAAGTTCGGGATGAACTGCAGTCTGCGCCCAGTTAGGGCTATGCGACGGAGGGCCAATCTTCCGACTGAGGGGCGATTGGGGTCCAATCGCATGACTGAGGTTCAATCGCACGACTGGGGGTTCAGTCGCAGGACAGGTCATACGACTAAGAGCCCAGTCGCATAGGTGCTCAGTCGCATAGCTGTTCATTCGCACGACTGAAAGCTCAGTCGTATAGGAGTCCATTCGCATAGGTCCATTCACACGATTGAAGGTTCAGTCGCATGGGAGTTCATTCGCATTGGTCTAGTCGCATGATGTTCAGTCGCATGGAGGCCATGCGTGTCACACCCCGACCGACGGCGGAATCCTCAATGCGGACGAGGGGATGATTGATTGTTCATAACACATGGTCGTCTAATAGTGGAGATAATATTAAAATCAGATTACAAGATAGCATGAATTTAACATATGCAAATACAACAGTTGAAGTCACAAAAGATATTAATTTTTAACTAAGTCCAAAAGTCCTAATTGTAAGCATGCAGATAATCCAACTATGCAGCATGTCCTGAAATCATGTGAGAAAATAAAGTCAGCTAACGAGTTAGCCGGTGAGTAATCACAGTTTGATATACATAAAGATTGATTGTTTGATTGAGAATAATCCAATTCATAAGGTAATGTTAAGACTTACAATGCAATAGCGGAGCATATAGATAAACCGACACAAATAAACCCCTTGACTTGACATTTTGCAAATAATAGACTTGCACACATACACCATAGATTGACTATTTGCCTCCAGCACTATCAGCACTCGACTATTCATGTGGGGTGGGTTATCCAAACCAGTAGATCTACCATTGATACCAGGATTGATTGATTGATTGTATAAGGGTTCCTACTGCCGTTCAGTTTATCATAGTATGTTCACATAGTTGCAAGTAATAACATAACCTGTATTGAATTGAATTTTGAACGAATAACAATATAATAACACGATTGAATATTGGGTCACATGATTTTCCCCAAATAAGAAATGATATAAAATGGGGTTATGAATACTCACTTGATTGATGAGATTAGAATTTGGACGTGATAAATTAGACACTAACGATTTCCTTACGAGTAATCTACGGAACGATGTCTCGAGTTAGATTAATAATAATATGAGAATTGGGAATAGATTAGGATTTCCATTGGGAATAGGTATTGAATGAAATAACTTATTTAGTTTAAATGTCTTGAAATAAATAAACGATTTTATTGAAGGTGATTATGTTTAGAATTTAATAGAAATAAATGTATCAATACGCATAACCGTTTGATTTATTGTTAAGGTGTGGGAAAAACAAATAACTAATTTTACTAATTAATTATATGATAGTTAATTAAAATATTTAATTATTTAAGTGACTAAAAGAAATGAAAATGATTTGGAAAGATTTAGATCATCTTTGGTGATTTTATAAAATACCAACTTATAATGTTAAAGAGTGAAAATAACAATTAGTAAATATTAATGACCAATGGAATAATTAATTTGGAAAATTAATTTGTTAGTTTTTTTTTCTTTTGACAATTCAAGTCGCTTTATGTTTGATAAAAAAATAGTTTATAAACTTTAAAGTTTACAAATAAATTTAAGATTCTTTGTCAAATAATTTCAATAATTATTTAAAGTAGGAAGGTTTAATTATAACTAGAGGTAGCGTTTGACCCATAATGATTTATTAATTTAAACCATCATTTAAAAAGAATCCATTTTATAAGAAATATAAAAAAATAATCTTTGTTATATTGTTTTATAAATATTTAGATTTAAAGAAAAATTGCAGAAAATAAGTTTGATGATTTAAAAATAAACAGAGTTTATAAAAATGATTTTTATAATTTTTAGGAATTTTCTATAATTTTTTTAAAGCTGAAAAAGCCTTAAAAAATATGTGAGGGTGCCCGGGGTCGAATCCGGGACCTCATGGATGGCAAGTGGACATGGAACCAGTGAACCAAGGCATACAGCCACGATAAGTCTTGGTTCCAATTAATTTTAAACACAAATAAAAATAACCCCAATTTCACTCAAGAACCCTAGAATGAAATCGAACAAATTGATCACCAATTTGTTTATGATAATGAAATCTATGTTGGGGCTTTTGTTCCCCACACAAAAACGAACATGTGAGTGTGATTAATTACCAGAAATGATTTCGGTTTGAGAGTGATCGGGTTCGAGCTTGAGCCGCGACGGGGAGGTGATCAATTTCGAAGTGTTTGTACGTGTGTGATGAAATTGGTGGTTCAGAGAGTTTAGGTGAGCGTACAGGAGTGTTTGCCCTCTATTTATAGGGGTTAATTTGATGTTAAACTATTCGATCAATCTCGGTTTAATTGCCGATGGTTCGGGTCGATTTTGTATGTATTTGAACTGATTTTATGTTAAATTGATGTTTGATTATTATTATATTTGTGATTATGCGATTCTAGGTGGTTTGATTGAGTGTACTACTCGATGTTTCCACTCAATTTGATTCGGATTTAAGTGGGGCGGTCGGGTTCAGTTGTCACGCACCAATCGACTATAATTTTAAATTGTTTTGGGTGCATAGGTTCGAATCTTCCACGCAAGGCTGTCAGGAGTGTTTAATTGGATTGAAATCAAGTGATTTGGGGTGTTGTGGCTAGCCGGAGAGACGGCCGGAAGTTGGCCGGAGGGGAGAAGGGGGGCGACGGGATGAGGACTGGGATTTAAATTTTTTTTACACATTTGGTCCTTGAGGTTTGTATTGTTTATATTTCATGCGGAAACTTTCTTTTAAAGTTTCCAAAATGACAAAACCAACCCCCTAACTTAATTAGTTTAGGTTTTTAAACATTTTCTTAAGTTTAATAACTTTTACAAATTATTATAATTATTATTCTCATTATTAATATTATTATTTTGCTATCATTATTGTTATTATAATTTATTATAATTATTGACATTATTATTAGTGTTAATATTATTATAATTATTACATTGTTCAATTTAATAGTTAGGTTAAATTGCTTTTACATTAAAAGGCAAATTAAACATAAATAACCCATACGTTTCATAAATAGCATAAATAGATCTTATAGAAATTTAACAAGGTTAACTTTTATTTAACGAAAATACGCGATGTTACAGTCTCCCCTGCTTTAGGAAATTTCGTCTTGAAATTTTAATCACGAGGAGGCTGAAACGAAAAGATGAGGGTACTTAGATTTCATTTGGTCCTCACGTTCCCAGGTGAACTCTGGGCCACGTTTAGATTCCCAGCGGACTTTGACAATGGTATCCGGTTACGCTTGAGTGTTTTGACTTCTCGATCTATAATTTCCACAGGCTTCTCGATAAAGTGCATGGATTCATCTATGCGAACTTCATCGAGTGGAATGTGGAGGTTTTCATCGGCAAGACATTTCTTGAGGTTGGACACATGAAACGTTGGATGCATATTGCTGAGTTCTTGGGGTAGTTCAAGCTTGTAGGCTACTTTCCCAATTCGCTCGAGCACTTTGAATGAACCCACATATCGAGGTGCTAGCTTCCCTTTCTTTCCAAAGCGAATCACTCCCTTCCAAGGTGATACCTTAAGAAGTACGAGATCACCGACATTGTATTCCATGGGTCTGCGTCCTTTGTCAGCATAATGCTTTTGACGATCTCTAGCAGCGACCAAGTTATCACGGATCTTATGAATTTTGTCGATCGTTTCTTCTGTCAATTCCGGACCAGTAATCTGTGATTCACCAACTTCAGAACAACAGATAGGAGATCGACACTTTCGGCCATACAAGGCCTCAAATGGTGCCATCTGAATGCTGGTATGGTAACTGTTATTGTAAGAGAATTCGATCAACGGAAGATGAGAATCCCACGATCCACTGAAATCAATGACACAAGCCCGGAGCATATCCTCAAGGGTTTGTATCGTCCTTTCAGTCTGACCGTCGGTTTGCGGGTGATAGGCTGTGCTAAGATTCAGTTGAGTTCCGAGAGCTGATTGGAGACTTTTCCAGAAACGAGAGATGAAGCGACCATCGCGATCAAAGATAATATCTAAAGGTACACCATGCCGACTAACTATTTCATTGATGTAAATACGAGCCAATTTCTTGACTCGGTACTCCTCACAAATTGGTATGAAATGAGCCGACTTAGTCAATCGATCAACGATAACCCAGATACTATCGTGACCACTAGCGGTACGAGGCAGCTTGGTGATGAAATCCATGGATATGCTTTCCCATTTCCATAATGGAACCTCGGGTTGTATGAGTAATCCAGAGGGACGTTGATGCTCGGCTTTGACTTTGGAACATGTGAGGCATTTAGATACATACAAGGCTATATCCTTCTTCATGCCGGGCCACCAATATTGGTTCCAAAGATTCATGAACAACTTATCTGCTCTTGGATGAATAGAATAACGAGCCTTATGAGCCTCATCCATGATGGTTGCTCGAAGATTATCGCGATTCGGAATCCAAAGTCGATCCAGAAAATACAGCAGTCCGTCCGACTTGGTTTCCAATTAGAGTTCACCACCGCATGACATTTCCTTATACATGTTGCCCTCGGTGACTGATTCGTGTTGAGCTTCGAGTATACGGGTCAGGAGGTCGGTTTGAATGGTAACACTTTGAAGCATAACCTGGCCCTTACGACTTAATGCATCGGCTACGACATTAGCTTTACCGGGGTGGTAACGAATCTCACAGTCATAGTCGTTGAGTAGTTCGACCCAACGTCGTTGTCTCATGTTAAGCTCCTTCTGCTTGAAGATGTACTGGAGACTCTTATGATCGGTGAATACAACACATTTAGTGCCATAGAGATAGTGTCTCCAGATTTTGAGTGCGAATACAAACACCCAATTCAAGATCGTGTGTCGTATAATTTTTCTCATGAATCTTCAATTGTCTTGAGGCATAAGCTATAACTTTGCCTCGCTGCATGAGAACGCAACCTAGACCTTGTCTTGAAGTGTCATAATAGATAACAAAGTCGTCGTTTCCATCAGGAAGTGTTAGAATCGGTGCCTCACACAACCTTTGCTTGAGGGTTTGAAATGCTTTTCTTGATCAGGCCCCTAAAAAAGGCTTATCCTTGTGGGTCAAAGCAGTGAGTGGCACAACAATCTTCAAGAAGTTAGGAATAAAACGTCGGTAATATCCGGCTAGACCAAGGAATGAACGAATCTCTGTAGGAGTTTTAGGTTCTCCCTATTTCTTTACTGCTTCGATCTTTACGGGATCAACGTGAATCCCCTTGCTGTTTACTATGTGACCAAGAAATTGAACCTCATTAAGCCAAAATTCATACTTTGAGAATTTGGCGTAGAGTTTCTGTTTCCTTAGAAGTTTGAGTATTAGACGAAGGTGGTTCTCGTGATCGGATTTGGATTTGGAGTATATCAAGATGTCGTCGATGAATACGATCACGAATTTGTCTAGGTATGGCCGGCACACGCGGTTCATCAAATCCATGAACACAACAGGTGCATTGGTTAGCCCGAATGGCATCACTGTAAACTCGTAATGGCCATATCTTGTTCGAAAGGCTGTCTTAGGAATATCATCATCTTGCACCCGTAGTTGATGATAGCCTGAATGAAGGTCGATCTTGGAGAAATAAGAGGCTCCTTGAAGCTGATCAAACAAATCGTCGATTCTCGGTAGGGGATACTGGTTTTTGACAGTAAGCTTGTTAAGCTCCCGATAGTCGATGCACATACGGAATGAGCCATCCTTCTTCTTCACAAACAAAACCGGGGCTCCCCAAGGTGAGGAACTTGGTCGAATGAAACCTTTATCAGATAACTCTTGGAGTTGGCTTGCAAGCTCTTGCATCTCAGATGGTGCAAGTCGATAAGGAGATTTTGCCACTGGAGTTGCACCAGGCACAAGGTCGATCCGAAATTCAACTTGACGAACGGGAGGAAGACCGGTTAAGTCTTCGGGAAAGACTTCGGGGAATTCTCGAATAACTGGAATGTCTTCAATCTTCCTAGATTTCTCACCGCTTTCACGATATGGGCTAAGAAAGCCACGTAATGCTTGCGGAGGTACTTTTGGGCTTTGGTACAAGACATGAGTTTAAGCCCTTTGGAAGACTTTTCCCTGTAAATATTTAGGACGCTTTTGGATGCAAGAGGAATCCAGATGATCTTCTCAAAGCAGACAACCTCGGAATGGTTCTTCGATAGCCAATCCATGCCTATAATGACGTCAAAGCTTCCAAGTTGCATCGGTATAAGGTCGATAGAGAATTCGTGGTCGCTAAGTTTAAGGGTACAATTCGGAATGACAGAATCAATTATGACAGGTTTTCCATAGCTATTTCTACTGTAAAAGGTTCCTCTAACTTAGTTCGGGTGTTAACAAGCAAAGGCTCAAATCCTAAGGATACAAAACTTTTATCGGCCCCTGTATCAAACAAGACTGAAGCATATTGGTGATCGATTAGAAACGTACCATTCACCACATCATTCGTGGCTTGAGCTTGTTGGGCATTGATGTTGAAAGCACGTCCTTGAGCCGTAGGAACCGGGCTAACAAGTTGAGGGCATCGATTGTGAAAATGGTTCGGATCACCATATTGATAGCATGCACGACCCTGGGTAATTGCAGGAGGATGTTGAAGGACAGGTGCGGTAGTCGGAGTCTTAGCTGCGCTCTTGCACACGTTGAATGTATGACCAAAACGACCACAGTTTGTGCATTGATGACACTGAACGTTAGCAGGATGGTGATACTTGCAGTTGTTACACTGTGGAAAGGGTCCAGCGTATGGCTTTTTCATCAGCGATTGGTTGTTTACTACTAGTTGACGAGTTGGAGGGACTTGATTAATTGGCACAACGGGGGTAATTACAGTAAAGTTTTGTGACTTAGCCTTCCTCTTCTTGTTCTTGGAAGGCTCGGGTTGGTCGGTTTTGACGGTTTCGTTAGGAAGTTTATCGGTATTCTTCTTCGACCCTTTCCTGGTTAAAGGACCAGCTTTCACATGATTATCGGTTAACACCGCAGCCAGCCTAATAGCATCTTCTAGTGTCGAAGGATTCCTTCCTAACACCGTATCCTGAATCTGCATGGGTAGTCCACCAATGTATTTCTTGATGGCTCGGGAGGTAGGGGTAGCAAGGTGCGGTACCAGAAGGCTCAGTTCGTGAAATCGGTTAGTGTATGCTAGGTTCTCGCCACTGTCTTGGGTTAACTCCCAGAACTCGGCTTCTAGTTTCCAGACTTCATTTCTAGGGCAGAACTCTTTAATCATGAGCTCCTTAACTTCAGCCCATGTTAATGCTAGAGCAGTTTCGGGGCCACGAGTTCTTTTCTCTCCGTTCCACCAAGTAAGTGCGCGTTTCTGGAGAACACTTGTGGCATACCGGACTTTGAGATTTTCTGGGCATTCGCTGTTTAGGAAAGTGTTCTCGATGCTTTCAAACCACGGTAGTAATCCGATAGCTCCTTCGGTTCCACTGAACTTAGTGGGGTTGCAAGAACTGAAATGCTTGTAGGTACAAACATGTGGAGGGTTAGGACCAACAGAGATTGGAGCAGGGTTCGCGCCTTGATTCAGATGAGTTAGAAGGGTTGGTATGACCGCAGCAACCTCCCGGGCTATAAGGGCAGCAATCTTGCGGCCGGAGTATCTAGACCGTGAACGGATTTGACGAGAAGACATTCTGAAATATCATTAAGATATTATTATGAGAATTGGGTAATATGAGCTATACAACATGAAAATGACAATCGGAAATTTGGCATAATAACAATGAGATGTTCCAAGTGTAATCGTTTGATTCGTAAATCAAAGCGAGTACGTTGACTACCCAAAGTATTAGGTCAACCACAACTTTGTTGAAGACATGCGTACATATAAGTGGACACTCACCCCAAGGGTTCCCAGGTAAGGTAAACGGATCCATTGGTTGATTTGGATTTATATGAGTACCTTGCCTAGACAGAACACCTCGAGATACAGGCATCCCACTCGTCCAGCATTGCATGTATTCAGTGGTGGGACACAGATTTTGACGAGATTTTGAAACCATAAGTATCAATTTAAGATTTTGAAATTTGAAATTTGGAAATCATGTGATTTAGGCACCAATGCCTTAGTATATGTTTTGGGAATTTTGGGTGTGTATTAGTCATGATCAAGAGTAGGAGGATATCCATGTAAAGCACCTAACCTAGAAGAGTGTCTAACATGTAAGGCACGTAAAAATCCCATTTAAGTACGAGTGGACTCGTAAGTAAGGTCTTAGTTATAGTCTAGGTCATTTCGTTTCTAATAACCTAATTCCCTATAACCATGGTTCTGATACCAATCTGTCACACCCTGACCGACGGCGGAATCATCAGAGCGGACGAGGGATGATTGATTGTTCATAACATATGGTCGTCTAATAGGGAGATAATATTAAAATCAGATTACAAGATAGCATGAATTTAACATATGCAAATACACAGTTGAAGTCACAAAAGATATTCATTTTTAACTAAGTCCAAAGTCCTAATTGTAAGCATGCAGATAATCCAACTATGCAGCATGTCCTGAAATCATGTGAGAAAATAAAGTCAGCTAACGAGTTAGCTGGTGAGTAATCACAGTTTGATATACATAAAGATTGATTGTTTGATTGAGAATAATCCAATTCATAAGGTAATGTTTAGACTTATAATGCAATAGCGGAGCATATAGATAAACCGACACAATATAAACCCCTTGACTTGACATTTTGCAAATAATAGACTTGCACACATACACCATAGATTAACTATTTGCCTCCAGCACTATCAGCACTCGACTATTCATGTGGGGTGGGTTATCCAAACCAGTAGATCTACTATTGATACCAGGATTGATTGATTGATTGTATAAGGGTTCCTACTGCCGTTCAGTTTATCATAGTATGTTCACATAGTTGCAAGTAATAACATAACCTGTATTGAATTGAATTTAGAACGAATAACAATATAATAACACGATTGAATATTGGGTCACATGATTTTCCCCAAATAAGAAATGATATAAAATGGGGTTATGAATACTCACTTGATTGATGAGATTAGAATTTGGACGTGATAAATTAGACACTAACGATTTCCTTACGAGTAATCTACGGAACGGTGTCTCGAGTTAGATTAATAATAATATGAGAATTGGGAATAGATTAGGATTTCCATTGGGAATAGGTATTGAATGAAATAACTTATTTAGTTTAAATGTCTCGAAATAAATAAACGATTTTATTGAAGGTGATTATGTTTAGAATTTAATAGAAATAAATGTATCAACACGCGTAACCGTTTGATTTATTGTTAAGGTGTGGGAAAAACAAATAACTAATTTTACTAATTAATTATATGATAGTTAATTAAAATATTTAATTATTTAAGTGACTAAAAGAAATGAAAATGATTTGGAAAGATTTAGATCATCTTTGGTGATTTTATAAAATACCAACTTATAATGTTAAAGAGTGAAAATAACAATTAGTAAATATTTAATGACCAATGGAATAATTAATTTGGAAAATTTTTGTTAGTTTTTTTTTCTTTTGACAATTCAAGTCGCTTTATGTTTGATAAAAAAAATAGTTTATAAACTTTAAAGTTTACAAATAAATTTAAGACTCTTTGTCAAATAATTTCAATAATTATTTAAAGTAGGAAGATTTAATTATAACTAGAGGTAGTGTTTGGACCCATAATGATTTATTAATTTAAACCATCATTTAAAAAGAATCCATTTTATAAGAAATATAAATAAAATAATCTTTGTTATATTGTTTTATAAATATTTAGATTTAAAGAAAAATTGCAGAAAATAAGTTTGATGATTTAAAAATAAACAGAGTTTATAAAAAATGATTTTTATAATTTTTAGGAATTTTCTATAATTTTTTTAAAGCTGAAAAAGCCTTAAAAAAATATGTGAGGGTGCCCGGGGTCAAACCCGGGACCTCATGGATGACAAGTGGACATGGAACCAGTGAACCAAGGCATACAACCGCGATAAGTCTTGGTTCCAATTGATTTTAAACACAAATAAAAATAACCCCAATTTCACTCAAGAACCCTAGAATGAAATCGAACAAATTGATCACCAATTTGTTTATGATAATAAAATCTATGTTGGGGCTTTTGTTCCCCACACAAAAACGAACATGTGAGTGTGATTAATTACCAGAAATGATTTCGGTTTGAGAGTGATCGGGTTCGAGCTTGAGCCGCGACGGGGAGGTGATCAATTTCGAAGTGTTTGTGCGTGTGTGATGAAATTGGTGGTTCAGAGAGTTTAGGTGAGCGTACAGGAGCGTTTGCCTTCTATTTATAAGGGTTAATTTGATGTTAAACTATTCGATCAATCTCGGTTTAATTGCCGATGGTTCGGGTCGATTTTGTATGTATTTGAACTGATTTTATGTTAAATTGATGTTTGATTATTATTATATTTGTGATTATGCGATTCCAAGTTGTTTGATTGAGTGTACTACTCGATGTTTCCACTCAATTTGATTCGGATTTAAGTGGGGCGGTTGGGTTTAGTTGTCACGCACCAATCGACTATAATTTTAAATTGTTTTGGGTGCATAGGTTCGAATCTTCCACGCAAGGCTGTCGGGAGTGTTTAATTGGATTGAAATCAAGTGATTTGGGGTGTTGTGGCTCGCCGGAGAGACGACCGGAAGTTGGCCGGGGGGGAGAAGGGGGGCGACGGGATGGGGGCTGGGATTTAAATTTTTTTTACACATTTGGTCCCTGAGGTTTGTATTGTTTATATTTCATGCGGAAACTTTCTTTTAAAGTTTCCAAAATGGCAAAACCAACCCCCTAACTTAATTAGTTTAGGTTTTTAAACATTTTCTTATGTTTAATAACTTTTATAAATTATTATAATTATTATTCTCATTATTAATATTATTATTTTGCTATCATTATTGTTATTACAATTTATTATAATTATTGACATTATTATTAGTGTTAATATTATTATAATTATTACATGGTTCAATTTAATAGTTAGGTTAAATTGCTTTTACATTAAAAGGCAAAATTAAACATAAATAACCCATACGTTTCATAAATAGCATAAATAGATCTTATAGGAATTTAACAAGGTTAACTTTTATTTAACGAAAATACGCGATGTTACAATGCGACTGAAGGGTGCCCAATCGCCCAAATAGGGCTGTTGTGTACGAGGAGAGGCTTAGTTTAATTACTGACTTTCGGGGAAAAGAGTAGGGGTAAGTCATGACGTGATAGCTCCCGTAAGTACATGTAAGATGGCCGTCGAGGCTTTAGAAGTTATGTTGGGCACGATGATGATAGTATTGCATGTTATGCATGATGTATGTTATGTTAAGTATGATGTTGCCATGTATGATGGTGATGACTGATGACTGGTAAATGTCGATGTTCCTTGTTTCGATACGTGTTTATCTTTCCGTGGCTTTATGTGTTATGATTAATAAATGTAATGAAAGTATTATGTAACGTAAAGTGAAAGATAACGAAAGAGGAACATGATGAATGTATGTATGCATTAATGAATGAACGAATGAATGTAAGAAAGGCTTGCAAGCAAATGTATGGAGGTGCACACCCAATGAAGGTGTTAGCTCAATGGTGTGCGGGTTAGCTACCCCGAAGGATGCACACTGGGGTCCAATCCTTGTGATTGACCATATGTACGGGATTCTTGCCGCTTACCCTAGGTGACTGGATCAGCTTCGTGCACAATGTTCGTGATTTAATTACCACAGGTCCAGCACCAGCACTCGTGCACAGTGTTCGGGGTATAGCACATGGCATTGATCCAGGATGGAAGAGAAAAGATAAGTGATGAATGTACTTACCCTAGGTACTGGAGCCAGCTCCGTGCCCAATGTTCGAGGTCTATGAAAGACCTCAGGCTCAGTTACCCGCTTCGTGCATAATGTTCGGGGTATTGTACACGTCATCGAAAGTAATGAACGTATGAATGAACGTAACAAACGTACGGACGAATGTGATGAATGTACGAATGAAAGTAAGGAACGTACAAATGAAAGTAAGAATTTATAAATGAATGTGAACGAAAGTAACGAACGTGAAAAATAACGATGTACGTTAAATGAACAAAAGTTAACGAACGAATAATGAAGATAATAGTAATATTATCTACGTGTACGTATGTGGTGTGATCGCATCTATGTAAAGAACGGTTTTAAAGAAAGAAAAGTATGTTTTATTATAAAACAAGAACTCACTCGGCAACGCTGACTTTTTATGTGTTTCCAGTGGGCAGGTGAGATTGCTGAGGATGGCACGAGACGACTACTCAGCTCTTTTGGGATGGTATTCTTTTGTATAATGCATTTGTGATGTAAGGCAACAATATACATTTTGTAATTGATGAACATTGTATTAACTGGAAAAAGCATTTATATAGTAATTTGAAAAGTTATTTCAAAATTTCCGCTGCATGATTTTAGTAAAGACTATATAATGATATGTTTTAGGTGCGATGATGACCAGCTGTGAGGTGCCCGGGAACGGGGCCTTACAAGTTGGTATCAGAGCCAAAGTTTAAGTGAAACGGGTAAATTTTCAAAATAAACCTTAACTTAAACTGAAAATGGGACGGAAAGGGAAGGGATGCCAATCTGAGTAGCTGTGTGCCATCAGTTATTTTCTTAATGTTAACCGGTATTATGTGCGCATGTTATGTGTTTGTGTGTTGCTGGTAGATTTAGATACTGATGTAGTTAGGACAGGTAATGCTCGGGGTACGAAGAGTAAAGTAAGCGGCTAATCATAACTGGCCACTGTAATTAGGGACTTACTATACCTGACATAAACTGAGCTATTCCCTTGAATGACCGTGTTGGTGTTTGAATCTTTCAGTGTGTGATAGAGGATGGCCGGTGGTAGATCATCCAAAGCCTCGCGTGGTGGGCTTGCTGCTGCATCGCAGCCTAAAAGAGGCAGGCCTAGAGCTGAGAAGGTGGTTCCTGAAGAACCCGAGACCTCTCATCCGAAGGGTGTAGATAAGAGCGCCAATTAGAGAGCCTCGGTAAAGGAGGCTGTAATGGAGGAGGTGCACCAGGTCATGCAGACGATCTTACCGTTTGTGGTGACCGAAGTGATAAAGGCTATACGGGAAGGAGAACGGAAGGAGAGGAACCGGTCCTCGGGAGGACGGGAACAAACGGAGCCTGAGACGGTTCCTTCTGATGAAGAAGAGGAGGAGGAAGAAGAGCCTGTGCCGGGGGCGGCACGAGGCTCTAACTACGGGGCTTTTCAACGATTCAAGCCCCCAACTTTTGATGGTAATGGCACAGCTGCTGCTGCTCACCGGTGGGTGAGGGAAATGGAAGCGTTCTGAATATCAGCGAGTGCCGGGAAGATCAGAAAGTGAAGTTTGCTGCCCATTCTTTTGTGGACTCGGCTCTGTGCTGGTGGGACAATATAGTCCAAGCCGAGGGTAGCAGGGCCATTGGGAGGATGAGGTGGTCGGAGTTGAAGAAGTAGGTTATTGAGGAGTTTTGTCCTCACCGGGAAATGGATAAGGTCGAGAGGGAGTTCCTACAGCTAGAGGCGGGAACGATGACACACCAGCAATACACCACAAAGTTCAACGAGATGGCACGTCTGGTGCCGGATCAGGTGACACCTCTGTCGCGAAAGATCAAGAGGTATATTCAAGGTTTGTCGGCGGACATTCGCAGGCATATGATCGTTGCCCGACCGAGCACGTTTAGGTCGGCGGTGGACTTGGCGGGAAGACTGTATGATGTAAAGGCTGTAGTGGTGGTGGCTGAAGGTAGTAGGAAGGGTGGTGGTGATAGGAATTGGAACGGGAAAAGGTTTGGTCGGGGTGATGCCTCGACGGGTAACAAGAAGGCACGGGCGGACGATCGCCATGTGGCCACACCAGGTATGGGATCGAGAAAGTGTGTCAAATGTAGGAAGGAGCACAGTGGCGAGTGTAGAAGAGGGTTGAACGTCTGTTTCAAGTGTGGGAAGCCTGGTCATATGGCTAGAGATTGTAGGGGCGCGAGGTGCTTCAACTGTGGGGAAAGTGGTTCATATGAGTAAAGACTGTAAGAAGCCAAGGGCTGAGGGTTCCGGCATGAAGAAGACGGGGAATGAAGGACCGAGGGAAAGTTCTAGGGCATTCACGATGGCGCAGGAGGAGGCTAGGACGGACCCTGATGTTGTGTCCGGTACGTTTCTGGTGAACCAGACTTTAGCTTCTGTGTTGTTTGATTCAGGTGCCAGTAGAAGTTTTATTTCTGCTGCTTTTGTGTTAAACTGCCCGTTAGTAGTAAACGTGTTGATGCGCCATTTGATGTAGAAACTGCCATAGGTAAGTCTACCAGGATTTCAGAGATGATAGAGAGTTGTGATGTGGAATTAGAGGGTCATAAATTTCCGGTTAGACCATTCGTGATGACCTTAGGTGGTTTTGATCTGGTTCTTGGGATGGATTGGTTGGCGGACTTCAAGGCGAATATAGTGTGTCGAAAGAAGATGGTTCGTTTGATAGAACCTGACGGGAGTTTGGTAACCGTTTATGGGGATCGGGTCATGACGATCCCGAAAGTGATATCAGTGGTGGTGGCGGGAAAGTGCATGAGGCGTGGATGTAGTGCCTACTTGGCATATGTGAAGGATGTGGATACACACGCACCACAACTGTCTGATATACCGGTTGTGTGTGATTTTCCAGATGTGTTTCCTGAAGACTTGTTGGGAGTGCCACCTGACCGAGAGATTGAGTTTCAGATTGATCTGATACCAGGCGCCCAACCTGTTGCCAAAGCACCATATCGATTGGCTCCGAAGGAGATGAAAGAGCTGAGGGAGCAGTTGCAAGAGCTGCTAGATAAGGGGTTCATTAGACCCAGTATCTCTCCTTGGGGTGCTCCGGTCTTATTTGTAAAGAAGGACGGTAGCATGAGGATGTGTATGAACTACCGCGAGCTGAACAAGTTGACAGTGAAGAATCGGTACCCGTTACCGAGGATAGATAATTTGTTTGATCAACTTCAGGGTGTCAGTTGGTTTTCAAGGATATATCTTCGATCGGGCTACCATCAGCTAAAGGTGAAGGAGCAGGATATTCCTAAAACAGCTTTTCGCACGCGCTACGGTCACTACGAGTTCCTTATCATGTCCTTTGGTTTAACCAATGTGCCAGCTGCTTTTATGGATCTAATGAACCGAGTGTGTCGGCCGATGTTGGATAAATCAGTGATTGTGCTTATTGATGACATCCTGATTTATTCAAAGAGCGAGATAGAGCATGCCGGTCATATTCGAGAGGTGTTGGAGACGTTGAGAAGGGAGAAGTTGTATGCCTAGTTCTCCAAGTGCGCGTTCTGGTTGCGCGAAGTTCAATTCTTGGGTCACGTGGTGAATCCGGAGGGGATTATGGTGGATCCGGCAAAGGTGGAGCGGTGATGCAATGGAAGTCTCCAAAGACGCCATCCGAGATCCATAGTTTCTTGGGTTTGGCGGGCTATTACAGAAGATTCATTCAAGACTTCTCAAAGATCGCTTCTCCACTAACCAAGTTGACCTGGAAAGATGTAAAGTTTATATGGGGTCAAGCTCAGGAGAAGGCATTTGAGGAATTGAAGGCGAGGATGACTCAAGCTCCTGTTCTGTCATTACCCGATGGAAGTGAAGATCTGGTGGTTTATTCCGATGCTTCCTACTCGGGATTGGGGTGCGTGTTAATGAAGAGGGGGAAGGTTATAGCCTATGCATCCTGACAGTTGAAGGTCCATGAGGTTAACTATCCTACTCATGACTTGGAGCTAGCAGCTGTGGTCCTTGCATTAAAGATTTGGAGACACTATCTATACGGGACTAAGTGCACCATCTTCATCGACCACAAGAGCCTGAAGTACTTCTTCAAGCAGAAGGATTTGAATATGAGGCAGAGGTGATGGTTGGAGCTCATAAAAGATTTTGATTCTGAGATCCATTATCATCCGGGCAAGGCCAACATGGTGGCGGACGCCCTTAGCCGAAAGGAAAGACCCGAGCCGATTCGGGTGAAAGCGTACCAGCTGATCATGACCTCTGATGTGATGAAGCAAGTCAGGGAGTTTTAGGATGAAGCCTAAAAGGAAGATCATCTTAACTCTAAAAGAATGAGAGGTCTGGTCGCGGAGTTGGGTGAAAACACATTTGGTGTTACAACCTGATTCGGGCGGATGTGGATTCCTCGCTTCGGGGATCTACGGGGGAAGATTATGGATGAAGCACACAAGACTCGATACTCTATTCATCCCGGTGCTACAAAGATGTAGCAAGACATGAAGAAAGACTATTGGTGACTGGGTATGAAGCGTGATGTGGTAGAGTATGTGAGTAAATGCCTTGCTTGCAAGTGAAGGCCGAACATCAAAAGCCGTATGGTAAGATCCAACCTTTGGATATACCGGAATGGAAATGGGAGCACATCACCATGGATTTCATTACGAAGCTGCCGCGTACTCCGAAAGGGTACGATGCTATATGGGTGATTGTTGACCGCTTGACGAAGAGTGCTCACTTCCTACCGATGCGCGAGACATATTCATCCGAGAGGTTGGCGGATCTTTTCATCAAGGAGATTGTGACTCGTCACGGCGTGCCGGTGTCTATTGTGTCTGATCATGACACCCGGTTTACATCCAAATTCTGGAAGAAATTCCACGATGCGATGGGACGAGGTTACCTATTAGCACGGCTTATCACCCCCAGACTGATGGTCAGTCCGAAAGGACCATTCAGACATTGGAGGACATGCTACGGGCATATGTGATTGATTTTAGGGGAAGTTGGGATGACCACTTACCGTTAGCTGAATTCTCATACAACAACAGCTATCATGCCAGCATTGGTATGCCACCTTATGAGATGCTATACGGTAGGAGATGCAGGACACCCGTATGTTGGGGTGATATTGGTCATAAAGAGTTAGGGCGCGTCGAGGTGATCGAGGCTACGACTGAAAATCTTGAAAGGATCAAGGCCTTCATGAACGCAGCCAAGGATAGACAAAAGTCGTATGCTGATAAACGACGCAGGCCGAATGAGTTCCAGGTGGGTGATCGGGTTATGTTGAAGGTCTCACCTTGGAAGGGTATCATTCGCTTTAGGAAGCAGGGTAAGTTGAGCCCGAGGTATATAGGCCCTTTCCGAATCATTGCTCGAGTAGGAGAGGTGTCCTATAGACTGGAGTTACCGGATCAGTTAAGTGGAATTCACCCGAAATTCCACGTATCTCATCTAATGAAATGTTTGGCAGATGAGGATATGATTGTTCCACTGGAGGATATCGAAGTAGACGAACAACTCAATTATGTGGAGCAACCAGTGGCAATCATCGATAGAAAAGAGAAGAGGCTGAAAAATAAAGTGGTTCCTCTTATGCGTGTACAGTGGAAGCACATGAAGGGATCCGAGTCAACGTGGGAAACCAAAGAAGAAATGAGACAGCATTACCCACGTTTGTTCGAGCAATAACAGGTTTCGGGGATTAAACCTATATAAAGGGGGTGGACTTGTAACACCCGTTTATTTATCTATTTTGAAGACGACGAAAGAAGAAAAGAAATAAAGTCCAAAATCGGGGGACCAAACCCACCAACGCACTAAATTTGGGCAAATGGAGACATATTAAGGGAGAGGGCAGCCCATTTCCCCCTCCCCACACCCTCTCTTCAGCCACAAAAGAAAGGGAGAAGAGAGAAAGGAAGAAAAGAGGAAGAAAGGGTTGATTCGGGCTCGAAATTCATCGTGTAGCAAGTCCAAACTGTTGATACATGTGTCCCTAGATTCTGAGCTGAATGTAATATCTTTGTAATGTCTTGATTATATGTAATTGAACGTCGACTAATGAAATACATTTGGTGGTTTATGTTATAATGTTTATATATTTCATTAATGGGTTGTGTAATGATTAATTATATAGGTTTGTGGTTGTTTGAATTGGTATGCATAATGTTGAAATGATTAACACATTCAAACTTAACATGATGAAGTTATCATGCGAATGGGCCATGCCAATGGACCATACGCATGAATACCTTCATGCGAATGGCTCAGTCGCACGACTGAACCATGAGACTGGATCAGTCGTAAGACTGAAGCATGAGATTGAACCAGTCGTACGACTGAAGGCTCAGTCGTACGTATGGATCAACTGCATAGCTCAATCGCACGACTGAACCATGCGAATGGTTCAGTCGCACGAATGAGAAACCCTTACCTATAAATACCACCTAGTTCGTGGAAAAATAAAACACTTCGAATATTCATAACCCTAGTCGACCCAGAACGCCCTGTTCGTCAATTCCAACTTCATAGAACGTCTGAGATCATTCCTATTCCATTCTTAATGTTTTCTAATCGTTAGGATTGATCTTGATTACGTTCTCCCTGATTGGATCGCCAATCAAATAGGATTCCGCACTATTTGATCCGGTACGTACACGGTCCTAACAAGTGGTATCAGAGCCTTGGCTCTTGATTCTTCGTTTGATTCAATCAAGTTTTTGTTAAAGTCCACGTTTTTCACGAAAAGATCCAATCTTTCTGCTCAAAACCGAGTCTTTACGTGTGCATGTTCTGCAAAATCAGTGTTTTTCGACTTACAGCCGTCTAGGGTGTCACAAAACACGTTTTACGTCAAAAGTGTGAAAAATTTCAATTTCTGCAGTCTCAGTCGCACGATTAGCTCAATCGTACGACTGAAGTCCAGTCGCCCATAAATTCGACCGATTGAGTCAGTCACTTCGTCCAATCGCCCGATTGAGTCAATCGCCCAGTTCAGTCGCCCAGTTGAGTCGTTCGGTCTGTTCAGTCGCCTAAGTCTCTCAGTCGTCTGTTCAATCGTACGTTTGAGTCCAATCGCATACAGCTAGTGTCGGTCGCATCCCAGTCGCACTCCCTAATCGCATTAGCGGTTTAATTCACAAGTTAAAGTAATAACATAATGGACTCAGAAAACTTTGCAATGTCAGCTGGAAAGGACTCTAGGATACAGAACCTACTTTTACTGGAAAATAAGATAGGGAACCATAACAAGCCACCTAAGCTATTGAGTATTGATGAATTTCCACAATGGAGACAACGTTTTGAGATTCATTTTAATGGAGTGGACACGAACTTATGGAACTCTATTGAGACTGGTTATAACATGCCCGTGGGAGCTGATGGTGTTCCTTTGACTTTAAGTAGACTCACTGATACACAGAAGGTTGCCTACAATGCCAAAAAGAAGGCATATGCTATTTTGACCCAGTCCATTCCCAAGGCCATTTTCACCAATACTCAGATCTCAAGCAAAGTAAAAAGTTGATGGAAGCTCTTGAGAAGAGGTATGCTGGGAATTCTACTCTAAAGTCCCTAAAGGGTAAAGCATTGAAGAAGGAGTTTGACAACTTCTCTGCAATTAGGAATGAAAGCTTGGATGAAATTATCGATCGCTTCTATCACTTGATGAGTGAACTTCACACTCATGGAGTAAAGACGTCAATGGAAGACAAAGTTTCAAGCTTGGCAGATGGTCTACCTGAAAAGTGGAATTCATTCATTTCCACTATGCGACACAACTCAGTTTTAGAGACCTTGGATATTAATGACTTTATTCTAAAACTGAGAGAGGAAGAAGTGCGTCACAAGTACAGGACGAAAAGAGGAGCGTATACACAAGACCCATCACTCTACAATGTAACTCCTTCTTCCACTCCTGCTGCAAAGTCTTCTGGAGCACCTCTGCAAACAGCCTTTGTGTCCAATGCATCGTCATCTAGTGATCAAGGCTCATCATCTGCAAATGAGTCTCATGGTGCATCTGGGGTTCTACCAAGTCTAATTGTTACTCAATCTGCTAAGTTGATGACAGAAAATTTGGGAAAAATAACAGTGGAGGTTGCTAAAGAGCACATGGATCTACTTGCTGCAGTTGTGCACTCTTATGATAGTCTGGTGGCGGGTAAGATTGGAAATTGCCACCTTGCTGATGAAGACTACGAGCAAGTAGATGAAAACGAGCTTGAAAGGATGGATATCATGTGGGCTCTTGCAAGTGCTGTCCGGAGAGCCAAGAAGTTTGTGAAGAAAACAGGGCAGAATCTCGTGGCTACTAAAGATACGACCTTTGGTTTTGACAAGTCTAAAGTCACGTGCTTCAACTGTGGAGAAAAAGGTCACTTCAAAAGAGAATGTGTGAAGCCTAAGAAGACTGGGAACGGGAATCCATTCTCCTCGTTCAATAGGCAAGATAAAGACAAAAAGCCAGCATCCACAGGGAATGAGTCTAAAGCTATGGTAGCACAAGGAGATGAAGGACAGGACTGGTCCTTTCGGTTCTTATCTGATGGTGAAGCGAACATAGCTTCTGTGGAAGACTTGAACGAAGACTCAGCGAGTGAGGGGGAGAGCTCAGCTGATGTTGATACTGCTGACTTGGAAGAGACGTTTGATGCGGTGGATGAAATTGTCAAGAATGAGCTGAATTCAGAATCTGAAGCTCAACCTGCGTCTCAGAATGCTTTCATGGCTGGAACGTCCACAGCTGCACAGGTACAATCTAAGGATGAATTATTCGCTAAACATGCTTGTGTTGATTGTGATAAATTTAGAGAAAGCATTGACTTAAAATTTGCTAGGTTATTAGAACACAATGATAACTTAGTAAATGACCTGAAACTGTGCTCAGAGGCTAATCGAGTGTTAAAACAGAATGAGAGTAGTTATAAGGAAAAGATAGATGCTTTAAAGAAGCAATTAAAGGAAACTGAAGTTGTTGTGTTTAACCAAGAAAATGACATTAAATTCTACTTAAAGACCAATGAAGAGACTAAAAAGGACAAAGCGGTTTTACAAGTAGAAAATGAGTCTTTGAAACAAAAACTACATAGTTTAGCGAGTTCCTCGCACATTTTGAAAAACTTGGTTAAAGAACGCAACAATGGGGAGGGTTTGGGTTACAAGGTTGTTCCACCACCACATGAGATCCTGTTGAACACTAAACAACGTCCAATAAATAATAATCCAATTAAGGATCATGTGGTGACAACTCCTTTGGTTAGTGATCCGGACATAGCAGTTAAACCTGCTTCTCCGGATGATGATCAGAAAACCTCAGCATCGAGCAATGTCACTGCTGAGAAACGGGTGGAAGAGGATGTCCAAAAATCTCTTGGGTTGGATTCAAAATCTAATGACACACAATCCAAGATGTCTAAAAACACTCAAGTTAAATCAGTTAAAAGAGATAATATTCAGCCACAAAGACAAATAAATCAAAATGTTAAACAAGTTAAGTTTGTCAAAGAAGGTGAATGTTCAAAGACTGAAACCAAAAAGCCCATTCCTGAGGTTTACTCCCCACCCCACAAGAGAACTCCTTGTCCATTTGAAAGGAGATCCTGTTACTCTTGTGGAAAATGAGGTCACATCTCTTCAAGTTGTCCTCGTTATCAGACACCTCGGGTTAAGATTGACTTAGATCACGATGTCAATAAGATACCAAAACAGAGATCTAAGACTCCAGTTAGGTCCAACACACCTGCTAGGTCTTATACCTCACCTCCACACCACAGACAACATAGACATGTCACTAGCAAGTCTGTGATGCCTGAGGTGAAACCGGTTTTGGAACCTAAACCAAAGATACAAACAGTAAATCAATCTAGTGTCTACCACAAACAATCTTTTCATAAAGACGGTATGTGGAAGGCAAAATCATCAGATGTGTCTGATAGAAATGACAAGTTGAAGGTTGATGTCCCACCAACTGACAAAGGACAGTGGGTTGAGTTCATCATGTGTGATGCCTCTTGGAAACCCAAGCCAGTTAAGGCTTGGGTCCCCCTCCTTAACTAATAGTTTTCAATTATGTGCAGGTTGTCTGCTATAGTGCTTCTACGAATACATGGATTGTGGATAGCGGAGCTTCCAGGCACATGACAGGAAACAAGTCTCTCCTTTTAAATGTCAAACAAATTAAAGGGGGACATGTTTCCTTTGCTGGTAACAAAGGAGGATACATTACTGCTCAAGGCGAAGTAGGTAATGAGAAGGTAAGATTTGACAAAGTAAATTTTGTTCAACAACTGGAAAACAATCTGCTTTCAGTGTCCCAGATATGTGACAAGGGCTTCAAAGTTATGTTTGACAATCGCAAATGTTACATACTGAAAAAGGAGATGGAGATTCCAGAGGAGCAGGTTCTGGTGTCCGCATCCAGGTACAATGATTTATATGTCTTGGATATGTCTAATGCTTCTACCTCTGAGTCTACAGTTCAATGTTTCCTATCAAAAGCAACAGAGAAGGAATCCATCTCATGGCACAGGAGGATGGGACACATCAATCGCAGGAAGATGAATCATCTGATTCACAACAACCTCGTTGAAGGAGTTACTGTCAAGAACTTCAAACTTCCTGATTTTTGTGTCTCATGCAAGAAGGGAAAGCAGACCAGGAAATCTCACAAGACCAAGCAAGTTAATTCTATAGAGATGCCCCTGGAGTTGCTACACATGGATCTCTTTGGTCCAGTTAGCACAAAGAGTATCGCAGGAGACTGGTACTGCTTTGTAGTCATAGATGACTACTCAAGATTCACCTGGGTGATGTTTCTGAAAGCTAAATCAGAAACATTTGAATCATTCAAGGTGCTCGTCACGACACTGGAGTCACTCTACAACCTGAAGGTAAGGAAGATTCGTTCTAACAATGGCACAGAGTTCAAGAATCAGTGGATGGATGCTTTCTGCAAGGAAAAGGGGATTGTTCATCAGTTCACTTCAGCATACACACCACAGATGAATGGAGTTGCAGAACGAAAGAATCGGAGCTTGATCGAGACTGCGCGAACCATGTTAGCTGATTCTAAGCTTCCACTTCAGTTCTGGAATGAGGCGGTTGCCAATGCTTGCTACACACTTAACCGTGTGTTAGTAGTCAAAAGGCATGGCAAGACTTGCTATGAGTTGCTTCAGAAGCGCAAGCCTAACTTGGAGTATCTGGAACCTTTTGGAGCTCCTTGTACACTGTTGAAGAAGACTCAGGATGGCAAGTTCAGTGAGAAAGCCGATCAAGGAATATTCTTAGGATACAGCATACCAGACAAACGAGTTTACAATAACTCGACAGGTCAGGTAGAAGTGTGGTGCAACGTAGATGTTCAGAGATACACCACCCCCCTGCTGGAAAAGGTCCATCATCATTCTTCGATTATGATGGCTTTTTCAACTCTTTAATCTTCCTCAGCTTGATTCAGATGATGAGGTTGCTACCCAGATGATGTACGATGTCCTCAACACATCGAATCTGGATTCAAGCAACATCACACCTGCAAACGGTGCCTCAAGTTCTTCGACTCCTGCTCAAGACGAGAGTGATGACTCATCAGGTGATGAAGAAGCAGCTGAACCAAACCTTGATCACAATGTTAATCAACAAAGTGGGTCATCAGCTGCTGAACCAGCATTAGGAAATCCGGATACTGAACCTGTAGTCACCAATCTTGACTCTGAGGTTATGGTTCCTTCCACACCAGTGACTAGGATCAGTGTGAATCATCCCCCCACGGCTATCATTGGGGATATTCAATCCAGTGTGCAGACGCGAAATCAGCTGTACTCTGCCGATTATGCTGCAGTCATGGAGAAGGGTTATGTCAATGACGGGGCTTACTCATGTTTTGTTTCACAAATCGAGCCTAAATACGTCAGTGACGCCTGAAAGATGAGGCCTGGGTCAATGCTATGCAAGAAGAGCTACTCCAGTTCAAGAAACTCGGAGTCTGGACCCTCGTTGACAGGCCAAAAGGAGTTAAAGTGATTGGTATCAAATGGGTACTAAAATGCAAGAAGGATGACCAAGGTGTTGTTATCAGAAACAAGGCACGCTTGGTTGTTCAGGGATTTAGACAAGTCGAGGGGATCGACTACAATGAAGTGTTTGCACCAGTGGCAAGAATGGAAGCAATTCGGATCTTCCTTGCCTATGCATCGTTTATGAAGATCAAAGTCTATCAGTTGGATGTGAAGAGTGCATTCCTTCATGGGGAAATCCGTGAAGAGGTCTATGTCAGTCAACCCGAAGGATTTGAGGATCCGTATCATCGGGACAGAGTCTACAAGCTGGATAAGGCTCTGTATGGGCTACATCAAGCTCCTCGAGCTTGGTATGAAAAGCTCTCCACCCATCTGTTGAAACACGGTTTTCGCAGGGGTGTGATTGACTGTACACTGTTCATCAAGGAAAAGGATGGTGATTTGCTTATGGTGCAGATCTACGTGGATGACATCATCTTTGGGTCTAGGAATGAAGCATTGTTCAAAGAGTTCGAATCTGTGATGAAGGCAGAGTTCGAAATGAGTGCCATGGGAGAAATGAAGTTCTTCCTAGGATTACAGGTGGATCAAACACCAACCGGTATTTTCCTACATCAGACCAAGTATGTCGGCGATATTATGAGTCGGTTTGATATGGAGAATGTTTCTACTGCCGGTACCCCTCTCGCCACAAATCATGATGTGGCTCCTGATGAGAATGGGGATTTGGTGGATGCCACTATGTATCGTGGGATGATCGGATCTCTTATGTACCTCACTGCCTCGCGTCCAGATATTATGTACGCCATATGTCTATGTTCTAGATATCAAGCGAAGCCAAAAGTGAATCACCTGATTGGGGTGAAAAGGATTTTCCGTTATCTGAAGGGTACTCCAACACTGGGATTGTGGTATCCTCATGATGATGACTTTGAGCTTACTGCGTACAGCGATTCAGACTATAGTGGTTGCAAGATGAACTTCAAGTCTACATCAGCAGGGTGTCAGTTCTTTGGCAGGCGATTAGTCACGTGGCAATGCAAGAAGCAGACCTCGGTTGCTTTATCAACCTGTGAAGCTGAATATGTTGCTGCTGTAAGTTGCTGCTCTCAGATCATCTGGATCCAACAGCAAATGCGCGACTACGGTTTGCAATTTTCTAACACCCCTATTTATGTTGATAATTCTGCTGCCATAGCTGTTACTAAAAATCCTGTTCAACATCCAAAAACAAAACACATCGGCATTAAATATCATTTCATACGCGATTGCTATGAAAAACAATTGATTGATGTGATTAAAATTAACATGGATTTTCAGCGCGCTGACCTCTACACCAAACCATTTGATAAACCTAGATTTTTCTATCTGCTAGAGGTCAACGGCGTTAAAAAGAAAAGTGATGTGATTGCGGAAGAAGCAGATACATAGTCCGACTCGTGTTTATGTGTTTATTTTTCTGTTAATTTTATTTTAATTTTTTATTTCCTTGTTATATAAAATCCAAAAACACAAAAAGATTTTCTGTTTTAGTATTTTAGGGGGAGATTTATTTCAGTATTCATTTATTTAAAAAAACAGGGGGGGGGAAGGTGAGTAAAGCTGAAAAGACATAGACATCTAAACTGGAAATGTGACTCGATAAATTTGGAAAGTGATAGTACATAGGCATTGAGTTACTCGGAACATCAAAATGGTTTTCAGTTCAAAAATGTTAATTAAATCACAGAAAAATCATAAATCAGAGAAGTCTAAGTCTAACAAAATGGGAAAATGATAGTACGTTTGACTGGTAATGTAATCACTCGGAGAAAGTAGATCTAGGGTTGTGCAAGTACACCATACGATGTGTCAGTAGATTCAACACAATAGATCATTAGACATCATCAGTGAACTGGGTTAAACTAAACTTATTCAACAAGTTGTGGGTTTTCATGGTATCCCTGTCTGCACAATCAATCAATTTCCAATAAGGGGTGAGGAGCAAGCAAATGCCACAAATGTGAGCAAAGACCTGAAAAACAGAGCAAAAGATGACAAAAGTCATTAAAAATAATGTATATCCAAATATACTGCTCTAAGAAGAAAAATAGGTATTGCGCCTCTCTGCTGTGCGATGGCACTGACCTGAGGCTTAGCATAACCTATTCGTTCTAAGAATTCATTGTTGTTTGCGCCTCTCTGCTATGCGATGGCACTGACCTGAGGCTTAGCATCTCTTTGAAAATTCTTAGAACCAATTCTTCTAAGTCCCAAGACCGCTCAAAAATCTCCTGAGGAAGATTGATTACCATATACCTGTGAAACGCACAAATACTTGTTGACCTAATTCATCTAATTAATCACTGATGTGTGTCAAAAGTCTGTGTATGGATTTAAGTGGACAAATATACTGACAATCGTCGTGACAGCAAAGCCTGATGTTCAAAATCAATAAGTATTGCATATTAATTCAAACATGATTCCCAGTTAGTTCTTAGAAGTCTTAGATAAGCACAGTGATATTTTATCATGCTAAGTGTAATAAGCACTCAATGTTCCAAGTGATGGTGTATATGCCTGTCTGATTCCAAAAGAGTTTGTTCCGGATAAAATGTAAATGCAAATAAGCTACACAAACTTGCCCCAACAAAAACATGTTCATTCTATTCGTAGTTTTAAGATTTTTAAATTTTTAGTATAATGTGTCAATGTCGGACTGTGTGTATTGTTATCTGCTAAACGTCACCAAATGTGCTTAACGTTTACTTAAAAAATTGTTTCTGAAAGGTTAAAAGGATCACGTCTGAGGTGATCGGGTGGATAAATGGATCACGTCTGAGGTGATCGGGTGGATAAATGGATCACATCTGAGGTGATCAGTGAATGTGTTGTTTTTTAAAGTGATCATGTCTGAGATGATCAAAAGATTATAATGTCTTATCAACTGGTTAAGAAAACTAAGGGTCGGTCCATAACCTGACAAAAATGGCACAAGTATAGCCCAATCGCACAACTGAATCTGATCTGACCCAGTCGTACGAATGGGGTATACGATTGAACACAATCGTAAGATTGAGACATGCGAATGAGCTCAATCGGCCGATTGAATGTGACCGAATAGGCCAAACATGTGAATGGAGGTAAACCATGCGATTGAAACGAGTCGAATGAGTGAATCGTACGACTCAACTTCAGTCGCACGACAAAGTCATGCGAATAGACTCAATCGTACGACTGGAGTTTGAGTCGGGCGAATGAGTGGAGCGAATAGGTCCAGTCGGCCGACTGAACTGAGTTCTAGTATAAATAGAACCCTCAGTCGATCGCAGACCTCATTCGCCCTAAATTCAAAATCGCACAGTTACGATGCCCAAATTTCATTTGAAATCAAACCTCTGTCTACCTGATTACTGACATTGTGACATTGTTATACAGGTAAAATGCGACCGAAAGATGATCAAAAATTGTCAAATTTGGTTCGAAATACACGGATATTTGACCTAAATGTCGAACCGAAACAAAGTTGCACAATAAACTACCTTAAACACATAAAATGTTAAAATCACTGATTTAGGTAGTTTAGACACATGATTCCGAGTCTAATGAACATGAACTTAATGTCTAATTTAGCAAATTGATCAATCTGAGTTAAAATGGAGCCGTTCTGTATTCAATGCGACTGGTCACCCAGGATGAACTTCAATCGCACGATTGAATCACGATTGAAAGGGACGACTCATTCAATCGTACGAATGAAGATTACGAATGGATTGACTGTGTCATACAACTGGACTCCAGAACAAACTTCAATCGCACGATTGTAGGGGACGATTCATTCAATCGGCCAGATGAATCATGCGAATGAGTTCATTCGGTCGACTGACTCAATCGCAGGTCCAGTCTCCTAATTAGACTCAATCGCATGACACATCATCCGACTGAAATTCAGTCGCATTACTGTTCAACCGATTGAAGTCCAGTCGCACATATGACCATCCGACTGAACCCAGTCGCACAGTGCAATCGCACGATTGAACTAAACTGTTTTCTGATTTAGTCAAACACTGTTTTACATGTTTCTAACGTGTGTTTGCTATTGATTACAGGAATATGGCTAATAGGTGGACCATAAATCCAAAGCACAACATTTGTGCTCATTTGGATTCCACCTCGAGGAACGGTGGTGAGTTTTCAGGGATCATCGACTTCTTGAGGAGATCTCGGATATACAGAGCCATATCTACACCCTGTACTCCCTATCAGTCTATTCATTAGTCATTCTGGGAGGGAGCTTCGGTAGACCGATCAGTGGAGCCCTACTGCATCCGTAGTAATATCTTCGGTAGGGAGATTGAGATTACAGCTGCTGATATCAGGAGGATATTAGGTTTTGGAGACGACGAGGAACACCCACTTAAGCTGCACCCTCTTACAGTTCGTGGATGTTTCCTGAGGATAGGGTACTGCGGGGACATAAACTCGGGTGTGCTGAACAAGAGCAACCTGAGCCCCCAGTACAAGTACCTAGCACACGTCATACTTAAGTGTATTGCATCCAGGAGGGGTGGGTTTGATGATCTGTCTGATCAAATCCAGAATGCCTACGTGGCATTGGTCCTAAACCACCCTTTCAGCTTCTCCAACATGATCTTCATGTATCTGATAGAGAACCTAGAGGCTAAGGGGAAGGAAGGTTTTTGCATGTACCCCCGATTTCTACAGCTTATATTTGATGAGAAGCTGCCCGATCTTCCCAAGGAAAAGAGCGATGCAGTGGCATTGGAGATTATGGATGACACCACTCTTGGAAGGATGAAGGTTTACAGAGGCAAACAGGTGAAGCCGGTGATGAAGAGGTTGATAGGGCATCTGGCCCGGGCTGATTATGTTGCCCCAGGGAGACGCAAATGGCGCATGATGACAGTGGATCTGACACTGAGGTGATAGCTATACCATCAGACGATTCTGATGATGATGACAGCCACAATGGGGATGATAGGCAAGTTACATCTGAGGGCCCCTCTACACATACAGCCCAGCCATCCTCTCATACTGACACTACAGCTGCTGGGTTTGTACCTCTCTTCAGTCCACCTGATGATGAAGAGGAAGAGAGTGAGGAAGAGGGTTTGACCCAAAGGCGTGGCAGCAAGGTAGTTGCCACGGAGAAGGGTCTAAGGGTTGTTGGAGGACAGACGGGCACATCAGGGGTAACACAAACAGAGCCTGATCCAGCCTATTCCCCTGATGAGCCAAGTACACGAGTTGGAGCCCCGGTATCGACTGGGAAGAGGAGGAAAACCATGGCTAGATCGCATGGTAGGAAGGGAAAGCGACTTAGATTCACCACTTCCGTCTCTACCCCAGCCACCACATCCATCACATCCCAAACACCCCAAACCACCACCACTACTAAACCCCCACCTCATACTCACATATCTACTACCACCACCACTGTGCCCCCCACTACAGCCTTCCCATCTTCTCACATCTACACCACAGCTACCACAACAACCACCACTCACCAAACCCGACCCTCATCTGCACCCTCGAGCTCAGTTATACCACCTGTTTCTGTGGTTGAGCAACTTGCTGCACTGAACAGCATGGTGCTCCAGTTGCTAGCCTCCGACAAGGCTAAGACGGCTCAGATTCTATAGCTGCAAGAGCAAAGTTCCACACAATCAGCTGAGATTGAGAGACTGAGGGAGTTGACATCTTCACAAGCCCAGTTGATCACTGCACAGACTGATCAGATTACAGGCTTGCTTCAACACGAGGCTGAGACTGATGAGAAGATGGAGAAGCTGGAGGCGGGTCACAAGACTCTATTGCTAAAGCTGAAAGGCAATCAGAGTGAGCCCCTCAAGATCGGGGAAGGTGATGATGAAGATGATGATGATGAGGACGATGATGATGAGGATGACGACAATGATGATGATGATAGTGATGAAAGTGATGATGGTGACGAGAAGAAGGATGATGAGGAAGGTGAAGGAGGAGAGACAGTAGGAGATCATAGCGATGATGCAGCAGACGAGAGGCGTTCTAAACATCGTCAAGATCAAGGACCCTCTCCGTCTGCTCCAACTGAAGAAACTCCAGAGATTCAAGATAAAAGTATTGTTTAGTTATTCATGTTTATGTATTTAACAGACTTTTGTATTTGAAATTATGTAACATTTATGTAATGAATGTTTATATCTTTTGTTAATGATTGTGCTTGATTATGTACTAACAGATAGTGTGTTTCATGTTTAAATCAAGCAGATCCAAACTTCCAACGCGATGAATACGATGTCGAACCCCTACAGCAGGTCAAGAGTCAGTTAACAATGATTCTTGATCTGCAGGGTATCGTGAGAAGATCGGTTGAGTATACCCCTGAGGAGGGTGAGATTATTCATAGCTTCACAAAGGAGCAGTTGGCTGAAATGTTCAAGCTTAACGCCGATGAGATTGTGAAAGATGCTCCTGAAGTTCAAGTTGACAGTGATGAAGAGCTACACGATATAGATGAGATTAAGATCGAGGACATCACTGATCAGCATTACCCAGAGTATACAGACACTGAAGGTCACGCCATTCCAAATTTGGATGACAACCTAGTAAGTGAGACATTTGACACTCTGGAAAAGATGGAAGCAGAGAGTGACAAACAAGAGGATACAGCCCGAGCTACGGAAGAAGAAGTCAAAGAAAGAAAAGCTGAGTGGGCTGCTTGTTTTGCAGAGCTTCGTGCCCAGAGAGATGCTCCAAAGTCTGATGCCTACACCAAACTCTATAGAGTGAAGAAACATCAGAAGGTGTCTGGCAAGATCATATCTTGGGCGTATTTTGAGGACCTTAACGCATATGCAGTTAAGAGGGAGAAAGGTATCGAGTACTTTAGATTCCCACACGATCTAAAGACTCTACCTGGTTTTGAGCTCAACCAACTGGCAAAGCTGAAGTTGTTGTATGCTGATCCGAGAAAAATGTCAGGTTGGTTTGAAGCTGCGTTAAAGAAAGAGTACCACACCCGGTGGGTGAACTTCAGGCCTCAGCAACCTACGAGGTACATTCGAAGGTCTGAAGTTGATCCACGAACCGGGAAGCCAAAGATTGTGTTGAAGTGGCGTCCTCCGCGCACCATGTCGAAGATCCCTCTAAGGGAAATGCCTCAGGACATCACTCCTCATTTCAAGTGGTGGTACTACGATTGACGAACGGCTGAAGCGGTCATAGTGTTGAACAGAGATGGACAGATGGATGTCATCCGGGTATTTGACCCAATGTGGCTTACTAACTTGTCAGCTAATGACGTTTATACACTCTACAAGTGGCCACTGTTCTATGACTCGCAGGATATCGTACAAGCTCTCCAGTATCAGCACGTCATACGCATCTGCTTTGTATTTGAAATACATGCAGGTGTAACCAGAGAGGAGAAGTTCAAGAAGTACGAAGAGGTTATGGGTAAAGCAAGACATTAGACGAATCTAGGTCCAAGGGGGAGTTTGTTGATACATGTGTCCCTAGATTCTGAGCTGAATGTAATATCTTTGTAATGTCTTGATTATATGTAATTGAACGTCGACTAATGAAATACATTTGGTTGTTTATGTTATAATGTTTATATATTTCATTAATGGGTTGTGTAATGATTAATTATATAGGTTTGTGGTTGTTTGAATTGGTATGCATAATGTTGAAATGATTAACACATTCAAACTTAACATGATGAAGTTATCATGCGAATGGGCCATGCCAATGGACCATACGCATGAATACCTTCATGCGAATGGCTTAGTCGCACGACTGAACCATGAGACTGGATCAGTCGTAAGACTGAAGCATGAGATTGAACCAGTCGTACGACTAAAGGCTCAGTCGTACGTATGGATCAACCGCATAGCTCAATCGTACGATTGAACCATGCGAATGGTTCAGTCGCACGAATGAGAAACCCTTACCTATAAATACCACCTAGTTCCTGGAAAAATAAAACACTTCGAATATTCATAACCCTAGTCGACCCAGAACGCCCTGTTCGTCAAGTCCAACTTCATAGAACGTCTGAGATCATTCCTATTCCATTCTTAACGTTTTCTAATCGTTAGGATTGATCTTGATTACGTTCTCCCTGATTGGATCGCCAATCAAATAGGATTCCGCACTATTTGATCCGGTATAACGAAGAATCAGTTAGTACTCCGTACGTACACGGTCCTAACACAAACAAAGCTCTTCATATTCATCTTGTTTGTGTGAGTTCTAGGACCCCTATTTTACTTGTTTTCAAACGATTTTGGGGCTGAAACACATAGAAACCCGTTTTTGAAAATGTGTGTGTTTGACCCATTTGGGTGTGATTGTATATAGTGTGTTTAGAGTGTGATTTCGGGCTTGTGTGTGCTTGAATGGTGTTATGGTATGCTTTTCTAAGGATTAGGAGGGTTGATTTGGGCTTAGAATGAGTTTGGAAGGGTATGGGGGCCGAAAATCACGACTGTAGTTCGAGATGAACTGCAGTCTGCGCCCAGTTAGGGCTATACGACTGGAGGGCCAATCAGCCGACTGAGGGGCGATTAGGGTCCAATCGGACGACTGAGGTTCAATCGCACGACTGGGGGTCCAGTCGCAGGACAGGTGTCACATCCCGGCGGAAGCGTGAAACTATTTCTGGATGTGACTTGTTGTTCAGAACACAACTGATTATATGAAATTAAATTACAACAATATTTATACATAACACACATAAGTTAATTATATATATATCATAAGTGGGCATTACATCATTACATATAAGTTCAAAATTTGACTTAATCCTTATTACAACATTTTATTTAACTAAACGTCTTCAGGTACGATGGAAGTGCTCATCCACTACCACACTGCCATCGTATATGTTGACAGTTAGGTTTACACAGACCCTTCCCACTACTTCGACTCAACCGTTGTAAACATCAAATGAAAAGTCTATGTTGTTAGTCATTTTTCACCTAAAAAAGCATACTCAAATAGTCAACATAAAGTTAGTGAGATCATAGGTTTATTTCCAGACAAAACATTTTATTGATGCACCAATTACAACCAAACTTGTTCACACACATAATCATATTGTCACGAAATAATTCATAAGATCAGATAATATTACATCACAACACTTATTCTGTTGGTGTAGGAAATATTTAAATAGCATCACAACACTCATTCTGTTGGTGTCAAAATATTCTCCTAAGTAGCGCTACCTATATTATTCAACGGTTCCTCATTCGAATTAATGGTTGTATCACAAATGACAGTACATCTCAAAATAGTTTCAAAATAATGCATCAACGTAAACAATATGCTTTTTCCCCTAAAAACTTTACAAATACCAAAACGGGGCTATGAATCTCACCTGTTCTCCAACTGGTAACCTATAAAAATAAATTTTATAAGTTAGATATAAATTTCTTTAAAATTTTTAGAACCTCAGATCTCACTAATTCTTGAAATTTTAGCTGTAAAATAGTCAAATAATATTGCCATAAAATTCTCAATATTTATTCTATTATACATAAATTGTTATAATTATTCCAAGGTCTTCATAAATCACCAAAAATAGCTACTGTTATCCAAAAATTATCAAAAATTTATAGAATATTATTTCAACAATTTAGATCATCCTATAATTTTTCTGATGTCCAAGTCCCAACAAATTTCTTTCTGTAAATCTCATAATATTCCCAAAATTTATTAAAAAATACTTATATATCTCCAAAAGTTATGAAATTTATACCATCTGTTGAATTTGATTTATCATATCTTCAGTGAAGTTTTCACGATTTATGGTACTGATTAAGTATTTCTTTTAATTTTTTATTTACAGATCACTTAAAAATTCATTTTTCAATCATAATAAGGAAATAAAATATAAAATTTCTGGAGCTTTTATATCTCAAAAGAGTCATTCTGTGATTTTTTCAGAATTTTCCCAAATTTATTTGTGTTTTTGAGTATTTTCTTTATATTTTACTATTTAAAACAATTTTGTATAAATTGTTTTTTTCATCATAATTTTGTCAAAACTTACAGAATAATGTTTCAGTATATTTATAAAGATTTTTCAATGTTTATTCCCACAATCTTATCTGTCTAATATTTTTGCTTATTTTTCTTTAATATTACAAGATTTAATCTTATAAATCCTAAAATATCCTTTTGTCACAAGCTTTCTGAATTTTTAGTATTTCATTACTGTGACTTGATGAAAATTAAAGGATTTCAAAACATTTTAAGTTTAGTCTTGGTGTATTTGCACCAAAACTAGTTATATATATGTTTATAACACATATGTAACTCTTGTTTTCAAGGTATATTAAGAAGATAAAGAAACTAAAACCTTGTGAATGATGTTTGCTGCTTTGAAAACCGAGAGAAAGAGTCGTGAAGGTGGTGGTGGTCGCGGATAGTGATGGTAGTGTAAAAGGTGGTGCTAGGGTGATGGCTACGGGTGTAATGGTGATGATGGTTATGGGTGGTAATGGTGATGATGGCTACGGGTGGTGATGGTGATAATGGTTAAGGGTGGTGATGGTGGTGTTTGGGAGATAGAGGAGCAAGGTGGTGGTCGCGGTTGTTGGAGGTTGTGTAGAACCCGAGAGGTGAAGGTGAAAGGTGAAGGTTGTGTGAGTTGTGATTGATGAAGTGGTAGTGTCTATGGAACCCGAGAGTTAAGGGAAATTAGGATGGTGGTACTCGGTTGTGGAGGTGTGACCGAGAGCTTAAATGGAGAAGGTGTAATGATAGCTTAGTTAGGTGGTATAGCTTAGGCTTGCTTAGTTGCCTTTCTAGGCTTAGGTGGCAAGCATGGAAATAGGTTTTGTGTTATGCAAGGTGGCGGCCATGGGGGTGTCTTGGTGTCCTAGCCAACTAGGTGGCAATCAAAGAGGATTGTTTAGTGTTTAAGTGGTGATTTGGGTGTTAATGACTTAATTAGTCATTTAACTGAGGGTTTAGATGTTGAATTGGATTGTTATGTTATCTTAATGATCCGGGATTGATACTTAAATTGATGTTTTGAGTGTTTAGGGTTTGCTTAGTCTTGTGTTGTGATGTTTGGTTGGGTTTGATTACACTTTATTATGTATTTGTAGGTGTCATAGTTTTTAGGTCCATATACATTTTACATTGCCTATGCATGCATGGTACCATATTAACCTTATATATATTCATCTATACATGCATGCATACGTAAAATTTCATATATATATATATACATGCATGCAAACATGCATACATAAAGTTCATTCATGGAGGGTCTTTATACACGACAACAAGCAAACAATAATACATTCACATATACTTATGTAAAATGTATTCATGTACCGTTCATATATATATATTTGATATACATATATATATACATATATGCATACGTTAAATATATATATACATGCATGCAAACATGCACGCGTAAAATATATAGGCATGACATGCATATATATACATGACATAATAATGTAATTTACTAAATAAGGTTCGTAATATAAAATTTAAAAATATAGAATTGTCTATCTATTTTAGGGTTGTCACAGTCTCCTCCTGTTAAAAGAATTTCGTCCCGAAATTCCTTGGAAAGTGATTTCTTAAATTTTAGAAGAATTTTATCTGATTATTACATCTGAATAAGTGGGGGTATTTCTTCTTGATCTCATCTTCTCTTTCCCATGTGTATCCTGGTCCTCTCTTTGCATTCCATTTAACTTTTACTATAGGGATTCTATTCTTTCTTAATCCTTTTACTTCTTTATCTACGATGGCTACTGGTTCTTCCATAAAATGAAGTTTCTTATCTATTTTGATTTCTTGAATTGGTATCTTTAAAGTCTTATCGGTTAGACATTTCTTGAGGTTGGACACATGAAAGGTGTTATGCACTTCACTTAATTCTTGAGGTAATTCCAACTTATATGCCACAGGACCAATCCTATCAATGATTCTAAATTGACCAACATACCTAGGGTTTAGCTTACTTGATTTTTCAAACCGGAAGATTCCTTTTGAGGGAGATATCTTTAGGTAAACTCTGTCTCTAATTTGAAATTCCAATGGTTTCCTTCGTTTGTCTGCATAACTTTTCTGTCGATCACGAGCTGCTTTCAATCTATTTTTAATCTCAGTGATCTTGTCCGTGTTTCTTGGATAAGTTCAAGACCCGTGAGTTGTCTATCACCTATTTCATTCCAACACAAAGGTGATCTACACTTTCTTCCGTACAAAGCTTCAAATGGAGCTAACCCAATACTAGAGTGATAACTGTTATTATATGAAAACTCTATTAATGGTAAGTGGCTATCCCAATTTCCACCAAAATCTATAGCACAAGCTCTTAACATATCTTCTAGTGTTTGTATTGTTCTTTCGTTTTGTCCATCTGTCTGTGGATGATAGGCTGTACTTAAATTCACTTGGGTTCCTAAGGCTTTTTGTAATGTCTGCCAAAATCTGGAAGTAAATCTAATGTCTCTATCTGATATGATGAATACAGGTATTCCATGCCTAGACACAATTTCTTTTATGTAAGTTCTTGCTAGTCTTTCAATCTTATAATCTTCTCGTATAGGTAAGAAATGAGCTGACTTAGTCAATCTATCTACTATAACCTAAATTGTGTCGTATCCATTTCTGGTTCTTGGTAGTTTGGTTATGAAATCCATTGTAATCTGATCCCATTTCCATTTTGGAATCTCTGGTTGCTGTAGGTATTCTGAAGGTTTTTGGTATTCAGCTTTTATTCTTGAACAGACATCACATTGTTCCGTAAACTCCCCGATTGATCTTTTCATGCCTGGCCACCAGTATTGGCTTTTCAAATCCTTGTATATTTTATTATTTCCTGGATGTACAGAATATTTGACTTATGTGCTTCCTATAAGACAGTTGTTCTAATCATGCTATTGTCAGGTACCCAGATTCTTCCTTTAAATTTCAGAATTCCATCTGTTTCTTTTTTTATATCTTTTAATTTTCCCTTTAGTTTCAACATATCTTCTTGTTGGGCTTCCCGGATTTGTTTTAACAAATCTGAATATAATTCCATTCTCATAGCACGTACTCGTAATGGCTTAGTTCTTTCTTTTTTACTTAGAGCATCAGCAACTACATTTGTTTTACCAGGATGATATTTGATTTCACAATCATAATCACATAATAATTTTACCCATCTTCTCTGTCTCATATTTAACATCTTTTGATCAAAGATATGTTGTAGACTTTTATGATCCGTATATATTATACACTTAGTTCGTATAAATAATGTCTTCAAAATTTTAGTGCAAATACTACAGCTCCAAATTCTAGATCATGAGTGGTATAATTCTTTTCACTACCCCTAAGTTGTCTGGATGCATATGCTATTACTTTATCCTTTTGCATTAAAACACATCCAAAACCTTGACGTGATGCATCACAATATACTACAAAATTATCTGTCCCTTCTGGCAAAGCTAAAACGGGTGCATTACATAACTTATTTTTGAGGAATTCAAAAGCTTCATTTTGTTTTTCTTCCCATATATACCTTCTATCTTTTTGGGTCAATTCGGTCAAAGGTTGAGCTATTCTCGAGAAATTTTCTATAAATCTCCTGTAATATCCTACTAAACCTAAGAATTGTCGTATTTCAGTTGGGGTTTTTGGAACTTCCATTTCTTGACTGCTTCAATTTTTGCTGGATCAACTTAAATCTCATTTGATTAACTATAAGTCCTAGGAATTTTTCTTCTCTTTTCCAAAATTCACATTTTGAGAATTTTGCACACAACTTTTCTTTTCATAGTAATTCCAAAGTTAACCTCAGGTGTTGTTCGTGGTCTTCCTTATTTTTAGAGTAAATCAGTATATCATCTATGAAGACTATAACGAATTTATCTAAATAGGGTTTGCACACTCTATTCATTAAATCCATAAACACTGCTGGAGCATTGGTTAATCCAAATGGCATTACAAGAAATTCATAGTGTCCGTACCTAGTTCTGAATACAGTTTTTGATATATCATCATCCTGTACTCTTAACTGATGATATCCAGATCTTAAATCTGTTTTAGAAAAATAACTAGATCCTTGTAATTGATCAAATAAATCATCAATCCTAGGGAGAGGATATCTATTCTTTATAGTAACTTTATTGAGTTCTCTATAATCAATACACATCCTAAAAGTTACATCTTTCTTTTTGACAAACAGAACTGGTGCTCCCCAAGGTGATACACTAGGACGTATAAATCCTTTATCTAATAGTTCTTGTAAGTGGGTCATGAGTTCCTTCATTTCAGTTGGTGCTAAATGATATGGTGCTTTAGCAATAGGGGTTGTTGCTGGTATTAATTCTATTTTAAACTCTACTTGACGAGGGGGTGGTAATCCAAGTAATTCATCAGGAAAAACATCAGAGTATTCATTAATAACAGGAACACTTTCTAAATTTCCTTTATCAAGCTTTGCATCAACTATATGAGCTAAGAAAGCTTAACATTTCTTATTTAAGCATTTTTGTGCTTTTTCACAGGAAATTAGTTTCACAATACCGTTTGGTCTGTCACCGTATATGCAGAGATTTTTGTTTTCCTTAATCAAAGAAATTTTTATCATTTTTTATCACATGTAATCTCAACATGGTTCTTACTTAACCAATCCATACTTACTACAATATCAAATCCTCCTAATTTAATAGGAATCAGATCTATATCAAAACAATATTCGTCTAAATTCAAAATACAGTTAGAAATAATTTCACCAGCTTCTATTACTTTACCATCAGCTAATTCTATCACATATTTATGTCTTAGTTTCTCAGAGGTTAAACTAAGTGATGGTTTAAAGGTATTTGAAATAAAACTGCGAGTTGCTCCTCTATCAAATAATACTTTTGCGTACTGGTTATTGATAAGGAACGTACCCGTTACCACTTCTGGTTCATGACGAGCTTCTTTAGCTTGTATTACGAAAGCTCTTCCACGGGGGTTGTTTTGGTTAACTGGGGCCTTGCCTTTCCGTTGTGGGCATTCATTACAAAAATGGTTCTCGTTTCCACACTGAAAGCAAACTGTTTAGGATTGGTAGGGTTCTTGTAATCTCGAGATATGTGTCCTTTCTTCTTGCAATTATAGCAAACCACTGTCATACAGTTTCCTGAATGATATCTTTGGCAGATATTGCACTGTGGTTGTCTATCCATCTTCTTTCCCTGAGCTGTTCCTAAGAAATTTCTTTATGGAGGTCGGGTTATTCTATTCTGAGAGTTTTCTCTAAATCTGTAAGGCCGCGTTCCCGGGCACCTCACAGCTGGTCATCATCGCACTTAAATCACGTCATATTATAATCATTACAAAAATCATGTATCGGAAACTTTGAAATAACTTTTCAATTTACTATAAATGCTTTTGCCAGTTAACACAATGTTCGTCGATTACAAATTATATATTATTGTATTACATCACAAAAGCATTATACAAAAGAATGTCATCCCAAAAGAGCTGAGTAGCCGCCTCGTGCCATCCTCAGCAACACTACCTGCCAACTGGAAACACATAAAAAGTCAGCGTTGCTGAGTGAGTTCTAGTTTTATAATAAAACAAACTTTTCTTTCGTTAAAACTGTTCTTTACATATGCGATCACACAACCTACGTACACATAGGTAATATCATTATTATCTCCATTGTACGTTCGTTAACTTTCGTTCATTTACCGTACATCGTTAACATTCACATTCATTACTCTTTCTTTTGTTCGTGCGTTCCTTACTTTCATTCATACATTTGTTACATTCATTCGCACGTTCATTTCGTTCGTTCATACGTTCATTACTTTCGATGACCTGTACATTACCCCGAACATTGTGCACGAAGCTGGTTACTGGGCCTGAGGTCTTTCATAGACCTCGAACATTGTGCACGAAGCTGACTCCAGTACCTAGAGCAAGTACATTCACCACTTATCTTTTCTCTTTCATTACGGATCAATGTCATGTGCTATACCTCGAACATTGTGCATGAAGCTGGTTACTGGGCCTGAGGTCTTTCATAAACCTCGAACATTGTGCACGAAGCTGACTTCAGTACCTAGGGCAAGCGGCAAAGACCCCATATATATGGTCAATCACAAGGATTGGACCCCAGTGTGCATCCTTCTGGGGTAGCTAACCCGCACACGGTTAAGCTAACACCCTTCATTGGGTGTGAACCTCTATACATTTGCTTGCAAGCCTTTCTTACTTTCATTCATTCATTCGTTAATGCATGCATTCTTTGATTTCGCTCCTCTTTTCATTATCTTCCACTTTACGTTACATAATACTTTTCATTCATTCATTTACGTAACACGCAAGGCCACGGAAAGATAAACATACATCGAAAATTAGAGGTCCAATCACTATCACTAGTTTATAAACACCAAAAAGACATTAACATTAGAGAAATACCACACCAGCGTAAAAAGTGACTTTATGAACAAAATGTTCATACATATGGCTGGACGAAGACTATATGGTGTATAAAATTATGTATTGTATGTATTCCATCATTGTAAAAATGATATGCATCCTATTCCATATGATTATGTGATTGTGTATATTGTCTACACTAGTGCTCACCGCCTTAGAGGCTATTAATAAAAGAAAAGGTATGCCTTCATGTTCGACTCATTTACCTGATACCAAGTTGCAGGTTAAGCATCAGATAGTAGCTTCTATGGCCTTCAAAAATGTTTGCAGATGACCTCTTTTTCATTTCCTTCATATGAAATTTGCGTTGTTCCCTTTTATATGATGATCCAGCATAATTCTTGGTCATTTCTTTGATCAAAACCCCTTGTATATATTCCCTTTCACAAACTTCAGTACTATCATCTACTTCACTCTCTCCTTCATTGGATAATATGTCAGTATCGATGTATGCAGACTCCCCAATACTCGAATCTTCTTCTAATGATACTCTTTTGCTTGATACTTGACTTGAATCTCTAAAAAATCCATTAAAGGAAATCTTCTCAGATAAACTACGACTTATACTCCGTTTCATATCCTTATACCATTCCGACCTAAAGGAAGTATCGGGAGATATAAGAACTTTCTTTTTGCCTAATCTTCTAGAAGACTGAGACCTACTTCGTGCAAGATAGAGCATGCCTTGTCCATCCTTAAGGCCCTTGGTCCACATCCCAAAGTAATAACTACCATCTGCAAACCTATAAACGCCTGAACCTTGTCTATAACCATTTGACCAATAACCATCAAATAGATCACCATTCTGCCATTTCATGACCCCTCTACCACATATCGATCCACCTTTCCAATTACCTATATACATATTGACATTACACCAAGCATATTTACCATTACCTTCATGCACTCCCTCTTTCCAAGAACCATCATATATATCAAAATTACTATATTGCTTTCTTCCAAGTCCATGCTGATTGTTCAACCTCCAGGATCCTATGTACATAGACCCATCTGGCTTTGTCAATTTGCCAAAACCATTAAGGTAGCCCACAGAAAAATCACCCTCATAATTTGCTCCAAATGACCAAGTGATCCGTCCAGCCCCTATCATTTTTCCCTCTTCCCAACAACCCTCATAAACTGTACCATCCGACCATGTGTATTTACCTTCGCCATGGGGAATCACTTCCTTCACGTCACCAAAGTACACATCACCATTAAGAACGATCTCCATACTCAATCTAAAAAAATGAGGTATACATAGCAGAACATTGTCAATTTTCAAAATACAATTTGTAGATGGTTTTTGATCTTGCAAGAAGAAAAACTGATATAGGCTTTTTCTTTTTCTGTTTTGAAATGAAATTACGTAAGGAAAATTTGGCACACTACCTGTAGATTCTATTTGCACCAAGTCAGTAATGATTGTATATATCCATATATGGAAATTAAATTGACATGCACTATATTTATATAACAGTGACATGAAATAAAGTTGTGAAAGCTATAGCAGAGACGATGAATAGACTTGTAAGGTTCTTTTACCAGTCTAATAATGGATTTTACTTTGGAAGATACTTGTCAGCAATCCTATGGAGACTTCCTTTTTTAACCATCATAGACCTTTCTTTTGTTGTAGCAAATTCTCTTGTGGAGCTTTGTCAAATAGCAAGATGAAAAAACTACTCTAAGCATTAGCACACAGTAAATATATGAGCAATGACGACGAACACAATTATCCTGTCACAGGATTGCAGCCTGTGAATTAATAACAACAAAAAGGCGAGTAAGATATAGTTTATTCTGACTTTGTTTTCCTGCAGGAAGACTTGTTCAAGCACATGAAATGGACAAATGGAGTTTGGATTTTAGAAGTCTGAGCGAATAAATAATAGAACTTAAAACATGTATCAGTTTGTTACAAGTTCCTTGTATTAATACGCAGCATAACACAAATAAAACTTCATATATGGAATCTCAATTCTGAGCTGTTTATGAACCCAAGGAGAAGATGTCAACAATACAAACGAGACATGCCTGGATTTTTAAATCACCTTAGTTTTTATTCATCTGCTTCCATCTTATTCAGTTACACAATGTGCTAACCTTTGACTTCTGCAGACACGAATAAGAAGGAAGCGGAATACTCAATTCTAATTTTTAATAGTTCTTTTTGGCATTGAATATTACTTCTATTGTAAGAAAGTTACAAGTGCCCCATCAATATCTGCACATTCTTAAACCAGCATATAAATATAGCAATTTCATTAAAAAAATAATGTTGACTTATCATTTCATCAAAGAACTTAACTTGATGATATTGTATTATATTCTATCAAACCATTAAGCAGTACATATTTGAACCCTTAAAAGAATATATAATTTAAACAGATCAAGACTAATTCTTATCAAATCGTTTAAAACATTTATCCAAATTAGAAATCAGCAAAAACACACTTTCATTACCGTACACAAAACATTCCAAAGACGAAACTTCTACCGAGTAACACGATCAACACCAACAATATTAATTCCATCATATTCTTAAACACATTTTCCCAAATCAACCCCTACATACTCCATAAAACCAATGAACTACGTTATCACACATTAACAATTCACCAATAACTTCGATAAGCCGAATGCCAATATGAAATAATAACGAAACTGAAACTCGAAAGCTCAACAATGATTCAATCCTACAAACAAAACATATAACAAATCAGCGAAACTGAAATAAACTCATCGATTAAATCGATTCAAACCTCAATTAATTCAGAGTAACACGATCAACACCAGCATTACTAAATCCACCATATCTTAAGCATATTTTCCCAAATCAATCCCTACAGACTACGTTATCATACCAAAACAATCCAGCAATACTTCCATAAACCGAATGCGAAATACATAACCATCCAAAACAACTTTCAGACAGTTTCAGTTCTCCAACAATCAAATCGTTACATAAACACAGCTAATATGCAGAAAAACCGAAAGGTTAGTGAAATTACAACGAAAACTTAAACCGAAACTCGAAATCTCAACGAACGATTCAATCATACGAACAAAACACATAATAAAACTACAAAATTGAAACAAACTCACCGATCAAATCGATTCAAACGTCGATTGATGCATCAAATGTGTGATTGATTTGGAGTTAAGAAATTTTGCCGTTGGAGTTTCAGCGTGAGAGGGAGGTTTTAGAAATATTTAGGTGGGAGGGAGAGAATATTGTTGTAGGGGAATAATAGAGTGGGATTCGACGCAGGCGTGGATATTAGTGGATGGAGGAGGGTGGCCGTTGGATGAGAGATCGACGGTTGGATGTGTTTTGGTTGTCGATTTCGTAGACTGTATGTGCAGACGCAAGGCATATGTGAGGTGTCATGAACTTAATATTGACGTTTTGACTGTTCGTTTTTTCAAAAGGATTTGATGATAAAATAAAAAGATGATAATCCTTGAAATGTAACGGAAGTTTTGTAACGAGTAATGTTGGGTTGTAAATAATCTCAAACTCGTTTTTTTTAACGGTAACGAATAATTTTTTAAGTCCGGTCACTCGAGTAAACCCATTGACGAAAGTTCACTTACACCTGTGAACACAGACAACGCTGATGACCTGGCTCGCCCTCCATTCCAAGGGAAACCCACCACCCAAAGACCCATTGTGATAAAACCATTGGTCCACTTGAAACATATTACACCTGGTGAGACTTCAACCCATGACCTCCACTTTGAAAAGTCATAGGATGTCTACTCCTAAACCAGTTGATCTAGGACTCATTGGCAATCTCAAACTTGTTGGACTATGTATTTTATTTTTGGATTTACGAATTTAGATGAGGCTTTTATTTATACAAATATAATATTTTTAGTATAACTATAGAATAGTAAAATCTTATTTATATATATACTTTGATATTAACTAGAGATAATATACGGTACCATCTGTGCCGAAAAAATCAAAGATTCAGACGATTAGCAGAAGTTCGGTCCACTAGCCCACTCTCTTATCTCCTCTACTCATTTGTCGCTAGAAAAAAAATGATAATATTAATGAATGTAACAATCACAAGCAAAAGGTAATACTTCTGTTATTATTGTCTAGTTATCATGACCTACTTAATATTTTTATTATAATGTAAATGCAGTTGGCCTAGCAACAATGATGCAAACATAAATCAAAATCATACAATTTCTATATTAAAATCATAGAATTTCTTCACTTGTGATTAGATTTGTTATATATATCATAACATATCAACATAAAATCTACAAAGAACTAATAGTGAACATAGATCCCAATCTGATTCAACTCACACAACATCATGAGATCAAATGCAAAATATTGTTAAACCAAACATTGAGTGTACCTGAAAACGAGGTCTTTTAGACCCCCAATCGATTCCCTTATCGATTGTTGTTGTCTATAGTGGTTTCATGGCTAGGGTTTGGACTCGCAAATGCCTATTCGATGTTGACAGATGTTGGTTTCGGGTTTAGGGTTCGATTGTGGCAGCAGATGTTGGCAGATGGTGATTTAGGGGTTTGATTGCGGGTTTTCTCAATGCTAATAATAGTGGTGGAGTATGGTGGTTTGGGGTTTGATTGTGGCTGTTAGAGAGTGTGGAACAAAACAGGTTGGGGTTCTTACCCGATGGTGGTGGTTTAGGGGTTCGATTGTAGTTACAGCTGAAGATAAATGGAACAAAGCAGGGTTTACGATTCAATCATGGATGTCCAAGAATGGTGGTTGTGGTCGATCGTGCTTCGTGTTTTAGAGAATGGTGGTGGCTGATCATGGCTTCTTCCATAAAGAGAATGGGATAGAGCTATGATCGATTGTGAGAATGATGATGGACTAGTGTTTTTTCAACACCTTTAACTTACTATAACGCACGAGGCTTTAAAAAACAAATCTCTCATTTAGATTTTAGTAAAGATGACCCTCTTCCACGTCATTAAATCCGTGTGTGTCATAATTCGCTTGTCATTAGATGTATAGTTTCTAGTAGTGTGTAAATAGTTAAATAACTAATACATAATATGTGATTCAAGCCTAAGCTCAACCCGAAACTGATTTAAAAACTTATGAAATAGACTGTGTTTAGATTATTTATTATTGATAGCAATTACATAATATGTTTCAAAATCTAAATTTTAAATTTCATATTTCATGCAGTTAAGTTAGTAATTAAATTTTATATAGTTTAATCCTAAAATATGTCGGTAAATTAAGAACATTCACAATTAGTTTGATAAAACTTTTTTCATCCTTGTATTTTGAAGGAAAAGTAGTTTCAGAACCGTTAAAGAGGGTCAATGCAATATTTTCACAAGGAGGAAAGAATTAGAACACTTAGGAGATCAAATAGGAAACCGGTCAGGATGAAATAATGAACACAAGTAACAAGAATAATAAACAAGAACACTCAAATATGGTTTCAAAAATGATGTATATTGCTCTCAATTTCTTACTAGTGTTACAAAGCTTACATAGAGATATAAGTACTTAAGATACTTTATACTACATCCTACAACCGACCATACTTTGAATGTCAGCTGGAAACACTAATCTAGACAACAAGATCAATATAAAGTTAAAAGGCAGATTGCCTTTTGACTAGTGACTATGACATTCTCTAGCTCATATCCTTATCTATTACAAAAAGGATAAAAGTACAAAATAGAAATGTAAGGCCCCGTTCCCGGAACGCTTACAGTTGGTCATTCATAGCGTAAAAGGGCGTACCTGGTGCTGCAAAGAGCTCCCGCGTTTTCGCAGGGTCCAGGGAGGGTCCGTCCCATTTAGGGAAGATGTACGCGACCTTTCCCCACATAGCGTAAAACATTTAAAACATGACATTTGAAGATGAATTTAAACAAACATCCATTTAAAACATATAAATCATAATGTGAACAAACACTTGTCTCTCAAGTATAATAAATACATTGTACTATTTAAGTTAAAACAAGACTTCATAATTTAGGGATACCAAATCATGTGCGTCAAGTAGCTTCCACCCTCGTGTCATCCTCAACATCAGCCTTTACCTGCCAACTATTATGCATAAAATTCAGCTTTGTTGAGTGAGTTCTAGTTTTAAGTATCATGATAAAATATATACTTTTCTTCCCTTTAATGAACACACATACATCATAACATATAACATTACTTGCGACGTATCACACCATTAAACATGTTCATTATCTTTCTTTCATTCATTCATTATCCTCCACTTCATGTTAAACCAGGTTTGCGCAAAGCAAGAGCCCGAACGTCTTGATTGACAACGAATGCCAACCCCTGCCGGTACACATAAACGCGGTAGCTAACCCTCGACAGTGTATCCACACTTCAAGGCGCATGCCCTGCTGATGAATACGGATCCACCATCATACATTAGACCTACATAAGTGAAGTCCATCATTGTGCTTGCAAGACTTTTCATCATCATACGGGCCCGGGGGTAACATTTCTTTAGTTCCACTTTCATTAGTTTATCTTCTATTTTAATATATATTACTTTACTTATTAAGTATACAACATATCAAGTACATTTTATCATGAAGCATAATTATCATCAGGAAGACAGAAGAATATAGCACCTTATAACCGACCCTTCGTGGGACAGCTGGGGTTCGGGGCGGCATCCCCTGATAGCAGGGTCTAGGGGTAGCCGCCACTATTGGGGTTCAAGGGACAACGCCCCTGGCTGGGGCCATGCGGCCAGGTCAGCATAAAAATTTTTTATTTAAAGGACTTTATATAGCATATTTTGTTATAGGAAAAATTACTTTCTTGTTAAAACCTCTTGAAAACTTTGCCTTGAAAATCTTATGTTTACTATACATAATAGCCTTAAAACATGAAAAAAAAACTCGTAAATAAGGGGATCTAGAACTCACCTGGTCAAAGTAAATAGTTTCTTCGTCTAAGTTTTCTAAGCTAGATGCACACTACACAACCTGCACATAAGTTAACACCCAAATAGGTCATTTCTATGCAATTTTGTTGCCAGTTTCGCTGGCATTTTCACTGGTAGGTTGGCTGACAGTTTCTCTAACAGTTGCGCTGTCAGCTTCGCCCAGCAATTTCGCACGACACTTTCGCTGCCAGGTGCGCCCAACTTTTATTGGAATTTCCTAGGTTCGCAGGTCCTACTGGTCAACCTGACCTGGGCACTAGCAAAAGCTAGGTATTCTCTTAGTTTCGCTGGAAGAGCCCACAGTTTCGCTGGACGTATAAAAATGACGAACCAACCCGTTATTAACTTTTTACGTCCAAATCCTTGGTTTATCATCTATGAAACAATATCTAACCTTTTTACACGTTTTCATATGTAAAAATATGACCTTTATTTGATTCTTTGAAACTTTTAAACCCAAAACCCTAGAAATCCGGATCTGTTCTACAGAGACGTTTAGAGGATGATTCTTATCTTGATTTGTTGCTCCTTTCTTGTGGTTTAAAGCTCAAACTCACAGATCTTCAATCCCTTCAACAATGGAACACCAAATCTTGAGTTTTCTTCACCTTCTCTCTCTACTTTCTCTCTCTAGAAGTTGGGGGCTAGGGTTGCAAATGAGGAGGGTGGGGGCTGATTATGCATGTTTAATTGCTGATTATAGACCCTTAAACCCATCAAAACTTAGCCCATTAGGGTTAATTTAGTCCATAACCCATCTTTCTTCCTTATTCATATTAATTAACCTTAACAAAGCCCATTATTATTAAATAACTTGCTTCGGAAATTTTGAGGCGTTACAAGAAAGTTACAGATATAAGACCTTAATCTACAGTTTGACAAAAGTATAAACTTTTCACCAACTCATCTAAGTTGGTGAGTCTTTAGAGGTGGCGGCGAAAAGTGGTCAACGTTTGTCAAAAGGTGATTCAGAGAAAGCATGTCTTCTCTGTATTCGGAAGAAATCAGTCTTTGGCTTCGGAAAACTTTGTCTTTGAAGTTTCGGAAGACTTCATCTTTGGCTTTGAAAGATTATGTCTTTTGGCTTTGGAAGATTTGATATTTACCATAATTCACTGATTTGTATCAAATCTTCTGAATTAACTTCCTTGTACTTCACATGTGCATGCTGAGAACTATTTGAGTTGTTCTTTGGTTGCATCAGTCTTTAAATTTAATCTTTACATTAGTGATAAATTTATAGAATGATAATTTTTAATTAAATTCTTAAATTCTTATAATTTTTAATTCTTATAATTTTTAATTAAATAATAAGAATAAAGAGAAATAACCTACTATGAGTGCTCTTACATGAATAAATATTGTAACACCCGTTTATTTATCTATTTTGAAGACGATGAAAGAAGAAGAGAAATAAAGTCCAAAATCGGGGGACCAAACCTGCCAACGCAAGAAAGTTGGGCAAATGGGGACATATTAAGGGAGAGGGCAGCCTATTTCCCCCTCCCCACACCCTCACTTCAGCCACAAAAGAAAGGGAGAAGAGAGAAAGGAAGAAAAGAGGAAGAAAGGGTTGATTCGGGCTCGAAATTCGTCGTGTAGCAAGTCCAAACGAAGCTCTTCATCCTCTTCTTGTTTGTGTGAGTTCTAGGATCCCTATTTACTTGTTTTCAACCGATTTTGGGGATGGAACACATAGAAACCCGTTTTGAAAATGTGTGTGTTTGACCCATTCGGGTGTGATTGTGTATAGTGTGTTTAGAGTGTGATTTCGGGCTTATGTGTACTTGAATGGGGTTATAGTATGCTTTCCTAAGGATTAGGAGGGTTGATTTGGGCTTAGAATGAATTTGGAAGGGTATGGGGGCCGAAAATCGCGACTGAAGTTTGGGATGAACTGCAGTCTGCGCCCATTTAGGGCTATGCGACTGGAGGGCCAATCGGCCGACTGAGGGGCGATGGGGTCCAATAGCACGACTGAGGTTCAATCACATGACTGGGGGTCCAGTCGCAGGACAGGTCATACGATTGAGAGCCCAGTCGCATAGGTGCTCAGTCGCATAGCTGTTCATTCGCACGACTGAGAGCTCAGTCGCATAGGAGTCCATTCGCATAGGGTCCATTCACACAATTGAAGGTTCAGTCGCATGGGAGTTAATTCGCATTGGTCTAGTCGCATGATGTTTAGTTGCATGGAGGCCATGCGTGTCACACCACGACCGACGGCGGAATCATCGGAGCGGACGAGGGGATGATTGATTGTTCATAACACATGGTCGTCTAATAGTGGAGATAATATTAAAATCAGATTACAAAATAGCATGAATTTAACATATGCAAATACAACAGTTGAAGTCACAAAAGATATTCATTTTTAACTAAGTCCAAAAGTCCTAATTGTAAGCTTGCAGATAATCCAACTATGCAGCATGTCCTGAAATCATGTGAAAAAATAAAGTCAGCTAACGAGTTAGCTGGTGAGTAATCACAATTGGATATACATAAAGATTGATTGTTTGATTGAGAATAATCCAATTCATAAGATAATGTTAAGACTTATAATGCAATAGCGGAGCATATAGATAAACCGACACAATATAAACCCCTTGACTTGACATTTTGCAAATAATAGACTTGCACACATACACCATAGATTGACTATTTGCCTCCGGCACAATCACCACTCGACTATTCATGTGGAGTGGGTTATCCAAACCAGTAGATCTACCATTGATACCAGGATTGATTGATTGATTGTATTAGGGTTCCTACTGCCGTTCAGTTTATCATAGTATGTTCACATAGTTGCAAGTAATAACATAACCTGTCTTGAATTGAATTTAGAACGAATAACAATATAATAACACGATTGAATATTGGGTCATATGATTTCCCCCAAATAAGAAATGATATAAAATGGGGTTATGAATACTCACTTGATTGATGAGATTAGAATTTGGACGTGATAAATTAGACACCAACGATTTCCTTACGAGTAATCTACGGAACGGTGTCTCGAGTTAGATTAATAATAATATGAGAATTGGGAATAGATTAGGGTTTCCATTGGGAATAGGTATTGAATGAAATAACATATTTAGTTTGAATGTATTGAAATAAATAAATGATTTTATTGAAGGTGATTATGTTTAGAATTTAATAAGAAATAAATGTATCAATACGCGTAGCCGTTTGATTTATTGTTAAGGTGTGGGAAAAACAAATAACTAATTTTATTAATTAATTATATGATAATTAATTAAAATATTTAATTATTTAAGTGACTAAAAGAAATGAAAAAGATTTGGAAAGATTTAGATCATCTTTGGTGATTTTATAAAATACCTACTTATAATGTTAAAGAGTGAAAATAACAATTAGTAAATATTTAATGACCAATGGAATAATTAATTTGGAAAATTAATTTGTTAGTTTTTTTTTCTTTTGACAATTCAAGTCGCTTTATGTTTGATAAAAAAAATAGTTTCTAAACTTTAAAGTTTACAAATAAATTTAAGATTCTTTGTCAAATAATTTCAATAATTATTTAAAGTAGGAAGATTTAATTATAACTAGAGGTAGCGTTTGGACCCATAATGATTTATTAATTTAAACCATCATTTAAAAAGAATCCATTTTATAAGAAATATAAAAAATAATCTTTGTTATATTGTTTTATAATTACGGGATGGGGGCTGGGATTTAAAAAATTTTTACACATTTGGTCCCTGAGGTTTGTATTGTTTATATTTCATGCGGAAACTTTCTTTTAAAGTTTCCAAAATGGCAAAACCAACCCCCTAACTTAATTAGTTTAGGTTTTTAAACATTTTCTTAAGTTTAATAACTTTTATAAATTATTATAATTATTATTCTCATTATTAATATTATTATTTTGCTATCATTATTGTTATTACAATTTATTATAATTATTGACATTATTATTAGTGTTAATATTATTATAATTATTACATGGTTCAATTTAATAGTTAGGTTAAATTGCTTTTACATTAAAAGGCAAAATTAAACATAAATAACCCATACGTTTCATAAATAGCATAAGTAGATCTTATAGGAATTTAACAAGGTTAACTTTTATTTAACGAAAATACGCGATGTTACAGTCTCTCCTGCTTTAGGAAATTTCGTCCCGAAATTTTAATCACGAGGAGGCTGAAACGAAAAGATGAGGGTACTTGGATTTCATTTGGTCCTCACATTCCTAGGTGAACTCTGGGCCACGTTTAGATTCCCAGCGGACTTTGACAATGGGTATCCGGCTACGCTTGAGTTTTTGACTTCTCGATCTATAATTTCCACAGGCTTCTCGATAAAGTGCATGGATTCATCTATGCGAACTTCATATAGTGGAATGTGGAGGTTTTCATCGGCAAGACATTTCTTGAGGTTGGACACATGAAACGTTGGATGCATATTGCTGAGTTCTTGGGGTAGTTCAAGCTTGTGGGCTACTTTCCCAATTTGCTCGAGCACTTTGAATGGACCCACGTAACGAGGTGCTAGCTTCCCTTTCTTTCCAAAGCGAATCACTCCCTTCCAAGGTGATACCTTAAGAAGTACGAGATCACCGACATCGTATTCCATGGGTCTTCGTCCTTTGTCAGCGTAATGCTTTTGACGATCTCTAGCAGCGACCAAGTTATCACGGATCTTATGAATTTTGTCGATTACTTCTTGTATCAATTCCGGACCAATAATATGTGATTCACCAACTTCAGACCAACAGATGGGAGATCGACACTTTCTTCCATACAAGGCCTCAAATGGTGTCATCTGAATGCTGGTATGGTAACTGTTATTGTAAGAGAATTCGATCAACGGAAGATGAGAATCCCATGATCCACTGAAATCAATGACACAAGCCCGGAGCATATCCTCGAGGGTTTGTAACGTTCTTTCTGTCTGACCGTCGGTTTGCGGGTGATAGGCTGTGCTAAGATTCAGTTGAGTTCCAAGAGCTGATTGGAGACTTTTCCAGAAACGGGAGATGAAGCGACCATAGCGATCAGAGATAATATCTAAAGGTACACCATGCCGACTGACTATTTCATTGATGTAAATACGAGCCAATTTCTCGACTCGGTACTCCTCACAAATTGGTATGAAATGAGCCGACTTAGTCAATCGATCAATGATAACCCAGATACTATCGTGACCACTAGCGGTACGAGGCAGCTTGTTGATGAAATCCATGGATATGCTTTCCCATTTCCATAATGGAACCTCAGGTTGTACGAGTAATCCAGAGGGACGTTGATGCTAGGCTTTGACTTTGGAACATGTGAGGCATTTAGATACATACAAGGCTATATCCTTCTTCATGTCGAGCCACCAATATTGGTTCCGAAGATTCATGAACATCTTATCTGCTCCTGGATGAATAGAATAACGAGCCTTATGAGCCTCATCCATGATGGTTGCTCGAAGATTATCGTGATTCGGAATCCAAAGTCGATCCAGAAAATACAGCAGTCCGTCCGACTTGGTTTCCAATTGGAGTTCAGCACCGCATGACATTTCCACATACATGTTGCCCTCAGTGACTGATTCGTGTTGAGCTTCGAGTATACGGGTCAGGAGGTCGGTTTGAATGGTAACACTTTGAAGCATAACCTGGCCCTTACGACTTAATGCATCGGCTACGACATTAGCTTTACCGGGGTGGTAACGAATCTCACAGTCATAGTCGTTGAGTAGTTCGACCCAACGTCGTTGTCTCATGTTAGGCTCCTTCTGCTTGAAGATGTATTGGAGACTCTTATGATCGGTGAATACAACACATTTAATGCCATAGAGATAGTGTCTCCTGATTTTGAGTGCGAATACAACAACACCCAATTTAAGATCATGCGTCGTATAATTTTTCTCATTAATCTTCAATTGTCTTGAGGCATAAGCTATAACTTTACCTCGCTGCATGAGAACGCAACCTAGACCTTGTCTTGAAGCGTCACAATAGACAACAAAGTCGTCGTTTCCATCAGGAAGTGTTAGAATCGGTGCCTCACACAACCTTTGCTTGAGGGTTTGAAATGCTTTTTCTTGATCAGGCCCCCAAGAAAAAGGCTTATCCTTGTGGGTCAAAGCAGTGAGTGGCACAGCAATCTTCGAGAAGTTAGGAATAAAACGTCGGTAATATCCGGCTAGACCAAGGAATGAACGAATCTCTGTAGGAGTTTTAGGTTCTCCCCATTTCTTTACTGCTTCGATCTTTGCGGGATCAACGTGAATCCCCTTGCTGTTTACTATGTGACCAAGAAATTGAACCTCATTAAGCCAGAATGCACACTTTGAGAATTTGGCGTAGAGTTTCTCTTTCCTCAGAAGTTCGAGTATAAGACGAAGGTGGTTCTCGTGATCGGATTTGGATTTGGAGTATATCAAGATGTCGTCGATGAATACGATCACAAATTTGTCTAGGTATGGCCGGCACACGCGGTTCATCAAATCCATGAACACAGCAGGTGCATTGGTTAGCCCGAATGGCATCACTGTAAACTTGTAATGGCCATATCTCGTTCGAAAGGCTGTCTTAGGAATATCATTATCGTGCACCCGTAGTTGATGATAGCCTGAATGAAGGTCGATCTTGGAGAAATAAGAGGCTCCTTGAAGCTGATCAAACAAATCGTCGATTCTCGGTAGGGGATACCGGTTTTTGACAGTAAGCTTGTTAAGCTCCCGATAGTTGATGCACATACGGAATGAGCCATCCTTTTTCTTCACAAACAAAACCGGGGCTCCCCAAGGTGAGGAACTTGGTCGAATGAAACCTTAATCAGATAACTCTTGGAGTTGGCTTGCAAGCTCTTGCATCTCAGATGGTGCAAGTCGATAAGGAGATTTTGCCACTGGAGTTGCACCAGGCACAAGGTCGATCCGGAATTCAACTTGACGAACGGGAGGAAGACCGGTTAAGTCTTCGCGAAAGACTTCGGGGAATTCTCGAATAACCGGAATGTCTTCAATCTTCCTAGATTTCTCATCCACTTTCACGATATGGGCTAAGAAAGCCACGTAATACTTGCGGAGGTACTTTTGGGCTTTCGTACAAGACATGAGTTTAAGCCCTTTGGAAGACTTTTCCCCGTAAATATTTAGGACGCTTTTGGATGCAAGAGGAATCCGGATGATCTTCTCAAAGCAGACAACCTCGGCATGGTTATTCGATAGCCAATCCATGTCTATAATGACGTCAAAGCTTCCAAGTTGCATCGGTATAAGGTCGATAGAGAATTCATGATCGCTAAGTTTAAGGGTACAATTCGGAATGACAGAATCAATTTTGACGGGTTTTCCATCAGCTATTTCTACTGTAAAAGGTTCCTCTAACTTAATTCGGGTGTTAACAAGCAAAGGCTCAAATCCTAAGGATACAAAACTTTTATCGGCCCCTGTATTAAACAAGACTAAAGCATATTGGTGATCGATTAGAAACGTACCATTCACCACATCATTCGTGGCTTGAGCTTGTTGGGCATTGATGTTGAAAGCACGTCCTTGAGCCGTAGGAACCGGGTTGACAAGTTGAGGGCATCGAATGTGAAAATGGTTCGGATCACCACATTGATAGCATGCACGACCCTGGGTAATTGCAGGAGGATGTTGAAGGACAGGTGCAGTAGTCGGAGTGTTAGCTGCGCTCTTGCACACGTTGAATGTATGACCAAAACGAACACAGTTTGTGCATTGACGACACTGAACGTTAGCGGGATGGTGATACTTGCAGTTGTTACACTGCGGAAAGGGTCCATCGTATGGCTTTTTCATCAGCGATTGGTTGTTTACTGCTGGTTGACAAGTTGGAGGGACTTGATTAATTGGCACAGCGGGGGTAATTACAGCAAAGTTTTGTGATTTAGCCTTCCTCTTCTTGTTCTTGGAAGGCTCGGTTGGTCGGTTTTGACGGTTTCGTTAGGAAGTTTATCGGTATTCTTCTTCGACCCTTTTCTGGTTAAAGAACCAGCTTTCACATGATTATCGGTTAACTGCGCAGCCAGCCTAATAGCATCTTCTAGTGTCGAAGGATTCCTTCCTAACACCGTATCCTGAATCTGCATGGGTAGTCCACCAATGTATTTCTTGATGGCTCGGGAGGTAGGGGTAGCAAGGTGCGGTACCAGAAGGCTCAGTTCGTGAAATCGGTTAGTGTATGCTAGGTTCTCGCCACTGTCTTGGGTTAACTCCCAGAACTCAGCTTCCAGTTTCCGGACTTCATTTCTTGGGTAGAACTCTTTAATCATGAGTTCCTTAACTTCAACCCATGTTAATGCTAGAGCAGTTTCGGGGCCACGAGTTCTTCTCTCTCCGGTCCACCAAGTAAGTGCGCATTCCTGGAGAACACTTGTGGCATACCGGACTTTGAGATTTTCAGGGCATTCGCTGTTTAGGAAAGTGTTCTCGATGCTTTCGAACCATTGTAGTAATCCGGTAGCTCCTTCGGTTCCACTGAACTTAGTGGGGTTGTAAGAACTGAAATGCTTGTAGGTACAAACATGTGGAGGGTTAGGACCAACAGAGATTGGAGCAGGGTTCATGCCTTGATTCAGATGAGTTAGAAGGGTTGGTATGACCGCAGCAACCTCCCGGGCTACAAGGTCAGCAATCTTGCGGCCGGAGTTTCTAGACGGTGAACGGATTTGCCGAGAAGACATTCTGAAATATCATTAATATATTTTTATGAGAATTGGGTAATATGACCTATACAACATGAAAACGACAATCGGGAATTTGGCATAATAATAATGAGATGTTTCAAGTGTAATCTTTTGATTCGTAAATCAACGCGAGTACGTTGACTACCCAAAGTATTAGGTCAACCACAACTTTGTTGAAGACATGCGTACCTATAAGTAGACACTCACCCCAAGGGTTCCCAGGTAAGGTAAACGGATCCATCGGTTGATTTGGATTTATATGAGTACCTTGCCTAGACAGAACACCTCGAGATACAAGCATCCCACTCTTCCAGCATTGCATGTATTCAGTGGTAGGACACAGATTTTGACGAGATTTTGAAAACCATAAGTATCAATTTAAGATTTTGAAATTTGAAATTTGGAAATCATGTGATTTAGGCACCAATGCCTTAGTATATGTTTTGGGAATTTTGGGTGTGTATTAGTCATGATCAAGAGTAGGAGGATATCCATGTAAAGCACCTAACCTAGAAGAGTGTCTAACATGTAAGGCACGTAAAAATCCCATTTAAGTACGAGTGGACTCATAAGTAAGGTCTTAGTTATAGTCTAGGTCATTCCGTTTCTAATAACCTAATTCCCTATAACCATGGCTTTGATATCAATCTGTCACACCCCGACCGACGACGGAATCATCGGAGCGGACGAGGGGATGATTGATTGTTCATAACACATGGTCGTCTAATAGTGGAGATAATATTAAAATCAGATTACAAGATAGCATGAATTTAACATATGCAAATACAACAGTTGAAGTCACAAAAGATATTCATTTTTAACTAAGTCCAAAAGTCCTAATTGTAAGCTTGCAGATAATCCAACTATGCAGCATGTCCTGAAATCATGTGAGAAAATAAAGTCAGCTAACGAGTTAGCTGGTGAGTAATCACAGTTTGATATACATAAAGATTGATTGTTTGATTGAGAATAATCCAATTCATAAGGTAATGTTAAGACTTATAATGCAATAGCGGAGCATATAGATAAACCGACACAATATAAACCCCTTGACTTGACATTTTGCAAATAATAGACTTGCACACATACACTATAGATTGACTATTTGCCTCCGGCACAATCATCACTCGACTATTCGTGTGGGGTGGGTTATCCAAACCAGTAGATCTACCATTGATACCAGGATTGATTGACTGATTGTATTAAGGTTTCTACTGCCCTTCAGTTTATCATAGTATGTTTATATAGTTGCAAGTAATAGCATAACCTGTCTTGAATTGAATTTAGAACTAATAACAATATAATAACACGATTGAATATTGGGTCACATGATTTTCTCCAAATAAGAAATGATATAAAATGAGGTTATGAATACTCACTTGAATAATGAGATTAGAATTTGGACGTGATAAATTAGACACCAACGATTTCCTTACGAGTAATCTACGGAACGGTGTCTCGAGTTAGATTAATAATAATATGAGAATTGGGAATAGATTAGGGTTTCCATTGGGAATAGGTATTGAATGAAATAACTTATTTAGTTTGATTGTCTTGAAATAAATAAACGTTTTATTGAAGGTGATTATGTTTAGAATTTAATAGAAATAAATGTATCAATACGCGTAACCGTTTGATTTATTGTTAAGGTGTGAGAAAAACAAATAACTAATTTTATTAATTAATTATATGATAATTAATTAAAATATTTAATTATTTAAGTGACTAAAAGAAATGAAAATGATTTGGAAAGATTTAGATCATCTTTGGTGATTTTATAAAATTCCAACATATAATGTTAAAAAGTGAAAATAACAATTAGTAAATATTTAATGACCAATGGAATAATTAATTTGGAAAATTAATTTGTTAGTTTTTTTTTCTTTTGACAATTCAAGTCGCTTTATGTTTGATAAAAAAAAATAGTTTATAAACTTTAAAGTTTACAAATATATTTAAGATTCTTTGTCAAATAATTTCAATAATTATTTAAAGTAGGAAGATTTAATTATAACTAGAGGTAGCGTTTGGACCCATAATGATTTATTAATTTAAACCATCATTAAAAACAATCCATTTTATAAGAAATATAAAAAATAATCTTTGTTATATTGTTTTATAAATACTTAGATTTAAAGAAAAATTGCAGAAAATAAGTTTGATGATTTAAAAATAAACAGAGTTTATAAAAATAATTTTTATAATTTTTAGGAATTTTCTATAATTTTTTTAAAGCTGAAAAAGCCTTAAAAAAATATGTGAGGGTGCCCAGGGTCAAACCCGGGACCTCATGGATGGCAAGTGGACATGGAACCAGTGAACCAAGGCATACAGCCGCGATAAGTCTTGGTTCCAATTGATTTTAAACACAAATAAAAATAACCCCAATTTCACTCAAGAACCCTAGAATGAAATCGAACAAATTGATCACCAATTTGTTTATGATAATGAAATCTATGTTGGGGCTTTTGTTCCCCACACAAAAACGAACATGTGAGTGTGATTAATTACCAGAAATGATTTCTGTTTGAGAGTGATCGGGTTCGAGCTTGAGCCGCGGTGGGGAGGTGATCAATTTCGAAGTGTTTGTGCGTGTGTGATGAAATTGGTGGTTCAGAGAGTTTAGGTGAGCGTACAGGAGCGTTTGCCCTCTATTTATAGGGGTTAATTTGATGTTAAACTATTCGATCAATCTCGGTTTAATTGCCGATGGTTCGGGTCGATTTTGTATGTATTTGAACTGATTTTATGTTAAATTGTTGTTTGATTATTATTATATTTGTGATTATGCGATTCCAAGTTGTTTGATTGAGTGTACTACTCGATGTTTCCACTCAATTTGATTCGGATTTAAGTGGGGCGGTCGGGTTTAGTTGTCACGCACCAATCGACTATAATTTTAAATTGTTTTGGGTGCATAGGTTCGAATCTTCCACGCAAGGCTGTCGGGAGTGTTTAATTGGATTGAAATCGAGTGATTTAGGGTGTTGTGGCTCGCCGGAGAGACGACCGGAAGTTGGCCGGAGAGGAGAAGGGGGGCGACGGGATGGGGGCTGGGATTTAAAAAATTTTTACACATTTGGTCCCTGAGGTTTGTATTGTTTATATTTCATGCGGAAACTTTCTTTTAAAGTTTCCAAAATGGCAAAACCAACCCCCTAACTTAATTAGTTTAGGTTTTGAAACATTTTCTTAAGTTTAATAACTTTTATAAATTATTATAATTATTATTCTCATTATTAATATTATTATTTTGCTATCATTATTGTTATTACAATTTATTATAATTATTGACATTATTATTAGTGTTAATATTATTATAATTATTACATGGTTTAATTTAATAGTTAGGTTAAATTGCTTTTACATTAAAAGGCAAAATTAAACATAAATAACCCATACGTTTTATAAATAGCATAAATAGATCTTATAGGAATTTAACAAGGTTAACTTTTATTTAACGAAAATACGCGATGTTACAATGCGACTGAAGGGTGCCCAATCGCCCGAATAGGGCTGTTGTGTATGTGGAGAGGCTTAGTTTAATTACTGACTTTCGTGGAAAAGAGCAGGGGTAAGTAATGACGTGATAGTTCCCGTAAGTACATGTAAGATGGACGTCGAGGCTTTAGAAGTTATGTTGGGCACGGTGATGATAGTATTGCATGTTATGCATGATGTATGTTATGTTAAGTATGATGTTGCCATGTATGATGGTGATGACTGATGACTGGTAAATATCGATGTTCCTTGTTTCGATACGTGTTTATCTTTCCGTGGCTTTATGTGTTATGATTTATAAATGTAATGAAAGTATTATGTAACGTAAAGTGAAAGATAAAGAAAGAGGAACATGATGAACGAATGTATGCATTAATGAATGAACGAATGAATGTAAGAAAGACTTACAAGCAAATGTAAGGAGGTGCACACCTAATGAAGGTGTTAGCTCAATGGTGTGCGGGTTAGCTACCCCGAAGGATGCACACTGGGGTCCAATCCTTGTGATTGACCATATGTACGGGATTCTTGCCGCTTACCCTAGGTGACTGGATCAGCTTCGTGCACAATGTTCGTGATTTAAATACCACAGGTCCAGCACCAGCACTCGTGCACAATGTTCGGGGTATAGCACATGGCATTGATCCAGGATGAAAGAGAAAAGATAATTGATGAATGTACTTACCCTAGGTACTGGAGCCAGCTTCGTGCCCAATGTTCGAGGTCTATGAAAGACCTCAGGCTCAGTTACCCGCTTCGTGCACAATGTTCGGGGTATTGTACACGTCATCGAAAGTAATGAACGTATGAATGAACGTATGAATGAACGTAAGAAACGTACGGACGAATATGATGAATGTACGAATGAAAGTAAGGAACGTACAAAAGAAAGTAAGAATTTATAAATGAATGTGAACGAAAGTAATGAACGTGAAAGTTAATGATGTACGTTAAATGAAAGAAAGTTAACGAACGAATGATGAAGATAATAGTAATATTATCTACGTGTACGTATGTGGTGTGATTGCATGTATGTAAAGAACGGTTTTAACGAAAGAAAAGTATGTTTTATTATAAAACTAGAACTCACTTAGCAACGCTGACTTTTTATGTGTTTCCAGTTGGCAGGTGAGGTTGCTGAGGATGGCACGAGACGACTACTCAGCTCTTTTGGGATGGTATTCTTTTGTATAATGCTTTTGTGATGTAATGCAACAATATACATTTTGTAATTGATGAAAGTTGTATTAACTGGAAAAAGCATTTATATAGTAATTTGAAAAGTTATTTCAAAATTTCCGCTGCATGATTTTAGTAAAGACTATATAATGATATGTTTTAGGTGCGATGATGACCAGCTGTGAGGTGCCCGGGAACGGGGCCTTACAAGTTGGTATCAGAGCCAAAGGTTAAGTGAAACGGGTAAATTTTCAAAATAAACCTTAACTTAAACTAAAAATGGGACAGAAAGGGAAGGGATGCCAATCTGAGTAGCTGCGTGCCATCAGGTATTTTCTTAAAGTTAACCTGTATTATGTGCGCATGTTATGTGTTTGTGTGTTGCTGGTAGATTTAGACACTGATGTAGTTAGGACAGGTAATGCTCGGGGTACGAAGAGTAAAGTAAGTGGCTAATCATAACTGGCCACTGTAATTAGGGACTTACTATACCTGACATAAACTGAGCTATTCCCTTGAATGACCGTGTTGGTGTTTGAATCTTTCAGTGTGTGATAGAGGATGGCCGGTGGTAGATAATCCAAAGCCTCGCGTGGTGGGCTTGCTGCTGCATTGCGGCCCAAAAGAGGCAGGCCTAGAGCTGAGAAGGTGGTTCCTGAAGAACCCGAGACCCCTCATCCGAAGGGTGTAGATGAGAGCGCCAATTAGAGAGCCTCGGTAAAGGAGGCTGTAGTGGAGGAGGTGCACCAGGTCATGCAGACGATCTTACCGTTTGTGGTGACCGAAGTGATAAAGGCTGTACGGGAAGGAGAACGGAAGGAGAGGAACCGGTCCTCGGGAGGACGCGAACAAACGGAGCCTGAGACGGTTCCTTCTGATGAAGAAGAGGAGGAGGAAGAAGAGCCTGTGCCGGGGGCGGCACGAGGCTCTAACTACGGGGCTTTTCAACGATTCAAGCCCCCAACTTTTGATGGTAATGGCACTACTGCTGCTGCTCACCGGTGGGTGAGGGAAATGGAAGCCGTTCTAAATATCAGCGAGTGCCGGGAAGATCAGAAAGTGAAGTTTGCTGCCCATTCTTTTATGGACTCGGCTCTGTGCTGGTGGCACAATATAGTCCAAGCCAAGGGTAGCAGGGCCATTGGGAGGATGAGGTGGTCGGAGTTGAAGAAGTAGGTTATTGAGGAGTTTTGTCCTCACCGGGAAATGGATAAGGTCGAGAGGGAGTTCCTGCAGCTGGAGGCGGGAACGATGACACACCAGCAATACACCATAAAGTTCAACGAGATGGCACGTCTGGTGCCGGATCAGGTGACACCTCTGTCGTGAAAGATCAAGTGGTATATTTAAGGTTTGTCGGCGGACATTTGCAGGCATATGATCGCTGCCCGACCGAGCATGTTTAGGTCGGCAGTGGACTTGGCGGGAAGACTGTATGATGAAAGGGCTGTAGTGGTGGTGGCTGAAGGTAGTAGGAAGGGTGGTGGTGATAGGAATTGGAACGGGAAAAGGTTTGGTCGGGGTGATGCCTCGACGGGTAACAAGAAGGCACGGGTGGACGATCGCCGTGTGGCCACACCAGGTACGGGATCGAGAAAGTGTGTCAAATATGGGAAGGAGCACAGTGGAGAGTGTAGATGAGGGTTAACGTCTGTTACAAGTATGGGAAGCCTGGTCATATGGCTAGAGATTGTAGGGGCGCGAGGTGCTTCAACTGTGGGGAAAGTGGTCATATGAGTAAAGACTGTAAGAAGCCAAGGGCTGAGGGTTCCGGCATGAAGAAGACAGGGAATGAAGGACCGAGGGCAAGTTCCAGGGCATTCACGATGACGCAGGAGGAGGCTAGGACGGACCCTGATGTTATGTCCGGTACGTTTCTAGTGAACCAGACTTTAGCTTCTGTGTTGTTTGATTCGGGTGCCAGTAGAAGTTTTATTTCTGCTGCTTTCTGTGCTAAATTGCCCGTTAGTAGTAAACATGTTGATGCGCCATTTGATGTAGAAACTGCCATAGGTAAGTCTACAAGGATTTCAAAGATGATAGAGAGTTGTGATGTGGAATTAGAGGGTCATAAATTTCCAGTTAGACCATTCGTGATGACCTTAGGTGGTTTCGATCTGGTTCTTGGGATGGATTGGTTGGCGGACTTCGAGGCGAATATAGTGTGTCGAAATAAGATGGTTCGTTTGATAGAACCTAACAGGAGTTCGGTAACCGTTTATGGGGATCGGGTCACGACGATCCCGAAAGTGATATCAATGGCGGTGGCGGGAAAGTGCATGAGGCGTGGATGTAGTGCCTACTTGGCATATGTGAAGGATGTGGATACGCACGCACCACAACTGTCTGATGTACCGGTTGTGTGTGATTTTCCAGATGTGTTTCCCGAAGACTTGTTGGGAGTGCTACCTGACCGAGAGATTGAGTTTCAGATTGATCTGATACCAGCTGCCTAACCTGTTGCCAAAGCACCATATCGATTGGCTCCGAAGGAGATGAAAGAGCTGAGGGAGCAGTTGCAAGAGCTGCTAGATAAGGGGTTCATTAGACCCAGTATCTCTCCTTGGGGTGCTCCGGTCTTATTTGTAAAGAAGAAGGACGGTAGCATGAGGATGTGTATAAACTACCGCGAGCTGAACAAGTTGACAGTGAAGAATCGGTACCCGTTACCGAGGATAGATGTTTTGTTTGATCAACTTCAGGGTGCCAGTTGGTTTTTGAGGATAGATCTTCGATCGGGCTACCATCAACTAAAGGTGAAGGAGCAGGATATTCCTAAAACAGCTTTTCGCACGCGCTACGGTCGCTACGAGTTCCTTGTCATGTCCTTTGGTTTGACCAATGCGCCAGCTGCTTTTATGGATCTAATGAACCGAGTGTGTCGGCCGATGTTGGATAAATCAGTGATTGTGCTTATTGATGACATCCTGATTTATTAAAAGAGCGAGATAGAGCATGCCGGTCACATTCGAGAGGTGTTGGAGACGTTGAGAAGGGAGAAGTTGTATGCCTAGTTCTCCAGTGCGCATTCCGGTTGCGCGAAGTTCAATTCTTGGGTCACGTGGTGAATCCGGACGAGATTATGGTGGATCCGGCAAAGGTGGAGTGGTGATGCAATGGAAGTCTCCAAAGACGCCATCCGAGATCCATAGTTTCTTGGGTTTGGCGGGCTATTACAGAAGATTCATTCAAGACTTCTCAAAGATCGCTTCTCCACTAACCAAGTTGACCTGGAAAGATGTAAAGTTTATATGGGGTCAAGCTCAGGAGAAGGCATTTGAGGAATTGAAGGCGAGGTTGACTCAAGCTCCTGTTCTGTCATTACCCGATGGAAGTGAAGATCTGGTGGTTTATTCCGATACTTCCTACTCGGGATTGGGGTGCGTGTTAATGAAGAGGGGGAAGGTTATAGCCTATGCATCCTGACAGTTGAAGGTCCATGAGGTTAACTATCCTACTCATGACTTGAAGCTAGCAGCTGTGGTCTTTGCATTAAAGATTTGGAGACACTATCTATACGGGACTAAGTGCACCATCTTCATCGACCACAAGAGCCTGAAGTACTTCTTCGAGTAGAAGGATTTGAATATGAGGCAGAGGTGATGGTTGGAGCTCATAAAATATTTTGATTCTGAGATCCATTATCATCCGGGCAAGGCCAACATGGTGGCGGACGCCCTTAGCCGAAAGGAAAGACCCGAGTCGATTCGGGTGAAAGCGTACTAGCTGATCATGACCTCTGATGTGATGAAGCAAGTCAGGGAGTTTCAGGATGAAGCCTAAAAGGAAGATCATCTTAACTCTAAAAGAATGAGAGGTCTGGTCGTGGAGTTGGGTGAAAACACATTTGGTGTTAAAACCTGATTCGGGCGGATGTGGATTCCTCGCTTCGGGGATCTACGGGGGAAGATTATGGATGAAGCACACAAGACTCGATACTCTATTCATCCCGATGCTACAAAGATGTATCAAGACATGAAGAAAGACTATTGGTGGCCGGGTATGAAGCGTGATGTGGTAGAGTATGTGAGTAAATGCCTTACTTGCTTGCAAGTGAAGGCCGAACATCAAAAGCCGTATGGGAAGATCCAACCTTTGGATATACTGGAATAGAAGTGGGAGCACATCACCATGGATTTCATTATGAAGCTGCCGCGTACTCCGAAAGGGTACGATGCTATATGGGTGATTGTTGACCGCTTGACGAAGAGTGCTCACTTCCTACCGATGCGCGAGACATATTCATTCGAGAGGTTGGCGGATCTTTTCATCAAGGAGATTATGACTCGTCACGGCGTGCCGGTGTCTATTGTGTCTGATCGTGACACCCGGTTTACATCCAAATTCTGGAAGAAATTTCATGATGCGATGGGGACGAGGTTACATATTAGCACGGCTTATCACCCCCAGACTGAGGGTCAGTCCAAAAGGACCATTCAGACATTGGAGGACATGCTACGGGCATGTGTGATTGATTTTGGGGGAAGTTGGGATGACCACTTACCGTTAGCTGAATCCTCATACAACAACAGCTATCATGCCAGCATTGGTATGCCACCTTATTAGATGCTATACGGTAGGAGATGCAGGACACCCGTATGTTGGGGTGATGTTGGTCATAAAGAGTTAGGGAGCGTCAAGGTGATCGAGGCTACGACTGAAAAGCTTGAAAGGATCAAGGCCTTCATGAACGCAGCCAAGGATAGACAAAAGTCGTATGCTGATAAACGATGCAGGCCGATTGAATTCCAGGTGGGTGTTGAAGGTCTCACCTTGGAAGGGTATCATTCGCTTTAGGAAGCGGGGTAAGTTGAGCCCGAGGTATATAGGCCCTTTCCGAATCATTGCTCGAGTAGGAGAGGTGGCCTATAGACTGGAGTTACCGGATGAGTTAAGTGGAATTCACCCGAAATTCCACGTATCTCATCTAATGAATTGTTTGGCAGATGAGGATATGATTGTTCCACTGGAGGATATCGAAGTAGATGAACGACTCCATTATGTGGAGCAACCAGTGGCAATCATCGATAGAAAAGAGAAGAGGCTGAGAAATAAAGTGGTTCCTCTTGTGCGTGTACAGTGGAAGCACATGAAGGGATTCGAGTCAACGTGGGAAACCAAAGAAGAAATTAGACAGCATTACCCACGTTTGTTCGAGCAATAACAGGTTCCGGGACGAAACCTATATAAGGGGGGTGGACTTGTAACACCCGTTTATTTATCTATTTTGAAGACGACGAAAGAAGAAAAGAAATAAAGTCCAAAATCGGGGGACCAAACCCGCCAACGCACTAAAGTTAGGCAAATGGGGACATATTAAGTGAGAGGGCAACCCATTTCCCCCTCCCCACACCCTCACTTCAGCCATAAAAGAAAGGGAGAAGAGAGAATGGAAGAAAAGAGGAAGAAAGGGTTGATTCGAGTCGATTCGGGTTGATTCGGGTCGATTCGGGTCGATTCGGGCTCGAAATTCATCGTGTAACAAGTCCAAACAAAGCTCTTCATATTCTTCTTGTTTGTGTGAGTTCTAGGACCCCTATTTTACTTGTTTTCAACCGATTTTAGGGCTGAAACACATAGAAACCCATTTTTGAAAATGTGTGTGTTCGACCCATTTGGGTATGATTGTGTATAATGTGTTTAGAGTGTGATTTCGGGCTTGTGTGTGCTTGAATGGTGTTATAGTATGCTTTCCTAAGGATTAGGAGGGTTGATTTGGGCTTAGAATGAGTTTGGAAGGGTATGGGGGCCGAAAATCGCGACTGTAGCTCGGGATGAACTGCAGTCTGCGCCCAGTTAGGGCTATGCGACTGGAGGGCCAATCGGCCGACTGAGGGGCGATTGGGGTCCAATCGGACGACTGAGGTTCAATCGCACGACTGGGGTCCAGTCGCAGGACAGGTGTCACATCCCGGCGGAAGCGTGAAACTATTTCTGGATGTGACTTGTTGTTCAGAACACAACTGATTATATGAAATTAAATTACAACAATATTTATACATAACACACATAAGTTAATTATATATATATCATAAGTGGGGATTACATCATTACATATAAGTTCAAAATTTGACATAATCCTTATTTCAACATTTTATTTAACTAAACGTCTTCAGGTACGATGGAAATGCGCATCCACTACCACGCTGCCATCGTATATGTTGACAGTTAGGCTTACACAGACCCTTCCCACTACTTCGCCCCAACCGTTGTAAACATCAAACAAAAAGTCTATGTTGTTAGTCATTTTTCACCTGAAAAAACATACTCAAATAGTCAACATAAAGTTGGTGAGATCATAGGTTTATTTCCAGATAAAACATTTTGTTGATGCACCAATTACAACCAAACCTGTTCACACACATAATCATACTGTCACGAAATAATTCATAAGATCAGATAATATTACATCACAACACTCATTCTGTTGGTGTAGGAAATATTTAAATAGCATCACAACACTCATTCTGTTGGTGTCAAAATATTCTCCTAAGTAGCGCTACCTATATTATCCAACGGTTCCTCATTCGAATTAATGGTTGTATCACAAATGACAGTACATCTCAAAATAGTTTCAAAATAATTCATCAACATAAACAGTATGCTTTTTCCCCCAAAAACTTTATAAATACTAAAACGGGGCTATGAGTCTCACCTGTTCTCCAACTGGTAACCTATAAAAATAAATTTTATATGTTAGATATAAATTTCTTTAAAATTTTTAGAACCTCAAATCTCACTAATTCTTGAAATTTTAGTTGTAAAATAGTCAAATAATATTGCCATAAAATTCTCAATATTTATTCTATTATACATAAATTGTTATAATTATTTCAAAGTATCCATAAATCACCAAAAATAGCTACTGTTATCCAAAAATTATCAAAAATTTATAGAATATTATTTCAACAGTTTAGATCATCCTATAATTTTTCTGATATCCAAGTCCCAACAGATTTCTTTCTGTAAATATCATAATATTCCCAAAATTCATTGAAAAATACTTATATATCTCCAAAAGTTATAAAATTTATACCATTTGTTGAATTTGATTTATCATAGCTTCAGTGAAGTTTTCACGATTTATGGTACTGATTAAGTATTTCTTTTGATTTTTCATTTACAGATCACTTAAAAATTCATTTTTCAATCATAATAAGGAAATAAAATACAAAATTCTTGGAGCTTTTATATCTCAAAAGAGTCATTCTGTGATTTTTCTAGAATTTTCCCGAATTTATTTGTATTTTTGAGTATTTTCTTTATATTTTACTATTTAAAACAATTTTGTATAAATTGTTTTATTCATCATAATTTTGTCAAAACTTACAGAATACTATTTCAGTATATTTATAAATATTTTTCAATGTTTATTCCTACAATCTTATTTGTCTAATATTTTTGCTTATTTTTCTTTAATATTACAAGATTTAATCTTATAAATCCCGAAATATCCTTTTGTCACAAGTTTTCTGAATTTTTAGTATTTCATTACTGTGACTTGATGAAAATTAAAGGATTTCAAAACATTTTAAGATTAGTCTTGGTGTATTTGCACCAAAACTAGTTATATATGTGTTTATAACACATATGTAACTCTTTTTTTCAAGGTATATTAAGAAGATAAAGAAACTAAAACCTTGTGAATGATGTTTGCTGCTTTGAAAATCAAGAGAAAGAGTCGTGAAGGTGGTGGTGGTCACGGATAGTGATGGTAGTGTAAAAGGTGGTGCTAGGGTGATGGCTACGGGTGTAATGGTGATGATGGTTATGGGTGGTAATGGTGATGATGGCTATGGGTGGTGATGGTGATAATGGTTAAGGGTGGTGATGGTGGTGTTTGGGAGATAGAGGAGAAAGGTGGTGGTCGCGGTTGTTGGAGGTTGTGTAGAACCCGAGAGGTGAAGGTGAAAGGTGAAGGTTGTGTGGGTTGTGATTGATGAAGTGGTAGTGTCTATGGAACCCGAGAGTTAAGGGAAATTAGGATGGTGGTACTCGGTTATGGAGGTGTGACCGAGAGCTTAAATGGAGAAGGTGTAATGATAGCTTAGTTAGGTGGTATAGCTTAGGCTTGCTTAGTTGCCTTTCAAGGCTTAGGTGGCAAGCAAGGAAATAGGTTTTGTGTTATGCAAGGTGGCGGCCATAGGGGTGTCTTGGTGTCCTAGCCGACTAGGTGGCGATCAAAGAGGATAGCTTAGTGTTTAAGTGGTGATTTGGGTGTTAATGACTTAATTAGTCATTTAACTGAGGGTTTAGATGTTGAATTGGATTGTTGTGTTATCTTAATGATCCGGGATTGATACTTAAGTTGATGTTTTGAATGTTTAGGGTTTGCTTAGTCTTGTGTTGTGATGTTTGGTTGGGTTTGATTACACTTTATTATGTATTTGTAGGTGTCATAGTTTTTAGGTACATATACATTTTACATTGCCTATGCATGCATGGTACCATATTAACCTTATATATATTCATCTGTACATGCATGCATACGTAAAATTTCATATATATATATATATACATGCATGCGAACATGCATACATAAAGTTCATTCATGGAGGGTCTTTATACACGACAACAAGCAAACAATAATACATTCACATATACTTATGTAAAATGTATTCATGTACCGTTCATATATATATATATATTTGATATACATATATATATATATACATATATGCATACGTTAAATATATATATACATGCATGCAAACATGCACACGTAAAACATATAGGCATGACATGCATATATATACATGACATAATAATGTAATTTACTAAATAAGGTTCGTAATATAAAATTTAAAAATATAGAATTGTCTATCTATTTTAGGGTTGTCACAGTCTTCCCCTGTTAAATGAATTTCATCCTGAAATTCCTTGGAAAGTGATTTCTTAAATTTTAGAAGAATTTTATCTGATTATTACATCTGAATAAGTGGGGGTATTTCTTCTTGATCTCATCTTCTCTTTCCCATGTGTATTCTGGTCCTCTCTTTGCATTCCATTTAACTTTTACTATAGGGATTCTATTCTTTCTTAATCCTTTTACTTCTTTATCTACGATGGCTACTGGTTCTTCCACAAAATGAAGTTTCTTATCTATTTTGATTTCTTGAATTGGTATCTTTAAAGTCTCATCGGTTAGACATTTCTTGAGGTTGGACACATGAAAGGTGTTAGGCACTTCACTTAATTCTTGAGGTAATTCCAACTTAAATGCCACAGGACCAATCCTATCAATGATTCTAAATGGACCAACATACCTAGGGTTTAGCTTACTTGATTTTCCAAACCGGAAGATTCCTTTTGAGGCAGATATCTTTAGGTAAACTCTGTCTCCTATTTGAAGTTCCAATGGTTTCCTTCGTTTGTCTGCATAAATTTTCTGTCGATCACGAGCTGCTTTCAATCTATTTTTAATCTCAGTGATCTTGTCCGTGGTTTCTTGGATTAGTTCAGGACCCGTGAGTTGTCTATCACCTATTTCATTCCAACACAAAGGTGATCTACACTTTCTTCCGTACAAAGCTTCAAATGGAGCTAACCCAATACTAGAGTGATAACTGTTATTATATGAAAACTCTATTAATGGTATGTGGCTATCCTAATTTCCACCAAAATCTATAGCACAAGCTCTTAACATATCTTCTAGTGTTTGTATTGTTCTTTCGTTTTGTCCATCTTTCGTTTTGATCAAAGATATGTTGTAGACTTTTATGATCCGTATATATTATACACTTAGTTCCGTATAGATAATGTCTCCAAAATTTTAGTGCAAATACTACAGCTCCAAATTCTAATCATGGGTGGTATAATTCTTTTCACTACCCCTAAGTTGTTTGGATGCATATGCTATTACTTTAGCCTTTTGCATTAAAACACATCCAAAATCTTGACGTGATGCATCATAATATACTACAAAATTATCTGTCCCTTCTGGCAAAGCTAAAACGGGTGCATTACACAACTTATTTTTGAGGAATTCAAAAGCTTCATTTTGTTTTTCTTCCCATATATACCTTCTATCTTTTTGGGTCAATTCGGTCAAAGGTTGAGCTATTCTCGAGAAATTTTTTATAAATCTCCTGTAATATCCTGCTAAACCTAAGAATTGTCGTATTTCAGTTGGGGTTTTTGGAACTTCCCATTTCTTGACTGCTTTAATTTTTGCTGGATCAACTTGAATCCCATTCTGATTAACTATATGTCTTAGGAATTGTACTTCTCTTTTCTAAAATTCACATTTTGAGAATTTTGCACACAACTTTTCTTTTCGTAGTAATTCCAAAGTTAACCTCAGGTGTTGTTTGTGGTCTTCCTTATTTTTAGAGTAAATCATTATATCATCTATGAAGACTATAACGAATTTATCTAAATAGGGTTTGCACACTCTATTAATTAAATCCATAAACACTGCTGGAGCATTAGTTAATCCAAATGGCATTACAAGAAATTCATAGTATCCGTACCTAGTTCTAAATACAGTTTTTGATATATCGTCATCCTGTACTCTTAACTGATGATATCCAGATCTTAAATCTTTTTTAGAAAAATAACTAGATCCTTGTAATTGATCAAATAAATTATCAATCCTAGGGAGAGGATATCTATTCTTTATAGTAACTTTATTGAGTTCTCTATAATCAATACGCATCCTAAAAGTTCTATCTTTCTTTTTGACAAACAGAACTGGTGCTCCCTAAGGTGATACACTAGGACGTATAAACCCTTTATCCAATAGTTCTTGTAATTGGGTCATGAGTTCCTTCATTTCAGTTGGTGCTAAACGATATGGTGCTTTAGCAATCGGGGTTGTTGCTGGTATTAATTCTATTTTAAACTCTACTTGACGAGGGGGTGGTAATCCAGGTAATTCATCAGGAAAAACATCAGAGTATTCATTAATAACAGGAACACTTTCTAAATTTCCTTTATCAAGCTTTGCATCAACTATATGAGCTAAGAAAGCTTAACATTTCTTATTTAAGCATTTTTGTGCTTTTTCGCAGGAAATTAGTTTCACAATACCGTTTGGTCTGTCACCGTATATGCAGAGATTTTTGTTTTCCTTAATCAAATGAATTTTTATCATTTTCTTATCACATATAATCTCAACATGGTTCTTATTTAACCAATCCATACCTACTACAATATCAAATCCTCCTAATTTAATAGGAATTAGATCTATATCAAAACAATATTCATCTAAATTCAAAATATGGTTAGGAATAATTTCACCAGCTTCTATTACTTTACCATCAGCTAATTCTATCACATATTTATGTCTTAGTTTCTCAGAGGTTATACTAAGTGATGGTTTAAAGGTATTTGAAATAAAACTGCGAGTTGCTCCTCTATCAAATAATACTTTTGCGTACTGGTTATTGATAAGGAACGTACCCGTTACCACTTCTGGTTCATGACGAGCTTCTTCAGCTTGTATTACGAAAGCTCTTCCACGGGGGTTGTTTTGGTTAACTGGGGCCTTGCCTTTCCATTGTGGGCATTCATTACGAAAATTGTTCTCGTTTCCACACTGAAAGCAAACTGGTTTAGGGTTGGTAGGGTTCTTGCAATCTCGAGATATCTGTCCTTTCTTCTTGTAATTATAGCAAACCACTGTCATACAGTTTCCTGAATGATATCTTTGGCAGATATTACACTGTGGTTGTCTATCCATCTTCTTTCCCTGGGCTGTTCCTAAGAAATTTCTTTGTGGAGGTCGGGTTATTCTTTTCTGAGGGTTTTCTCCAAATCTGTAAGGCCCCGTTCCCGGGCACCTCACAGCTGGTCATCATCGCACTTAAATCACGTCATATTATAATCATTACAAAAATCATGCAGCGGAAACTTTGAAATAACTTTTCAATTTACTATAAATGCTTTTGCCAGTTAATACAATGTTCGTCGATTACAAATTATATATTGTTTTATTACATCACAAAAGCATTATACAAAAGAATGCCATCCCAAAAGAGCTGAGTAGCCGCCTCGTGCCATCCTCAGCAACACTACCTGCCAACTGGAAACACATAAAAAGTCAGCGTTGCTGAGTGAGTTCTAGTTTTATAATAAAACATACTTTTCTTTCGTTAAAACTGTTCTTTACATACATGCGATCACACAACCTACGTACACATAGGTAATATCATTATTATCTTCATCGTACGTTCGTTAACTTTCGTTCATTTACCGTACATCGTTAACATTCACATTCATTACTCTTTCTTTCGTTCGTGCGTTCCTTACTTTCATTCATATATTCGTTACATTCATTCGCACGTTCATTTCGTTCGTTCATACGTTCATTACTTTCGATGACCTGTACATTACCCTGAACATTGTGCACGAAGCTGGTTACTGGGCCTGAGGTCTTTCATAGACCTCGAACATTGTGCACGAAGCTGACTCCAGTACCTAGGGCAAGTACATTGCAAGTACATTCACCACTTATCTTTTCTCTTTCATTACGGATCAATGCCATGTGCTATACCCCGAACATTGTGCATGAAGCTGGTTACTAGGCCTGAGGTCTTTCATAGACCCTGAACATTGTGCACGAAGCTGACTCCAGTACCTAGGGCAAGCGGCAAGGACCCCATACATATGGTCAATCACAAGGATTGGACCCCCAGTGTGCATCTTTCTGGGGTAGCTAACCCGCACACAGTTGAGCTAACACCCTTCATTGGGTGAGAACCTACATACATTTGCTTGCAAGCCTTTCTTACTTTCATTCATTCATTCGTTAATGCATGCATTCTTTCATTTCGCTCCTCTTTTCATTATCCTCCACTTTACGTTACATAATACTTTTCATTCATTCATTTACGTAACACGCAAGGACACGGAAAGATAAACATACATCGAAACAAGGAACATCGACATTTAACAGTCATCCGTCATCACCATCATACAGGGCTACATCGTACTTAACATAACATACATCATGCATAACATGCAACACTATCATCATCGTGCCCAACATAACTTCTAAAGCCTTGGCGGCCATCTTACATGTACTTATGGGAACTACCACATCATTACTTATCCCTGCTCTTTTCCCCGAAAGTCAGTAATTAAACTATGCCTCTCCTCGTACATAACGGCCCTATTTGGGCGATTGGGCACCCTTCAGTCGCATGGCCTCCAGGCGACTGAACATCATGTGACTAGGCTAATGCAAATGAACTCCCATGTAACTGAACCTCCAATCGTGCGAATGGACCCTCAATCGTGCGATTGGACACTATGCGAATGGACCTATGCGATTGGACCTCATATGAATGAGCACCGATGCGACTGGACCCTCAGTCGCATGACTCCCCATGCGAATGGACCCCCAGTCGTGCGACTGAACCTCAATCGTGCGACTGAACCCCAATCGCCCTCCAGTCGGCCGTATGACCTCCAGTCGGTCGCCCAGCCCTAACTGGTGCAGAATGCAGTCCTCTCGAACCCAATCTACCATTTTCGACCTCTAAGCTTATCCAAACTCATTCTAAGCCCAAATCAACCATCCTAAACCTTAGGAATGCATACTTTGACACCATTCAAGCACACACAAGTCCAAGAACATACTCCAAACTCACCATATGCAATCACACCTAAATGGGTCAAACACACACACATACAAAAACGGGTTTCTATGTGTCCAGTCCCAAAATCGGTTAAAAACAAGTAAAATAGGGGTCCTAGAACTCACACAAACAAGAAGAAGATGAAGACCTTAGTTTGGACTAGCTACACGACGAGTTTCGAGCCCGAATCACCATTTTTCTCTTCTTTTTCTCTCCTTCCTCTCTTTTTTCTCTCTTCTCTCTTTTTGGCTGTGTTTTCTTAAGAGTGGGGAGGAAATGGCTGCCCTTGCCCTCTTAATCCCCCATATTTACAACTTTTACCCCGTTTTGGCAAGTTTGGTCCCCCGACTTCGGGCTTTATTTCTTTTTTCTTCTTTCGTCGGCTACAAGGAAAATATCCGGGTGTTACAAGTCCATCCCCCTTATTTAGGTTTCATCCCCGAAACATGTTATTCCTCGAACAAACGTGGGTAATGCTGTCTCATTTTCTCTTCAGTCTCCCACGTTGACTTGGATCCCTTCCTGTGCTTCCACTGTACACGCACAAGAGGAACCACTTTATTCCTCAACCTCTTCTCTTTTCGATCGATGATCGCCACTGGTTGCTCCACATAATTGAGCCATTCGTCTACTTTGATATCCTCCAGTGGAACGATCATATCCTCATCTGTCAAACATTTCCTTAGATGAGATACGTGGAATGTCGGGTGAATTCTACTTAACTCATCCGGTAAATCAAATCTATAGGCCACCTCTCCTACTCGAGTAATGATTCGGAAAGGGCCTATGTACCTCGGGCTCAACTTGCCCCGCTTTCTGAACCGAATGATACCCTTCCAAGGTGAGACTTTCAACATAACCCGGTCACCCACCTGGAACTCAATCGGTCTGCGTCGTTTATCAGCATACGACTTCTGTCTATCCTTGGATGCCTTCATGAAGGCCTTGATCTTTTCGAGCTTTTCAGTCGTAGCCTCGATCACCTTGACGCTCCCTAACTCTTTATGACCAATATCACCCCAACATACGGGTGTCTTGCTTCTCCTACCATATAGCATCTCATAAGTGGCATACCAATGCTGGCATGATAGATGTTGTTGTATGAGAATTCATCTAACGTAAGTGGTCATCCCAACTTCCCCCAAAATCAATCACACATGCCTGAAGCATGTCCTCTAATATCTGAATGGTCCTCTCCGACTGACCATCAGTCTGGGGATGATAAGTTGTGCTGATATGTAATCTCGTCCCCATCGTATCATGGAATTTCTTCCAGAATTTGGATGTAAACCGGGTGTCACGATCAGACACAATAGACACCGGCACACCGTGACGAGTCACAATATCTTTAATGAAAAGATCCTCCAACCTCTCGGCTGAATATGTGTTAGAACCATGTACGTACGGAGTACTAACTGATTCTTCGTTATCCCGGATCAAATAGTGCGGAATCCTATTTGATTGGCGATCCAATCAGGGAGAACGCAATCAAGATCAAACCTAACGATTAGAAAACGTTAAGAACGGACTAGGATTGATCTCAGACGTTCTATAAAGTTGGAATAGACGAACATGACGCTCTGGGTCGACTAGGGTTTCAAGTATTCGAAGTGTTATCTTTTTCCACGAATTAAGTGGTATTTATAGGTTACAGCTATCATTCGTACGACTGAGCCAAGCGACTGGATCAGTCGTGCGACTGAGTCATACGATTGGTTCATTCGGACGACTGAGCCAGTCTTATGACTTAATCGTACGATTGACTCAATCACCTGGTTTAGTCGTATGACTGGCCCATTCGCATGGTCCAGTCGGCCGGCTGAATCAGATTACTTAGTTAAACACATTCTTAAACCTTTGATGGTTCAAATCTATGTCTAACAACTATAAACCTATATAACATTGTCATATATGCGTGTACTAATAATTGATATGAATAGATATAACATTGTAAACAACCAATAAACATATATAGAAGAGATTCTCATTATAATGATCAAACATTACATATGTGTTACAAGAAGAAGTTCTATTACATTGTAGCTCACTAGACTAGAACTGGGGACATGTGTACCAACAAACTCCCCCTTGGACCTAGTTCTATCTAGACTTTGACTTCTTTCTTGAACTCTTCAAATCTCTTCAGTCTCTCCTCTTTAGAAACCCCAGCATGGATATTAAGTGCAAAGCATAGACGTATAATATGCTGAAACTGTAGTGCTTGCACTATATCTTGCGTGTCAAAAAACAGTGGCCACTTGTACAGCGTATACACGTCTGACGCTGACAAGTTGATAAGCCACATGGGGTCAAACACCCTTATTGTGTCCATTGTGTCTTCCTTTCCAGAACAATGACGGCCTCTCCCGAGCGCCAGTCATAGTACCACCACTTAAAGTGTGGGGTAAAGTCCTGTGGCATCTCCCTCAGTGGAATTTGGGACATTGTGCGCGGAGGTCGCCACTTCAGGACTATCTTCGGCTGACCAGTGATGGGACTCACATCAGACCTTCTGAGGTACCTCGTAGCCTGCTGAGGCTTGAAGTTTACCCATCTAGTCCTGTACTCCTTTTTCAAGGCAGCCTCAAACCAGCGAGACATCTTCTTAGGATCAGCATAAAGAAGCTTTAGTCGGGCCAACTGGTTGAGCTCAAAACCTGGGAGAGTCTTCAGATCATGAGGGAATCTGAAGTACTCAATTCCCCTCTCCCTTTTTATCGCATACACGCCAAGGTCATCAAAATAAGCCCAAGCAATGATCTTCCCTGACACCTTCATATTCTTCTTTACTTTGTATAGTTTGGTGTAGGTACTCTGAGTTGCTGTAGCGCGTTGGGCTTGGACTTCGGCGAAGCAAGCCGCCCATTCAGCCTTTCGAATATCAACTTCAGCATCCGAGGCTTGGGCTTGGCTTGTTGAGGCTTCCGCTCCTTTCTCCTTATCACTGAGTTTATCCAGAATGTCACTGTCAAGGTTGTTTACCAAAACTAGAAACACGTTTCCCACTTGATCAGTGTATTCTGGATAGTGCTGATCTGTGATGTCTTCAATTTCGATTTCTTCAACATCGTTGAGCTTGTCATCATCAGCATCATCGAAAGTTGGAGCATCCTTAACAATTTCGTCTGGATTCAGACGAAATATTTCAGCAAGCTGCTCATCAGTAAGGTCGTGAATTATTTCTCCTTCTTCAAGGGTATAACTCACTGACCTTCTGACGATCTCCTGCAGATCAAGAATCATTGTGAGTTGAGACTTGATCTGTTGGAGGGGAGCAACATCATGCTTATCTTGCTGAAAACCCTTATCTGTTTAATAACAACATGTAGAGTAGCAACCATTAGTATAAACTCAAGTTAATTTGACATTAATCATTAAATATTTACAAGAGTTTCACATATATCAAAAGATGAAAAAAGTACAAAAGCTTAAGAATAAAACGTCTAATCAATACTTTTGTCTTGTATCTGCTCGTGAGTTTCTGTAGTAGGTGGCGATGGAGGATTTGCTGTAGATCCATAGTCTTGTCTTCTTTTTGAACGTCGTTCCTGACCAGAATCAGCAGCATTTGAAGCAGAATCATCATCATCAGCATCATCATCTTGCCCCTCCTTGGCTTGATCATCACCACTATCGTCATCATCCTCATCACTCTCATCATCCTCATCATCATCGTCATCACCATCATCACCGTCTCCTTCCTTTATCTTCAAGGGATCAGCTTGGGATTCCTTCAGCTTCAGCAGAATCTTCTTGTTAGCAGACTCTAGCTCCTCAATCTTCTGTGAAGACTGGACGTTGTGCTCCTGGAGTTGGGAGATCTGCTCAGCTTGTTGAGAAATAAGCTGAGTTTGAGAAGCATTTTGCTCCTCAAGCCGAAGCAGCCTCTCTGTCTTTTCTTCATCAGCAGCTAGCAGCTTTAGCACCATCTTGTTGAGTGCTGCTAGCTGTTCCTCCACTCTAATGGGAGGGAGGGGTGAACCTGTAGGAGCTGATGACGGGCCAGCTCGGTGGCTAGTGGAGGTGGCTGTGGTGGTGGTGAATATCGGAGGTGGTATGTGAGTGAGTGGTGGAGTGGTGGTGAAGATTGTGGTAGTTGGTTGTGTGGTGGTGACAGGTGGTGGAATGGGTGTATTGGTGGTTGTGGTAGTTTGGGTGGTTTGAGTGGTTTGGGTAGTGGTGGTGGAAATGGTAGGAGCGGAGGAGGTAGTGATAAGAGTGATCCTCCTGCGTTTAGGCTTCAACCCATGAGGCTAGGCCATACGTTTCCTCCGTGTCCCCCTGGACACAAAGGCTCCCCCTCGGTTGCTAGGAGAGGTTGGGGTGTAGGATGGATCAGCCGAAGAGCTCCCAGACTCTCCCGGGCGTCCACCAACCGCCCTTATCCCTTGCTCAGTTGCCACTACCCGACTTCCCACAGTCCGGGTAAGTGGTTCTTCATCAGATTCCTCCTCCTCTTGCATATGAAAGTCAGGGTGTATCAGAGCTGGTTCAGGTTCTTCCTGACCATCTCCTCCCTGATCCGAGTCATGATCGTCATCGGAGTCATCGGAGGGTAGAGCCACCTGCTTGACATCAGAATCACTGTCATCGTGGCGCCACTTCCTCTTCGCCGGCGCCACGTAGTCATCACGGGCCAGATGCCCAAATAATCGCCTGACAGGGGGTTTCACCTGCTTCCCCCTGTATACCTTCATCCTGCCTAAGGTGGTATCATCCATCACCTCAAGCACCACTGCATCCTCCTTCTCCTTTGGAAGCTAAGGAAGCTTCTGATCAATGATCATCTGTATAAACCTTGGGTACATGTAGAAGCTTTCCTTCCCCTTGGTTTCGATGTTCTCTACCAAGTAGGTGAAGATCATCCGTGAAAAGCTGAACGGATGGTTCAGCACCAGCGCAACATATGCGCCCTGCATCTGCTCAGACAGCTCATCAAAGCCTCCCTTCCTCGAGGCAATGCACCTTAGAAGCACGTGGGCTAGATACTTGAACTGGGGGCACAGATTGCTCTTGTTGAGCATACCTGAATTGATGTCCCCAGAATACTTAGCCCGTAGAAAACACCCTCCAACAGTCAGCTGGTGTAGCCGAGTTGGACAGTCACTATTGTCCCCAAACTCCAGGACTGTCCTCAGATCTTCCTCAGTAATCTCGATGGCCTGGCCAAAGATAGAGCTCCTGATGCGGTAGGGCTCGACGGATCTGTCTACAGCCACATTCTCCCAGAATGCCTGCTGTACCGAGCGATAGGGAGTGCAGGAAGTAGAAATAGCTCAGAAGATCCTCGATCTCCGCAAGAAAGTAATGATGCCCGAGAACTCCACCGCGTTCCGAGAGGTCAGATCCAGATGAGCACAAATGTTATGCTTTGTACTGATAGTCCAGCGACTCGCCATCTGTTACACAAAGTAAGTAAACGTTAGTACATGCAGAAGATAACAAATTAAAGTCAATGGGCTTTACACCTTGGTTAAGTTGGGCGACTGAGCAAACGAATGAACATAGTCGTGCGACTGAGTAGGACGACTGAGCTTTATATGTGTGAATTGGTTCATACGTGCAACTAAGTCAAGCGAATGGACATAGTCGTGCGATTGAACTATTCGTCCATCTCAGTCGTGCGACTGAGACTAGTCGTCTTCTCAGTCGGGCGATTGAAGTTCATCAGTGTGTCCAGTCGCCTACTCGACGGTTTGTCCATTCAAATTCTTGTTTTGAGCTATACTTGATTTTAAACGTCGAACTTAGGCTCATTACATTCAGAAGCGACCGATTAAGCATATTTTAACATCTGTTTGAACGTTTAGCTTAGTTTTGATGGTCTATTTGTTCGTTAAGTTCTCGGTTACTGTTGGGTCAGAATTCGAGTGATTCCAGACGTCATTTATCGGTTTTATCGATGAATCACCACGAATGTTACCTGTATAATCATAGAAGAATGTCAGAACACACACAGAGATGGTAAATATGAATCAAACAAAAATTTGGCAGCCGTTTGTTAGGTCGTGCGTATAGAGGGGGCGATTTGGGTGAATGAGCGACTGATGCTGATTCGGCCTGTATTTATACTAGGGCAAATTCCAGTCGGGCGACTGAGCCGAGTCGCATGGCTTAGTCGTGTGACTATAGCTAGTCGTCTAACTGAGTCGTACGACAGAGCTTGAGTGGTACGGTTCACCCAATCGTCCATTTCCAATCGTACGATTAGACTTCATTCGCACATCTGACCTAGTCGGTCACTTTCAATCGGGCGATTGGATGCAGTCACATTGTCCAATCGTATGATTGTACTCATTCGTATTCTCCATTCGTACGACTGGTTCATACTGATGATTCAGTCGTGCGACTGGGCCATACTTGTGACATTTTGACCATTTTATCCACCGACAATTAGCATCACTTAACAATAGATAAAACATTATGTGCAAGTTGATCATCTCAGACATGACCGTTTAAAATAAACACTGCATTTTGATTACATCAGAAGTAATCTATTTATCCACCTGATCATCTCAGACATGACCCATTCATCCACCAGATAACCTCAGACATGATCTATTTATCCACCTGATCACCTCAGACGTGATCCATTTATCCACCTGATCACCTCAGACGTGATCCATTTATCCACCTGATCACCTCAGACGTGATCCATTTATCCAACTTATCACCTCAGACGTGATACTTTTATCCTTTCAGAAACAATTTGTTTAAATAAACATTAAGCTCATTTGGTGACATTAACAGATAACAATATACACAGTCCGACATTGACACACTTATACTAATAAATTGAAAGATTTTAAACTACAAATAAAATAAACATCTTTTTGTGATTTTTGTTGGGGCAGGTTTGTGTAGCCTATTAGCATTTACATCATATCAAGGACAGACTCATATGGAATCAGACAGGCATAAACCACATTACTTGGAACCTTTGATTTGTATTTAACTTTAAACACTTGCATAAATTACATATCACAGCTTTCTCACTCGTCTAAGACTTCTAAGATCTAACTGGGAATCATGTTTGATATGATACGTAACGTACTTTGATTATCAACTTCAGTCAGTGCATACACGACGATTGTCAGTATACTTGTCCACTTAAATCCATACACAGACTTTTGACACGAATTGGTAAAGAATTAAGTTATATTATTTCAACCAACATTTGTGGATCCCAAGCTTATATGGTAATCAGTATTCCTTAGAGGACTTTTGAGCGGTCTATAGGTATTTTGACAAGGAGAGACTATTCTTAGAGCTTTCAAAGAGAAGCTAAGCCTCAGGTCAGTGCCATCGCACAGCAGAGAGGCGGCAAACAACAATGAATTCTAGAATATGTATGTTATGCTTATCCTCATGTCAGTGCCATCGCACAGCAGAGATGCACACAACCTATCTCCTTGTTAGAGCATTTCTTATTTTCTTTTTCACATAACGCACCAACAACGTTTTGTTATCAGCATGATGTAAGGCCCCGTTCCCGGGACGGTTACAGTTGGTTATTCATCACACATAAAACATAGATTTGATATAAACATAATAAAATAACGCAGCAGAATTAATAAAAAGGTCATTCTCATTTCATCATAAAAGCTTTTACAAGGCATTACATCGTCGACCTGATTACAAAATACAAGCTTTCATTACATTGCCTATCTTTACTATGATTGCTGCTGAAGCATATGAAACCGAGGATTTCATAAGTAATCCCTGTCATGTGAATCCTCAACAATCATAGGGTCATATACAGTGACCTCTAGTAGAAGATATTAAATTCAAAAATATGTTTTTTCATCATAAAGGAGATTTCATAAATAATCCTGTTTATCAGGATCCTCAAGAAATCTCGCACTTGCAAGCAACATAATGTGTTGCGTGCATTATGGGCCCACAACACATGACGTTGCAGCATTATCAAAAGGAGAATGCCGTCCCCCACGAGCTGAGTAGTCACCTCATGCCATCCCCAGCAACACTACCTGCCAACTGGAAACACATAAAAAGTCAGCGTTGCTGAGTGAGTTCTAGTTTTATAATAAAACATACTTTTACTTGTTAAACTGTCTTTTCATACATGCGGTCATACAACATACGTACACTTAGATAATATTGTTACTATTATCATTGTTCGTTCATTAACTTTCATTCGTGTACCATTCATCGTTCTCATTCACGTTCTTGCATACATTCTTTATGTTCATTCATACGTACACAGAGATAATATTCATTATTATCTTCATCATTCGTTATACATCGTTATCTTTAACTTCTCATATGGACCCTGTCAGGCTTTACCCACTTCATAGCACTCAGCTATGATTACTGTGGTCGAATGACAAGGATCCCGTTTCATCCTTACTTGCACATTGAATTCTGATGTACCAATACCATATGCTATACCCCGATCCATCTTAGCTACTGGGCCGTGAATCAATAGAGCGTATGCCACAGTAGCCTTAGCTACTGGGCCTTGAATCTAAGCGTATGCCACAGTACCAGAGGTAAGCGGTAGAGGTACCATGACCATGGTCAATCACAAAGAAGGACCAATTGACTTATTCAATGCTTGCAAGACATAACTCGTTCGTTCGTTAATGCATGTATTCATCATCATTCTTCTTTTCGTTCATTCGTTAATACATGCATTCATCATCGTGTTCCTCTTTTATTATCTTTCACTTTACGTTACATAATACTTTATTCATTCATTCTCATTATTCGTAATGTTTCGGAAAGATAAACATACATAATCATAAGGAACATAAACATCTACAAATCATCAGTCATTACTATCATATAGGGCAACATCATACTTATCATGTTTACATCGTACATACACCTGCATCCTCGTTCACATCAGCCTTGAGTGGGCGATTGAACATACCACAGTCACATGGCCTCCATGCGACTGGGTCGTGCGACTGGGCAATCAGGCGACTGGAATTACATTCGTGCGATTGAACCTCCTATCGTACGAATGAACTCTATACGAATGGGCTATTAGGCGATTTACCTCATACGTACGACTAAACTATCATGCGAATGGACCTATACGACTGAATCCCTCAGTCGTATGGTCTATCGGGCGATTGAGCCCCATCCGTGCGACTGAACCTTAATCGTACGATTGAACATCCGTTTTCCCTTAGTCGTGCGACTGGCCCTCCAGTCGCATAATCCTAACTGGGCAGCGACTGGAGTTCATCACGAACTGCAGCCGCGACCTACGGGTCTCAAACCCTTCCAAACTCATTTCTAGCCCAAATTAGCCTTCCTAAACCTCAGGGAATCATACTAGGACATTATACAAGCTAATGCAAGTCCTAATTCGTACCATAAACACGTTACTCAAGATTTCACCCAAATGGGTCAAACATACACACTATTCAAAAATAGGGTTTATATGTGATCCAGCCCTAAAATCGTATGAAAACAAGTAAATGAGGGGTTCTAGAACTCACATTATCAAGGAGAAGATGAAGAGCTTCGATTTGGCTAGCTTCTCGACAAATCTCGTGCCCGAATCACCACGTTCTCCCTTTCTTTCTCTTCTTTCTCTGTTCTCTCGCTCTCTGCCCTTTCTCCCGACTGAAAAATGTAAGTGTTGGGTGGAGAAGAGAGCTACTCCTCTTTTATAGGTACAACCCAGTCGCCCGAAGTCCAGGGGCGACTGGACCTTCAGCCGCATGAACACCACGCGACTGGACCTCCAGTCGCATGAGTTCCATGCGGTTGAACCTTCAGTCATGCGGTTGAACTCCAGTCGTACGGTTGAGCTTCAATCGTCCTTCAGTTGTGTGCTTGAACACCATGCGACTGGACCTCCAGTCGCATGAATCACATGCGACTGAGACTCAGTCGCATACCACTCCAAAAGTCGAACTTCCAGGTGTTACACATGATTGCGCTTGTATTCATTTTTTTGTGCTTTGCTCTTTTTGTGGTCATTTGCACACTTTTGGTGGCGTTTATTTGCTCGTTATCCCTTATCGGAAATAGCTGATTGTGTTAACCAGTGATAAGATGGGAACCCACAGTTGATTGAACCATTTAGTTTAGATTGAGTTCACCAATGACGTCTATTCGTCTATTGTGCTGAATCTACCGACACATCGTATAGTGAACTAGCACCTCCCTAGATCAACTTTCTCCGTGTAATTACAATAACAACCAAGCGTACTATCATTTTCCCATTTTGTTAGACTTAGACTTCTCGGATTTAAAATTTTTCTATGATTTAATTAACCTTGCAAAACCGAAAATCTTTTTGGTGTTCCAAGTAACCCGATGCCAGTGTACTATCACTTTCCATTTTATTGAGTCACATTTCCTGTTTTGTTGTCTATGCCTTTTCAGCTTTACTCACCTTCTCTCCCCCCCCTTTTTTTTGAGTAAATAAATACTGAATTTAACCTAATCTCCCCCTAAAATTCTAAAACAGAAAATCTTTTTGTGTTTTTGGATTTTTATACGACAAGGAAATTAAACAATTAAAATAAAAGAAATACTAAAAAATAAAAACGATGTCGGACTATGTATCTGTTTCTTCTAGTATAACATCACTTTTCTTTTTAACCCCGTTGACCTCTAGCAGATAGAAAAATCTTGGTTTATCAAATGGTTTGGTGTAGAGGTCAGCGCGTTGAAAATCCGTGTTAATTTGACCATATCAATTAAATGTTTTTCATAGCAGTCGCGTATGAAGTGATACTTGATGCCTATGTGTTTGGTCTTAGGATGTTGGACCGGATTTTTAGTTACTACAATTGCAGCAAAATTATCAACAAATATAGGAGTAGAAGTGAAATGCGAACCGTAATCCCGCATTTGCTGTTGTATCCAAATGATTTGAGAGCAGCAGCTGGCGGCGGCAACGTATTCAACTTCACAGGTAGATAGTGCAACTGATGTCTGCTTCTTGCACTGCCAAGTTACCAATCTTCTCCCGAAAAATTGACATCCTGCTGACGTAGACTTGTAATTCATTTTACAGCCTCCATAATCCGAGTCACTATACGCCGTTAGCTCAAAGTCATCATCATGAGGATACCATAACCCCAGTGTTGGAGTACCCTTCAGATAATAAAAAATCCTCTTGACTCCAATCAGATGATTTACTTTGGGTTTCGCTTGATATCGGGAACATAGACATGTGGCATACATGATATCTGGACGCGAGGCAGTGAGATACATGAGAGATCCGATCATCCCACGATACATGGTGGCATCCACCAAATCCCCATTCTCATCAGGAGCCACATCATGATTTGTGGCGAGTGGGGTACCGGCTGCAGTGACATTTTCCATATCAAAGCGACTAAGTATGTCGCCGACATACTTAGTTTGATGCAGAAAGATGCCGGTAGGGGTTTGATCCACCTGTAATCCTAGGAAGAACTTCATTTCTCCCATGACACTCATCTCAAACTCAGCCTTCATCATAGATTTAAACTCTTTACATAACTCTTCGTTTCGTGAACTGAAGATTATGTCATCCACATATATTTGCACCAGAAGCAAATCACCATCCTTTTCTTTGATGAACAATGTACAGTCAATCACACCCCTGCGAAAGCCGTGCTTTAACAGATGGGTGGAGAGCTTTTCATATCAAGCTTGAGGAGCCTGATGTAGCCCATACAGAGCCTTGTCTAACTTGTAGACTCTGTCCCGATGATAAGGATCTTCGAAGCCTTCGGGTTGATTGACATATACCTCTTCACGGATTTCCCCATGCAAGAATACACTCTTAACATCTAGTTGATAGACTTTGACCTTCATGTAAGAGGCGTAGGCTAGAAAGATGCGAATAGCTTCCATTCTAGCTACTGGAGCAAAGACTTCATTGTAGTCGATTCTTTCGACTTGTCTGAAGCCCTGAACAACCAACCGTGCCTTGTTTCTGATAACAACACCCTGGTCATCCTTCTTGCACTTTAGTACCCATTTGGTACCAATTACCTTGAATCCTTTGGGTCGGTCAACAAGAGTCCACACTCCAAGTTTCTTGAACTGTAGCAACTCCTCTTGCATAGCATTGACCCAGGCTTCATCCTTAAGGGCATCACTTACGTGTTTGGGTTCAATTTGAGAAACAAAACATCTGTAAGCTCCATCATTCACGTAGCCCTTTTCCATTACTTCAGCGTAATCAGCAGTGTACAGTCGACTTCTAGTCTGCACGCCGGAGTGAAGATCACCAATGATAGCATCTGGCTTATGACTTGTACTGATCCTAGTCAAGGGAGTTGTAGGAACAACAACTTCAGAGTCCATAGTTGTGACTGGAGGTTCAGTATCTGTATTTCCAGATGCGGGTGTAGCAGCTGAAGAGCTTCCTTCATGATCAACATTAGGTGACTGTACCGGTTCAGTTGCTTCTTCATCATCAGAAGAGTCCTCACTGTCATCCTGATCAGCTGTGGCAGATCCCGATGAACCACTTGCAGATGTTGTATTGCTAGTATCCAGATTTGGTGAGTTTAGAACATCGTGCATCATCTGAGTAGCAATATCATCATCCAAATCTATCTGAGGAAGATTGAATGATTTGAAAAATCCATCGTAGTCAAAGAATGACGATGGACCTTTTCCAGCAGGGGGAATAGTGAAACGTTGAACATCAACATTGCACCATACTTCTACCTGACCAGTAGAGTTGTTGTAAACTCGTTTGTCAGGTATACTGTATCCCAGAAAGATACCCTGATCTACCTTTTCATTAAATTTGCCTTCTTGAGTTTTCTTCAGAAGCGTACAAGGAGAACCGAAAGGTTCCAAATACTCCAAGTTTGGTTTACGCTTCTGTAGTAACTCATAGCAAGTCTTCCCGTGCCTCTTCACTACTGACACACGATTGAGTGTGTAGCAGGCATTTGCTACAGCCTCGTTCCAGAACTGCACTGGCAGTATTGAGTCTGCCAACATAGTCCTGGCGGTCTCGATTAGACTCCTGTTCTTTCGCTCAGCAACTCCATTCATCTGTGGTGTGTATGCAGAAGTGAATTGATGAACAATTCCCTTTTCTTTGCAGAAAGCATCCATCCACTGATTCTTAAACTCGGTTCCATTATCTGAGCGAATCTTTCTCACCTTCAGTTTGTAAAGTGATTCCAGAGTGGTGACCAACACTTTGAATGACTCAAAGGTTTCTGACTTTGCTTTCAGAAACATCACCCACGAGAATCGTGAGTAGTCATCAGTGACTACGAAGCAGTACCAGTCTCCTGCGATACTCTTTGTGCTAACTGGACCGAATAGATCCATGTGCAGTAGCTCCAGGGGCATCTCGATAGAATTGACATTCTTGGTCTTATGAGATTTCCTTGTTTGCTTTCCTTTCTTGCATGAGGCACAGAAATCAGGAAGCTTGAAGTTCTTGACAGGAACTCCATCAACTAAGTTGTTATGAATCAGATGATTCATCTTCCTATGATTAATGTGTCCCATTCTTCTGTGCCACGAAATGGAGTCCTTCTCTGTTGCTTTAGACAAGAAACATTGAACAGTAGAAGAACTAGTAGAAGCATTAGTCATATCTAGAACATACAAGTCATTATATCTAGATGCAGACATTAATACCTGCTCCTCTGGAATATCCATTTCTTTATTTAGAATGTAACATTTGCGATTGTCAAACATGACTTTGAATCCCTTGTCACAAATCTGAGACACAGAAAGCAGATTGTTTTCTAATTGCTGAACGAAGTTGACTTTGTCGAACCTTACCTTTTCATTACCTACTTCGCCTTGAGCAGTAATGTAACCTCCTTTGTTACCAACAAAGGAAACATGTCCCCCTTTAATTTGTTTGACATTGAAAAGGAGAGACTTGTTTCCTGTCATGTGCCTGGAAGCTCCGCTATCTACGATCCATGTATTTGTAGATGCACTATAGCGGACAACCTGCACATAAGAGAAAATCATCAGTTAAGGAGGGGGACCCAAGCCTTGACTGGCTTGGGTTTCCCAGAGGAATCAACCATCATGAATTCAACCCACTGTCCTTTATCAGTGGGTGGAATCTCAACTTTCAGCTTGTCCTTGCTTTCAGACTCATCAGTCGTTTTGGCTTTCCACAGACCATCCCTGTGAAAGGATTGTTTGTGGTAAACCTTAGACTGATTTACAGTTTGAGCATATGGTTTAGATTTAGAAACAGGTTTTGCCTCTGGCATCACAGACTTGTCAGTGACTTGTCTGTGTTGCCTTTGGCGTGGAGGAGACGAAAACGACCTAGAAGGTGTTTTAGACCGAATAGGTGTTTTCGATCTAACAGGAGTTTTAGATCTCTGTTTTGAATCTAGATTAACTTTGTTGTTCAGCTCAACCTTAATTCTTGGAGTCTGATAGCGAGGACAATTTGTCGAAATGTGACCGCGCTGTCCACAGGTATAGCAGGACCTCCATTCATCAGGGCTAGGAGATCTCTTGTGGGGCGGTAAGTAAACTTCAGGTTCTTTCTTTTTGTTCTCACCTTTAAGGCTTTCACCTCCCTTGACAAAATTAACTTGTTTAACATTATGTGTGCTTTGTCTTGGGAGATGATGGGATTCTTGTTTCACTGATTTAGAATGAGTGGTTTTAGAATTCTTAGGTTGTGTGGTAGTCGATTTTTGACCCAACCCAAGAGAAGCTTGAACATTCTTGTCACACCCCAACCTTGACGGCGGAAACGTCGAGGTGTGAGGGTTAAGATTGTTCACAGCCACATAACGCTATGTTAAAGTATAAAATGCCATTAATCAATTGTTTCAATCACCACATACATTAATGTCTCAAAGTAAATCAAACAAAACATGAATTCAATCGTCTTTATTAAGCCTAGGTCCATGTTCTAGGTTTAAGCATTCCTTCAATCATTGCTAAGCTTGCACATTACCTGAAACATGTTGAAAATAAAGTCAACTAACTAGTTGGTGAATTCTCATGGTTTTAAATACAATAAGTATATAAAATGTGGCAATTCTAGTCAATGGTCACAAGGTAGTAAGTATATAGAACATGCATAGTTACAATCAAGCCTCGACTGTATAATATGAATAAGCCTGATTAGCTAAGTGTATTTGGTTCCCTAGTGCACAAGCATACGGCTCCTAGGAGTCGGCAATACATCGACTTTAGCACCAAATAGGCTTGTCAGGCCCAAAGATCTAAGACTTCGCTAGGCTAGCAATAGTTAATGATTGCACACGTATGTCACATCTCATATAATACTTAACATATCCAAACAACCACAACTATGTAAAGAATTGCACGTGTGTAATAAGTATCAAAGCGTGTATGTGTAAATTTGTATAAGCAACATGTTTTACCCCGAAAGACGTGAAATAATCGTAAAGCGGGGCATAAGAACGCACATGTTTAATAAAGGAGGCTTGTAGACGTAATAAGAATAACCACGAATAAGATTTCCAACACAAACGTCACAACGCACCTAAACGAAATAAAGTAGCGCGTTATAATTTGTTTGATGATTAATTGTAGGTCTAATATGATTTAATAATTATTCGTATTTATTACATGTTAATAACGTGATCGGTTTAATGGAACGAATGGATTATACTTGGTATAATCAATTGTTAGCGCGTAAGAGAATTAATAAATAAAACTTGATTAACTTGTACGTTAAACCGGTTTATAAGGATGGTATATAATAGTGATTTAGCTATTATAAGGAACTATATAAATATATATATTTATAGGTATAAGTAATTAAACAATTTAATTGTTTGAATATATACATATAAATATATATACTAAATAATTATGATATTGTGTATAATAATCAATATAAATGATTTAGCTATTAAAAGAACTATGTATAAATATATATATATATATATGTATATAAGTAACTAAACAATTAAATTGTTTGAATATATATATATAACTACATATACTAAACAATTATAACATTGTATAATCATAATAAGTGATTTAATTACTAAAAGAAATATATATAAATATATATATATATATAGGTATAAGTAACTTAGATAATTTAATTATTTAAAAATATAAATTTACATATTCAAGTATTATATTTACTCATTTCTTTTGTATTTTTAAAACTAAAATAATGTATTTATAAATACAAAAGTATTTTATAAAAATTAATTTAGTCCCAAATTAATTAAACAAAAGAAAGAAAATAATCTACATTTTATAAATTTAATTTTAGAAACTTTCAGAATTTAAAAAGGTTGAATAAAGAAAAAGAAATGAAGAAAAGAAAAAAAATCAGAAAAAGAAAAGGAAAAAGGGGGGTTGCCCGGGGTCGAACCCGGGACCTCCCTTGAAAGTATGGGGCGCAGAGACCAGTGAACCAGGGCCATGGCCTTGGTTTCACTTTGGTTTGTTTTAATTTTAAGCATAGCCTCTCTGGTTTCCCCCAAAATTGTATGAACCCTAGGTTCAACAGGGTCAAAATTGACCTCCGATTCGATGTTAAACACCCGAATCATCATGGGGCTTTTGATCCCTGGACCAAATCGAGTCAATAACAGGTTCTAATTACCTGTTTCGATTAAGCTTTGAGTGATTTCAAGATCGACTCAGCTTCGGGTGTTCGCGAATTGGGGCTTTTTGATCGAGAAGGTTTTTGGTGAAATTGGAGGTTCAGGGAGTTTAGGAACTCCACAATGAACCGAAAGGCCACAATATATAGCTTTGATTTCACGTGTTCGAGCTTAACTCGTTTGATTTTGAAACCGCGTTCCCGTTTACCAAATTTGAGAGATTCGAGCTGTAATCGTGAAATTAAAATTGATTGATTGATTGTTTCGACCGCGTTTTAAGTTTAGAATGATTTAATTTGATTTAATTCGCGTACCTGGACGGGATTCGAGTTGGAGTTCATCACGGTTTTGATTCGGTTTTGATTTGGAAAGGGTACGAGCGGGAATCTGAAATTAAACAATAGCTCGGGTTCGAATCGTGAGGCCGAGGGGTTTGGGGGTTTAATTTGGGTCAAATGGGTTTGAAATGGTGGTTTTTGAGACTCGCCGGAGCTCGGCGGAGCTCGCCGGAGAGTTCGCCGGGAAAGCGGGGTAAAAGGGGGGTGGGTTTGGGAAGTTTACACAAATGGCCCCTGTTCTTTCAGAGTTTGTTATTTTATGTAACAATCTTTCATTAAAGTTTTCAAAATGGCAAAAATAACCCCCGCACTTTAATACTAGGTTATTATTATTGTTATTATTATTATTATTATTATTATTATTATTATTATTATTATTATTATTATTATTATTATTATTATTTATTATTATTATTATTATTATTATTATTATTATTATCATTATTATTATTTTATTATTATTATTATTATTATTATTATTATTGTTATTATTATTATTATTATTATTATTATTATTTTTTTATTATTATTGTTATTATTATTATTAGACTTTCAAGTTAAAAGATTAACAGACAAATTAAAGTAAATAGCAAGAATGAACCATAAGTTTCATTTATGGCAATAAAGGCCCTTACAAGAATAAACGACATTAACTTTTGATTAACGAAAAATACAGGATGTGACACCCCCCGCAGGAAGGTGTACGAGAGCCGCAACTGGATATTGTCCGCTTTGGCCGAAGCCTCACGGGTTTAAAACGCGTCCAATTGGGGAAGGTATCCAGCCCCTTATAAAGAAGCCTTCGTTCGCCTCCCCGACCGATGTGGGATGAGTCATAGCCCTCCCCTTGTGGGAGTATTTGCAGGCATGTGTCCATCCACCCACCGAAGTGAGACCAGCGTCCTCGCTGGCACAAAGGCCCGCCCTGGCTCTGATACCAACTGTGACACCCCCCGCAGGAAGGTGTACGAGAGCCGCAACTGGATATTGTCCGCTTTGGCCGAAGCCTCACGGTTTTAAAACGCGTCACATTGGGAAGGTATCCAGCCCCTTATAAAGAAGCTTTTGTTCGCCTCCCCAACCGATGTGGGATGAGTAATAGCCCTCCCCTATGGGAGTATTTGCAGGCATGTGTCCATCACGGTTTTGATTCGGTTTTGATTCGTGTACCTGGACGGGATTCGAGTTGGAGTTCATCACGGTTTTGATTCGGTTTTGATTTGGAAAGGGTACGAGCGGGAATCTGAAATTAAACAATAGCTCGAGTTCAAATCGTGAGGCCGAGGGGTTTGGGGGTTTAATTTGGGTCAAATGGGTTTGAAATGGTGGTTTTTGAGACTCGCCGGAGCTCGGCGGAGCTCGCCGGAGAGTTCACCGGGAAAGCGGGGTAAAAGGGGGTGGGTTTGGGAAGTTTACACAAATGGCCCCTGTTCTTTCAGAGTTTGTTATTTTATGTAACAATCTTTTATTAAAGTTTTCAAAATGGCAAAAATAACCCCCGCACTTTAATACTAGGTTATTTTTATTGTTATTATTATTATTATTATTATTATTTATTTATTTATTTATTATTATTATTATTATTATTATTATTATTATTATTATTATTATTATTATTATTATTATTATTATTATCATTATTATTATTATTATTATTATTATTTATTATTATTATTATTGTTATTATTATTATTATTATTATTATTATTATTATTATTTTTATTATTGTTATTATTATTATTAGACTTTCAAGTTAAAAGATTAACAGACAAATTAAAGTAAATAGCAAGAATGAACCATAAGTTTCATTTATGGCAATAAAGGCCCTTACAAGAATAAACGACATTAACTTTTGATTAACGAAAAATACAGGATGTTACAGTCTCCCCAACTTAAAAGAATTTCGTCCCGAAATTAAGAATCAAAAAGGGGTTACAAGAATAAGGAAGGGTACGTCTTCTTCATATGTTCTTCACGCTCCCAAGTGAATTCCGCTCCTCGTTTGTTCTCCCATCGAACCTTTACAATTGGGGTCGTAGAGGTCCTAGTCTTCTTCATAATGCGATCCATGATTTCGACGGGTTTTTCAACGAAGTGTAGTGACTCGTCGATCTGAATGTCTTCCAATGGCACATGCAAATTATCGTCGGCCAGACACTTCCTCAGATTCGAGACGTGGAAGACAGGGTGAATTCCACTAAGGTCGGAGGGTAGTTCTAGTTTGTAGGCCACTTTCCCGATTCTTTTCTGAACCTTGAAAGGCCCTACAAACCTTGGAGCTAACTTGCCCTTCCTTCCAAAGCGAACCACACCCTTCCACGGTGAGACCTTGAGAAGGACCATCTCCCCAACTTGGAATTCCAGTGGCTTGCGACGTTTATCAGCATAGCTTTTCTGTCGACTCCTTGCCACTTCCAGGTTCTTGCGGATGATAGCGACTTTATCGGTCGTCTCTTGTATGAGCTCGGGACCGGTAATAAGATTCTCGCCAATGTCGGTCCAGCAGATTGGTGAACGACACTTACGACCGTAAAGTGCTTCGAACGGTGCCATTTGGATGCTTGAGTGGTAACTGTTGTTGTAGGAGAATTCTGCGAGCGGTAGGTGCGTATCCCAGTCGCCACCAAAGTCAAGGACACAGAGACGCAACAGGTATTCCAGAGTTTGGATCGTCCGCTCGGTTTGGCCATCGGTTTGGGGATGGTAAGCCGTGCTTAAATCCAATTGTGTACCCAGAAGTTCTTGCATAGTTGACCAAAAGTGAGAAGTGAATCGAGCGTCTCGGTCGGATATAATGTGAAGAGGCACACCATGACGGCTTACGATCTCGTCGATGTAAATCCGGGCTAACCTTGATGTCTTATATGTGTCGCGTATGGGTATGAAATGTGCCGACTTAGTCAATCGGTCGACGATTACCCATATGCTATCGTGCCCGCGGGATGTTCGAGGTAACTTGGTTATGAAGTCCATGGATATATGTTCCCACTTCCACATGGGAATTTCGGGTTGTTCAAGTAATCCACTTGGACGTTGATGCTCCGCTTTAACCTTCGTGCATGTAAGGCACTTAGCAACATAGGTTGCTATGTCTCGTTTCATTCCGGGCCACCAATATTGACTCCGTAAGTCCATGTACATCTTATCGGAGCCCGGGTGAATAGAATAACGAGTCCGATGTGCTTCGTTCATGATAGAAGCCCGAAGGTTATTGTGGTTGGGGATCCAGATTTGGTTTGCGAAATACATTAGCCCATTGGCTCTTGTTTCTAATTGGGCTAAGAGATTTGGCTCGAGCTCTTCCTTCATACTCCCTTCGGTTTGCACCGCTTGCTGTGCTTCTCGAATACTCGCCTCTATGTCACAATCGATCCTTAAGTTCTGCAATAACACCGTAGCATTGTTGACATCGAGTCGGACTTCAGTATCAAACTCTCCCAATGTATCGAACCATTGGCGTCGGTCGCGAATCTCTTGAACGGAAACCATCTTTTGATGCGTCTTTCGACTCAATGCATCGGCTACGACATTTGCCTTTCCGGGATGGTAGCGGATATCACAATCGTAGTCGCTAATTAGTTCCACCCAATGACGTTGCCTCATATTGAGGTCCTTCTGATTGAAAACGTGTTGGAGGCTCTTGTGGTCCGTGTAGACTATACATTGCGTGCCGTATAGATAGTGTCTCCGGATTTTCAAAGCAAAGATCACCGCTCCGAGCTCGAGATCGTGCGTCGTATAATTTACCTCGTGAACCTTCAATTGTCTCGAGGCATATGCGATGACCTTTCCCCGTTGCATGAGGACACAACCAAGGCCTTGTTTCGACGCGTCGCAGTATACCGTGAAGTCGTCATTTCCATCCGGTAGCGTCAGAATAGGAGCATTCCACAACTTGTGCTTCAATGTCTCAAACGCCTCTTCTTGCTCGGCTTTCCACTCGAAAGGCTTGTTCTTCTGAGTCAAGGACGTGAGTGGCTTTGCGATTTTCGAGAAGTTGGCAATAAATCGCCGGTAATACCCGGCTAGTCCAAGAAACGATCGAACTTCCGTGGGAGTTTTGGGAGCACTCCAATTCTTCAAGGCTTCAACCTTCGCAGGGTCGACGTGAATTCCTTGACTATTCACAACGTGCCCTAAGAACTGTACCTCTTCAAGCCAAAACTCACATTTCGAGAATTTCGCGTACAGTTTTTCCTTCTTCAACAGTTCGAGGATTTGGCGGAGATGAAGTTCATGATCGGAGCGAGACTTGGAATAAATAAGAATGTCGTCAATGAAAACGATGATGAACTTGTCTAGGTATGGATTGCACACCCGATTCATAAGATCCATGAAGACCGCTGGAGCATTGGTTAAGCCGAAAGGCATAACCATGAACTCGTAATGCCCATACCGAGTGCGGAATGCAGTCTTTGGGATATCGTCGTCGTGGACTCGCAGTTGGTGATAACCCGAACGCAAGTCGATTTTTGAAAAGATTGCAGCTCCTTGAAGTTGGTCGAAAAGGTCGTCGATACGAGGAAGAGGATACCGGTTCTTGATGGTCAACTTGTTGAGCTCCCGGTAATCGATACACATACGGAAAGACCCATCTTTCTTCTTCACAAATAAGACAGGTGCACCCCAAGGAGAAGAACTAGGGCGGATAAACCCCTTCTCGGATAATTCCTGGAGTTGTCTAGAGAGTTCTTGCATTTCCGATGGTGCGAGTCGGTAAGGTGATTTAGCCGCGGGGCTTGCTCCCGGAATCAAGTCGATTTTAAATTCTACTTCGCGTACGGGAGGTAACCCGCTAAGATCATCGGGAAAGACCTCAGGGAATTCTCGTACGACTGGAACATCTTTGAGTTCCTTCTCCTTGGTTTTGGTGTTGACTACATATGCCAAGAATGCCGGATAACTCTTACTTAGGCATTTCTGAGCCTTAGTACATGACATAAGCTTGAGACCTTTGGAGGACCGTTCACCGAACACCTTCATCGTGTCACCGGAGGGTAAGGGCATGCGAATACACTTCTCGAAGCAGATGATCTCGACATGGTTCTTGGATAACCAATCCATGCCAATAATAACGTCGAAACTTCCAAGCTTCATTGGAATAAGGTCGATAAGAAATTTATGGTTGTCGAGGCACAATAGATAATCGCGGATAACCACGTCGACAGTGAAGGGTTCTCCATCAGCAACTTCGACGGTGAGAGGTCTCTCTAGATTTGAGCGAGGTTTAGAAAGTGTCGGCTCGAACTCTAAGGAAAAGAAACTTCTATCGGCGCCCGAATCAAATAATACGTATGCATAGGTGTCATTAATAAGAAACATACCTGTATAGGTTTTAAAGGCACTTAAGGACACAAGTAAGGAATTTTAAGAGAAATTCTATGGAGATAGGGTTGCAATTTTTTTTACGTACCGTTCACCACCTCGTTGTTCGCTTGAGCTTGGTTCGCGTTGATGTTGAAAGCACGTCCACGAGCTTGTGGAACATTGCCCACAAGACGAGGGCACTGGGGTCGGTAGTGACCTGGTTCTCCACAGTTGTAGCAGACCCGATTTGGTTCCGTCACTGCGTTTCCCAATGCTCGGCGACACGTTGCCACAAGGTGCCCGTACTTGCCACATAGTGTGCAGATGCGACACGGAAGGTTTCCCGGATGGTGGTAACTACACGTGTTGCACATAGGTAGAGGGCCTGCATAAGCCCTTGCCATGGGCACTTGTGCGGCCGGTGTAGCCCCGGTAGTACACTGTCTTTGGGGCGGTTTAGGAGCAGCCACGGCGTAGTTCCGTGCCGGTACAAACTTCCGTTTCTTGTTATCAGGCTTGACCTCCTTAACCTCCTCGGAGGTCGTCTTCTCAGTCTTCTTGGCACCCTTTGCGGACATAGTGCCCGCTCGGATGTGGTTCTCCGTCAGCTGTGCCGTGATAGTGATGGGTTCTTCCAAAGTTGCGGGTCGGCTACCCACAACGGCATCCTGAATCTGAGGCGGTACACCCTTAATAAATTTTTCCACGTTTCGGGAAACAGTATCCACCATGTGTGGCAGCAGTATGCTTAGTTCATGATGACGGGTAGAATATGCCAGATGGTTCCCGCCATCCTGTTTCAAATTCCAGAACTCCTCCTCCAGTTTCTGGATTTCACTCCTCGGGCAAAACTTGGCTATGGCTATGTTTTTGAATTCCTCCCAAGTTAAAGCCAAGATTGCATCGGGGCCTCGGTTCCTCTTTTCACTGTTCCACCATGTTAAGGCCCGTTGCTGTAGCATACTGGTGGCATACCTTACTTTGAGTGCTTCGGGGCACTCACAGTTGACGAAGGTGTTCTCCATCCCTTCAAACCACTCTAAGAGACCGGTGGCACCTTCCTTGCCACTATAACTGGGTGGCTTGCATGAACTAAAATGCTTGAAGGTGCAAGACTGGTTGTTACGCCGTTGGTTTGCACTATTTTCCCCTTGACCGTTGCTATTGTTCGTGACGTTTGCGATCATAGTGCTGCTGAGTTCAGCCACCATGGTCGGGATGACCGCAGCCATTTGTCGGGCAATCATGGCAGCAAGCTTACGGCCGGATCTTCCTCGGTTTCCGTGGTAACGAGACATGCTGGAAAAATACAAATTGGGTTAGGATCGGTTAAAGGATAATAAGGGTGGGCAATTAAGGTAAGAATCATGAATTATACGGAATGATTCCATTTGGTGACGCATCACCATTTGGAAACGTTGACACGTCAAGATGAATTGACCCATTCACCTCAGAAACTCGTGTATGTTGGTCATAGTTTATCACTCATCCCGGAAATCCCGAAGCATAACTGGTCCCGTAGGATATATGCGAAATGCTTACCTTAGCCCGAGGGCCTTTTGCCAGAAAATCCAGAATACAGGTGTCTATGTACCACACTAGTTCTTTGGTTTATGAAATCAAAAATCTTGATGGGAGATACAAGATTAGACATAAAGTCTAAAGAATTCCTATCAATAGATTCTACTCGGAGACGAGAATAAGTTTAAGAAATAGCAACTGTCGGGGAGAATCAATGTTTAAGATAAGTTTAGGGGAGACGGGTAACAATATGTAATCATGTAAAAAGGCACCTATGCTAAGGCATCACATTGCACATAATAAGGCATAGCGTTAGGCAGCATGCAAACAATAAGTATGTATTCATCAGAATACTATTCTATAAGGATCATGCATAAACTATAGTCTAGGTCACCATTTCTAATAACCTAAATCCCTATAGTTATGGGCTCTGATACCAATCTGTAACATCCCAGGGAAATCGCAACGTGATATTGTCCGCTTTGGCCGCAGCCTCACGGTTTTAAAACGCGTCACATTGGGGAAGGTATCCAGCCCCTTATAAAGAAGCTTTTGTTCGCCTCCCCAACCGATGTGGGATGAGTAATAGCCCTCCCCTATGGGAGTATTTGCAGGCATGTGTCCATCAGAAGGTTACAGTTGGTATCAGAGCCAGGTTCGGGCCGATGTGCCAGCGAGGACGCTGGTCTCACTTCGGTGGGTGGATGGACACATGCCTGCAAATACTCCCATAGGGGAGGGCTATTACTCATCCCACATCGGTTAGGGAGGCGAACAAAAGCTTCTTTATAAGGGGCTGGATACCTTCCCCAATGTGACGCGTTTTAAAACCGTGAGGCTGCGGTCAAAGCGGACAATATCACGTTGCGATTTCCCTGGGATGTTACAATTCTCGTCCACCCGGTTTCCAGTTACTTGTGTGCCAGTTGTGCCTGATGATGATGCTTTCTGGTCAGTAGCCGGAGGGACAGATTTAACTGTTGTGTCCAAATCGTTGAGCAGAGGAGTTGTCACCACATGATCCTTTATTGGGTTATTATTAATTGGACGTTGTTTGGTGTTCAATAGGATCTCATGTGGTGGAGGAACAACCTTATATCCCAAACCTTCCCCGTTGTTGCGTTCTTTAACCAAGTTTTTCAAAATATGTGAGGAACTAGCTAGACTGTGGAGTTTTTGTTTCAAAGACTCGTTTTTAACTTGTAAAACCGCTCGTTCCTTTTTAGTTTCTTCGATTGTTTTTAAGTAAAACTTGATATCATTTTCTTGGTTAAATGCAACAACCTCAATCACGTTGTAGAGTGTAGGGTCTTGAGCATAAGAACCCTTCTTTGCCTTTGTACTTGTGTCTGACTTCTTCCTTTCGCAGTTTCAGGATAACATCATTTATATTCAATGTCTCAAGAACTGAATTGTGTCTCAAGGTGGAAATAAATGAATCCCACTTTTCTGGAAGTCCATCAGCCAAATTGGAGACCTTTTCTTCTTTAGGCGTAGTTACCCCATGAGTGTGAAGTTCACTCATCAGATGATAGAAGCGGTCGATTATGTCGTCCAAGCTCTCATTCCCAATAGCAGAAAAATTATCAAATTCTTTCTTAAGTGCTTTGGCCTTCAAAGACTTCAGAGTTGAGCTCCCTTCATATCTTTTCTCGAGAGCTTTCCAGAATTTCTTACTTTATTTATGATCAGAATACTGATGGAAGATCTCTTTAGGAATAGACTGGGTGAGCATAGCGTAAGCCTTCTTTTCAGCATTATAGGCAGTCTTTTGAGCATCAGTCATTCCACTCAACGTTAATGGCAAACCATCAGCACCAACTGGCATGGTGTAACCAGTTTCAATAGAATTCCAAAGATTAGTGTCCACACCATTGAGATGAATCTCAAACCTCTGCTTCCACTACGGGAACTCATCAATAGACAGAAGCTTAGGTGGCTTATTGTGGTTACCAATCTCATTTTCCAATAACAGTAAGTTCTGGATCCTTGAGTCATTCCCTACTGAGAACGCGAAGTTTTCGGAGTCCATAATGAATGTTGACTTAAACTTGAAGACAAAACTGTTAATGCGATTGGGGAGTACGACTGGGATGCGATTGACACTAACAGTATGCGATTGAACTCAACCGTGCGATTGAACAGACGACTGAGACACTCGGGTGACTGAACAGACCGACTGACTCAACTGGGCGACTGAACTGTGCGACTGACTCAATCGGTAGATTGAACCAGGTGATTGACTCAATCGGGCGATTGAAAAGTGCGACTGGACTTCAGTCGTACGATTGAGATAATCGTGCGACTGAGGCTGCTGAAATCGAGATTTTTCACAACTTTTGACCTAAAACGCAAGTTTTGACACCCTAGACGGCTGGAAGTCGAAAAATATTGATTTTTCAGAACATGCAAACGTAAAGACTTGATTTTTAGCAGAAAGATTGGATCTTTTCGTGTAAAAACGTTGACTTTACCAAAAACTTGATAGAATTCACGAAGAATCAAGAGCCTTGGCTCTGATACCACTTGTTAGAACCGTGTACGTACGGAGTACTAACTGATTCTTCGTTATCCCGGATCAAATAGTGTGGAATCCTATTTGATTGGCGATCCAATCAGGGAGAACGCAATCAAGATCAAACCTAACGATTAGAAAACGTTAAGAAAGGACTAGGATTGATCTCAGACGTTCTATAAAGTTGGAATAGACGACAGGATGCTCTGGGTCGACTAGGGTTTCAAGTATTCGAAGTGTTATCTTTTTCCACGAATTAAGTGGTATTTATAGGTTACAACTATCATTCGTACGACTGAGCCAAGCGACTGGATCAGTCGTGCGACTGAGTCATACGATTGGTTCATTCGGACGACTGAGCCAGTCTTATGACTCAATCGTACGATTGACTCAATCACCTGGTTCAGTCGTATGACTGGCCCATTCGCATGGTCCAGTCGGCCGACTGAATCAGATTACTTAGTTAAACACATTCTTAAACCTTTGATGGTTCAAATCTATGTCTAACAACTGTAAACCTATATAACATTGTCATATATGTGTGTACTAATAATTGATATGAATAGATATAACATTGTAAACAACCAATAAACATATATAGAAGAGATTCTCATTATAATGATCAAACGTTACATATGTGTTACAAGAAGAAGTTCTATTACATTGTAGCTCACTAGACTAGAACTGGGGACATGTGTACCAACAATATGTCTCACGCATCGGTAGGAAGTGAGCACTCTTCGTCAAGCGGTCAACAATCACCCATATAGCATCATACCCTTTCGGAGTACGCGGCAGCTTCGTAATGAAATCCATGGTGATGTGCTCCCACTTCCATTCCGGTATATCCAAAGGTTGAATCTTTCCATACGGCTTTTGATGCTCGGCCTTCGTTTGCAAACAAGTAAGGCACTTACTCACATACTCCACCACGTCACGCTTCATACCCGGCCACCAATAATCTTTCTTCATGTCTTAATACATCTTCGTAGCAGCGGGATGAATAGAGTATCGAGTCTTGTGAGCTTCATCCATGATCTTCACCCGTAGATCCCCAACACGAGGAATCCACATCCACCCGAATCGGGTCTTAACACCGAGTGTGTTTTCACCCAATTCCGTAACCAGACCTCTCATTATTTCAGAGTTAAGATGATCTTCTTCCAAAGCCTCATCTTGAAACTTTTTGACCTGCTTCATCACGTTAGAGGTCATAATCAACTGGTACGCTTTCACCCGAATCGGCTCGGGTCTTTCCTTTCAACTAAGGGCATCCGCCACCACGTTTGCCTTGCACGGATGGTAATGGATCTCGCAATCATAATCCTTTATGAGCTCCAACCATCGCCTCTGCCTCATGTTCAGGTCTTTCTGCTCGAAGAAATACTTCAAGCTCTTGTGGTCAGTGAAAATGGTGCACTTCTTCCCGTAGAGATAGTGCCTCCAAATCTTTAACGCAAAGACCACGCCTGCTAGCTCCAAGTCATGAGTAGGGTAATAAACCTCATGAACTTTCAACTGTCGGGATGCGTAGGCTAGGACTTTTCTTCTTTGCATTAACACACACCCTAACCCCGAGTAGGAAGCATCAGAATAAACCATCAGATCTTCACTTCCATCGGGTAATGACAAACAGGAGCTTGGGTCAATCTCGTCTTCAATTCTCCGAACGCCTTCTCTTGAGCTTGACCCCATACAAACATTACATCCTTACGGGTCAACTTGGTTAGTGGAGAAGCGATCTTGGAAAAGTCTTGGATGAATCTTCTGTAGTAGCCCGCCAAACCCAAGAAACTACGGATCTCGGATGGCGTCTTTGGAGACTTCCATTGCATCACCGCTTCCACCTTTGTGGGATCCACCATTATCCCCTCCGGATTCACCACGTGACCCATGAATTGAACTTCGCGCAACCAGAACGCGCACTTGGAGAACTTGGCATACAGTTTCTCCCTTCTTAACGTCTCCAACACTTCTCGAATATGACCGGCATGCTCTTTCTTGCTCCTTGAATAAATTAGGATATCATCAACAAAAACAATCACTGACTTATCCAACATTAGCCGACACACTCGGTTCATCAGATCCATAAAAGCAGCTGGCACATTGGTCAAACCAAAGGACATGAAAAGAAACTCGTAGTGACCGTAGCGCGTACGAAAAGCTGTTTTAAGAATATCCTGCTCCTTCACCTTCAGCTGATGGTAGCCCGATCGAAGATCTATCATTGAGAACCAACTGGCACCCTGAAGCTGATCAAATAGATCATCGATTTTCGGCAAGGGGTATTGGTTCTTCACCGTCAACTTGTTCAGCTCATGGTAGTCTATACACATCCTCATACTACCATCTTTCTTCTTCACAAATAAGACCGGAGCACCCCAAGATGAGATACTCGGTCTAATGAACCACTTATCTAGCAGCTCTTGCAACTGCTCCATCAACTCCTTCATCTCCGTCGGAGCCAATCGATACGGTGCCTTGGCGACCGGTTGGGCACCTGGAATCAGATCAATCTGAAACTCAATCTCTCGGTCGGGTGGCACTCCTGACAAGTCTTCAGGAAACATATCTGGAAAGTCGCATACAACCGGTACATAAGTCAGTTGTGGTGTGGGCATATCCACATCCTTCACATATGCCAAGTAGGCACTACATCCACGCCTCATACACTTTCCCGCCACCGCCATTGAGATCACCTTCGGGATCGTCGTGACTCAATCCCCATAAAGAGTTACCGAACTCCTGTCAGGCACTATCAAATGAATCATCTTCTTTCGACACACTATATTCGCCTTGAAGTCCGCCAACCAATCCATCCCAAGTACCAAATCAAAACCACCTAAGGTCATCATAAATGGTCTAACCGGAAATTTATGACCCTCTAATTCCACATCACAACCTCTATCATCTCTGGAATCCTGGTAGACTTACCTATGGCAGTTTCTACATCAAATGGCATATCAACACGTTTACTACTAACAGGCAGCTTAGCATAGAAAGCGGCAGAAATAAAACTTCTACTGGCACTCTAATCAAATAACACAGAAGCTAAATTTTGGTTCACCAGAAACGTACCGGACACAACATCAGGGTCCGTCCTAGCTTCCTCCTGCGTCACAGTGAATGCCCTGGCACTCGCTCTCGGTCCCTCACTTCTTGTCTTCTTCACGCCGGAGCCCTCAGCCCTTGGCTTCTTACAGTCTTTGCTCATGTGGCCCTCCCCACCACAGCTAAAACATTTCCCCGCCTTGCACTCCCGTGCCATATAACCTGGCTTCCAACATTTGAAGCACACATTTGACCCCCACCTACACTCGCCGCTGTGCTCCTTCCCACATTTGCCACACTTTTTCAGTCCCGTACCCGGTGTGGCTACTCGGCGATCATCCATCCGTGCCCTCTTGCTACTCGTCGAGGCATCACCCCGACCAAACCTCTTTCCACCCCAGTTTCGATCACCACCACCCTTCTTACTACCTTCCGCCATCACCACTACAGCCCGCTCATCGTACAGTCTTCCCACCAAGTCCACCACCGACCTAAACGTGCTCAGTCGGGCAGCGATCATGTGCCTGCGAATATCCACGGGCAAACCCTGAATGTACCTCTTAATCTTTCGTGACAGAGGCGTCACCTGATCCGGCACCAGACGTGCCATCTCATTAAACTTTGTGGTGTACTGTTGGTGTGTAATCGTTCCCGCCTCCAGCTGCAGGAACTCCTTCTTAACCTTATCTATTTCCCGGTGAGGAAAAAAATCCTCAATAACCAACTTCTTCAACTCCGACCACCTCATCGTCCCAATAGCCCTGCTACCCTCGGCTTGGACTATATTGTCCCACCAGCGCAGAGTCGAGTCCATAAAAGAATGGGCAGCAAACATCACTTTCTGATCTTCCCGGCACTCACTGATATTTAGAACGGCTTCCATTTCCCTCACCCACCTGTGAGCAGCAGTAGCAGTGCCATTACCATAAAAAGTTAGGGGCTTGCATCGTTGAAAAGCCCCGTAGTTACAGCCTCGTGCCGCCCCCGGCGCAGGCTCTTCTTCCTCCTCCTTTTCTTCATCAGAAGGAACTGTTTCAGGCTCTGTTTATTCCCGTCTTCCTGAGGGCCGGTTCCTCTCCTTCCGTTCTCCTTCCCGTACAGACTTTATCACTTCGGTCACCACACACGGTAAGATCGTCTGCATGACCTGGTGCACCTCCTCCACTACAGCCTCTTTTACCAAGGCTCTCAGATTGGCGCTCTAGTTTACACCCTCCGGATGAGGGGTCTCGGGTTCTTTAGGAACCACCTTCTCAACTCTAGGCCTGCCTCTTTTGGGTCGTGATGCAGCAGCAAGCCCACCACGTGAGGCTTTGGATGATCTACCACCAGCCATCCTCTATCACACACTGAAAGATTCAAACACCAACACGGTCATTCAAGGAAATAGCTCAGTTTATGTCAAGTATAGTAAGTCCCTAATTACAGTGGCCAGTTGTGATTAGCCACTTAATTTACTCTTCGCACCCCGAGCATTACCTGTCCTGACTATATCAGTATCTAAATCTACCAGCAACACATAAACACATAACATGCGCATATAATACCGGTTAACATTAAAAAAATACCTGATGGCACGCAGCTACTCAGATTGGCATCACATCCCTTTTCGTCCCATTTTCAGTTTAAGTTAAGGTTTATTTTGAAAATTTACCCATCTCACTTAAACTTTGGCTCTGATACCAACTTGTAAGGCCCCGTTCCCGGGCACCTCATAGCTGGTCATCATCACACTTAAATCATGTCATATTATAATAATTACAAAAATCATGCAGCGGAAACTTTGAAATAACTTTTCAATTTACTATAAATGCTTTTGCCAGTTAATACGACGTTCATCGATTAAAAATATATATTGTTGTACTACATCACAAAAGCATTATACAAAAGAATGCCATCCCAAAAAAGCTGAGTAGCCGCCTCGTGCCATCCTCAGCAACACTACCTGCCAACTGGAAACACATAAAAAGTCAGCGTTGCTGAGTGAGTTCTAGTTTTATAATAAAACATGCTTTTCTTTCGTTAAAACCGTTCTTTACATACATGCGATCACACAACCTACATACACATAGGTAATATCATTGTTATCTTTATCGTACGTTTGTTAACTTTCGTTCATTTACCGTACATCGTTAACATTCACATTCATTACTCTTTCTTTCATTCGTGCGTTCCTTACTTTCATTCATACATTCGTTACATTCATTCGCACGTTCATTTTGTTCGTTCATACGTTCATTACTTTCGATGACCTTTACATTATCCCGAACATTGTGCACGAAGCTAGTTACTGGGCCTGAGGTCTTTCATAGACCTCGAACATTGTGCACGAAGCTGACTCCAGTACCTAGGGCAAGTACATTCACCACTTATCTTTTCTCTTTCATTACAGATCAATGCCATGTGCTATACCCCGAACATTGTGCACGAAGCTGGTTACTGGGCCTGAGGTCTTTCATAGACCTCGAACATTGTGCACGAAGCTGACTCCAGTACCTAGGGCAAGCGACAAGGACCCCATACATATGGTCAATCACAAGGATTGGACCCCCAGTGTGCATCCTTCTGGGGTAGCTAACCCGCACATGGTTGAGCTAACACCCTTCATTGGGTGTGAACCTCCATACATTTGCTTGTAAGCCTTTCTTACTTTCATTCATTCATTCATTAATGCATGCATTCTTTCATTTCGCTCCTCTTTTCATTATCTTCCACTTTACGTTACATAATACTTTTCATTCATTCATTTACGTAACTCGCAAGGCCATGGAAAGAAAAACATACATCGAAACAAGGAACATCGACATTTAACAGTCATCAGTCATCACCATCATGCAGGGCTACATCATACTTCACATAACATACATCATGCATAACATGCAACACTATCATCATCGTGCCCAACATAATTTCTAAAGCCTCAGCGGCCATCTTACATGTACTTACAGGAACTACCATATCATTACTTACCCCTGCTCTTTTCCCCGAAAGTCGGTAATTAAACTATGCCTCTCCTCGTGCACAACAGCCCTATTTGGGCGATTATGCACCCTTCAGTCGCATGGCCTCCATGCGACTGAACATCATGCGACTAGGCCAATGCGAATGAACTCCCATGCGACTGAACCTCCAATCGTGCGAATGGACCCTCAATCGTGCGATTGGACACTATGCGAATGGACCTATGCGATTGGACCTCATGCAAATAAGCACCTATATGACTGGACCCTCAGTCGCATGACTCCCCATGCGACTGGACCCCCAGTTATGCGACTGAACCTCAATCGTACGACTAAACCCCAATCGCCCTCCAGTCGGCCGTATGACCTCCAGTCGGTCGCCCAGCCCTAACTGGTGCAGAATGCAGTCACCTCGAACCCAATCTGCCATTTTCGACCTCTAAGCTTATCCAAACTCATTCTAAGCACAAATCAACCATCCTAAACCTTAGGAATGCATACTATGACACCATTCAAGCACACACAAGTCTAAGAACATACTCCAAACGCACCACACGCAATCACACCCAAATGGGTCAAACACACACACATACAAAAATAGGTTTCTATGTGTTCCAGCCCCAAAATCAGTTGAAAACAAGTAAAATAGGGGTCCTAGAACTCACACAAACAAGAAGAAGATGAAGAGCTTCGTTTGGACTAGCTACACGACAAGTTTCGAGCCCGAATCACCACTTTTCTCTTCTTTTTCTCTTCTTCCTCTCTTCTTTCTATCTTCTCTCTTTTTGGCTGTGTTTTCTTAAGAGTGGGGAGGAAATGGCTGCCCTCCCCTTCTTAATCCCCCATATTTACAACTTTTACCCCGTTTTGGCAAGTTTGGTCCCCCGACTTCGGGCTTTATTTCTTTTTTCTTCTTTCGTCGGCTACAAGGAAAATATCCAGGTGTTACAAAATCTCCTTCCTATGTGGTTTTCATTCCACTTTCTTTTCTCTCCTATTTGTGGATGGCTTAATGATCCATTCCTGATCATTTCATCTGTCAAACTTCCTGACAGGATTACTGCTTCCTGGAAAGTTTTGGTCCTTGCTGATTTAACTAATCCTCTTATTTGTGGTACTAGCCCCCAAATATATCTTCCTATCCTTTTTTATTCAGGGGTTATCAGATGTGGTACTAGTCTGGACAGTTCATTATACCTGCCAGTATATTCCCGGTGTGCAGCTCCTTTCATTTCTAGTGCCAGAAATTCAGCCTCTAATTTTTCTATTTCATTATAAGGACAATATTTCTCTATCACTAGATTCCTAAAATCTTCCCAACTTATCTTATTCATAATATGTCTACCCTTAGTGTGTACCTCCATTTTCCACCAGGATTGTGCCTCTCCTTTCAGTGAATGAGAAGCAAACAGTGTCTTGTAATTCTCAGCACAGTTACTGATTTCCAAGACTTCTTCCATTTCATCTAACCATCGTAAGGCTTGCACAGCTCCTCCCTTTTCATCAAATTCTCGGGGTCTGCAGGACATAAAGTTTTTGTAAGAGCATCCTTTCGAGACTCCATTCAGGATTTCTTATTCCTGTTGTTCTTCTGAATTAATATTTTCAGGCCTTTCCTGTGGGTGTTAGGTGGTTTCAAAGTTCAGATTTTGTTGTAGTTGGGTTATCAGAGTAGGTAAGGTAGCTTATATTTGTTGGGCTACTATCTGAGAAACTCTATCATTTTCCTTGTTGTCAGTATTCACAGGTGTTTCTTCCCCAAGTCGGGTTCTACGTCGCCCTACTCGAGCTGTTCTTCGTACAGGCTGAGTGTTTCTTTTTGGCGGCATGATTCACTATAGTGAATTATAATATTAGTATCATAATTAAATATTATAACATAAATTCATTTAGCACATATCAAATAAATATTTTAACATAAAGATACATATATTTATATCATTTAAGCTCTTATTTCTTTATTCTGACAAGTTAGACTATAGCCTTCTATTTCTTGCGAATCCATTCCCATATCTTTGTGAAGATATTTTTCCTAGGTGTTTTGAGTTTCTTGATGTCCTTCTGGATTCTCTAGATTCCTAGTTGTATTTTCTTAACTTTTCTAAGAGTTCACTGAGCTGTCTTCACTTGGTCCAACTTTTGTCTTTTAGTTACCTTTTCCTCATTTCTGGAGAAATCAGAATGTTGTATTTCTATATCCTCAGCTTGCTTAGTCATGAATCTGTTTCCACGTTGTATCTTTTTCCTAGGGGTCTTAATTGTATATCCTCCAATGTGTACCGGTGCACGTCGAACATAGAATTTTGGCTCTTTTTCCACTTCCAGTTGAGGAATTTCCATAGCTTGTTAGGGTTCTGGTTCAGGTGTTATTTTATTAGAGTTGCTATGGTCTGGACACTTGGAAGGATCGGTCTCATTAAAGTAACTATCTGAATTTATAACTGCATGAATTTCTTTATGATGTTTCACAAAATGGTTAGTCACATATTATTATAATTATTAAAGTTAAGCATAGAATCATAGAATTTCACATAAAATTATATCACACAAGTATATATATATTTACCATTAATTGAGCTTATGGTTATAGTCTAGGTATTTTCATTGTACCTAATTCTCTATAACCAATGACTCTGATACCAACCTGTCACATCCCGACAGAAGCATGAAACAATTTCTGGATGTGACTTGTTGTTCAGAACATAACTGATTATATGAAATTAAATTACAACAATATTAATACATAACACACATAAGTTAATTATATATATATCATAAGTGGGGATTACATCATTACATATAAGTTCAAAATTTGACATAATCCTTATTACAATATTTTATTTAACTAAACGTCTTCAGGTATGATGGAAATGCGCATCCACTACCACGCTGCCATTGTATATGTTGACAGTTAGGCTTACACAGACCCTTCCCACTACTTCGCCCCAACCGTTGTAAACATCAAATGAAAAGTTTATGTTGTTAGTCATTTTTCACCTGAAAAAGCATAATCAAATAGTCAATATAAAGTTGGTGAGATCATAGGTTTATTTCCAAACAAAACATTTTATTGATGCACCAATTACAACCAAACCTGTTCACACACATAATCATAGTGTCACGAAATAATTCACAAGATCAGATAATATTACATCATAACACTCATTCTGTTGGTACAGAAAATATTTAGATAGCATCACAACACTCATCCTGTTGGTGCCAAAATATTCTCCTAAGTAGCGCTACCTATATTATCCAACGGTTCCTCATTCGAATTAATGGTTGTATCACAAACAAAAGTACATCTCAAAATAGTTTCAAAATAATGCATCAACATAAACAATATGCTTTTTCCCCAAAAAACTTTACAAATACCAAAACGGGGCTATGAGTCTCACCTGTTTTCCAACTGGTAACCTATAAAAATAAATTTTATAAGTTAGATATAAATTTTTTTAAAATTTTTAGAACCTCAGATCTCACTAATTCTTGAAATTTTAGCTGTAAAATAGTCAAATAATATTGCCAAAAAATTCTCAATATTTATTCTATTATACATAAATTGTTATAATTATTCCAAAGTCTCCATAAATCATCAAAAATAGCTACTGTTATCCAAAAATTATCAAAAATTTATAAAATATTAATTCAACAGTTTAGATCATCCTATAATTTTTCTGATGTCCAAGTCCCAACAGATTTCTTTCTGTAAATCTCATAATACTCCCAAAATTTATTAAAAAATACGTGTATATCTCCAAAAGTTATGAAATTTATACCATCTGTTGAATTTGATTTATCATAGCTTCAGTGAAGTTTTCACGATTTATGGTACTGATTAAGTATTTCTTTTGATTTTTCATTTACATATCACTTAAAAATTCATTTTTCAATCATAATATGGAAATAAAATAGAAAATTCCTGGAGCTTTTATATCTCAAAACAGTCATTCTGTGATTTTTCCAGAATTTTCCCAAATTTATTTGTATTTTTGAGTATTTTCTTTATATTTTACTATTTAAAACAATTTTGTATAAATTGTTTTATTCATCATAATTTTGTTTAACTTACAGAATAATGTTTCAGTATATTTATAAAGATTTTTTAATGTTTATTCCACAATCTTATTTGTCTAATATTTTCGCTTATTTTTCTTTAATATTACAAGATTTAATCTTATAAATCTCAAAATATCCTTTTGTCACAAGTTTTCTGAATTTTTAGTAATTCATTACAGTGACTTGATGAAAATTAAAGGATTTCAAAACATTTTAAGATTAGTCTTGGTGTATTTGCACCAAAACTATTTATATATGTGTTTATAACACATATGTAACTCTTGTTTTCAAGGTATATTAAGAAGATAAAGAAACTAAAAACTTATGAATGATGTTTGCTGCTTTGAAAACCTAGAGAAAGATTCGTGAAGGTGGTGGTGGTCGCGGATAGTGATGGTGGTGTAAAAGGTGGTGCTAGGGTGATGGCTACGGGTGTAATGGTGATGATGGTTATGGGTGGTAATGGTGATGATGGCTACGGGTGGTGATGGTGATAATGGTTAAGGGTGGTGATGGTGGTGTTTGGGAGATAGAGGAGCAAGGTGGTGGTCGCGGTTGTTAGAGGTTGTGTAGAACCCGAGAGGTGAAGGTGAAGGTGAAGGTTGTGTGAGTTGTGATTGATGAAGTGGTAGTGTCTATGGAACCCGAGAGTTAAGGGAAATTAGGATGGTGGTACTCAGTTGTGGAGGTGTGACCGAGAGCTTAAATGGAGAAGGTGTAATGATAGTTTAGTGAGGTGGTATAGCTTAGGCTTGCTTAAATGGAGAAGGTGTAATGATAGCTTAGTGAGGTGGTATAGCTTAGGCTTGCTTAGTTGCCTTTCTAGGCTTAGGTGGCAAGCAAGGAAATAGGTTTTGTGTTATGCAAGGTGGCGGCCATGGGGGTGTCTTGGTGTCCTAGCCAACTAGGTGGCGATCAAAGAGGATTGCTTAGTGTTTAAGTGGTGATTTGGGTGTTAATGACTTAATTAGTCATTTAACTGAGGGTTTAGATGTTGAATTGGATTGTTATGTTATCTTAATGATCCGGGATTGATAATTAAGTTGATGTTTTGAGTGTTTAGGGTTTGCTTAGTCTTGTGTTGTGATGTTAGGTTGGGTTTGATTAAACTTTATTATGTATTTGTAGGTGTCATAGTTTTTAGGTACATATACATTTTACATTGCCTATGCATGCATGGTACCATATTAACCTTATATATATATTCATCTATACATGCATGCATACGTAAAATTTCATATATATACATGCATGCAAACATGCATACATAAAGTTCATTCATGGAGGGTCTTTATACACGACAACAAGCAAACAATAATACATTCACGTATACTTATGTAAAATGTATTCATGTACCGTTCATATATATATTTGATATACATATATATACATATATGCATACGTTAAATATATATATACATGCATGCAAACATGCACACGTAAAATATATAGGCATGACATGCATATATATACATGACATAATAATGTAATTTACTAAATAAGGTTCGTAATATAAAATTTAAAAATATAGAATTGTCTATCTATTTTAGGGTTATCACAACAGGTCATACGATTGAGAGCCCAGTCGCATAGGTGCTCAGTCGCATAGCTGTTCATTCGCACGACTGAGAGCTCAGTCGCATAGGAGTCCATTCGCATAGGGTCCATTCGCACGATTGAAGGTTCAGTCGCATGGGAGTTCATTCGCATTGGTCTAGTCGCATGATGTTCAGTCGCATGATGTTCAGTCGCATGGAGGCCATGCGACTGAAGGGTGCCCAATCGCCCAAATAGGGCTGTTGTGTACGAGGAGAGGCTTAGTTTAATTACTAACTTTCGGGGAAAAGAGCAGGGGTAAGTAATGACGTGATAGCTCCCGTAAGTACATGTAAGATGGTCGTCGAGGCTTTAGAAGTTATGTTGGGCACGATGATGATAGTATTGCATGTTATGCATGATGTGTGTTATGTTAAGTATGATGTTGCCATGTATGATGGTGATGACTGTTGACTGGTAAATGTCGATGTTCCTTGTTTCGATACGTGTTTATCTTTCCGTGGCTTTATGCGTTATGATTAATAAATGTAATGAAAGTATTATGTACCGTATAGTGAAAGATAAAGAAAGAGGAACATGATGAACGAATGTATGCATTAACGAATGAACGAATGAATGTAAGAAAGGCTTGCAAGCAAATGTAAGGAGGTGCACACCCAATGAAGGTGTTAGCTCAATGGTGTGCGGGTTAGCTACCCCGAAGGATGCACACTGGGGTCCAATCCTTGTGATTGACCATATGTACGGGATTCTTGCCGCTTGCCCTAGGTGACTGGATCAGCTTCGTGCACAATGTTGTGATTTAATTACCACAGGTCCAGCACCAGCACTCGTGCATAATGTTCGGGGTATAGCACATGGCATTGATCCAGGATGAAAGAGAAAAGATAAGTGATGAATGTACTTACCCTAGGTACTTGAGCCAGCTCCGAGCCCAATGTTCGAGGTCTATCAAAGACCTCAGGCTCAGTTACCCGCTTCGTGCACAATGTTCGGGGTATTGTACACGTCATCGAATGTAATGAACGTATGAATGAACGTGACGAACGTACGGACGGATGTGATGAATGTACGAATGAAAGTAAGGAATGTACAAATGAAAGTAAGAATTTATGAATGAAAGTGAACGAAAGTAACGAACGTGAAAGTTAACGATGTACGTTAAATGAACGAAAGTTAACGAACGAATGATGAAGATAATAGTAATATTATCTACGTGTACGTATGTGGTGTGATTGCATATATGTAAAAAACGGTTTTAACAAAAGAAAAGTATGTTTTATTATAAAACTAGAACTCACTCAGCAACGCTGACATTTTATGTGTTTCCAATTGGCAGGTGAGGTTGCTGAGGATGGCACGAGACGGCTACTCAGCTCTTTTGGGATGGCATTCTTTTGTATATTGCTTTTGTGATATAATGCAACAATATACATTTTGTAATTGATGAGCGTTGTATTAACTGGCAAAAGCATTTATATAGTAAATTGAAAAGTTATTTCAAAATTTCCGATGCATGATTTTAGTAAAGACTATATAATGACATGTTTTAGGTGCAACGGGGCCTTACAAATATTGAGAAAATAATAGTTCTTAAAAATTTAGCTATCTTTTTACTATAATAAAAAATTAACTAAGGAAGACACGTGCCAACAACACATTTCATTTCATCAAAATTTTGCTGCTTCTCTATCCTATTAAATAATTATATTGATTACTAATAATATTGTGTAATTATTTTTTAGATTAAAAATAGTTTATTAGTAAATTAAGAAAGAGATATATTAATAATGTTATTTTTAAAGAAATAAAATTTATAAAATAATTATTTTCAAAACCTTAGAATATCGTTTTATAATTAATAAAATTTTATTATAATTAATATTTTATTTATTTAATTCGTGTAATACACGAGTTTATTAAAGATAGTTGAAAATATAAGTCTTTTAAGTATTTTTGGTATAACCATTTTATTCCCTCTGTCGCTTTTCCAGCAAAATCACTATCACAAACATATATACGGACATGATCATAAAAATTAAATGACTTTAAAATTTGCAAAAGCATAGACAATAAATAATCAAATACACAGAGAAACACACAAAAAGAACATGTCCAAAAGATATAAACTTAAAAAACGTTAAAGGCTTTTCAACACACATAGAAACTCATGTTTTGTCTTTATGATTAAAAAAAATACCTAGTTTTATCCGGTCACAAAAATACCAATGGTTTCATCCATAATCGCATATCGATTTAACCATTTGATTCATCCCAGTCGGCTTGTAAGAAGAAGATGTGGGGGACAGTTAAAATTTAATATGTTAAACAATTCAATGACGAAAAGAATAAAATATATATAGTGAATCCGTTTACGGTAAGTAAAAACGTAGACTCATGATAAAAATGGACGATCAGATATTGGATTTTTGTTAGCATAATGGTCCATATGACATCTATCGTCTAGTGCCTCTGTAACAAGTGAAGTGACGTTTTTGTGTGATAGAATTTTGGGATGAGTCTTTGGTCCATTTCAACAACTATATGCATATGCTAAGACATTTTAGAATTAATAATTTCATATACCACTTTTTAAACTTGTAATATATTATATTTACTCAAATCATATTTTAAACGTGTCTTGCATCGTACACTAAAAACTTATATTTGAAGTTTTGCAAATTTATAGACAGTAATATAAAATCCCCCTTAGAGTTTAAACTTTTGAAGATTCTCTATTTTCTTTCAAAATCATCTATCTACCTACAAATCTATTTTATTCTATCTTCCCCAAAACGGAATAATACTTTTTTGATGACGTTAGTGTTTCTAGATCCTCTCTATTTTGATCTCCAAAAATTCTTTCTTTTTTAAGAATTCTGAATTGAACTTGTAAAACTTTATCAATTGTAAAATTAATCGACAATGATCATTTATATTCATTAACGAGGTTGATTAGTTCGTAGTTAAGCCGACAAGAAGTATGTCCTTCATCCACCATCTTTCAATTATGTTAAATTATTATGAGATTAATTACTTGACATTTGATTTTTGTAATATATTTGATCTCATAAGTTATAAATCATGTTAATTCATGTGAATTAAACGTCAAGTAATTAATCTCATAATGAATTAACATAATCGAAAGATGGTGGATGAAGGACGTATTTCTTGTCGGTTTAACTACGAACTATTCTCATAAATCATAATGACAATAGGTTTGATTCTTTTATTGTTTTAAAAATTGGAACTAACCTTGAGGACGTTTGATTCACATGATTTATTTTAATAAGTTGGAATTTATCAAAATATTTAAGACTTTAAGTGAAATTCAATTGTAGACTGAATTCATCAAATTAATTGAAATATGTGATACGTATAAGAAATGATCATGTTTATTTTGTAAATCTATTAAATGAATAGAATGTGAAAATTGGGGATAGGGGTGCCCGGTGCATATTTGTTTTTTTTTTAACAAAACCAGTTTGGTAATTATATATATGTTAATAATAAAGTGGAATGAATAGTACTATTCATCCGAGAATAGTACTATAAACCACCACCAGCCTTCACCCTCTTCCCTCACCCTCAATCTTCGATCTCTTCCCTTCTCCGGCACCACCACCTACAAACCGACGCCTCCGTTCCTCCGCTGTGATGACCGCTTCCTCCGTCTCATCTCGCAAGGTCCCTCTTTCCCCTCTATCTATACGCGAGGAGTTTGTCGGTGGATGCTGATTTCTTTAATGGGCTGGGGCTGAGCTCCGGCGGCGGCGGCGGCGGTGGTGGCGGTGGGTATCGGCATCGGCATAGTGGTTCGATTGATGGGTCGTCGTTTGATGGGGATTCGATGGTGATGATGGTGGATAATTCGAAGAAAGCTCTTGCGCCTGATAAGTTAGCGGAACTTGCTCTGATTGACCCCAAAAGAGCTAAAAGGTTTCATCTTTTTTGTTTTTCTTGTGGTTTCTTAATTTTTGATTCTTGATGAGGTTTATGTTGGGCGTTAAAATTGGGGATTTGTGGTGCTGAGTTTGGGTATTTGGTACTTGAGTAGGGTTCTGATGAATTTGTGTTGTTTTATCTGCTAGATGAAGATGCTAAGATATAAGGTGCTCTGTTTTTTGATGATTTTTTTTGTAATTATCTTGTTAGTTAGGGTTAAGTAATCAGTTTTGAATAATTAGTCTGGTAGTAGTAGCGACAGAACTGATTATCAGAGGGTAATATCCTTTTCTCTTATCACTGGTGTAACATGCTTTGAATTATGTTTACTAAATTAATCTTATATTACAGCTTTGTTACCTGTGGATACATTGCTATGTTGTTATTCAAGTTGTCACCTGAAGAATCTCTAAAAGACCCATTATATTTTGTGCTCGCGAGACATCACAACAGGTATTGAACTGCAAATCTATTTTCTCTTTGTGTTATGTTATCAATGATAACTTATCATGACTCTCATCAATAAATGTGTTAATTAGGATGTATAGTTCTAATTTTATTTCTTGATGCGATATTCTGTTGTAATAGTAAAAGTAATTGTTACTGCTATAGGCTGCTGCATGCTGGGAATAATAATTTATGCGTATATCCTTGACGGATTTCCATCCTATGTGGAACTACTCGAACGGTAAACTTCTTTCACATTTCTGGGAAAACACACAACTTTTTTTGTGCGTGTGTGTTTAAAGAACTAAAAATCTGACATCAATCATTTCCCACAGGTGCATGATAGCAAATCTGATTGATCTCATTATCCACACTGTGGTTTTCTCTGTATGTCTCCATTCATCAATGTATCTATATTTTAATTAATTTCATGTATTACATCTTAATTTATCTTCCCAAGAAGAATAAATAAGTGTTGATCGATCTTTAGGTATGGATAGCATATAAGGAATCAAGTTGGATAAAAGCTTTACTTTGGATACTTTTACTTGTATGTTTTAGTGGGTGAGTATTTATCAAAACTAAATCACCAAAGTAAGTTCATTTACTTCCATGCTTGTGGGACATGAATATTAGTTGCTTTAATAAAACTGCATTTGTCGAAACCATACAAGTTCTGCGCATATATATCAATTTTCAACATTACAAGGTCTCACTCTTGTGGGTCACTTATTTTGATAGTTTTCTGATGATTATGTAATGTTGTTTCTTTTTGGCAGCATTGGCATGTGTGTATACATAATACGTGAATTGTTCTATCTTTCACCTGGGCAACCTATTTCCTTTATACTTTTCAACAGAAATAACAGGCAAGTCCAACAAAGAATTTCTAATTTTTTTATATTCTTGTGTATATCAATGACATACCATTATACATTGATTGGATTCCCATGTTTTTATTGTCCAAGTTGCAATGCAATCACTATTTGGTGTGTTGTTGTTCTGTGTTTAGACAATGATGAAATACCTGTGTTGGTTTTGGTTGGTTTTGACGTGGTTACCATCTATGGTTAGCAGCGACAACCAAACACACGTTCGAGCCTGATTATCGTGGTAAATTACGCGCGCAACGCGCGCAGATGATACATCCTAGTTAACTAAACAAGTTATAGTCAAAGTTGGTCAAAACCAATTTTACAATAATTAGTTCCGGTATAAATCAATCTAGGGGTGTTGATAAACCTAACCTATAAAACCAGTTAAATAGTTTGAAACGAAAAGGATAGTTTTTATAAAACTTTAGTTTTAAATTATAAAGATAATTAAAAGCTAAATATATCAGATAAACTAATTAAATATGATTTATGAAATAACTCATTAATTTAAATTTTGTTTGGTTTTTAGAATTTAAAAATTAGAAGCATTATTTTGTTAAGAAAACATAGAAAATTGTCGTTGTGATCTTTATTTAATTGTCTACGGCTTCGGGACTCCTAACTCATATAGTTTTATCTCTGGTCGGTTAACCATTCAAAATGTGCTCTAGTGGAGACGGGTTATGTCGTGTTGATGGTGACAATAGTGGTTGTAGAAGTTGTAGTGATTTCAAATTATGTTAGTGGTAAGAGAAGTAGAAAATTCAATTTGTGTAGTTAAATGCTTTAGCTGTATGAAAAAAATGTTCAATTACTTTAGTTGAGTAATATTTTAATTAATAGATCTAAAAGATTTATTGCATTTATTCACTAGTCCTTTTTGTCCCTTGTTTGATTCTTTTGTTTATATCTCATATGCTTGATGCCTTGATTAAACCACATATTTGGGATCTACCACAGTACTACCCATAGCACGTGAGTTGATCGATCTTATAATACTTTTTTCATATTAATATAAATCATGAACGGATTTTCTTCATATGATAAATTTAATATATCTTTGCATAAAAATGTTCTTTTTTAAACTTTCTGTTATATATATAAATAATATGGATGGTTTCTTTTGTATTACTAATAGTGACCGGACAAGAGTTGATAAAATCATAATTTAGGTGTTAATAAAGTGGCGTTCATGTTGTAAAACATTGAAACTAAAGAATATATGTAATGACAAGCATATAATATCATAACAAAATCTAGCTTTAAATAATTTGGAATGACTTCACGTTTTGAATCATCACATCAACAGAATACGAAAATAATGTATAGAGTTAACATTATATTATACACCTTAAACATACCTATCATGTTATTGATAAAACATTATCGTATTACCTTCTTTATGTCAAGTGCATCATATCATTTTTTCATAATATCTTCTATCACATCATCGTTATCTTACTATCTTGATCATAACATATGTTTTCATGCCAAACAAACCATTTTCTGTCTTATCATGACATGTTGTTTATTTATTTATGTTTATCATTTCATCATGTTATTCTTATCATACTCACATGGGTTTGTCCATTGTTTTTTCCATGTACTAACTAAATGGTACCCACGTGTAACAAAGAACCTAATAAGGGAATGTTCACTACCACAAACCTAGGTGAAGGAGTACATAAGCAACTCACAATTAATCTTTTATTAAATCTCATACAATCACATATCTATCCGCCCTTGGTCAATTGATACTTCTACAATTTTACCGGCTAAATTTTCATGTACCACCTCTAAGTCCTATCTTCTGGGAAATATTTGACTTGATTTCACCAACATCGATTTTTCCTTCTTTCTGTGTATCGTAAGTAGTAAAACTTAGACAAGATGGGTGTCATTTTATCACCTTTGATATAGCTTTTTTTATGTGAGCTATACAAGTTGCATCGTCTTCGTAGGTAATTGCTAGGTCCTTCTTTAAATGTATATATGCTTCAAGTATATGGTAAATCATTGACCTTAGTCATACGCATTTGCAACCGACAAAATTTAAGCTAGAAGTTCGAAATGGTTTGATGGTGTCGCTATAATAGTTTCTTTTGTCAACCTACAAGAAATCTTTGTGTCGTCATATGTGAATATGTAACGTGACTGAAATCATATTTTTTGTAGGTCTAATAAATATACAACATCACCATTCTCAACAAATATATCATTTTCTTGGTACATCAGATTAGGTCACGTTCCGCAAACATACCAATATATGTATTATTTCATCTAAATTTTTGTGTGTTGAGTTTGAACTATAATTCACTAGCACATATATAAATTGAGAACATAATATCAGGTCTTATGATATTTGCAAGATAAATTTCTATGTCGATCATGCTTAACTATGGACCGAGTATTTCTACACTCCCTTTTTGAAGACTTTGTAAGGATCCGTGTGTACTTCTAGCGATCAGATAATCATAGATGTGCTTGACAAATAAGCTTTGTCTATACTAAAACATGCCAAGCAATTTCTCGATGTAGTTCGACTAATGGAAAAATATACCATTACCCAGATATATATTTTAAGTATAAGATATATATTTTTGGCATGCCTAAGTTCTCCTATTTCATATTTTCTATTTATTAGTTTTGACTATTTCTTGTTTCTATTTCATCAACATAAACGTCTACTGTATTGAATATTGAGATTCATCTTTTAAAAAAAGAAATTTTATCCTGTTACATTATACTTTGTTAACAAAAATAAATCTCATCGTTATACAAAACAACAGTTTATACAATTAAATCTGTGTAAGTTCTTAGCTACAAACAAGATATCAAACTAAGAACTCAACAAGAACAAATACTAACCTGCAACAATGTGTTGCAGACTACAATCGATGAACCCAAACGTATGAACAAGAAGATGAGATGAACAACTCTTACTGGATTCTTCTCTAATGTGATTTTGGAGAAAACCCTAAAACGAGATCTGACCATCTGAATCTTCGAGAAGAAGATATCCTCTTATATACACACGTGCATATATCCAGGCAACTAGCTGGATCTTCAAGCCCAAGCCCACGAGCAGTGAATCTCAAAGCCCAATGAATATCCAATCCAAAGCCCAATGAATCTCAGAAATTATACTACAAAATAACCATAAAACTAAAATAAGTAAAACTATCTTATATCCAGTTGAATTAGATATAAAATGAGTATATATATTTTAACACTCCCCCTTAATTCAACTGAAAACACATCAAACAACTGCAACTTTGAACACAAAAAATCATGCTGCTGAGTGCCCAAACCTTTTGTAAACAAATCTGCAGGTTGATCATTAGTATCAATCTTAAAAATTTTAAAAAAACCAGAAACTACCTTTTCACGAAGAAAGTGTAAATCTATCTCAAAATGTTTTGTTCGATCATGAAAAACTGGGTTAGCTGCAATAAGAATTGCAGCCTTACTATCACAATATAATGGAACAGGTAAAACTTGAGACACATCCAAATCTTTTAACAATTTTAGTAACCATATTAACTCACAACCTGTAATAGCCATGGCCCTATATTCTGCTTCAGCAGATGACCTAGAAACTACAGGTTGTTTTTTACTTTTCCAAGACACAAGTGAATTACCCAGAAATATACAATACCCAGTTATACATCTACGAGTAGTAAGACACTTACCCCAATCAGCATCAGAATAGCCACGAAGACACAAATCAGAACTTTTAGAAAACAAATTACCTTTTCCTGGTGATTTTTTCAAATATCTCAAAAGCCTAAGAGCAACTTTCAAATGAGACTGAAGCGGTTTATGCATAAACTGACTTAAGCAACTGACTGTATACGCAATATCAGGTCTAGTAAGGGTAAGATATATTAACCTACCTATCAATTGCTGATAAACAGTAACGTTAGACAATTCAGAATCATCACAACCAGCATTCAGTTTATCTGTTATAATGACATTTTGCTCAATAGGAATACTGACAGGTTTAGCACCCAACATACCAAAGTCATTTAAAAGCTCAAGACAATATTTTCGTTGAGATAACACAAGACCATTATCAACATTAAAGACTTCTATTCCTAAGAAATACTTTAACTTTCCAAGATCTTTTATCTTAAAACTCTCACTAAGGAGCTGTTTTATTTTATTAAGCTCATTAACACAACTACCAGTTAACACAATATCATCCACATATACAAGCAATATGCAATATGATTATTACTATGTTTAACAAACAAGGAATAGTCATTTACACTTTGTTGAAACCCAATTTGTAAAAGAGTATTTGTAAGTTTTTCATTCCATTTACCAGGTGCCTGTTTCAACCCATATAAAGATTTAATCAACTTACACACTTTATTGGTTGAATCAGTAAAATACCCTTCAGGAAGAGACATATACACTTCCTCATCCAAGGACCCATATAAAAAAGCATTATTTACATCAAGTTGAAACAAACTCCAATTATTTTGAACAGCCAATGTAATTACACATCTAACTGTAACCATTTTAACCACTGGACTAAATGTTTCATCAAAATCTAGACTTTCCTTTTGACTATATCCCTTAGCAACTAACCTTGCTTTATATCTTTCAATCTCTCCATTTGATTTATATTTAATTTTATATAGCCATTTACATCCAACAGGTTTTCTACCCTTAGGTAAATCAGTTAAAACCCATGTTTCATTCCTAATTAAAGCTTCCATCTCTTCATTCATTGCCAACACCCAATTATGGTCAACAGAAGCTTCCTTATACGTCCTAGGTTCATAACTCTTACTAAGAGATGAAACAAAACATAAATTTTCAGAAGACAGGTTTGAATAATTCATAACCTTTTCTAAACCAAATTTTACTTTTCCTTCAATCACATAGTCACTATATTTTCTGGGAACCACAGATTTTCTACTAGATTTCCTTAGTAGATCACCCTCAGATACATTATCCTTATCATAAGACAAGTTGGTAGTCTCAATGTGTCCATAGTTATCACAAAGCTCTTCTGGTTCAAAGCTTCCATTCTCACCAGTAACAGTATCTGTTCTGGTAGTATCTGTTTTATGAACAGTACTGGGAGAAGGGAACTCCAAATCCTCAGAATTAACTTGTGTACTAGGACCTTGAGAACTACTACTGTCATCAGGATTTGTTTTATTTTCATCATTGGGAGGCATCTGGTTCTCAGAAGTATTATCAAAATCAAACACATTTAAGCTATCTAAGAACTGATTATTAGTAGGAAAGTATTCTTTAAGTTTAAAAGGATATATATCTTCACAGAACTTCACATCACGAGATTCAATAACAGATTTCTTTTCCAAGTCCCACAGCTTATAACCCTTCTTATTATTTGAATACCCTATTAATACACACTTATTAGCTCTACTTTCAAACTTATGTGTTGGATTTATATTTGTAGAGAAACATAAACACCCAAAATTCCTAAGATGATGTAAAGAAGGCTTAGACTTAAACAGTAATTGATATGGAGACAAACCACTGAGCACAGAAGATGGAATTCGATTGATAAGATATGTTGCTGTAAGAACACATTCAGACCACATATTCACAGGTAACCCCCCTGAAACAGAAGAGATCTAGCGGAATTAAGCAAATGTCTATGTTTTCTTTCTACAACTCCATTCTGCTGAGGTGTATAAGCACAAGAAGTTTGATGTATGACACCTTTTTATTAAAAAAACCTTGAAGTTGATTGTTTATAAACTCAGTACCATTATCTGATCTACAAACTTTTATTCGTTTTTCAAATTGAGTCTCAATTAAGTTAAAGAAGCTTTCAATGTTAGAAAACACTTCACTTTTAGACTTAAGCATATATACCCAAACAGCCCTAGAATAATCATCAACTATAGTCAGAAAATATTTAAACCCATCATGACTAGTTACCTTAAATGGACCCCATGAATCAAAATGAACCAGTTCACCTATTTCTGTAGATGTATGTTCACTGTTTGAAAATGAAACTCTAGTTTGTTTAGATTTATGGCATATTTCACATTTTTTGGACAGATCATTATAATTCAACTTTAGTTCAGGTTTCAAGACACTTAAGACTTGATCTGATGGATGCCCCAATCTACTGTGCCATAAATCAGCAGAAACAGAGCAGGCAAGCATACAAGAATTAACACAGTGTTCACCTTGTTTGTTTACACTATCCAGAATATACAACCCATCTACAGCTTTACCAGTCATCACAAGTTTCTTTTGTTCTAAGTCCTGAATATAGCAATGAGAATCAGTAAACAAACACCACAAGTTATTTTCTCTTGCCATTTTATTCACAGACAGAAGGTTCATGCAGTATTCAGGAACAACCAACACATCATTAAGAACTAGATTATCTGTTAACTTGAGGTTGCCAATTTGAGAAATTGAAGCTTTGGTTCCATTAGGATGACCAACAGTCAAGTTTAATTCAGAAACATCTAATAAGTTTATCATATTATTTGTTGATACAGACATGTGTTGATTAGCACCTGAGTCTACTATCCAATTTTCCTTAGAAACAATCTGTTTATGACTGTGAGAGCTGTTAGCTAACTGGAATAGATTTGTATTGAGGCACATACCAGCCATGTTAGCCTTTGGAGAACCAACTGGATTGTGCTCAGATATAAGTGACATGATTTTACTTATCTGTTCAGCTGTAAAAGGTTGAGACATTACAGAATTAGTAGAACCACTAGTTTCTACATTACTGGAATTGTTTTGAGCCCTTTGAACATTTGACTTCTTTTTATAATTTGGAGGGTAGCCAACAATTTCATAGCATTTATCTATTGTATGCCCAGTCAAATTACAGTGAGAACATTTTTGACCTTGGCCTTTATTTTGTTTCTTTTTATTTTCAACAAATTTAGACACAAAAGCAGAGACTTGAGTCTTTCCTTGATTATTTATTCCCCTATGTGATTCTTCAGAAGATATTATAGCAAAAGCATTCTTTACAGTAGGTAAAGGTTCCTTAGACAGAATAGTAGTTCTAATTGGTTGATAGACATCATCAAGGCCCATTAAGAATTGCATTAGTTTGAGTTGTTGATTATGAGCAGTGATTTTTGTGGAGGCATCACAAGTGCAGGTAGGTAAATCTGATAGTATGTCATATTGTCTCCACATGGAGTTAAGTTTGTGATAGTAATCTGACAGAGATTGACCATTTTGGCTAATAGAATTTATTTGCTTATGTAAGTTATATAGAACAGATCCATCAACTTTACTATAGGTTTCTTTAAGCTCATTCCACACATCAGATGCAAGTTGAGAGAATATTTGACCAACATATAACTCCTCAGATATTGAGTTGAGTATCCAAGACAGAACAACTGAATTACAACGATCCCATTGATTTGACAAAACAGGGTCATTGGTTTGTTTTTTACAAGTGCCATCAAGAAAGCCTACTTTATTTTTTACAGATAGGGCAAGCTTTATTGATTTTGCCCAGACAGTGTAATTTTCTGTTCCTTTCAACTTTATGCTTATTAGAGAGAGGTTATTAGTGTCACTTGCATGAAGATATAAGGGATTACTAAAGTCCAAGTTATTAATTTGTGTTCCATCACTTGTTTGTATTGCAAACTCAGCCATTTATGAGAGATATTTAAAGAACAATCACTTACAATCACAGCAAGAATCACACAGATCAGATGTACAGATACAGATAAAACAAGAGTATACACAGCACAGGATCAAAGAGCCACACAGTAAGATGATACAGCAATCATACACTCAATCACCTGGACTCAATTGGTACAGGGACAACGAAGCCTATCCAGGGACCAGATTCCAAGACCATTCTTAATGGTGGCTGGACAAGTATAGATAGGGAGTTGTATTTTTCCCAAATCCCAATTGATCAGGTGAACATATACACAATTACACAGACAGCCCCAATGAATAACACCACACAAAACCACCAGACTTATTTACAAACAGGGATATAACAACAAGAAATATGACAAGAAATAGAAATAAGGAGGGTAAGGGACCCTTATCTATAGTCCAAGTATTGACACTAATGGGCAGTTGATTCCCGTATGTTAATACTCCCACGGAAACTCATTAGTGAAGGGACTTGCTACAGAATAGGGTGAGAAGACTTACAGTGATATAGCACACACCAAATATGACTGAACCTTCAGCCCACTTGTGGAGATGCTTCACAGAGCCACAAAATATCTCAAGCAACCAAATGTACGTTGTTTGACACGAGTTTTTTGTTTTCAGCGGAAGACGATTATATGATTCAATGACATAGAGAACATGAATCAGACCCAGGGTATAACAAACACACACACATGAATCTAGGTTTGGATATTAGTGTGTTATTCGAACCTGAGTTCTTGTAGGTAGATCAGATCTAAATCGATCTGATACAGATGCAAGAACCCTTAGGGTTTTGATCTAAATCGACGTTTTAAGATTCAACGGGAGATGAGATCAGTATAGATCTGGTGTCACTTTTCAAGGACACATATGAGGATATCTGAAATCACCTTGACAATCTCGTTCTATTAGGGTTTATTGAAAACTGAGTTTTATGAATAAAACGATGTATCAAGAGCAACGAGGCTCTGATACCATGTTAACAAAAATAAATCTCATCGTTTATACAAAACAACTGTTTATACAATTAAATCTGTGTAAGTTCTTAGCTACAAACAAGATATCAAACTAAGAACTCAACAAGAACAAATACTAACCTGCAACAATGTGTTGCAGACTACAATCGATGAACCCAAACGTATGAACAAGAAGATGAGATGAACAACTCTTACTGGATTCTTCTCTAATGTGATTTTGGAGAAAACCCTAAAACGAGATCTGACCATCTGAATCTTCGAGAAGAAGATATCCTCTTATATACACACGTGCATATATCCAAGCAACTAGCTGGATCTTCAAGCCCAAGCCCACGAGCAGTGAATCTCAAAGCCCAATGAATATCCAATCCAAAGCCCAATGAATCTCAGAAATTATACTACAAAATAACCATAAAACTAAAATAAGTAAAACTATCTTATATCCAGTTGAATTAGATATAAAATGAGTATATATATTTTAACATACTTATACCCTTATTTTTCAAGATAATTATAAAGTCAGTTGTACATCAGGAATGAGATCACTTGAGGCTATATAATTAAGATTTCTTGAGTTATATGGCACACATATCTAAGAGTACTGATTTTATGCTTCATAAACGTTTAGATATTTTCATGTTGTTGTCATTTCCAAATGTTTCACACAAATATGTTGTGATGATATCCATAAGTTTCAAGAGAACTGTTGTAGTGGAGAGTATTCATAATTGTTGAAATATATATGACAATTTTATAGTTTGTTCTTGTTTATTTGTTTTAATTTTGTTTTTTGTTTGTATGAGGAATTTGGGCTGCTAGCTTGCTGGGCTTAATGCTGATCAGAATGTGGGCTAAGCTGGGCTTGTTGCTAATGTCAATTGGGCTAGGGTTCTCCTCCTTATATGCAGCAGCTGTGTGCAGCTGCTGTGATTCATTCAACAACATCAATATTTCTCATTTTGTTCATTGCTCCTCCATTTTTAGGGTTTTATAGATCTGTCTATTTTCTTCAGTCTGGGTTATCACTTTGATAGTTCCAGATCTGTATTTGCTTTCATTGTTATTGATTCACCATTCTACTGTGAATCTGTGGTTATTCATTGTTCAACATATACATTGTTATCTTTGGACTTTGAAGATGTTATAGTCTATATCTGATACCATTTTTGACATGGTATCAGAGCTTTGAGGTTGACCTCTCGATTCTGGTTCTTGCGACATAAGATTCATCGATTGTGATTGGGGTTATCGATCTCCTGAAACCCTCGGTTCTGTATCGCTTCCGCATCTCATTCTTGACCGACGACAAACTGATTCATCATTATCCCGCTTCGTCGGTTGGAGGCAAGACTGATTCTTCTAAAACACCCTGGTCATCTCTTGCAACCCTAGAAGGTTGCGTTGCGAAACCGGCTACCATTGGTCTGCATCTCTGTGGTATTCTGTCGGTGACTACAACCCTTGAAGGTTGTAAGTCACTTGACCTGCTTTGGATTACCCAATCTTTGGGTTGCTCGCACTGTGAGGATATCTCTTTCCATTGTCTCACTTTATTTCTCATTGTTTAGTCTGATTTAAGCATATTTGGCTAGGTTAGGAGTACCAGCATCTGTTATCTTCAGGGAGCCTAACTCCCTGGTTTGTGTGTTGTTGTTTTGATTCTTTATATGATTCTGTGTGCATCACTTGCATGATTTGTTGTGTGTTGAATTACATACTTGGTTATTCCTTGATCTACCACTATACTGGTGTGAAAACCTGGCTCTAACCTTGCTATGTATTCTGTATGTGTGACTTGTGTCTCATTCTTACCTGTTGATTCTATGGCTGAACATTCATCCATGACTGTTACTGATACTCTGGTGAGTAAGTTGGACTCGATCCCGTTATATCTTCACCCAAGTGAATCAAGTTGTCTAACTATAATTACTATAAAACTGAAAGGAACTGAGAACTACACCATCTGGGCCAATTCTATGAAACTTGGTCTTCAAGCATAAAACAAATTAGGATTTATAGATGGAACCTGTAAAAGGCCCAAAGATGATGAAGTTCTTAGTTCTCAATGGGATTGTTGTAACTCTGTTGTGCTAACTTGGATTCTTAATTCTATATATGAAGAACATTATGTTGGTCAAGTCTATTCCAAACTTGCCTCTGAAGTTTGGACTGATTTGAAAGAAACATATGACAAAGTTGATGTGTCTGTTGTTTTCAATCTTTTTTAAAAAATTAATTTTGTCACTCAAAATGGATCATCTGTTGCTGAATACTACCATAAACTCAACACTATGTGGAAACAATTTGATGCAATGGTTCAATTACCCACCTATATTTGCAATGCCTCTAAAGAATTTAATGATTTTAATCAAATGATAAAATTAATGTAATTTCTAATGGGTTTGGATGATATTTTTCAACCTGTTAGAACTAACTTGTTAACAAGAGAACCACTTCCTACTATTAAAACTGCTTTTTCAATAATCTCTAGAGAAGAGTCATATAAAACATCTAGTGGTGCATCTAAAACTCAAAATGTTGGCTTGTGTCCAAATTAAACCAACCTAATGAAAATAAAAAAAGAAGCAGTAGAGGTCCAAACCCTAATCTGAAATGCAGCCATTGCAACAAAATTGGTCACACTGTGGAGAGATGTTTTGAAATTGTTGGTTACCCACAAGGATATAAACCGAGAACTAACTCTGGGTCAAAAAACACAACTTCTCATAACTCTAAAATGGAAAAAACAGACCCCAACTCAAGTTGTATGCCCTCTCTAAACTCTGTGTCACTAACCCCTGAGCAGGTCTCACAGCTCTTAGGCCTGCTGAACAACAAGTCAAATGAAAAACTCAAAATCCTAACTTTGGAAGTAATAAAATGAACTCATGAAATACAAGTTTTAATAATCTTGATTGTTTCTCTTCTAATATATGGAATGGATGGGTTATTGATTCAGGGGCCAACCAACACATGGTGATTTCTGAAAACAACCTAACTAATATTGTTGGAGTGTCCAATTTTAATATCACTGTAAAACACCCAAATGGTACAAATGCATTAGTCACTAAAATTGGAAACCTTAAACTATATGAAGGCGTCATTCTCACTGATGTGCTTGTTGTCCCTGAATATAATGTAAACCTTATGTCTGTCCATAAGTTAGCTAAGACCAACAACTTGAGAGTGTTTTTTGATGAGTCAAAATGTTATATTCAGGATTTGCTCACCAAGAAAATCCTGGTGACTGGTAATCAAGTTGATGGTCTGTACTTGTGTGGAAACTCATCTAAAATAAACAAGGTGTGTCTTAACAGTTCTCTTCCTTCCACCCTGTGGCACTCTAGACTGGGTCACCCCTCTGACCATGTCCTAAAGGTCCTTAACCTGCCCTTCAACCTTAATGACAGTCAAAAGGAACCCTGTGAAGTTTGTCATAAGGCCAAACAATACAGAGAACCTTTTCCCTCAGTGAACATAAAACTAAACATGTGGGCGAATTAATTCATCTAGATGTTTGGGGTCCTTATAAAATCCAAAGTAGAGAAGGGTATAAATTTTTCCTAACTGTTGTTGATGACTTTTCAAGGGCTGTTTTGGTTTACTTGCTAAAACATAAAGATAAGACTGTCCAAAACTTTGAAAACTATTACAACATGATAAAAATTCAATTTGGTCATTCTATAAAGGGTATAAGAACAGACAATGGTACTAAATTCATAAATCAATCTATGACTAAACTCATTCATCAATATGGCATAATTCACCAAACAACATGCACTTATACCCAACAACAAAATGGAATTGTTGAGAGGAAACATAGACACCTTTTAAATGTTGCCAGAACCTTGCTGTTTGAGGCTAGTATTCCTACTAGATTTTGGTCTGATTGTATTCTAACTGCTGCCTACTTAATTAACAGGACTCCCTCATCTGTCTTAAATAGTAAGTCCCCATATGAGATCATGTTTGGCTTTGCTCCTTCCATTAATCACCTTAGAGTATTCGGTTGTCTTTGCTTTTGCACTGTCTTAAATAATCACAATAAGTTTAGTAGCCATGCTGAAAAATGTGTATTTTTCGGATACTCCCCGTTTAAAAAAGGTTACAAAGTATGGAGTCTCGACTCAAAAACAATTTTTTTCTCTAGGGATGTGAAGTTCTATGAATCTATTTTTCCTTTCAAATTTAACTCCCCTTCGGCTGTAAGTAATATTGAGTCTACCAAAAATCATTTAAATTTATTTGAAGTGTTTGAGCAAAATCAACATAATACTCACACTCATAATCCGATTACGGGTTCAAGTGAAAGTGAGGCAGAGTTTATGCAGCCTCATCTTGGTGAACGCAGTATGGCTGAGTCCAATTTTGAAAATTGTGACAATGGTAATAATATCTCTCCTGAGGGAATCAATGAACCTTCTGTTGGCCCTCAAGGTCTGTTAGAAATAGAACTTTGCCAAAAAACCTTGATGACTTTATAATTGAGGGAAAAGTAAAATTTGGAATGGAGCGTGTTGTTAATTACTCTAATCTTTCTGCTGATAATAAATAGTTTTGTCACTGCTTTAAACAAATCTAGTGAGCCCAAGCACTACCATGAATCCAACCATGATATTAATTAGGTTAATGCCATGAATGAGGAAATGAATGCCTTAAACCGTAATCACACATGGGACCTTGTTGAGTTATCTCCTAATAGAAAACCCATAGGCTGCCGTTGGTTATATAAAATTAAATATAAGTCGTTTGGAGAAATAGAAAGGTATAAAGCCCGTCTTGTTGCCAAGGGTTATAGTTAAAAGGAAGGGATTGACTTTGATGAAACATTTGCTCCCGTGGTAAAAATGGTGACTGTCCATTGTGTTATTGCCTTATCTGTTAAAAATAATTAGCCTCTATTTCAGCTAGATATTAATAATGCTTTTCTGTATGGTAACCTAAATGAAGATGTTTACATGAAATTACCTGATGGGTACTTCTCTGAAAATGAGTCTAGAGTTTGTAAACTAAATAAAGCTTTATATGGTCCAAAACAAGCTCTCAGAATGTGGAATGAAAAACTTGTTGGTGTTCTCTTAGATATTAGGTTTGTGCAAAGCAAATGTGATTATTCCTTATTTGTCAAATCTGATAAATCTCACTCTATTGCTCTCCTTGTGTATGTGGATGATAAAATTATGACTGGAAATGATATCAAGGAAATAGATAATGTTAAGTATCTTCTTATATCAAAATTTTTTATTAAAGATCTTGGTGTGCTAAAATATTTTTTGGGCATTAAAGTTGTTAAAATAATAATGGTAACGCAAGTATTGTATGGAATTACTTGCTGAATATGGGCTGAGTGGATGTAAACTTGTTACAACTCCTCTTGAGCCTCATTATGAGCTTATGAATATGTGTTCAAAGGATGAGTCTAAACTTAAAAATGTTACTGCATATCAGAAACTTGTTGGTAAATTAATCTACCTATCTCATACTAGACCTGATATATGTTATGCAGTTCATTTTTTAATTCAATACATGCACTGTCCTTCTCACACTCACTTTCAAATTGCTTTACGTGTTCTTCGTTACCTTAAATCTGCCCCTGGATAAGGTATTTTAATCAGCAAGAGTGACAGCCTTAATCTGTCTGTGTTTACTGATTCTGATTGGGGTAAATGCCTTATGAGTCAGAAATCCATTACTGGTTTCTGTATTCTCATGGGTAATAATATTGTGTCATTGAAAAGTAAGAAGCAAAGTACTGTATCTCGCTCCTTAGCTGAAGCTGAATATAGAGCGATGTGTGCTGCTACATGTGAAGCTATCTGGCTTGTTAATCTGATGTCTGAGTTAAATGTTCATATATCTTTGTCAATTCCTCTATTTTGTGATAATAGTGTTGCTATTTCTATTGCAGCTAACCCTGTGTCTCATGATCGCACAAAACACTTTGAACTTGATTTATACTTCTTAAGAGAAAAGATTGCTAATGGTTTTATTAAAACTGTTTCTACTAAAACATCTGATCAATTTGCTGATATTTTTACAAAAGGTTTGCCTGTAAAGCAATATAATTTCTTACTCGATCAGCTTAGTATGTTTGATCCATTTGGGCTATAAAATTGAGGGGGGGTTGTTGAAATATATATGTCAATTTTGTAGTTTGTTCTTGTTTATTAGTTTTAATTTTGTTTTTTTGTTTGTGTGAGGAATTTGGGCTACTAGCTTGCTTGGCTTAATGCTTATCAGAGTGTGGGCTAAGCTGGGCTTGTTGCTGATCGTATGGGCTTGCTGATGTCGATTGGGCTAGGGTTCTCCTCCTTATATGCAGCAGCTGTGTGCAGCTGCTGTGATTCATTCAACAACATCAATATTTCGCATCTTGTTCATTGCTCCTCCATTTCTAGGGTTTTATAGATCTGTCTATTTTCTTCAGTCTGGGTTATCACTTTGATAGTTCCAAATCTGTATTTGCTTTCATTGTTATTGATTCACCATTCTACTGTGAATCTGTGATTATTCATTGTTCAACACATACATTGTTATCTTTGAACTTTAAAGCTGTTATAGTCTACATCTGATACCATTTTTGACAATAATCATTACTTGGTCTTAATTTGATCAATACAACGCCATGTTGAACATCAAGGCTTCATGCAAAACATGGCAATTTGTATCTCATTAGAATTCATCTAGCGATTAATTATACTCATTTAACTACTTATTCAACTAAACAATTTTATGTTCATAATTATCTTGATAGGCATACAACAGTTGTTAAAAGTTTAAGATGTAAATTCTTTAATTAAGATGTGAATTCTCATCTGTTATCTATGTGCTTGTTCTTAATATGATATTTTTGAAACAATAACTCTCAATTGTATGACTTGAACCAATAACTAGGATAATTAATTTTAAGGAGCTAAATGACTTGTATAAGATAATTTTAAGGTCTCTATGGACCATAAAATATCAAAATGATCCACATGAAAGATTGATATGTTCATATATATCCTTCATTTTTTCAAAGAACCAGGGAAAGATTTTATCACGCTTTAGTCGTTTGTTTTCAAATGGTCTAATAACAAATTTTCCAAAAGATCATCAGCATGGATGAGTCTTTTAGTAGAAAGATTTTATGTTATTAAGGGAGGCGAGGTTAATTTTGGCAATTTTGATTATCACCTTGATTAAAAGACTACTTGGGTGACCTATAATTATAATTACTCAACATATTTGATTTCATGAGATTTATTTTTTGTACAATATAATATAGTTGGTAAAGACTCTAGTTTTTATAATATGTCTTCATGGTCATTATTATTATTCATAAAGTGGAGATGGTTGACATAACTCAAAGTGAGTGCATGCTAATATATATATATATATATATATATATATATATATACATATACATAAATAAAATACAGTGAACCTACATAGAGAACAATACAATATACAACATAAGTCCCTAACAAATGTTGAACTTGTCTAATATCCCCCCGCAAGCAGAAGGGGGTGGACCGAGTCAGAGTTGACGACGGAAGAACTCAAACTGAGGGTGAGGGAGACCCTTTGTAAAAATATCCGTAACCCAAAGCTTGGTAGAGACGAATCGTGTGTGAAGCTTCCCAGATAAGACAAGTTCACGTATAAAGTGATAGTCCAAATCAATATGTTTGGCCCTCTTATGAGATACATGATTCTGAGTGAGAAACAACTCACTTTTATTATCACAAAGTAGAGTAAGGCGACCCGGGGGAAGCGCATGTAACTCCCGCAATAGATGAGTAATCCTAATAATTTCTGCAGCAGCATTGGTCATGGCCTGGTATTCAGACTCATAGCTGGAACGTGAAACTGTGGGAAGTTTCTTGGCACTCCAGGAAACAAGGTTACCACCCAATAATATGGAGCAACCATACGTCGAGCGATGACTCTCAATGCAGCGCGCCCAGTCAGCATCCGAGTAACCAAGAATGGAGATATCGGGATTCCTTAAAAAAGTGAGACCAAAAGCTGGGGTACCTTTGACATATCAAAGGATCCTCTTCAGTTGTTGAAAGTGTTGCATAGTTAGGTGTTGCATAAACTGGCTAACTTGATTAACAACATAAGAGATGTCTGGCCTCGTGATGGTTAAGTATTAAAGTGCTCCCATAAGAGAGCTGTAGAGTGTGGGATCCGAACACGGTTCCCCAGTAGCCGAGAAAACCTCCTTTGTTGAAAGTGGGGTGTGAACCGGTTTGGAGTCAACCATTTGAGCTCAATCAAGGATATCTAAAGCATACTTGGATTGACTTAGGAACAGACCGTCATCAGTGTAGGCAACTTCGAGATCAAGAAAGTAACTTAATTTCCCAAGATCTTTGATAGCAAACTCGTGATGTAGTCTTGATGAATTTATTCATTACATCTTCTTGATTACCTGTAAGAATTAAGTCATCAACATACACGAGAAGGTACATGATACAAGCATCGTGTTTGAATATGAACAAAGACGTGTCCGCTCGACGGCATGAAAAACCATTGCTTAAAAGAGAAACACTAAGTCGATGAAACCACGCACGTGGTGCCTGCTTAAGACCATACAAAGCTTTATTTAACCGACAAAACATGATTGGGAAAGCGAGAGTCAATAAAGCCGGGTGGTTGTTGCATATACACAAGTTCATTTAGGTGCCCATGGAGAAAAGCATTATTAACATCAACTTGACGTAAGCTCCATTTATTAAGGACAACGATGGATAGAACCACCCGAATGGTAGAGGCTTTAACAACCGGACTAAACATGTGTGAGTAATCAATGCCTGGAACTTGGCTAAAGCCTTGGGCTACAAGGCGAGCCTTGTAACAGTCAATGGTGCCGTCGGAGCGGTATTTGATTTGATACAGCCACTTGGAACCAACAACGTTGTGATTGCTTGGACGTGGTACCAATGTCCACGTCTTATTGTTATAGAGGGCAGTAATTCTTTGTTTATAGCATCTAACCAATGGGAATGTTTGGCAGCAGACTTAAAACCTTTAGGTTCAGAATTGGCAAAAGAGCTTTATAGAGGGTGTGGGTTTGGATGTGTGCAAGATCCGTATGATGTTTTGGTTTGAAAATGCCGGCCTTGGAACGAGTAAGCATGGGATGGGAGGGGTGCGGTAGGGATGTGGGAGGGGAAGGTGGGGGCGTAGGGTGAACAGGAATGGGTGAGGTGGGTCCAGTAGGGTAGGGGCTGGTAGGCATGTGGAAGTCAACCGAAGAGGGGGTGGAGAGATGCTGAACATCAGGAACGGGCTTAAGTCTGGATGTGGTGGTGGGCTGTGAAGGTGTGTTAAAGGTATTTTGGGCTTCATCTGAGTGAATGGGTTGAGGTGGAGGGTTATTGTCTTCAATGGTTGAAGGGATGGGTTGGGCTGTGGTAGGTGGATTGGTGTAAACTGTAGGTGGTTGGCTATTATGGGTGGGTTGTTGGTATTAGTGACAGGTCCAGGATGTACATCTGAAGAATCATAAAAAGGACCACATGTAGAATTAGGGAGGCTAGGAGGAGGGCCTTGTAGAGGCTGAGATTTTATGGTGGTAGGGCCGGCTCCAAGATGTTATGAGAGGGAGTTGATGGTCAAGGTTGATAGAGGTATCACCCTTGAATGGAAACTGAAATTCATAAAATCGCGCATGACGAGTAACGTAGGTGCGAGAGGTGGCAGGGTCAAGACATTTAAAACCTTTGTATTGAGAATTATAACCCATAAAAGTGCATGGAACACTTCTGGGCGACAACTTATTAAGTGAATAGTCTCGAGTATAGGGATAGACACGACACGCAAAAGGATGAAAGTTATTATAAATTGGTTTTGTTGAGAATAGAAGTTCATATGGAGATAACCAGTTTAGTGTCTTGGACGGTAATTGATTAATGGTGTAAGTAGCCGTGCTAAATGCCTCCACCCAAAAATTTGACGGGTGTGGGCATTAAATAGCATTGCTAGACCAGTTTCAACGATGTGGCGATACTTGCGTTTAGCTCGGCCATTTTGTTGAGGTGTGTATGGACATGACACACGGTGGAACGTGCCATTTGTAGAGAGTACATCATGAACGGTTTGATTTAAGAACTCTGTGCGTCCATCGCTCTGGAAGTTTTCAATTTTGGTTTCAAATTGATTTGAACAAATTTTATAAAAGTAGATAAGACCTCATAAAAATCATTTTTACGTCGTAGAGGATAGAACCATGTAAAACGAGAATAATCGTCGACAAATATGACATAATAGCGATAGTTTTCAATGGATACAACCGGGGAGGGTCCCCACAAGTCGCAATGTATTAAGTCTAGTGGCTTGGAGCCATGTTTATCATTATTTGTGAAAGGTAATTTATGACTTTTAGACATAGCACAAGATGAACAAATATTCAGTTTGGGAAGAATAGATGTAACATGTAAGCATCCCAATTTATTCATGCGAATCAAAGTGTCAAAAGATGCATGGCCTAAACGTAAATGCCATAACTCAAAAGAGGCCTTCAAAGGGTTACTTGAAGTAGTAGACAACGCAACGGGACTCGAATGGAGGACATAAAGTCCATCTTCACACCGACCTTGAGCTAGGATTTGCTTCGTGAGACGGTCCTGAATATGAAACGTGGGATAGGAAATCACAACATCCAAATTGTTATCATTAGTTAGTTTGCTAATAGAAAGAATATTATGTTTTAAATGTGGAACAGTAAGAACATTTTTCAAATGAATATAGTTGTGAAGTGTAGTATGGCCAACGTGTGAGATGGGGAGAGAATTACCATTGCCAAAGGTTACACGGTTAGAGCCGGAGTAAGGGGTCGATTAATTTATCAAGGTAATGGGTAGAACCAACCATGTGGTCCAAAGCACCAGAGTCAACAAACAGTCTCGAAAGACATGGATTGTGAAGTATAGTTGGCAAGGTTTGGGCAGGAGTTAGCATAATGTCCGTCCCGGTGACATAGTTGACCGTGTGGGCTTCGGTGACCGCGACCGCGATCACCATGAGAACCGCCACGAGGAAACCGATCTCCACGCCCCGCGAAATGGGTGAGTTTGTTTTGTTGAGCGGAGAAGGCAACCGGCAGGGTTGGGGTTCCATGCATGTATGGAGCGAAGGAAGAGCTCATGACTTTCGGCTTGAACAAGGAGATCCCGAAATGAGGAGGCAGGTTTGGAGGTTCGAACCGCAGTGGAAAAAGTCTCAAACGAAGAACCGAGACCACAAAGGAACCAGTGGACCTTGTCGGTATCATCAACCGGGTGTCCAATTGCAGAAAGTTGGTCGCAAAGGCCTTTAAATTTGCGTCCAAACTCGGGAACAGTAGAAGAACCTTTAGCCAAAAGGCGAAGTTGGTCCCGGAGATGATGAACACGTTCGACAGATGTATTACTGTAGGCGTTCTCTAATGTAATCCAGATATACAACATAAGTCCCTAACAAATGTTAAACTTGTCTATTAATAGTCATACTTGTCATATGTTTTTTGAAGCTATATAGTATTGTTACAGTCATGTTTCAATGTGATAACCATTTAGCTGAATATCTTTAAAACTAAATAAGTTTCGTTAGAACATAGAGAATATAGTGCATTGTTTATTAATAACTTAGTTATCATGAGTATAAGATGATCCAGGGCCGGCCCAACAGTATTATAGCCCAATGTTAGGGCTTTGGCCTCCCACAATCAAAGGGCCTTCATTTTTTGATTTTTGACCCATGTTCCATTGGTATTAGATGTTCCATCGACCATCGACGTTTCCACTTCTGCACTTCATCTTCATTCTGGTTCAGACTTCAGACCAAGCGGCACAGCTTCCCCAAACCCCAATGAGCATCGATCTTCACGGACGACTTTTAATTTCGGTTTCACGCTGACTCTCGAGATCATCAAGCGGCACAGCTTCAAGCCTTCAAGTATGGATTCTCTGCGAGTAGTTCTGTCCAACTGTGCCCTTCTGAGTGTTGCCCGTCATCAATTATCGATAATGATGATTAAATGATTGATGATTGATTTAATTGTGAAATACTAACAATTGTTCATCTTCATGTAGGGTTTATGGATTATGATCTTCAACAGATTCAACAGATCTTACGGAAGTAATATTATTTACGGAAATTGCTTTTGAGCGTAGTGATAATACGGTAGCTGTCGGAGATAATATTATTTACCGGCTTCATGGCGGAGGGTTCATGTGAGAGCTAATTTCTTCTTCGTGATGAAACTTCACTCGGTGATGGAGTTCGTATGTTTTTGTATTTTGTGGCGCTTGCTTATTGTTTCATTGGATTATCGGCGATAACTGCGAGGTTTTTCTGATCGAAGGAGCATGTTGTTCAGCAGACTCGAATGGTGGTGAAGGTAGATTCTGTTAGTAATACGAAAATTGTTAAGCATGAGAAGGTGTGGAACTTTACAATTGCGGATATATCTCTGCTGGCTTTTGGAACTAGCTTTCCGTAGATCTCTTGGCTACCATTGACGTGATTCGGGATATTGGTGAACTCTATGCTAGAGGTTAGTAGTTGATTCAGTTTATGTGACAATCATTTGCATATTGAAACCTTGAAATTGAATTCAGTTTGTGAAATCTCTTTGAATTGATAGGTTTAGGCCCTGGGACACTTGTTGGTTCTGCTGCATTTGATCTGTTTCCGATCCATGCCGTTTGTGTTGTGGTTCCAAAAGCTGGAGAATTGAAGAAGATTTCGGATTTGGGAGTTTGGATAGTGGAGCTGTTTTGGTCCTTTTGGGCATATATTTGGCTGTACATAATATTGGAGGTGAATTCAGATTATGTTTGTTGAATATGCGTCTCTTTTTGGTTCAGTTTGGTCTAAAGTTTTCTACAATGTCTCAATTTACAGGTATGGAGTCCGAAGGTTATCACTTTTTGGGAGGCCTTGCTTTCATTGCTTCAATATGCGTTGTTGCTTCTAGATGCTTATGCAGAAGACAAGCGGTGGCCATTTATATCTATTCCTCTGTATGATATTGTTTTCTATCTTTCTAAGAAAGTTTGTTGTTAAATATTTATGGCACAAAAAGTGAAAGAGCCACTAACATTAATATTATATTTCCTTGTATCTGATTATTTTTCAGTAAGCGATCGGAAATACCAGAAGAATGGGTGCCAGCAGAGACCTCTCCATGTAAAAGTAGACATAATAACCTATCTTTCCAATATGATAATGAAGACGATAAAGAAATTGATGATATATTTTCCATCCATGAAGAACACGAGTCAGGTACTTTTTGGTATTTCTTGAGCTTTTGAGCCATTTTCTTAATCTAAATATGATTATACAAGCACAATAAATAACTTAAAAGAAAATTTTAACTCCGGCAATTGTAAACTTATTAGTTTATTTTTGCTGGTCCCAAGCCCGGATAAAGGAAGAGGGTTTATATAAATAATCTTTTGAGGACCTCATATTTTTTGTTCGCTTTGGGCCTCCAAAAACGTTAAGCCGGCCCTGATAAGATGTATCCAGAGCAATTTGAATTAGGCCGCATACCTCAGATATCGTTTTACCATATCTTTTTTCCAGGGTAGTACGGAAAACCATTTTCTTATATTTAATATACAATTAATTGTTTCGTTGGATACTAGTTATTTGCATCACCTATTTCTCATAGCTTTATTTGAGCTTACAAACATGTAGAAATCTATGTTTCTAACATCTTAGTGTACTAATAGTTGGTTACTATGCATATTTATTAGGTGTTTTCTTGCTCTTGTAAAACTCTCTTGCTCTATCAGCTTGAACCACTAATGCAAGGTTTTTTCTTATCAAGAACGTCATGCCGTAACGGACATCCCCATGTCTCTTCTAGGTCCCACCCTCTTCTTCCCTCTATTTGCCCTAAACGATAGCTACATTCACTTTACTGAACGACCTACTAAAGATTGGTCATGCCTTGTGGTTTAAGTAAGAATTTCTTATTTTTCTTTGCATCGTAAGACATGATGTAAGCTTTACCAACCACATTGTCAGAACTAATATGATAGAAGCATGTTAGAAATATGGGACGTGGAGAATGTCTTTCCTAACACGTTAGTCTTTGTGATGTTTTTTTTCTCTTTTCGATCATATTGCTTCAATTTTAAGGCAATGCGAAAAGAAGTAGAGTTGTGCTCACTGATAGATTTGAAACATTTAATCGCATGTGAAAAAAGTCATAACTTTAAAAGTAGGATCAACCTCTAGTGGTCAAGTTTTCTATTTGTTTAAATAAAAATTTAAGTGTTAGATAAACAAGGTTTGAGAGAGGGTATGAAAATGTCAGCATACCTGATAGAATTTCACAAAAGCGCAACTCATGTTGATAACATGTAAAATAAGAGGTGCATGCATTTTTATATTCATACAAAATACCATCTAGCACATACAAAATATATGTAGATTACAAAACGACTCAAGCATAGATGAAACTAATAATGATACATGTTGAATGTGATCTTCAAGTAAGTGAGGTTATGTTTGCTTGTTTCATATGTAGTATCATATGTCGTTAGTGTTAGATAGTCAACTTTAATAGTTAGTTAAAGGGTTGTTAAGAGAGAAAAAATAATAGGATCGAATAATGGTTGTAACTTTAATTCATTCACATTGTTTTCTTCTTCCGAAGAATAGAGAGATTCAGTTTTTCCTTTTGAAGTATTGTTCTTGAGTTCATTATCGAGTGATCATCTTCATTTCCAACAATATATAATGTTAGTTAACATGTATCATTTATAACAAGAATTTTATGTAATGTTTAATATAACAAAATGTATAAAACTAGGGAAGGTACCCGCACTTCGTGAGGGATAGATTTTCATAAGAAACTAAAGAAATAAACTTCCATAACATGATAAATGAATGTGACACCTCTCCTTTTAGCTCGTGTAATTGATGTAAAGAACACTGGTGAGATTCGTTGTCAAGGAAATAAACTTGAAACAACCCAAATATTTAGTCCTTAATAAGACGTTGTAAAGACTAAGATTACTCCCTAATAACAAAACATTTAGCCTTTAATAAGACGTTGTAAAGACTGAGATTTACTTCCTGATAACAAAACATTTAGTCATTAATGTATTCTTTAGAGACAAATAATTAGTACTTGATAACATAACATTTCTGAATTTAATATGTTTTTTCAGGATTGAAATTTAAGCTTAGATGTCATATTATTTCATGTCAAATGTATGTATCAAAGACTGAAAATCTGTATGTTTTAATAACTTTTTCAGTCCTGAAAATGTTTTTTTTTACAAATTAATAATCAATAGCTTATAATTAACTTTTAGTCTTTATATATATCAAGAGTCGGAAGATTAATCTTTAAAAATCAGTCCAAAATATGTCTTAGCTAACATACTAAATCAAATTACAGAGTAAATTTCGATTTTGGTCCCTGTGGTTTAACCATTTTAACCATTTTAGTTCAAAAAGGAATCTTTGATCATATCCTGCCCTGTGGTTTTATTTTTGTAACGGTTTTGGTCCCTGACACTAACTCTGTTAGTTTTTACAGTTAAATGTGAGGGTACTTTGGTCATTTTACATTTGAAGGGCTAGTTATGTAAATTATATAAGATTAGGATAATTTTTGTATTTTTTTAAAACAATAAAAAACAAAAAACAATCCCCCAGTCACACCACCGCATCGTCATCTCACCCCCACCGCATCTTCTTCACCACCTTTCTCCCTCATCATCATCTCACCCCCACCGCAACGCCACCAGCACCACCACCGTAAACCACCGCCAACACCCCTATCGCATTCTCCCTATCCCTGGTGGTCTCTATCCGCCATATCACCACCACCATCGGAAACCCCTACCACCACCCCGTTAGATCTACCACACCCAACTCTACAGAACCCGAACCAAACACCACCGCCAACCCTAACCCGTCAGCCACCTACCTGCCACCACCACCACCCGTAACCACTCACCCAGTCACACATCCCTCAACCGATTCCTCCCTCGATCGACCCACAATAATATCTTTCAGCTTCTCTCTCACATTCCTTGGGTTTCAAATATCTCACCGGAGCTTTCGACTGCAAGCAATCGTCGGCCAATAGTTCAAGCTGGTCTCTTCTCGGACCTTTTTCCGCCGATGGATCTAGCTTCTGTTTCTTGCTGAGCAAGGGCTTCGATTGATGAAGTTAGTGGCTTGAGTTTCTTGATGTCTGTTAGGGGATTGTTAGGGTTTGCTTGTTTGTTTGTTAGGGTTTGCGGTGAAGTGTGGCTTGAGTTTCTTAATGAAGTGTGGATTTACGGTGGTGGTGGGTGGTGGTGTTGGAGATGAAGGTTGAAGGGGATTGTTAGGGTTTGCTTGTTTGTTCGTGCTGAACATGATGTATGCTGGTGATTTAGTTTTTTTTTATTTTTAGTTTTATTTTTTATTTTTATTGTTTTAAAAAATTACAACAATTATCCTAATCTAATATAATTTACATAAATAGTCCTCCAAATGTAAAATGACCAAAGTGCCCTCATATTTAACTGTAAAAACTAACAGAGTTAGTGTCAGAGACCAAAACCGTTACAAAAATGAAATCACAGGACATGATATGATCAAAGATTCCTTTTTGGACTGAATTAGTTAAAATGGTTAAACCACAGGGACCAAAACCGAAATTTACTCCAAATTATAATATAAAGATATAATGCTGCTCACTCGATTAATTCTAAAATTTAAAATATCAAACAATCAAACACCATAAAAATATATCATAGCTAGCATACTAAATCAAACTATCACCGCCACGAACATCGTTATCGAGTTGCTCCTTCGAACAGGTTGCTCCACTGCTTGCAGCAGCGGATGTTACACCCTCAAAATCTGGAAACTTCAAGCTCATAATGTCGACAGTTTTTTATACTTTTCATTAATGTGTTTCAATTCTTCTTGTAGTGAAGTTACTTGATTTCATAGAGTTTCGACCTCGCTTGAAGGTTGTTGAGAATATTGAGGTTCTGATGTCATCTAAATTCTTTTTTCTAAGCACTAGTCTAATGCCTACCATCCATGTAGATTTTTTTGTTTTCTCCTTGGCACACACACTTTGAATAGCCTCTTTTTCTAGCTCATGGTGCATGGTAGTCGTTATAGTTGTACCTTCTAAAGTTAACTTCACCACCGCCTCCTCTTTATGACGAATAATATTCTCGTAACAAAATTAAAGGTATATAAAAACAAGTAAAATATTAAACGTATAATCAAGTTGACCTGATACTAGAGAGTTATAACTTACATATTGAATGCACACGTCATCATTTAGCCATCCTTGTTTTTCAGCATTAAAATGTAGCTTGTGATATACTTCAAATAGGGTATGGTGCATTTGAGTCTCACAATTTGTCTATGATAATAAAAATTTAAGATTTTAAATAAAGGTAGATAAATATACTATAAAAAATATGAAACTAGGGGTTAAGTTGCGTAGACAAAATTATAGCTAAGAGAACAATGAAGGTCACTAGTTATTCGATCTTTATGCTCAATTAGAAAACTGAACAAGTACACAATTAAGCTCACTAGTTATTTGATCTTGAAGTTCAATTAGAACAATGTAGAAGTAGACAATTAACTTGCCTAGACAAAACTAGTAGTACTACACATATGTGTGTTTATATTTATTTGTCAAATGACACACTAAGTTTTACACAAATACTATAAGTTTTACACAAATACTATGTTCAAGTTTAATACAAATAATCAAACTCTAATGTGTAGGTTGTTGGATCTTATATGCCCAAGACACATACAAGATTGATGTGGTTAGTATGTTATGATCCAAGTCAGATCATACCCAATAACAAGTTATACAAACACCAACAAACATTTGTTTATTGATAGGATCATACAACAAATATAAACACCTATTTAGAAAATTGGTTTTCTAAATATTGCTTTTGTGATAGAACAAAATTATATGGATAATTTGTTCAAGAGATATTTATTTGTTTCATTATTTAAGATGGTTAGATAATGACATATAAAAGAGTGTTGTGTTATAAAATTACAACTAGGCTTTAAATGTTATAACATGAATGAATGAAAGAGTGTAAAATAAAACAAAAGATTAAAATAGGTGGGAAACCCATTTTAAACAACTCCTACGGCCGCCCATCTTGTCTTGGATAACCCACCTTTTCTTGTTTTCTTACAATAGATAACTAATGCTACACTCTTCCATTTTGATCATTCATTCTAACACTCTTTCTCTCTCACACATGCAATATACTTTTCTCTCCTTCTTCTCTCAAGAATTTTGAAATCCTTGGCTGATTTCTAAGTGATTTTGGGCTAAACTTGAAGCTACTTGTTGGCTGTAATCTCGGGTTCAAGAAAAGGGTCAAGGCTTGGTGTAACACTACCTAGCAAGTAAGTGTTTGGAAGGCTTGTGGGTATCGAGATTTGAGGTCCTCCACCTTGAAGGATTGCAGCTCAAAACATCATCATCTTCAAAGATTTTGACCACTTTTGAGCTGCTGAAAGGTAGTCTATGGCAGCCTCTATATGGCTGTCCATAATGCACGTTTTATGGTTTCATAGCTTGCCTATTCACATAAAATGATCCTTTGTAATATGGGTTTGTTTTATACATATGTTTGTCATCTAAAGACCATGTTTTTCAGCTTTATAATCATGTTTAAAAACATATATATCCGCTGTGTTTTTCTGAAAGTTTAAATGGTTAAACTTGGTTTTTTTATGTTCTAACAAACCCAACAATGACATCAAGAGCCGGTTATGTGGATAGCTTGCTTGTTCTTGTCCTTTAAAATCGGTTTTAAAGAATGATTATCAACTCATTAGAGGCAGATTTTGGTTGATTCAATAAACCCCATGTCTTTCAAAGTAATATCTTCATGCTTATGATTAAACTTTGAAAGATAGGAATGTCAATTGGTTGATATGTTTGGTTGTTGTTTGTTTGGACAAACAACCCTAATTTTCAGTTTATATTGGCTGAAAATTTAGGGTTTGATGGGGTTTATTTTGTTTATTGAATGATGTATGTGATTGTTCATATCATAGTGCATAACCTAGCTTAGACCTTGTGTTGTTTGGTTTGGATTGAATGTATTTATTTGATTATATTCATTCAATTGGGTTGTAAAGTTTTGTGCTTGTAATTATCTATTCATTCATTGGGATGTAATAATAGATTAGGAGTATTTTTCTTTTACTAGAAAATATGTATTAGGATATATTTTGTAAAAGAAGATGCTCGGGAAGGAAGCACAAGAGGAAGACACAAAGAGAAGGACTTGAAGCATATGGATGCAAGTTCAAGTGGGGGTCTATGAAGACCTCAATTTTGTGTTGTATTCAACCCTTAGGAAATACCAAATGACCACACTTGTGATGGCAAACAAGTGTGGTCACAATAGTAGCTATGGTTATGCACATGTGGTTGTTTATGTTATGCTTGTTTGATTATGATTGTGTGATATTTGGATATGATAAACAATCTTAATAAAAATGATATAAACAAGCTAATATAAAAATGGTTCTTAATCATTAAGTATTAATAAATGGTTATTAAAAGGATTAATGATTTCATAATAAAATGGGTTTTATTAAAAGAACCATAGAGTCCAAGTATTTGTAAGCATGCAATTACAAGGTACATAGAGTTTTCAAAGTCTAGAATTAATGGAAACTATAAATTTCTTTGATAACAAGTTTAACACCGTCCTTTTGCACAACACTTGAGTCATTTGGAAACTCTTAATGGGATAAAGGTCACCTAACCATTTAGAGGGAACTTGTGACTTAAGGTGGGAATACCACATTGGTGGGATAAAGGTCACCTAACCACTTATGTTGGTAAATTCACATGTGTGTGCAAGTAGGGTAACTTGATTTGCAAACCATGTTAAATGGATCACCTACAATATGGTTTCCAAATAGTGTTGATGGGATTAACATACCGACTTTACATATGATGTTTAAAGTCGATCGCATACCTCTAGAAGTTGCAAATGGTTGCAACCATCAATCGTTGACCATCTTATTAATTTAAATCGTGGGATAAAGGTCACCTAACCATAATTTAAATGTAATGTTGGGTTCTAGATTTTAATATAAAATGACCTTAGAAGGCATTGATTATTAAAATAGCAATATCAAAAAAAATACTAAAATAGATCTTTGTTAAATTTTGTAGATGGCCACTAATAATGACAATCATGATAACTCATCACGTCCACCCAATCATTACGAGCGATCCTCCAAAAGGAACGTCTAAATCATAACAATTTCATTGATTGGTATCGAAACTTGAGAATCGTTCTCAAGCAAGAGAGATGATCATATGTTTTAGACGACCCTATCCCCGATCAACCTACTGAGGATAATGAGGAGGCCTACAATGATTGGCTGAAGTACACTAAGGACTCCGTCCAAGTGTCTTGTCTCATGCTAGCGAGCATGACTCCGGATCTCCAAAAGGAGTATGAACATCACGGAGCTTATGACATGATAACCCAGCTGAAGGAAACGTTCCAACAGCAAGCGAGGGTTGAGCGCTTCGAAACGGTTCGAGCACTCCATGCATGTCGTATGGACGACAACCAATCAGTTTTATCTTATGTACTTAAGATGAAAAGCCACATTGACCGCCTCGAGAGGCTTAATTGTCCCGTCTGAAGGAATTGGCCACGAATTTGATCCTTAATGGCCTTACCAAGAAGTTCGAGACATTCGTGTTGAACTACAACATGAATGCTTGGGACAAAAGCATTGGTGAGCTTCACTCAATGCTCAAAACGGCCGAGGCGGCCATGGGTAAAAGGGTTTTACCTGTTCTCACCATCAATGAAGGTGGGAACAAGAAAAGGCCTTATCCCGCACCCAAGTCAAAGGTTGCCAAGGGTAAGGGACCCGTATGGGGAAAAGGGAAAGGGGTGGCAAGGGTGCCACCCAAACCACAAGAGAAGAAGCAAAAGGTTGCTACTAATGACCCATGCTTTAAGTGTGGGGAGATTGGACATTGGGTAAGAAATTGTCCTGTCCACCTCCAAGAGTTGAAAGCAAAGAGGGATGCCGGGCAAACCTCAGGTACAATATACATGATCCATATTGATCTTAATGTTACATCTTCCAACATATGGGTATTAGATACCAGATGTGGAACTCATATTTGCAATTTATTGCAGGGGTTCAAAGAAGTAGGGACTTCAATCAAGGGGATGTTAGTCTCTTCATGGACAATGGAACCAAAGTCAAAGTGGAAGCTCATGGGGACTACATCCTAAAACTTCCAAGTGGCTTGGATGTTATTTTGAAGAATGTTTTGTATGCTCCTAGTTTGACTAGGAACATTATTTTTGTATCCCAATTAAGACATTATGATTATGTATTATCTTTGTGGTAAATGATATTCATGTTTCTTTAAATGATATGTTCTATTTTAAAGCTATTCCCATCAATGGGATTTATGAATTGGTTCATGAAAATACTTTAAATAGTTCATTATACCAAACTAACACCAAGAGACTCAAGTTGGATTTGAGTGATACCTATCTTTGGCATTGTCGTCTTGGTCATATAAACAAGAAACGTATACAAACACTTTAAAAGAATGGTCTTTTAAAAACAAATGAATGTGATTCATTTGATGTATGTGAATCTTTTTACAAGGAAAAATACTAAGGCACCCTTTAGTGGAAGTAACGATTTAGGAATCATACATTTGGATGTATATGGTCCTTTTAACCAATGACTAGGAATGGTGAAAGATACTTCATTACCTTTACCGAAGATTATAGTCGCTATGGGTATGTGTACTTATTAAGGCACAAAGATGAAGCTTTTGAAATGTTTAAAATCTTCAAGAATGAAGTAGAAAATCAACTCAACAAGTCAATTAAAGTTCTCCGCACCGATAGAGGAGGTGAATACCTAAGTGATGCTTTTCAAGATCATGTTAGGAGTTGTGGGATAGTCTCACAACTCACTCCACTGGAACACCACAACATAATGGTGTGTCTGAGAGGAGGAATCGAACCTTATTGGATATGGTCCGATCTATGATGGCTAGAAGCATTGCCTCTATCATTTTGGGGTTTCGCTTTGCTCTCCGTGGCCCGTATTCTAAATATGGCCCCAACCAAAAAGGTGGAAAGGACACCTTTTGAGATATGGCATGAAAGAGTTCCATCACTATCATACTTAAGGTCTGGGGTTGTGAGGCTTATGTTAAGACTCCCACCCCAAACAAATTGGAAGTCCGATCCACCAAGTGTATCTTTATTGGATATCCTAGAGATTCTATGGGATATTATTTCTATGATCCACTAGAAAAAGGTGTTTGTTGCCAGAAAGGGTGAGTTCTTAGAAGCAAAGTTCCTTATGGAAGAAACTAGCAGTAGAACAGTGGATCTTGAGGAGGATCAAGAACCACAACCCGATGCACGTTTGGTTGAAACTAGCACTCAACATGAGGATGTTGAGGATGATCAAGTGGTTGATCAATACACACAAACGTTCGCAGAAGTGGTAGAACTAGTAATCCACCTGAATGATACGGATTTTTTATGGATGGATGCTATGTGGTAGATTCAGATGAACCAACCACATACCATAATGCAGTGTCCAATTCGGATTGTGACAAATGGCTTGAAGCCATGAATGTTGAGATGCAATCCATGTATGACAATCAAGTTTGGGAACTTGTTGTACCACTTCTTAATTCCAAGTTAGTTGGAAGTAAGTGGGTTTTCAAGAAGAAAACCGATATGCATGGAAACTTGGATACTTATAAAGCTAGACTTGTAGCAAAGGGTTTCACTCAAACTCAAGGGGTTGATTATGATGAAACCTTCTCACCTGTTGCGATGCTAAAGTCTATAAGAATATTATTTGCCATAGCTGCTCATTATGATTATGAAATTTGGCAAATGGATGTCAAAACCGCTTTCCTAAATGGATATCTTGAGGAAGATGTCTATATGGTTCAGCCTGAAGGTTTTGTTGATCCAAAACAACCTAATAAAGTATGCAAGTTAAAGAAATCAATCTATGAATTGAAACAAGCATCGAGAAGCTGGAATCACCGTTTTGATGAGGAGGTAAAGAAAGTTGGCTTCATAAAAAACGCTGATGAGGCTTGTGTGTATAAGAAGGATAGTGGGAGCACAATAACTTTTCTAGTATTGTATGTTGATGACATACTACTATTTGGAAATGACATTCCAACCTTGGAAGGTGTAAAAACCTGGCTTGGAAGTTGTTTTTCCATTAAGGATCTTGGTGAAGCCGCCTATATTCTGAGAATAATGATCTATAGGGAAAGATCAAGGCGGTTGATTGGTTTGAATCAAAGTGCATACATTGATAAGATCTTGAAAATGTTCAAGATGGAGAACTCTAAGAAAGGTACCGTACCTATCAAAGAGGAACGATATTGAGTACGACTCAATATCCTAGCTCAAAGGATGAGCAGGATAACATGAGGCAATCCCATACGCATCTGCTATTGGATCCATCATGTATGCAATGATATGCACCCGACCGGACGTTTCATGCGCTTTAAGCATGACAAGCCGATACCAGCAAAATCCTGGAAACAGTCATTATATGGTTGTTAAGAACGTACTTAAGTACCTAAGGAGGACTAAAGATATGTTCCTAATCTATGGATCTGGTGACGAGGAACTCGTTGTAAAAGGTTACACGGATGCGAGTTTCCAAACCGATCGTGATGATTCACGGTCACAATCGGGATACATTTTCATTCTGAATGGAGGAGCGGTCTCTTGGAAGAGCTCTAAATAGGATGTTGTGGCCTTATCAACTACAGAATCAGAATACGTCGCCGCCTCATTGGCAGCTCAAGAATCTGCATGGTTGAAGAAATTCATTGCCGATCTAGGGGTTGTCCCTTCCATTCAGGACCCCCTAGAGATCTTTTGTGATAACGAGGGTGCGATTGCTCAAATCAAGGAACCTCGTGCTCATCAAAAGACTAGGCACATCGAGCGGAGATTCAACTACATACGAGATGAAGTTGAAAAGGGAAAGATATGTATTCGCAAAGTTCACACGGATCAAAACATTGCAGATCCTCTCACGAAGTTCCTTGAAAAGGCAAAGCATGAAGGTCATACTTGTGCCATGGGACTTTGATATTCTAGTGATTGGATTTGATCTATAAATTTTGTATTTGGATATGTGGAACTCTTTATTATTTGAAAAATTATTTGGTTATAATCTTTCAATTAATGTTCCAATTTAGCATGTTTAATCCATGAGTAAATTGTTTACTCTAAATGTCCGTAGACGTTCAGACTTGTGGGAACAAGTGTGAGGGTAAGATTATTATGAACTTGGATTGGTTGATATTCATAAGGATGAATTAAAGCAATAGGTTGCTACCAAGGTTCATAGATATTTGTGGGATGCAAATATTGGATTGACCTGCATCTCAAATATTACTACATGGAATCTTCCTGATTGATCATAAGTAATTTTGAGTAAAGGCGAACGTCATTTGGTATCCTCTGCCCTGAGATACATATTGGGTCTTGATATTTACCAAATATTATACTTGGCTCAGTTCTTCGCTGTTCTGAAAAATGGCAGTACATAAGTCTGAATTCAGGTATAATATAACGTAATTATGAGAGACGTATGTAGTTAAGATGGGATTTGTCCCTCTTATTCGTTAAGAGTAAGATGTCTAAGGCCTGATAAAGTTAAATCAATGAGAATGATCACTCTGTGTCTCTAAGATTTAACATGACATCTGTGACAAAAGGATAGATGATTGATTCAACTAAAACATTTCAAGTATGGTACTTGAAGAGGATGATGTTATTGAATGGCACTTAGTCATACGTATTAAGGGTAGTAAACCGTTTCTAGACGGTATTTACTGCTTGCATCAATCTTCTATGAATCTTATGCAAGTGGTAGATTGTTGGATCTTATATGCCCAAGACACATACAAGATTGATGTGGTTAGTACGTTATGATCCAAGTCAGGTCATACCCAATAACAAGTTATACAAACACCAACAAATATTTGTTTATTGATAGGATCATACAACAGATATAGACACCTATTTAGAAAATTGGTTTTCTAAATATTTCTTTTGTGATAGAACAAACTATATGGATAATTTGTTCAAGAGATATTTATTTGTTTCATTATTTAAGATGGTTAGATAATGACATATAAAAGAGTGTTGTGTTATAAAATTACAACTAGGCTTTAAATTTTATAACATGAATGAATGAAAGAGTGTAAAATAAAACAAAAGATTAAAATGGGTGGGAAACCCATTTTAAACAACTCCTACGGCCCCATCTTGTCTTGGATAACCCACCTTTTCTTGTTTTCTTACAATAGATAACTAATGCTACCCTCTTCCATTTTGATCATTCATTCCAACACTCTTTCTCTCTCACACATGCAATAGCCTTTTCTCTCCTTCTTCTCTCAAGAATTTTGAAATCCTTGGCTGATTTCTAAGTGATTTTGGGCTGAACTTGAAGCTACTTGTTGGCTGTAATCTCGGGTTCAAGAAGAGGGTCAAGGCTTGGTGTAACACTACCTAGAAAGTAAGTGTTTGGAAGGCTTGTGGGTATCGAGATTTGAGGTCCTCCACCTTGAAGGATTGCTGCTCAAAACATCATCATCTTCAAAGATTTTAACCACTTTTGAGCTACTGAAAGGTAGTCTATGGCAGCCTCTATATGGCTGTCCATAATGCATGTTTTATGGTTTCATAGCTTGCCTATTCACATAAAATGATCCTTTGTAATATGGGTTTGTTTTATACATATGTTTGCCATCTAAAGAACATGTTTTTCAGCTTTATAATCATGTTTAAAAACATATATATCCGCTGCGTTTTTCAAAAAGTTTAAATGGTTAAACTTGGTTTTTTTATGTTCTAACAAACCCAACATAGGTTTCAAATATGGTTCAAAAAACAGAGGGTGGTAAACTAATTCATAAATCAGATAAAACATTAAAACTTTAATATTCAAGACTTACCATGTGAAATACATGATTCACAATTCATCGCGAGCCTCCTCTACTTGCATTTCTTTGTTTTTGACGATTAACTTCCATCTGAATACTATATTTCTATAAAAACCAACACACATGTTAGAACCTAAAAACTAAAACAAAAATTTATAAATTACATGGCTAATCAATCAAGAATACATATCGTAATTAATGATGCAGTAATAACATATAAAAAATGAGAAATTTATTTTAATCTTATACACCAAGCCATCTTTTCATGCATTGACAATGTTAAAGAACATAATTGTGAACATTTTGTGGCCTATAGGTTGTTGTAGTTTACGTAAAGAACATAATTATATAATAAAAAGATAAAGGGTTTGTAATCTGTAATTATAAATAAATTGGTTTCAAGCATTGAGCAAACTTACTTGAGTTGATTCCAACTCCCAATAGTCACATAAGTGGTTTCAATCTTCTGGGCTTCGACAATTGCGATCCATATTTGATCTTGCTAAATGTGGATTAGTTCTTCCCCCTTTCTTCTTCCAGTGAGCACTCAACTTACCTCTAGTGCGTCTCCATTGACGATGTAGGTGATCATCCACATACGTCATAAAAACTCTATTTGCTCGTAATAACTGGAATTTCGCCTACATGAATATATATGTGAACAACACCAATGAATATATAATAGGGAACACCTAAAAATAGTTTAATGCAAACGAGATGTAGGATTAAAAATATTGTTTTATTAGGAATGAAAATATAACATGTTAATAACTTCTAAATACATAAAAGTTAATAATATTTACAACTTACATGCACTTTTCGTACATTCGATTCATAAAATCGGAAGGAATGGACATCCATTTATGAAAGTTCATCGAACATATATTACGCATTATGATCCCACACTTGGTTGCAAATTGAGTAGCTAAAGTCCCAACGAATTTCTTTACTTTTTTAACATGTTCATTCGCCATTGTTAAAGAAATTTTTGAACCCTTAGGCAACAGCATTACGATTAAGACTTCGACCACACCTTTTTGGTGGATCGACCGGGGGTTGATTCGCATCTAGATGTTCATTTACATCCGTAGTAAATATTATAAGTAAGGAAAAATGCATTGGAATAAAATCATTTCTCATATAAAAAACATGCATATGTATTAAAGACATGCATCACTAAAATATTAATTTAACCTTGTACAAAAATAAAAGTTACCTGGTTAGGGAATTGGTTCGACTACAACACTGCATTTTCAAAATATTATTATTATTATTCACTACAAATGAAGATAATTATATGATATAACAAATACAAAAATGAACACTTACCATTAGAATCAATGTTGGATGAATGACGATTGCGTTTACGTGTGGGTTACTGTACGATCTCGGATGAACTCCCATCAATGGTGACTGAACTTTAAGTTAACCTGAATCTTGTTCTTTAGATCTCTTTCTTGTAATGGCACTAACCATTGTCACTAACAAAAGTATCCACATTGTACTGCATAAAGAGAACCAATATAATCATTAGATCCAATGTTCAACATCTAAAATACGAATGGAAGTTCAAATTATTGGTCAGTATTCATTATTATAGGTTAAAATTAGGAAATGGGTCAATCTTGTGTTTGTAATTTTTTAGGATCGATATGGTTCATCTCCATCGTTGTTTAAATTAACAAAATGTATATTTTTTCTTTTATTTTAATGTCTGAAAGCTTTGATAATTGTTGCACTTTTTGACGTTTAGGTTTCTGATTGCACTTTTTTATTTCATTTGCATGATTTGAGGTTGATTTATTTTGCTTATTTTATGCACATATATATAATCAACCCGACCTGACCTAAACCAATCCTAATATTTTTTAAATCGACACATCCTACCTGAACCTGTCTTGATGTGGCACTCTGCCCGCGCCAATGTGTTTTTACAGGTATGCTCGTAAGTAATTTACAAGTTGACATGAACATGACCTGCTATACACCATAGTTAAAAACTATATATTTTATGGTGAAGGTTTTTAAACTTTAATCATTGTATTTAATGATTTAGCTAACCCGATTATAATATGTTTTAGATTTGTGATAATGCTGAATTTTAAAGAACTTATTATAAAGGCTTGTGTTACTTGGGCATAAAAAGTTAGCTGGTGTGATGTTGTTGCAAGTTGGTTTGGATGATAATGAATGTTTTTTATATTTGTTAAACTTTAAAACTTTTTTTGTGTTATTTTATTGGATTGACTTACACTATTATGTATTATGCTAAACTTATATTAATGCATATATCATTTGAACAAACTATTGATTTGAAAGGTGTATATTATATTTCTTTGTTTCAGTAATTAATAGCAGCGTGCATGTTTCATAACTAGTCTTCCATTAGCTTATCATCTTTTTTTGTCTTGAAATACTTTAACTTTAGAGACTGATTTTCAGTTTTCAATACCTTTTTATAATAGTAAATTTGGGTCATATTATTAGAGAATATGATTGATAATTAATTAGTTTTCTACACAAAAGTATTTCCAAATTGAAAATCAACCTCTATTTCAACTTGCTTTAGGAATTTTAGTAACTGATTTGTAATCTATACTATGTTTTTAGAAATAGTTAAATGTGTTTTCTTTGTTAGAGTCGGAATATTAGTTCTTATTTATTACATTTACATAACTCTTTAAAGGCTTAATATTTGTTTTAAATAAGACACTCATAGCATGTTTAAGATAGAATTCTAATCTTCGATCCTTATTTAAAATTATATAAGTTGTGTCACACTATTAGAGACTATAAATCAATCCTTAATCATTATTCCTATGCAAAAGTCATTCGCACTGTAAGTCAATTCCCGATTCAATTTACAATATGAAAATTCAATAACGGATTTGTAGTCTCTAATATATTTTCTAAAAATAGTAAATTTATCTTTATTAAAGTCTAAATATCAATCCCTAATTATTACATCTACAATCTTCTTTAGAGTCTGGATATCAAATAACTACAATTATAGTATGTTTAAGACTGATTTTCAATGTTCAATACATTTCTTACAATGACGTAATTCACATAAAATAATTAGAGATTGTAGAACAATTATTAATTATTTTCCAATGAAAAAATCATTACAGACTAAATTTCAGTCCCTAATTTGATATGTATTTTGAATATTAAGAACTAATTTTTAGTTTTTAATATATGTCTTATTTATTAGAGACTGATTATCGGTTAGTCAAATAATAACACCATTTAGGTATCTTATTTGGGACTGAAATTTAGTTACCACTAAACTTCCCTCCAAAACTCTTATTGTGTATGTGTATTTAAGACTGAAATTTAGTCTTCAATACGTTATCCTAGTTTTGGGGACTGATTATCAGTTACTTACATTAGGCATACAAAATTCAGTCTCAGATAACATTTGTAACTGATAAATTAGTTTTCGATACTATGTATCTGAGACTAATAAACCAGTCTCTAATAAATTAGTTCCTAATAGTCACTTTTCAGGACTCCTATACGTAAATGATATTTAGTTTACCATTTGTATGAGCTCTAGACATAGAAAACGCTTGATATCGCGTCTAAGACCTTCGGGAAAGTCTTTAATCAATTTTCAGGACTCCTTCGATACCATGTTTTACATATGTGTTTTATTTTCTGATCCTATATAGGGTTAGGATCATTACAGAAACATTTATGTAAATGTTTTATTTTCAGAAATAAAAAACCATTGATTTATATATATATATATATATATATATATATATATATATATATATTGAAAACAAGTTGGGTCGATATAAGTTTAATCATTTTCAATAGACGGTATAAGTTTGAATTACTTTGCTTTTTAAAGTACTTTTAGTTTGAAAACAAGTTGAGTCGATTGTAGTCAATACTTTATCACGATGTGTAAGATGTTGCCGCAACGCGTTACAGGTAAAAGTTCTACTGTAATTAAATTATAACATAAGCCTGTCATATTCTTTAATTTTAATTCAATATTTAATTTAAGCAATATCATAGATTTAACAAAAATCGAGGTGTTTTGAAAGAATGTTTTTGGTCATTTAGTAATTGTTCACAAAAACTAACATTACTTGCTTAAAATTAACTTTATGTTAGAAAGGGTGATCGTGAGAATTTTAATTACTGTGAGAGCTTTAAGAATTCTCTTTTTCCACTTGCGTAAAATAGTTCTCTTCTTTACACAAGTTTACGTATGTGCAAACTTATAGTGAAGGCATGTTGCTAGACTCAAAGTCATGTGGGTTATTACTTAAGTGCTTATGTGGTAGTGCAAAAATCTCATCCCTCTTAATTTAGATAAAATAAAAACAAGATAAATACGCTGATACAGGAGTATTTGATACAAAAACAGTATGTATTCATAGGGGTGTTCATTTTCGGATATCCGAAATTCGGATATCCGAATTTCGGATATCCAAAATTTCGGATAGTGAATTTCACTATCCGAATCCGAATCCGAAATTTCGGATATCCGAATTTCGGATATCCGAAATTTCGGATTCGGATTCGGATATCCGTTCGGATATCCGAATTCAAAGAAATTTTGTATTGTTTAATAAATTTTATAAAAATGTAATAATTTTTATTAAAGTTTTTATCAGATATTCGAAGTTTTTTTATTAAAATATTCTAAATATCTAAAAATATCCAAAATATATAATTAATATTTAATATTTTTAAATTTTTATAAAAATATTTTGGATATTTTTATAAAAATTTTTATAAATAGATAATTAATATTTTTATAAAAATATTTTTATAAAATATATAATTAATATTTTTATAAAAATATTTTGGATATTTTTATAAAAATATTTTTATAAATATATAATTAATATTTTTATAAAAATATTTTTAAATTTTTATTAAAAATATTTTTTATTAAAATGTTCTAAATATATAATTAATATTTTTATAAAAATATTTTTATAAAATTCTGAAAATCACTATCCGAATCCGAATCCCGAACTTCGGATATCCGAATTTTCGGATATCCGAAATTTCAGATATCCGAATTTCGGATTTTCGGATATTTCGATTCGGTTTCGGATTCGGATATTTTTTAACACCTCTAGCCCTAGTATTCAATGCCATTTTACTCCAAACAAAGAACGTGGGGGAAAAACGCGACATTTCTCCAATTAATAATTATTCTTCCAATACCAAACCATATAACGCACAAACAATGGTGTTACAAGAATAACAATAACAAATGGACTCTATTCAAGATGATCATGAGGCCTAATAGACATGAAAATGGCAGCATATTGCCGGAGCATACGGTTGCTGCCACCATCCTCATCCGCCACCCGATTCACCGTCCTCCGCATCCTCGCCATGTACCGCCGCCACCCTAGTTGTATGGTCACCGCCGCCCATGTCCGCCAATTGGCCGAGTGATATCTCACTGTTCTCTTTAGCCTCTCATTTGCAAATTTGTACCGAAAATGATCCGTCACATAACGAAGATCATTGGCATCCAACCCGAAGGCTTCGGTGGATTCCATACATGTAAATGTAGCTGAAGAAGCCGGAAGTCTGTTTATAAATGGCCTCCGAAGGCACCACGATAGAAGCTCGTCGCCTAGGTAGCCTCCGGGGTCTAGTATACTCGTTGCAACGACTCCTTTACTTAGGTTTTGGCTACTTTTTACGTGACCTTGAACTATAAACACCATTCTTTGAACGGGATCACCTTCTCGTGTGATCTACGATTCAAAAAACTCGACTCAGCAACGAATAAATAGTTTTTATCAAATAAGAAGTAGACTTTGTGGCGCGATCAATAGAAGAAAAACATGATACCTTTTCGTCCTTTGAGAATACTAGTGGTTTAACACGGTCACATATGTTGTCGAGTATCAAGTCGTCTAAGTTGTGGAAGAACGGTACCTGAAGAAAATGAACCGAAATTAGTAATGTCAACTTTGTCCTTGAAAAGCATAGGGGGTATAATGAGTATATCTATAAAAATAAAGTTAGTTGAAACAGATTATTTTATAAATGGGTTGGATCGGGTTGAGCTCACTAGATACTCTCTTTTGATCCTATGTTATTGTTATTGTTATTGTTATTATTATTATTATTATTACAGTTATTATATAAATTTTTTTGAACTTTTAAGGATATATTTATTAACATCAACTTATGTATAAGTAAATAAGTCATTTAAATGAAGTTAGAAAGGCATAGTTTACCATTCGTATAAGCTCTAGACATAGAAAACGCTTGATATCGCGTCTAAGACCTTCGGGAAAGTCTTTAATCAATTCCATCTCATCTTCGCCTCCCATCAACGCCCAATTTTGGCGTTCATAATGTCGAACTCTGTGTCTAAGAGGTGAAGGTAGTTGTCTCCTCCTCATCCACCATTCCATATCGCGACATCTTAGTTGCATTTTCCTCTTTCTCGCCATAACAGCTTGCAAGAACACCTACATTATGCCAAAAAGTTTTTTTTCCTAGTTAAAATCATTGCCTAACTGACGTGTAGAGGCGTGGATCGGGTTGGGACCAACCCGATCGAAACAAATAATTTAAAAGTTCACACCTTTGCTTTGAAACTACAATTCCTTAAGTGACGTTGTAGAGGTGTGAATCTGGTTGGTTCCAACCCCATCAAAACCAAAAATTTAAAAAAGTTGCACACCTCTGTTTTAAAAACCAACAATTACTTAAGTGAATGTAAAGGTGTGGATCGGGTTGGAACCAACGCCATCAAAACCAAAAACTAAAAACTAGCACACCTCGATCGATCTACTTTAAAACCGAACAAGATCAAATAGAGACCGATGCTTACCTGAATATTACCGATTAATAAGGTGAACAACATCAATCCGCTTAACACGATACAAATACTAAAGATCACTTCAACCCAGTGACTCGTGGGCTCAAGATCATTTCCAAACGTACTAAGGCTCATGAGACCCCAAAAAATCGGATAAAGAATTTTGACCGTGAGCGAGTTGCTAGAAATAACAGGAAGCGCCCATCGGTAAATGCCATAGTGGTACGGGCCATTTACGTCTAAACACAAAGGCTTTCTAACCAAACTCATGGTGGAGTTTCCCGCACAACGAGCACCAAATGTCCCTTGGGGTAACAAAAATTGGTAGCAAACTTCATCGGCACAAGACAAAGGTAGATTACACACGCTTTTCCTCTCGCATTGTTGCCTGAGGCACAAGACGACTCGTTGTATCGCCAACACGTACCAACAACCACCCGCAACCTGTGACAGTAGATAAATTACCACAACCATTTGTAATGATTAAAAGAAATAAAAAGTTAATATATACTTACGTGAGACGCGATGAAGTAGGCGATGAGATTAAGGGCGAAGCCCCACCAAATGGTGCCGAAGATGTAGCCAGTGGCTTTTCCCATCCTTCTCATTAGCGTTAACGAGTGATAGACTTTGGGCAGGAATTGGAAGACGAAAATGAGTAACAGGGTCGTCATGATTTCCTTTATTCGCTCTTCGCGTATTAAACGTGGTACCACTAACCAAAATACAATCTGAGATACGAGTTTGATTTGAGCTTAGTTTAACAAGAACTCAATACCTAATAATATAGATGTAAAATAATCAAATCATAACCGAAATAATTGAAAATCCTATTGTCCTAGCTACAATGTGACAATGATGTGTTAGCTTCATATACTTTGGACAAAATGTTACTAATAACTTGTAAATTAAGCTTGCTTGATATTTTATTATACTTTATTTGTGAAAAAGAAATGTGATAAAAATAAATACTTTCAAAAGTAAAGTAAAAATATCATATTAAACTCCTTCAGATTTGATCAGCATTTAAAATATTGAAATATAACGATCATATTACCTTAAAATATTATTTATTTCCAGCGAATAAAGTCTGTGAAAAGTAGGTTTTGGCAATTAATTCTGGTGTAGAATTAGTTCTTTTTATATTAAATTCCTAGTCCTACAACTTATAATAAATACCAGTTAAACTATTTCTTAATATTTAAAATTAAAAACTTAATATATAAAATAGAAATCAATTTGTGTTTCTGATTACTCAAATTTATCTAGTGAAGGGATACGATATAAATAGACAAAAGTGATGCATGATTGCATGTGGTAGGTTCATTAATGGGCCTAACATGACAAAAATATGTTCACAATTATGTGTAATTGACGGAATATATTGAACACTATATAATCATGTTATTTTTGGACTGTGAATTATATGAGTGAATTACCAATCATGATATACAAATTTTAAATTACATCTTAATCTTATTCAATTATGAGAATGTTGCTCGTACAAACTATTTATTATATATAAATTGTACGAGGATTAATCACATAATATTTTCTCTTTTTTAGCTTCTTGTCGTATAAGATTGTATTTAAGATGCTATAAAAGTTTGTAGACTTGATGTTTATTAATCTAAAAAACATAAACATAAAATCAAGAAATTACCTAATAGACAGTGTGTTAGGATCGGATCGGACCGGCCGGTCCAACCGGTCCGAGCGGGGATCGGCTAGGTGGCCGGTCCGGTTCACTATGGATCGTTTTTGGCTGGTCGAACCGGCCGGTTCGTGCCGAACCGGTGGTCGGAGTGGTTCGAACCGATTTTTTTTTTGATTTAATGGGTAAAAACAGGGTGTTAAACTATAAATTAGTATGTTGGATATCAAATATAGTTAAGTTTATATATAACTATAAATACATACATAAATCATATATAATTACTTATATTTAATTATATATAACTATATATAATATACTATATATAATTATGACGTCATCCGGTTCTTAAACGGTCTGACCGTCCGACCACCAAACAATAAAGTCGTTCACGTCCGATCCGGTTCTGAAAACATTGCTAATAGGGTTTAACGACACATTTTTAAGAAACCACTTACTAAGTAAGAGCACCATATAAGTATGTAGTGATTTGTTTATATATTGATAGAAACCAAACCTTATATATATATCACAGATAAAGCAATTAATGTAAGTTATATAAGGTTTTTATGGTTCTCTATAAACCTCCTATAGTTAAAGTAAATTTGATTATTACAATTTTTAGTTTTATAACTTTTTAAACTTGTATGTCAAATATAAAAAAAATTACTTTGTAAACTTTATTATGCTCTCCTTACTCCATCTTGATTTTCTCTCCCAAGCCCTCATACTCTTCACAAACTTTTCTCTAAATCAACGAGAGGTTCACTTTGACGATTACCATCTCCCGAAGACCATGGGATGGCGTATCCGCCAGTACTGATAGCCACTTCAACGCCATCTCGCTTCTACAACACTACGTCCGCCCTTAGATACCTCTACTTTTGTTTCCTATTTATAGATCATTTGGTTCCATCTAAGTAAACTAACCAAAATTTAAACCTTATTATAAAATTTGAGATCATTATAATATCTATTTATTGCATATAGCAGGGATTATATTAGTTATTATTGACTTAATCATTGTTGCTTTGAATGCTAGTATCAAATATCAATATATGAAAAAGGTTTCTCAACCAATTAATGGGGCGTGACGACAATGGTTAGTGTTTATGTCTTAACATATTTTGTCAGCAAGTATAATCATGCATAGTATTATATTAATTCATGCGTCAGTTACAAAGATACTCGTGTTTAATTATGTCTACACATAATTTATCAATAAGTATATATAATCATGCATAATATTTATCTATGTGTCAATTTTATATATGTATAAAGCGAGAACTAATACTAAGAAACTATGATAATTGCATAACCTATTATTTATTGTAGTACACATTCGTTATGATATTGTTTGATCACTTTGTTCCTCTCTATCGTTAAATCTGACATTCACGAGGTACAAGTGTTTATTTAATGTGTTGTTTGATCCTAAAATCCGGTTTTGAAGCACATACGATGATTATAGAACCTTTCTAATCTCGTTAGAAGATTCGCTTTCTATACAACAGAACACATTTTCCTAATATTTTCATAAAGTTCGCTTTTTATTGAATAGAAACACGTTTTATCAAATATACATCAGAAATTCTTAGAAAGCTTCAAACATTTTGACAGTAGCAAGCTCGATCACAAATAATAAATGAATAATACTCGTATGAATTCCTGTCAAGCTCGAACTCAAATAATTATAAAAGATACCATTTTATATGTGTGGCTAGGAACACGTGATTAACGTTCCTCTCTTTTAAACTTATTTGAATGTACAACCTTAATTTCAACTCCAAATTATCCACTCAACATCTCATATCGATTAACAGAAATCAAACTAAATAAATATCTGAAAAAATCACTTTATAGATTATTTAATTTAACCTTCAAAAATTCATCATGTGGTTAAAACAAAACCTAAAACAACTGCATGTGAGATAACATGTAGATCTGATTACCTGTGGGACCGGGAGTATGACGAACGCGTCGTACCAGAACCCTTTCACTGACCTCACATAGCGAGACGCGATAGCCTGGGGGTCCCAAACTAGTTTCCCACAGCCAACCACGAGCGACTCACGTGACACGTAAGCCATCCGAAACTGCAACCACATGTGCAGTAGATGTATAGCGTCCACCAGCGTCCGTAGGACCGCCACCACCGGCCGCTAGCGCTCCGTCCATGTACAGGCACGGAGCGCCCCAGCGGCCGATGGACAGAGTGTAAAAAAACAAAGGGTCCACAGCCAAGGCCATACCTCTAGCCAGTAAAAAGAACCGGTTCCATCTCTGCACCCTTTTGCTCCGCGGGTCATAGATCCTGCAGAGCAAATCCGAAGACCGCCGTCTGCGGCGGTCTTTGGCTGACCGGCTGGGGACTATTTTAGCCCCCGGCCGGTCACGGATGGGGACCAGAGACGAACCAGCTGAGGCCTCCCATTGGGGCTTTTGGGCATGGTCACAGCTGGAGTGGAAACCGGAACACCTACCTGAGTGCAGGCGTAGCACTCGGTGGTGTAGCCGGTGGGGCCGGTGTCGTCGAGGTCGTCTGCGCTGTCGGAACCCTCGCTCCGGCGACGGAATATTCGGTGTAATGAATGCATTTGTGAAAGAGGGTGAGGGTAACCATGGAAGGGAGAATACTGGTGGAGGTGATAAGATGATAGATAGAGAGAGAGGGGTGTGGGGATATATTATGTGTGGGAGATGTTGATGAGTTTGAGACATAGCCGACTTGTGTGTTATATATAAATTGTGTATTTTTTTATACTTTATTGTGGTTTTTGTTTTTATAAAATGAATGCATTGTATATATGTAGCCTAGGTGGAGATGTCAGATGAGAGAGGTAATATGGGTTATGATTTTGTGGAAGATAATACTAATTTGCTCCATTATTGTCACTAATAATGAGTCTTAGTTTATGTTCATAATTTTTATGTAGTTATATGATCTCTCACGTTAGTTTAAATTCAAAGATTCCATCTTAATACGTGTGGGTATCCACATAAATGTACATATTACCTAGAAACCTTACTATCATCGAAATGACCGAAGACAAATCTCATAAGAATTTTAATTTTTTAAGAAAATTTAACCGGCTATAATATTCCTCTGTGATTACCAACATTTACGTGACAGGTGGTCTATATGGAGAAAAAAAACTTCACCAACAAACTTTTCTCGACGTAATTATGTAATTATGTGGAGGCAATCCGTGATATAATACTGATGGACCACTGACATACTAAAGATTATTACCAACACTTTTGGTTACATACAGTCAATCAAAATCCATTAGTAATTTTTAAGGGTGTAAACGAGTCGAGCCAAAGCTCGCTAAGGCTTGAGCTCGGCTCGTTTTAACTTTAAAAAGCTCGATTTAAAAAGTTTGAGCTCAAGTTCGGCTGGTTAGAAATTCTTCAATCTTGAGCTCGGCGCGGGCTTTGCTCTTTATCATTAAATTTATATTTTTGTAATTGCTTTTATATTAGTTTATAGTCATACATATTAATATACTATATATAACATAATATATATTATTTTAATTAAATGTATCATGATTTATATGTAAAAATATGATTTATATAAATATTTATTTTAGATGTTAAAGAATTTCATAAACAAAAAACCGTTTAGGTCTGCGAGCCAGCTCGAGATTGATATTTGAAGCTTGGTCTCAAGCTCATTTGATAAACGAGCCGTAATATGAGCTCGAGCTCGTTTAAACTCCACTTGATCTGAGTTTTTTCAAGCCAATCCCGAGTTGTTTGCTAGCCGTATTGATTCGTTTACACCCCTATAATAAATTCAAAGATATCATTTTTAGATAGGATAGGCTATCTATATTTTTTGGTCGTTTCTTTATTAAAAAAGAGAGATAAAACTTCATGTAAGATCTTGTATAGACTTTTCAAGTTTTCAGTTGTTGTCTCTTGAACCTATTTTACGACAGACATCCTATTGGTAATCCGTGAGAATAGTGTCAATAAATATCATCCAACATTCAACCTTTTCTAATGGATTCCTCAATAAATACCAATATATACAGGTTTTTTCATCTCCTCGAATCTCATTGTATTTCACATTGATTATACGAACACTTTGTTTGGTGGTAACGATCGAGTTTGTTGGTTCTCAAAATTAAAATGGATCATATGTATTCCAAAGGAGGTTAATTAAGAATGTACTACTACGTCAACGACACATGATTTATTTACTAAACCAAAAAATAATCATATTTTCGATACTTATTTTGAATACAACTCCGTCTCGAACAATGTATACTTAAACATTGATACAAAAAGATAAACACAACCACGTATCCGGTTTACTTGAAAAAATTAACGAAAGAAAGTTATTGGAGAATAATAAAAAATAAAAAATTAATGGTTTAAAAATATATTATATAGTATAAGGGAGGTTGAAAATTTAAATAAAAGAATAATGTTTTTGGTTTTACACGAATTCCAAGTTTGAATACTAATTTTTTTTAAACAAATTTGGGTTTGAAAATTGAAATTTAATAACGACTTTTGGTCAAATGTTAATGCATGTTAAATTTTCTATAAATTTGAATAAAGTAATAAAAATTTTAGGGGAGCATTTTGTAACTTTATCTCCCTCTCATCAAAGTTACAATTATGTGTGTTGCAACAAATAATTTTTGTATTATATAAAATGTTTCTTAGGGGCTGTTTGTTTGGGTCTGACCGAGCCTAGTCAGACGCAAGCGTCTGACTCGGTCAGACCTGGGTGTTGGTTGCTTGCGGAGATTGTCTGACCGCTCCTGCGGAGACGCGAAGGTGGAGTGACGGTGGTGCTTGCGGTGGTGCTTGCTGGTGGTCGGCGACGGTGTGCGGCGGTGGTCGGCGACGGGTGCTTGCGGCGGTGGTCGGCGACGGGTGCTTGCGGAGGTGGTGCGACGGGTGTGCGGCGGTGGTGGCGCGGTGCTGCGGCGGTGGTCGGCGAGGGTGCTTGCGGCGGTGGTCGGCGACGGGTGCTTGCGGCGGTGGTCGGCGACGGGTGCTTGCGGCGGTGGTCGGCGACTGGTGCTTGCGGTGGTGGTCGCCGACGGTTGCTTGCGAGAACCGATCGGCTAGAACCGAGCGAGAGAACCGAGAGGAGAGAACCGATCGGCGACGGGTGCTTGCGGTGTGGTCGGCGGTTGCTTGCGGTGGCGGTGGATGATGATGATGATTGTGATTGTGGTCTTTGTGGTTTAACAGAGAGAAAAGAAAGTGACAGAGAGACGAAAGTGAGAGAGACAAAAGTGAGGTCTGGTGATGTTTGTGGTTGTGGTGTTGTGTGGTTGTTGGTGTTTTAAAAACTTTCTTTTTTACAATCAAACACAATTATTCGTTCAGACCTCTTACTGGTTCAGACCTCTTACTGGTTCAGACCATTTTATTCATTCAGCACTTATTCAATCAGATGTTGACAAACAGCCCCTTAGTGAAACAAATATATCAATCATTTTCTCGATGGTGAAATGACATCTTTGCTCGTACTTATTATAAAATAGGAATAACTTTAGTTTTAATCCACATATCCATTTAAACATTTTGTATATTGCCATTCTTTCTTTATTAAAGGGTTTATTGAATAAATAAGCATTATTCAATCCTACTTACATGGTACATGTATTGAAATATGTTACTCTTGAGGTTGGGTGAGGTGAAGTGGGGACTATATACGAGTAAGTGAAGAGGAAGAAGAGTCGTTAGCAAATAGATGAAGTGACTAGTTAGCATACGTCTTGTCTTCTAAAGGATTTTAAAAATGTATATGATCATGTTTATTTTGTCATTGCATTTTATTATTTTTTCATATTTAAATAATATTAATGGCATCTCGTTTTTCTCTTTTATTCGTTTTGATGATTATTGATTTTATTTCAATTGGTTACTTTGTTTTACTACTAGTTGAAGGGGTTAAATTGACGGTACAAGATAATTTTGTCTTTTGGAAAATTATGGTAATTATAACATATGTACCTAATTAATATATTAAGAATTTGATCCATTTTGTTAAGTACACTTTGTTTTTATCCAATTTGATGTTACAGTTTATTTACAAGTTTATGCTTATGCAATATAGTAATATAATTTGGTTGTTATCGTTGTCGAGCCGGGGGTCTCTTTTAAAGCGGTATCTCTGTTTCCCAAGATGGAGGAAAGACTGGCCACTATCTACCCTCACAGACCCTACTTCAGTGGGCTATACGGTATGTTTGTTTGTTTGTTTTAGTTCTTACATAAAGACGATACTAGAGGAGCTAGTAAGGTTGATATTTTGTGATCAGAAGATTATGGATACAAATCATGCGAAATAGTCTACTGTTCATTAGACAACGAATAGAACCGATCACCCCTCCTTGGATCCAACACAAAACAAGAGTTAAATAAAACACCGAATACGATCTTTTTATTTCAACATATTATATCATTTCATATCTTTATTCTTCACATGCTAGCTTTCAATCTAAGAACTTAAAAACCTTTTATAAATTTAGAATACAATTTAGTAGAACTTGAAGACATAAATAAATTATATACGAATGCAGCATTTTTTCATATTAAAAATTTATATACGTATCTAAATAAAAAATTAGCTACCATATAAAAATTGATTAGTCCCTCATGACTTGGTTCGTTGGTAAGAGCCCCCCCTCCCAAAGTGGAGGTCAGGGGTTCGAGCCTCTACGCTGGTTTGGGGACATTTTAGAGCAATGACGAGAATTAGCCTTTGAGCCACTGGTGCGGAAGCCGATTCTCAGAGCTCGACCCCGGTTTTCATCCGCTGTTACTCCAGAGGGGCAACCCTTGTGGAGGCAGTACGGTTTCCGGGGGAACGCCGAAACCAAGTCTGACAATCCAGCGTGGACCCGGTTCAGACAACATAGTCTGGAGCAGATCTTGGCTAGGGTCGCCCAGGGGAAACCTCATAGGCGATGTGAATTGAGTCACTCTTAAAAAAATCACCGTTCAAAAAATATATATATATAAAAATTGATTAACTAAACGGCACTTATTTTTGATTTTTTAGGTCTAGTTGGATACATCACAACCAGATTTGTAAGTTGAATATAAGAATTAAACAGTAACCCTTGCAAAAATAACTTTAACTATTCAATTCAATAAAATTTTGCTTGCTAACTCCCCGCTAGCTTTTTACTGAAATCTTTTCATTGTTGCAGTTCAAAAAAAAAAAAAAAAAGTCTCCAATTCGATAAAAAGTAAAGTATACAAAAACTAACTAAAGTTCTATTACATGACATAGCTTTCTCAAATGTAACATAATCTTTAGTAGGATCGCAAGTCGTTCTTGGCCTTATACGAAGGTTATATGGTGATAATCAGAAACAATAACCCAACTCTTCTGCAACGAAGAGCTAAAGAATTCGACGATATAACCGGAATATAGCTAATAGAGATATAATAAAACCGCTTATCAGACTATTACAAAGCAAACTCATCAACAAGTTTTTGAATTGTGATGATATTCAAAATTGAGAGTCAATTGGATTCGTTTCTATGTCACGTTGCTTTGGACCAAGTATTAGAGATATTTGTACATGTGCCTTATGACTATTTGAGCACATGTCTTATAGTTTGTTAGTAGTTGCAAGTTAGTTTCAGGTTAGTTGAGTTAGTTAAGAGATTGTTCTAGACTCTTCTCATTCTCTTATAAATAAGTGTACTAGCTCTTCTTAATTGAATATACAAATGAATCTTTGAACCATCACTTTCTTATGGTATCAGAGCTATGCTCTGAGATCTTGTACTTCTCCTTCTTATTCTCGTTGATCTCTCTTCTGTCATCATGACAACTCAATCTTCTTCAACTTCATCTTCTTAACTTTTGCAACATCAAATACATCCATGAATTCAACCAATACTCTACCAAACCTTGCAAATTTTCTATCAATTAAACTTGATGATAACAATTACCTTAATTGGAAGCATCAAGTTCTTACTGTAATCAAATCACTTGGATTACTGATGTTTCTGAAATCCGAAACACTAGTTCCATCGGAAGATTCACCAGATCGTGCAGCTTGGGAGAAGAATGACGGTTATGTACAAGAATTAATCACTGCAACACTGTCTCCTTCTCTTCTGCATCTTGCTCGTAATTCAGCATTAGCATCATCGTTGTGGAAATCGATTGAGGATTCGTTTGTTCAGATTGTTTTTGCAAAACATTCTCAACTACAAACTCAGTTTCATCTTCTTAAACAAAACACAAAATCAGTAGCAGAATTTCTTAACGAAGCTAAAGAAATTGTTGATTCTCTCAACGCTATTAGAGATCCAATTCAGATGACTTACTAGTGTGCAGGTTCTTCAAGGTTTGAACGCTGAATATGAGAATTTCGTGATGAACATTGAAAATCAAGGAATTACTCCTACTATTCTCAGTTACGTTCAAAATTGCTTATCTATGAAGCACGGTTGAAACAACGACAAGTGAATGCCTCACCGCAACTAGCTGCGATGACTGTTTCCACCAATCAAGGTATCATTCTGCTCATGTTGATACCTAGCACCGATCTGTAAGGATTCCTAGAAGTCTGATGCAGCCAAAACACTTTGTAACTATCTACTGATCATAACAACTGATGAAGACAACTGAAGTCAACAGCTGAAGACATTAGCTGAAGATAACAGCTGAAGGTAACAACTGAAGGTAACAACTGAAATTAACAGCTGAAGACATCAACTGAAGTTAACAGCTGAAGACATCAATGAAGTTAACAGCTGAAGACATCAATGAAGTTAACAGCTGAAGACAACAACTGAAGTCATCAGCTGAAGACAACAGCTGAAGGTAACAGCTGAAGACAACAGCTGAAGGTAACAGCTGAAGACAACAGCTGAAGGTAACAGCTGAAGACAACAGCTGAAGGTAACAGCTGAAGACAACAGCTGAAGACATCAGCTGAAGATATCAACTGAAGACAAAGTCTGAAGACAGTCATCAGTAGTTATCACAACAGCTGAAGAAGTATTCTTCAGTAGTTTGATGATCCTCTTTCAGTATTTATCACAACAGCTGAAGAAGTAATCTTCAGTAGTTGTGATGATCCTCTTTCATTAGTTATCACAACTGCTGAAGAAGTATTCCTCAGTAGTTGTGACAGTTCTTCTTTCAGTAGTTCTATGAAATGATCAAGTCTTCCTGCATGCTGCACAGAACATGAAGTAGTATTGCTAAGGAAGTTTTACACCACTTAGAAACATTCCAAGTGTAAAATCTTCCATAGCCAAGACCAATATCTTCTGAAGCCAGAAATGAAGTCTTTCTTAGCTTCAAGACAAAGTCTGCTGAAGCCAAGAAACCAAGACAGATTCTTCTGAAGACTTTTATCATACATGCTTTTATCTGATGTACTTTTTCTGAAAAGCTGAACACTTTGCCGCTGCCCACTCTGGTTGGTCACCAACTTATATGAGTTGGTGAAAAGGTCCATGCTTTAGGAAAACTATACATTGAGGTCTTGGTCAAACCTTTCTACTTTATGTACTTTTATCCTTTTTGTAATATATTAGGATGTGAGCTATGGCATGTCATAGTCACTAGCCAAAAGGCAAATCTGCCTTTTGACTCTACATGGATTGTGTTGTCTAGTTCATGTATCCAGCTGGCCTTCAAAGTATGGCCGTCTGTAGGTTGTAGTATATAGTATCTCAAAGTCTTGTAATGTATGCATGCTGAATACTTGTAACTTTGAATTTGAGAAGCAATATACAACATCCTTGAAAACCAACCACTTGTGTTGTTATCTTGTTCTTTCTTTCTGAGTTACTTTTGTGTTCTTAGCATCATCATAACCGGTTCCCCATTTGATCTGTTAAGTGTTCTAATACACTTCTCATTGTGTTGTTATGTTGTAAGTGCTAACCCTTCACCCGGTCCTGCATTTGGTATCAGAGCTTCCAGGCTCTTGATATAAGATCTCACCATCTTAAGATCCCTCACACACACAAAATACTAAACAACTCAAATGGCAGCTCTTTCTAAAGCTGATATGGAAACTGGTACTATGACCAAGTCCCCACTGATCACTCCTGAAGATTTTGACACATGGTGCACAAGAATGGAAGGCTTCATCAAGTGTCAAGATTCAAGGATGTGGGACTCAGTTATCAATGGTCCCTTCATACCAAGCACTACTTCTGCTACTGGTAATCGTATCATCCCTAAAGATGTAGATGATTACTCAGAAGAAGACAGGAAGAGAATAGAGCTTGATCAAAGGGCCATGACTTGTCTTCAAACTGCTCTTCCAAACTCCATCTACAGAGGCTTCAAGAAGTGCAAGACAGCTAAAGATCTATGGGAAGCACTGAAGCTCATGTATGAAGGATCCAAAGAAACTAAAGAAAACAAGAAGGATCTCTTAAAGCAGCAGTTTGAAAACTTCACCTTCAAGGCTGGTGAGACACTGACTCAACAATACTTCAGGTATGTTGAGATAATGGACACTCTAGTGGATATTGAAGTAACTCTTGAAAACAGGGACATAGTGAGGAAGTTCATGTCTTCTCTTCCTAAACTATGGACACATTATTGTGTTGTGATCAAGAGAACTTCGGATCTTAAAACTCTTACTCTTACAGAGTTGTATGGTATCCTGAGTGCATTCTAGATGGAGATGAACATGCAAAATTCCTCTGGTAACTCCAATAACCAACTGAGTTCAGCTCTTCATGTGAATGAAAGGGAATGCATTGAACCACAACATCAGTTGTTATGCTACCCTGACAACTCACAAAAGGGGCCTTTCATCACTCTTCCAGAGACACCAAGAGAAAGCTACACTCAAGGAAGTCCCTTCCAAGAGACAAGTTCTTCTCATGCCTTTGTCTCAGCTGATGAAACCTCTGGCAACCTTCTCTTCACTCTTGAAGACTTGGACTATCCATCCAGATGATCTGGAGTATATGAGAGATAGTTCAGCCAAAATTACAAAGACTTAGATCCAGTGTGGAAAGTTTGGGCTGGACAAAAGCAAGGTAAAGTGCTACAACTGTAACCAGATGGGGCACTTTGCAAGAGAGTGCAAGGCACCAAGAACAAATGGTGGCCAGACACAAACCAGACCAAACTACACTGAGAAAGTTCACCAGAATGAGAACCCAAAGCAACAGGCTGCAGTTGCTGTTGAAGAGGGAGGCTTTGACTGGAGCTTTCAGATAGAAGATGCATCTCCAAACCAAGCTCTCATGGCAAATCATGATGAAACCAAGGTATTGGAAAATCTTTGCTCTTCTGAATGCATTACTAAAGTTAATAGATACAGGTCATATAACTTAGAGCTGAGATCTGACCTTGAGTCCTTAAACATCTTGAAAGCTGATTTTAAAAGAGCTGAAATGACTATAAACTTAAAATGAAGATTTAGAGAAAACAATTTCAACTCTTAAACATGAGCTAACAAATTACAGGACTCAGATCAAAGATCTCATAGCTAAGTTAACTGAATGCCAAGCTGAGCTTGTGATCAGCAAAGCTAAGGCAGAAAATTGTGTTCTTGAAGAAGATACCTTCAAGAACATAATATCCTCATCCTTGCATGCAAAAGTGTGTTATCAGAACAAGCAGGGACTGGGATCTAGTGAGATAGCTCCTCCACACACCATCTTGTCTGTAAGATCTCCAGGTGTGGAACTTGTGAAGATGAGCTTCCCCTCATAGATCCTTTGACTGAAGAGGATGAAGAGGAGATGGTGAAGAATGACTTTGGTTTGAGTGAAGAAAAGCATTCTGAGGAGAGTAAAACTGTTGGGATGACCAAGTCAAGAAGAAAGAATTGATCAGAAAGCCAAAAGAAAATCAAGGAAGGCTCAAGAGATCAAGGCTACTTTTGACTCTAAGCAGAAACAAGTTTTCATCTCTGCAGGGTTTGAAGTAGTTAAGACTGATGACATGAAATCTGGTTCATGTGCAACTCATCTCAGCAACAAGAAGAAGACTGATTTGTTATGTGTTACTGCTACACAACCTGGACCACCCAACTCCAAGAATAGTTCTCAACCCAAAAGAACTGTCTAGCTCCTGCAAAGATGAAGATGGAGAAGGGATGTGACCAAAGTCAGTGCTCTTCCATGAAAAGACTCTTGGAAAGAAGAATCTGAAAGAAGTCTGTGTCATGTGTGAGAGTACTTCTCATTTGGCTAAGGATTGTTCATACAATCCTAAGGGTACTCTTCACATGATAAACAAAGAGACTTCTAAAAATTCCAAGATGAGAAGAAGGCAAGTGGAAAACTGCCTTCGGAAGAAAATTTGGTCTCGTAGAAAGGAATGCTTCTGAAGTACGAAGCTTGCTGCATAAAGGCAAGATCTTCCGAAGGACCAGTCATCAAAACTTCTAACGTCTCAAAAGCTTCTGAAGTATTGAAGGTCAAGTCTAAACTTCCAAAGGTGGTGTGGAAGTCAAAGAAAGACCAAAAGACTGAAGGTTCTTCATCCACAACAGCTCAAGATCCTCACAGCACAACCATTGGATCTATTACGTTGTGCATTGTCTTCAACTGTTTTAAATGAGCCCAAGACCAATGAGGCTTGGGTTTCCAAATGTAAATAGCTATCTCTTATGCAGGAACAGCTACAGACAAACAAAAATGTGTGGATCATTGACAGTGGTTGTTCCAGGCACATGACAGGCAATAGGTCACGACTCCAGAAGTTTGAGAATTGATGGAGGGTCAGTTGCTTTTGGAGAGATGCAGGTGGTTACATTACTGGAAGGGGCAAGGTCACAAATGGTAACTCAGCATTGACAGGTAAACTTTGTCAAGGCGCTTGGATACAATCTTTTGAGTGTATCTCAATTTGTGATCAGAGTCATAGCATGCTGTTTACTGAGCATGAGTGCATTGTTCTCAAGCCCGGGTGGTCATTCCTCATGAGCACATCCTACTCAGAGCCCCTGGAAAGGGAACATGTACAAGATGGATTGCAAGAAAACATCTCCCTCGGGAGAAGTTTCATGCTTTCTATCTAAAGCTAATAGTGATGAATCTTTCCTTTGGCATAAAGAATGTGCCATGTAACTTTAAGAACATGAATAAATTGATTAAGAATGATTTGGTACTGAATACCAAAAAGAGAGTTTACAAGTGATGATCATTGTGTTGCATGCCTGAAAGGGAAGCAACACAAGGTATCTCACAAGCCTAAGGAATAAATTCCATCACTACACCCTACACTTGTTACATATGGATCTCTTTGGCCCCACCAATGTAATGAGTTTAGGAAGACCTCTTACTGTTTGGTCATCACAGATGACTTTACAAGATTCACATGGTATTCTTCCTTAGAACTAAGGATGAGAACCTGAGATTGAAGAATTTCATCTTAAAGATTAAGAATCATGTGATCACAAGGTCAAAACCATAAGATGTGATCAAGGAACTGAGTTCAAGAATCAAACACTTGATACATTTTGTGATGAAAAGGGTATTACAAGACATATTGCTCCCAGGACCCCTCAGCAAAATGGAGTTGCTGAGAGGAGAAACATTACACTAATTGAAGCTGCAAGAACTATGTTGTCTGACTCTAAACTGCCCATCACCTTCTGGGCAGAGGTAGTCAACACTGCCTGCTATGTGCAAAATAGAGTTTTAGTAGTTAAGACACATGGTAAGACTCCTATGAACTTGGCACAAGAGGAAACCCTTCATTGGTTTTCTCAAGTCTTTTGGATGTCCTTGCACCATCTTGAATACCAAAGATCATATAGCCAAGTTTGCTGAGAATCAGATGATGGACACTTCATTGGATACTCTTCTCAAGCTAAAGCTTATAGAGTATACAATCTTAGAACTAGAGTAGTTGAGAGTCAGCCAATGTGACTTTCAATGAACACACACCCAGTGTGAAAGGTTCTGGTCCGGATTGGCTGTTTCATCTTGATCTAGTTACCAACTGTTTAAACAAATCTTGTGAGCATGCTTTAGGAACCACAAATATATTTGCCTACAGGTGATCCTGATCCAAGAATTGAGTGAGAAGATCTTCAAGCAACATATCTCCAGCTCCAGTGGTAACTAATCCTGCAGATGAAGCTTCTACCAGCACATCAATGACAAATCCTGCTGATACATCTGAGTTTGCCTTCATCTTCTAGTTTTGAGGCACAAAACTCAAATGTAAAAACTTCAAATGTTGGAGAACATGGTGGTGGTGACAGTGATCAAGATTTCCTTGATGCTGAGAACCATCCTATTGAAGAAAATCTCAATGATGTCACACACTCATTGGATCAAGTTAATCTTGATAGGTGTGATGCTCTAGAGGGTGAATCCTCCTTGCCAGATCAGAATCTCTCCAATTTGGATCTGTCTAAACAACTTGTTGTGATCCCTCAACTAAGGATCCACAAGTCTCACCCCTCTACAAACATCATTGGACATGTTGGTACTGGTGTAAGAACAAGAGGACAGTCTCATAATGCAAATATCTGTCTTCACTCTTGTTTCTTATCCCAAATAGAGCCAAAGAAGATTGATGAAGCTCTAAAGGATGGAAGTTGGGTTGAAGCTATGCAAGAGGAGTTGCTTCAATTCAAGAGACAAAAGGTTTGGAATCTATGTCCTCTTCCTCATGGGAAGACTACCATAGGTACAAAATGGGTTTTCGGAATAAGAAGGATTAGAGGACTTGTCATCAAGAACAAGGCTAGACTAGTTGTTCAAGGGTATACTCAAGAAGAAGGAATTGATTACACTGATGTCTTTGCTCCAGTAGCAAGACTTGAAGCTGTCAGGTTATTCCTGTCTTTTGCTGCATCCAAGAACTTCAAGGTCTATCAACTTGATGCCAAGTGTGCTTTTCTTTATGGATGATTGATGGAGGTGTATGTCAAACAACCTCCTGGCTTTGCAGATCCTGATCATCCTGATTATGTCTGCAAGCTTGACAAAGCTCTCTATGGGCTACATCAGGCACCAAGAAAGTGATATGAGACTCTATCTCAGTATCTCTGTCAGCATGGCTACAAAAGGGTACCATTGGAAACTCTCTTCATCAAGGAACAAGAAATGACATAATGCTAGTTCAAGTATAGTATTGATATCATCTTTAGGTCAACCAATCCAAAGCTCTGCAAAGACTTTGAGAAGCTGATGAAGGATAGATTTGAAATGAGTGCCATGGGGAACTCAATTCTTTTCTAGGGATTCAAGTGAAGCAAGTTGACAATGGTATCTTCATAAATCAGTTAAAGTATGTGCAAGACATACTTAAAAGGTTCAACATGACTGAATGTAAGGTTGCTAAGACACCCATAGCTAGAAACCACTCCCTTGGACCTGATCTTGAGGGGAGGTGTTTGATGAACATCTCTACAGGGCTATGATTGGGTCTATTATGTATCTTACAGCTAGCAGGCCAGATATTATGTTTGCCACTTGCATCTGTGCAAGATATTAGGCCAACCCCAAGATGTCACACCTAATCACTGTCAAAAGATTTTAAGATACCTTAAGGGAGCCCCATCTCTTGGCCTTTGGTATCCTAAAAATTCTGACTTCATCTGTGCATATACAGATAGTGATTATGGTGGATGCAATATGACTGCAAGTCTACATCAGGGGGATGTCAATTTCTTGGTGGAAGGAGTCTCTTGGCAATGCAAGAACAATCATGTGTATCTGCATCAACTGCTAAGGCTGAATACATTGCTGCTGTAAGCTGCTGTGCTCAAGTGCTTTGGATTCAAAATCAGATGCTAGACTATGGATTCAACTTCAAAGAGACTCTCATTCACATAGACAACAACAGTGCTATCTCAATCACAGAAAATCCAGTGCAGCACTCAAGAACTAAGCACATCAACATCAGGTATCATCTGATTAGAGATAATTTTGAAAAAGGATTAATCAAACTAATCAAAGTTCATACAGATGAACAATATGCTGATCTGTTCACAAAAGCTTTTGATGAACAGAGATTTAAATATCTTATATCAACTATTGGGATGATCAACTTTGAATAGCTTTTCTTAAAAACTTAATCATATTATTTCTAAAACTATGTGTGTTTCTATGTTGTCTATTCTATCACCATAATAAGCCCCAGTTTCTCTTTGGAAGAAAATTCTTTTATGATATTCCTTAGATTTTTTAGAATTTTACACAAGTTGCAAAATTCTTCAAAATCTTTGAAATATTTTTGGAGGCAAAATTTGCCTTCGGAAGCTTCTGGTTAAAACTTCCGAAGCAAAATACCCTTCATGGTCAAAACTTCTGAAGTTAAATTATCTTCGGAAGATTTCTTAGAATTCCAAGAAAACTACTTTTGGGCAAAAAGCAAACTACTTTTCAGAGGTGGGACCAACACCATGGATTTCAAGTTTATCCTTTTTCATTAACTTTGTCTCAAATCCAAATTCATACAAATATCCAACGGTTACACCTCTTTCCTCTACCTACTCCAAAATTCACTCATACCTCAAATCTGATCTCTCTGAAACCACTTTTGCTTTTCATCTTTATTCATCTTTAAGCTTTCAAAATGGCCAACATTCCAAACAGAAACAACCAAATTTCTCCATGCAACTCATAGGCAGCACAATCAAGTTGCCTTTTTGCACTCTGAGAAAGATGATAGTTTCTCAGAGGTTTGCCGTTTTCTTGCTCTATCCAACTACTACACCTCACTCACCATTGATCCTATTCTTTATAAGGATCACCTGCTTGACTTTTGGAGGATATGTCAAGAGGTTATTATGGATGGGGAGAAGGCACTGTCTGCCACAGTGTAGGGGAGGACAGTCTTTATCACTCCAGCCATCATCAGCACCCATCTTCAGCTGGATGATGAAGAAGGTGAACTGTCTTTCCCAAAGGAAGCTGTCAACTATTCCTTTGAGCAGATGGGCTATGAGGGAGATTTCTCTGTAAAGACCTTCAGGAAAGGAAGGTCTCATCCCAGTGGAAATACCTACTCCATGTAGTGATTCACAGCTTGTCCAACAAGCATGGTGGGTGGGACCAGATTCTTGAGGATCTCTCCTTTATAGTTCATGGAATGGTACAAGGGGTCAAGTTCAGGTACTCATAATTTGTTTACATAACTTGCTTGCTAACTTGGACTCCTTAGAATACTATATGTTTCCTAGATATGTTCAAACACATTCTCAACTGTGAACTTGGATCACAGTGAGGGAAACAAATACTATTCTTAAATTGGGACAGATGAGCCAGGCATCTTTAGATTATGAAGAAGCCAACTATAGGCTTCTCAGGGTAGAAACAACCCTGGTCCCCAAAATGTTAGAGCTCATTGCTCAAGGTGACAACCTAGCAACACAAGCTAGTGTTGAACCCACACCTTCTACATCTCAACCACCAAAACAGCCTCAAATCATCCTCACCTATCAAGAAAATCCAAACGAACCCCTGCTCAAGCTACTGAGTCTGTGCAGGTCCCCATATACTCACCCATACAGGAAGAAGTGGATACTAGAGCTCCCACTTCTCCTAAGGAGCAAACCACTCCCATCTCTTCAAGAATCAGTGCTGATGTTTCTCATGATCAGCCTGATGAGCTCATAAGCCCAAATGCCTTAAGCCTTCACTCTGAGTCTCAACACTCAAGTGAAAAACCTTCAGGGGACAGTTACCATCCCCAGCCTTTGGACTTAAATACCCAAATTCCCAACCTTGAATTCTATACTGATGAGGACTTAGGCTTCAGTGAGCACCATGAATCTCTCTACTCTTCACCAACTCAAAGAAAGAGGAGTGCTTCTGAATTCCCTATGTCTATCCCACATCAGTCACCCATTGCTGAGGTGGGTCCTTCTGAACATGTTCAGGGGATCCATATGGAAGAGGCTCTCACTTTTGCAAGTGATTACATCATTAAGACCTCAACCATGGCAACTCAGCCCATTGACACTTCATCTGAGGCTGTCAATGAGCAGAGGAAATCCAGTAGCCAAGAACCCCACGCTGAGAGTGAGGACTTAGGTCCAATTCTCTCATCCCCCCATGATTCTTCTGATGAAGAGGAAGGGAATCTGAGACTAAAAGTGCAACAACTGACACAAACATGCACTTACTTAGTCTCAAAGGTTAGTCATCTTGAATTTCAAGTGACTACCTTACAAAATAGGGTCAATGATCAGCAACTTGAGATATCTTATCTTAAGGAAAAACTAGCTGGGAGACCTTTAAGAAGAGCTCAACCAGGAACACAAGAACCTGAGGATATGGCTGACCTAACTCCTAGCTCACCTATACAAGAAGGTGATGCTACCAAAAGGGGAAGAAAGTCACTACAATCACAGAACCTGGGAGTTCTTCAAGGAGTATGGACATTGAGGACTCACCATCCTCTCTTGTAACTGTACCTACTCAGCAACCTCCTCAAGTTCATATTGATATGAACATCCTAGACTGCTTGTTTCAAAGTCTTTTTAGGGAGGGTGTATCAAGGCAAGAAGCTGAAGAAGATAGACCAAGGCAATCAGGTAATATCATTGGTCAACTGGATGTTGAGGCAGACCTTGAGATTAGCTTCAAAGGGAAAACCTTGACTGAAGGCCCAGTGATAGAGCCTGAAAGTCCTGTCTTACGTCAACTGATGAAGTGATAGAAATTGAAACACCTGTCACCACAACAACTACTTCAGCAACTCAACCCCTCAGTGAAATACCTGCTAGTGAAGGTGTATCACAGTCTCTCTCTGGCCAGAGCTTGGATACTACACCAAGCAATGAAGGCCAAAGCTCTCTCCACCCTGTGTCACAAAGGTCTGTGGGAGACAAAGGGAAATGGTTCTAACCCCTGAGGAGATTGAGGAGGAGGAAAGAGAGAGAAAGAGGAAGCTAAGGGGAGTAAGTTCCACTAGGTCTTCAAGCTTCATGCAAGCTGCAATCAGGGTGCTCACAGACCAAACACTCAAAATGATGAGTTGAGGGCAGTCAGGATTACTTACTTACAGACCAGGAACTATGACATAGATGAGATTATATCTCTCCCCTTAGAGGAATTAAATGATCTGGCTGACATGGAAATGTCAAGAGAGAGGAAGGAAGCTGAAGATGCAAGAATTCTTCTTGAGATCAAAGAGAAGAAAAGACAACAAAAGTTATACAAGCATGTTCCCACTCTCTCGCCAGTTCAAGAAAGTCCTGTGCAAGAGACTGTGGCTGCTACACAAGAACCTCAGGTAGATAAAGAAACAGATAAACAAAGAACGATAAACTACCTGAGTGCCACAGGCTTCTACCAGGCAGAAGCACTTCTTCCTTTGTCCTTTGAGTACATTGAGTTTGAGTATCTCAAACAACTTGAACTTAAAGTACTCAAAGAGCAGAAGTTAACAAAGAAGAAAGTAAGGGAAGAAGCTGCTAAGTCAAGAGCTCTCATTCAGAAGAACTTGAAAAAGTCTGATGATAGACAAAGAATGATGAGTTTCTTGAAGCTATATGGATTCTCTGGAAGGAGACTTGGCCCTATGTCTCTATCTACTATGGATGAGCATATCAGGGTGATCAAGCAGAAGATCAAGAATGGAGACTTGCTGACTTGCACACTCCTCCAAGTCAAGCTCTACCTCAAGTAGAGGTTAAGTTTGAACAACAGAGACAACTCAAACTGAACCTCCAGCTTCATCTTCTAATCCACAGTAGGGTTAAGGCCAGCCTCTTCAACTAATGATCAACAGCAAGGTCAAAGGCCAGCCTCAATATCTGACCCACAACAGGGTCAAACTCCCTCTCCTTCTGAACCCGTGAGGGAGGAACACCCAACTGAGGAAGACACAACTAATCTACAAGGTGCTGCAGGCCAGTCTTCTCAGTTAAAGACTACAAAGAGGAAGAAGAGGATGGCTTCTAAATCTGATGCAAAGAAGAAGAAGAAGTCAAAATCAACCTCCTCTGATCCTCAGGATGAATCAGAACATCCTAAGGAAGTGCAAGAAGAGAAAGCCAAATCATCTCCAATTCAAATGCTCCTCTGCATCAGGAAGACCCATCTTATCTTGGACTTACTCAACTAATCCAGATAGATGGCATGTAGTCAGAGATCAAGGTGAAGTAAATGTCTACTCTTGGAAGACCTCTTTAGTTTACCTCTGTATGATCTTTTTGACATGAGAAGATACTTCACAAGTCTGAGTGATCCTGACCCTCTAATGAAGAAAGGAATGGTCATGATCATGTTAAGGACTGTGAACTGCTGAATATCTTCAAGTGTTTTGGTAGCATCAGCCTAGGGGAGTTTGTAAGGATTCCTAGAAGTCTAATACAGCCAAAACACTCTTGTAACTATCTACTGATCATAACAACTGATGAAGACAACTAAAGTCAACAGCTGAAGACATTAGCTGAAGATAACAGCTGAAGGTAACAACTGAAATTAACAGCTGAAGACATCAACTGAAGTTAACAGCTGAAGACATCAACTGAAGTTTACAGCTGAAGACATCAACTGAAGTTAACAGCTGAAGACAACAACTGAAGTCATCAGCTGAAGACAACAGCTGAAGGCAACAGCTGAAGGTAACAGCTGAAGACAACAGCTGAAGACAACAGCTGAAGGTAACAGCTGAAGACAACAGCTGAAGGTAACAGCTGAAGACAACAGCTGAAGGTAACACTGAAGATAACAGCTGAAGACATCGGCTGAAGATATCAACTGAAGACAAAGTCTGAAGACAAAGTCTGAAGACAGTCTTCAGTAGTTATCACAACAGCTGAAGAAGTATTCTTCAGTAGTTGTGATGATCCTCTTTCAGTAATTATCACAACAGCTAAAGAAGTATTCTTCAGTAGTTGTGATGATCCTCTTTCAGTAGTTATCACAACAGTTGAAGAAGTATTCCTCAGTAGTTGTGACAGTTCTTCTTTCAGTAGTTCTATGAAATGATCAAGTCTTCCTGCATGCTGCACAGAACATGAAGTAGTATTGCTAAGGAAGTTTTACACCACTTAGAAACATTCCAAGTGTAAAATCTTCCATAGCCAGGACCAATATCTTCTGAAGCCAGAAATGAAGTCTTTCTTAGCTTCAAGACAAAGTCTGCTGAAGCCAAGAAACCAAGACAGATTCTTCCGAAGACTTTTATCATACATGCTTTTATCTGATGTACTTTTTCTGAAAAGCTGAACCACTTTGCCGCTGCCCACTCTGGTGGTCACCAACTTATATGAGTTGGTGAAAAGGTCCATGCTTTAGGAAAACTGTACATTGAGGTCTTGGGTCAAACCTTTCTACTTTATGTACTTTTATCCTTTTTGTAATATATTAGGATGTGAGCTATGGCATGTCATAGTCACTAGCCAAAAGGCAAATCTGCCTTTTGACTCTATATGGATTGTGTTGTCTAGTTCATGTATCCAGCTGGCCTTCAAAGTATGGCCGTCTATAGGTTGTAGTATATAGTATCTCAAAGTCTTGTAATGTATGCATGCTGAATACTTGTAACTTTGAATTTGAGAAGCAATATACAACACCTTGAAAACCAACCACTTGTGTTGTTATCTTGTTCTTTCTTTCTGAGGTTATTTTTATGTTCTTAGCATCATCATAACCGGTTCCCCATTTGATCTGTTAAGTTTCTAATACACTCTCCTCATTGTGTTGTTGTGTTGTAAGTGCTAACCCTTCACCCGGTCCTGCACGATCGTGTGTCAGATTTGTGCGAAAGTAGGTCATAAAGCTTCAACTTGTTACTTTGGCTACACTCAATCTGATTCTTCGGCCTCTACTCCTCGAAATAGTTCCTCAAATTGGCGTGGGAATCTCTCTCGAGGATCCGGTGGCCGCTTTGGTGGTGGTCGCGGTGGTAATCGGTGGTATAATGGTGGCTGCTTTTCTGCTCACATGGCCATGTTGGTTCCGATGGTTCTGTTTTCTCACCTGCTTCGTTGGGCGCAACTGCTTATTTGGGCGCTTTATCACCTGGTAGCATGTTTAGCCCTAGTGCAAATCGTGGGCTTGGGCCTGGTAGTATTTCTTTTGGCCCTGGTGGTTCCAATGGTATTTTAGGTCCAGCTCCTTCTGTTAGTACTGCTGGGCTTCCTTCCTTTGGATCAGGGAATTCTTTTTTCCAAGGAAATGGCACTACTTCTATTGGGTCTCATTCCTCTGGTTTTGGGCCTGGTCATTTCCACGGTTGGGCTGCTTCATCAACCGCGAATCCACATGCTTCCCACTATGGATTTCATGCAGATTTATCTAGTACATGTCAAAATGTTGAATCTTGGATTCCAGACTCTAGTGCTACTGCTCACATGACTTCGGATTCATCCATTGTTTTTGGATCCGTTCCTTACACTGGCTCTGAACGAGTCATTGTAGGTGATGGTACATCACTTTCTATCTCTCATGTTGGCTTCTCTTATCTTCGCTTATCTACCTGTACTTTATTAATTCGTTATGTTCTTGTAGTTCCTGGCCTTGCCAAGAACCTTTTATCCATTACTCAGCTTGTTCTTGATCATCCTATTCCTGTCCTTTTCTCACAGTTTGGTTTGTCTATACAGACTTACACAGGGTAGCTCCTCCACCACATGCAAGCTAGTCATCATCAGCTCTACTCTTTGACTGCCATTTCCTCGGATTCTTAAGAGCTTTGGCATTCAAGACTGGGACATCCTTCTAATCCTGTGCTGTCTAGGCTTTCCTTTTTACCATCATCATATAAACTTTACCTAAACCTTGTAATTCTTGTTGTATTTCAAAATCAAGTCGTTTACCTTTTCATTCTCATGTTACTCATTCTACTGTTCCTTTACATGTTATTCATTGTGACATATGGGGACCTTCTCCTGTTATTTCTCGTTCTGGTTATCGTTACTTTATTACCTTTATTGACGACTTTAGTCGCTTTACATGGATGTATCCATTGACTAGTCGTTCTGATGTTGTTCATGCTTTTCGTCATTTTCGACCTTTGGTTGAAAATTTATTTTCATGCACCATTAAATATCTTCAGTGTGATGGTGCTCCCGAGTTGACTCGTGGGGATTTGGCTCGTTATCTTTCTAAAACTGGTATTGCCTATCGGATTTCTTGTCCTTATACGCCCCAACAAAATGGGGTGGCTGAGCGCAAGAATCATCACCTTTCGGAGGTTGCTCGAGCCTTACTGTTTCATGCTCATCTACCAAATACTTTTTGGTATGATGCTTATGCTACTGCAGATATCTTATTAACCGGATTCCTACACCGGTTCTTCATCATTCCACACCCTATGAGGTGCTTTTTGGATCTCCCCCTGATTATTCCATTCTTCGTGTTTTTGGGTGTTTATGTTATCCGTTCCTTGGTGACACTCGTTCGGATAAACTTTCACCTAAATCCACTCCATGCATTTTTGTTGGTTATGCTCCTAACCATCATGGTTATCTTTGTTATGATCCCTCCACTGCTCGTTCTATCACCTCTCGTCATATCCTTTTTCATGAATCTGTCTTTGATATTCCTGGTTCTTCTCCTTCATCTGTTTCCTCTGATTCTGCTTCTCTGCCTATTTTCTTATTCCTCCTCCATCATTCTCCTTCTTATCCTTCTTCCTCTTCCACTCCTCCTTCTTCTTCTTCACTTCTTCTCCTCCTCCTCCTCCCGCTCCATCCCTTCATCCTATGGTCACTCGTCTCATGATCACACTCGTCAGCCTAGACAGTTCCCTGATCATGTCCTTTTTCATACTACAAATCACCTACTACTAAGCCTTCTACATTTCTCAGGCTCACATCACTCTGTTTGGTGGGATGCTATGCGCACTGAGATTAATGCGCTACATTCCAATCAAACATGGACTCTCGTTCTCCTCCTCCTTCTACCAACATTGTTGGTTGTAAGGGGTTTATCATATTAAGCATAATCCTGATGGTTCTATCAGTCGCTACAAAGCCCGGCTTGTTGCCAAGGGCTTTCAACAGACTAAAGGGATTGATTTCACTGAGACCTTCAGTCCTGTGGTTAAGCCTACTATATTCATACTGTGTTGTCTGTTGCCTTTTCTCGTGGTTGGACTATTCGTCAGGTTGATGTCAACAAGCTTTCTACATGGTGATTTGTCTGAGACTATTATATGTCTCAGCCACCCGGCTTTGTTGACTCCTCTCAACCTAATCATGTTTGCCTCCTTCAGAAGGCTCTCTATGGTCTGAAGCAGGCACCTCGGGCTTGGTTTCTAAGCTCTCTTCTGCTTTTATCACTAGTGGCTTCTCTCAGTGTATCTCTGATTCTTCGTTGTTTGTTTATCAGCGTGCTGCCACCACTTGCTATGTCTTGGTTTATGTTGATGATATTATTATCACTGAGAGTTCCTCTGTATTTGTTGCTGATTTGATCGCTCGGCTGCATTCTCAGTTGCTCTCAAAGATTTAGGCACATTGTCCTATTTCTTGGGCATTCAGGCTACTTTCACTGATACATGCTTACACTTGTCTCAGCAGCGCTACTTATTGGATTTATTGCAGCGCACAGGTTTGTCTCAGTGTCGTCCACTGCCTACTCCGGTTGCTTCTGGTAGACAGCTTTCTCGCTTTTCTGGACAACCTCTGACTGATCCGACACTTTATCGGAGTACTGTTGGTGCCTTACAATATTTGGTACTGACTAGACCGGAGATTGCCTATGCTGTTAGTAAGGTATCCTAGTTCTTACAGGCTCCTACTGATCGTCATTGGATTGCTGTTAAACGCATTTTGCGTTATCTGCGGGGTACTGTCTCTCATGGTTTGACTATTGGTCGCTCTACTTGTTATGACATTCATGCCTATTCAGATGCAGACTTGGCTGGTTGCCCTGATGATAGACGTTCGACTACTGGTTTCTGTGTGTTCTTGGTCCCAATCTTATTAGTTGGAGTTCCAAGAAACAACATACAGTTGCTCGATATAGCACTGAGGCTGAGTATCGTGCTCTTGCCCATACTGCTGCTAAGGTTCGCTGGGTCATGTCTCTATTACGCGAGTTACATATTCCACAGTCTCGTCCACCTTCTCTTTGGTGTGATAATATTGGGGCCACTTATCTCGCTGTCAACCCGGTTTCATCAACGAACTAAGCACATTGAAATTGACTTGCACTTCATTCGTGATATGGTTTATCCAACACCCTTGTGTTCGCTATGTTCTACTCGCTCTCAATTAGCGGATGTTTTAACCAAAGGGTTACCTTTATCACAATTGATGTTTGCGATCCAAGCTTCACGTGGCTGCTCCCCTTTCTGCTTGAGGGGGCATATTAGAGATTTTTGTACATGTGCCTTATGACTATTTGAGCACATGTCTTATAGTTTGTTAGTAGTTGCAAGTTAGTTTCAGGTTAGTTGAGTTAGTTAAGAAATTGTTCTAGACTCTTCTCATTCTCTTATAAATAAGTGTACTAGCTCTTCTTAATTGAATATACAAATGAATCTTTGAACCATCACTTTCTTTACTAAGGAAGATCAATGTCCAAGTTAAAATACTAAACGTGCACGAATGAATTTAGTTCTTAAAGTTATAACGATATGTCCCCATCATATATGCCATGCTATTTATTACGAGCGGTACCTCTTATGTGATAAGTTCACGAGAAACCAAAAAGTATAAACATAACTCAAGTGAACATTTTACATATCAGCATTTCAAGACATTGGAAGACTATGAATATGTTCATAGATTCAAGAGGAGTATTGTATAAATAATAATTATATAGATGTTAATTACCTCCAAACCAAACGTAGATGATTGTGATCTCTGTCCTTTTGTGCGGACCATGATCAGAAACCGAAAAAAAAAATCTTTAGTTTCTGATTATTTGATCGTTCTTATTTAACTCAAAGATATTTAAGTTGAGAAAGGGAAACATAGGCATCAAAAGAAGTTGATGTATATATAAGGATGACGTTTTATTTACCCAAACAATGGCATCATTTGATCTAATGATTTTCGAATGTGCGGTAACTGTTTCTTCTTCTCTAAATGTCGAGGGTTAAATCCTATAGTAGACACTACTAGAAAATTGCTAAAAGATGTCGCGTAAAAGATGACGTGCGAAAAAAGATGACGCGCATTTACGCGTATAAAAATATATCGTATTTTAAAATATATTTTTAGAAAAGATGACGCGTATTTTTACGTGTCATCTTGGTTGGTCATTTTTTAAAATTTCAAAACTTATAATATTTGGTTCCCCTCTTTCTCTTATATCGCCCGCCAATCGACCGCCGCCCCAATCGCCCAATTTCTTAGCCTGCTCCAAATTGATCGACCACCTCTCGCCGTCTTCTTCACGTTATCACTCCCACATTCCCTCGTATTTAAAATCCATTTGCCTTTTTTCATCTTGAAACTGCTGATTTTGCATCAATTGAGTCCTCAGATCGTGCTTTGAAATCTGTGGGTTATTTTGTTTATTCTTTGAAACTGAATTGACGAAAAGTTTGTGTGAATCGAGTGAGAGATGGAGAATGGGTCCTCAGATCGCGCCGACCACCGCCTGCAGCCGACCACCGCCAGCCAACCATTGCCTGCAGCCGATCTCCGCCGCGCGCGCAGTCCAATTTGCCAGCCGACCACCGCCTCCCTCCGCCCATCGCAGTCACTTATCTTTCAAACCGCTTGTGCTTTGGTTGAACGGAGGTACGTAATCGATAATTCTCGCTTGTTTATTCGTTCGTTCGATTTGTGCGTGAAATTGATGCGATTGTTGAGATGCTTTACATTGTGGCATTTGTGAAGGGTTTAAAGATCTTTGGTTGAGATGCTTCCGTATTTGAGGGTTTTAAGGCCTGGCCAACCAACACAGAACGCTCTCGAAAGGTTTTGGTGAGGTTTATATGGTGAGGTTTGGATGTTTTCTTTGATCGTGAAATGGAGATCCGAACATTTGAGTTCATGTCCAAACAAGGGCAAGGGCCTCGTCTGCTAGGCTGATTTCTAAATGGGCGAATTCAAGAATTCATTCGTGCACGGGTATTTTAAATGTTGCCCTTGTATTTAATTAATTTCCAAGTCTCGAACTAAGCCTTTTTTAGGTAAAATGAATCATATATTTCAATAATATTCCCTAATTTAGGTGTTATTTCAAATATATAATAGGAGACAAGCATATACAAAATGTGCCTGATTATACTAGGTGTATGTTACTAGTATAATGTTGGATTAATGTTATATTTCCTAGTCTTGGCACATGACCCATGTCCTTTTATATATGCATTTGAGTAATAACTAAAAGTTTGGTACACCTGAAGATGTGTATATAAACACTTAAAGAGGCATATATATACTTGTTATTAGATGCCCATTGGCAAAATTGTCTATTCCAAGTCTAGTGTCTCCATTAGTCAATAACAACTAAAGTTACTGATTTTATAACTTTTTGTGACTTGTATCTTTTGCATGCTAGGGATGAAAGTTAGACTGGCTGCCTTGTGGGATTTGATATAATACACAAGTCACTAAGTTGTTATAAAAGTTCAGGGTTTAAAATGTAATATTCAAAAGTCAGGAGGTATTAAGTGTACAAGATGTAATTGAGTTTGTTAAAGCTTTAACGGCTCAATTAGGGAAGAATTTAGGGTTCGGTTCTTGTGGTTAGTTGATAGCTAACTATAAATAGGATTGTTGATTGTAATTCAAGAACTTCTTGTAATCTTCTCATCTTTCTTCCTTGTATTCAATTTCTTCCATTAATAAAATCATTGGTGAATTTTTAGTAATTCAATTGTTCATGTTCATGATTGTATTCGGTTCGTAATTCACAATTGGTATCAGAGCTTGGTTGGCTCAATTGAGAATCGAATTCGATTTCATTTCTGATCTGAAGAACGATGGTTTCATCAACGAAATTCGAATGGAGAAATTCGATGGTCGCAATGATTTGGTCTTTGGAGGGTGAAGATGCGAGCACTGTTAGTTCACAATGGAGTTGTTGATGCACTAACAGGGAAGGCTCCGGTGATTCCTGAGAATACTCCAGATGAGAAGAAGAAAGAAATGGAGAATAAGTGGAAGGAGACTGTTGAGAAAGCCCACAGTTCCATCATATTGAGTCTTGGTGATCGGGTACTAAGGGAAGTGTCCAAAGAATCAACTGCAGCAGGTATATGGACTAAACTTGAGTCTCTTACATGACAAAGTCACTTGCAAATAGACTTTATCTGAAAAAGAGACTGTATACATTTCATATGACTGATGGGAAATCGGTTGATGATCATATTGATGAATTTAACAAATTGATTCTGGATTTAGAGAATATAGATGTTACTATTGATGATGAGGATCAAGCAATTCTTTTCTTGACATCTCTCCCACAAAGTTTCGAACACTTTGTTGATACTTTGATGTATGGGAGAGAAACTTTGTCAATGGAAGAAGTGCTTGCAGCACTTAATTCCAAGAACTTAAGAAAAGAATTGAGACTCATGATGATTCTGGTGATGGGTAGTAGCCAGGGGAAGATCTGACCATAGGGGATTCAGGGGTAAAAATGGATCAAGATCTAAGTCAAGAATGAAAGGAGATGTTATATTTGTCAGTCTGAGAAACACTTGAAAAAGGATTGCCCTGAGAAGAGGAAGAAAAGGCTGAGTTTTCTTCAAGGAATAATCAAGGTAATCATTCGCCTGATGGGTCAAGTGATGGCTATGACACATCAGATGTGTTAGTGGTGTCTAATAACTCAAAGAATGGTAAATGGATCCTTGATTCGGGTTGTTCCTATCACATGACACCTCATGTGGAGTTTTTTAAAAGTTTAAAGGAGGAGAATCTTGGGGTAGTACAATTAGGTGATGACAGACCCTGTCCCATAGCAGGCTTGGGAGATGTTCTCTTTAAACTGGATAATGGAACTGAGGTGGAGTTGAAAAAGGTTAGATACATACCTGATCTCAAAAGAAACCTGATCTCTTTAGGTACTTTTGAGAAAGAAGGTTGTGATGTAAGAATGAAGAATGGGAAAGTTAAAGTGATTAGGGGATCTATGGTGATGATGACAGGAACTAGAGGTACCAATAACATCTATCAACTAGATGGTAAGGTGATTGAATCTCAAAGAAGTATGCTGGTTGAAGAGTCTTTGTCTGATGATGTAAAGTGGCACAACAGGTTGGGTCATATAAGTAATCAGGGTTTGATGGAATTAAAGAAGCAACAAGTATTGGGTGATTATAATGGTCAAGGTGTGAGTTTCTGTGAACACTGCATTATGGGTAAAGCTCATAGGGTGAAGTTCAATAGAAGTGGTCACAAGTCCAAACAAGTGCTTGACTACATCCATTCAGATTTGTGGGGTCCATCACGAACTCAATCAAAGGGAGGTGCAAGGTATTTTCTGTCACTTATTGATGACTATTCTAGGAGGGTTTGGGTATATGTACTCAAACACAAGTATGAAGCATTTGAGAAATTTAAAGAATGGAAGGTGTGGTGGTTGAGACACAAACTGAAAAGAAAATAAAGAAGCTTAGGACAGATAATGGTCTTGAGTTTTGCAATCATGAATTTGATCAATTTTGCAAGAAATATGGTATATCAAGACATTATACTGTGCCTGGAACCCCCCAACAGAATGGGCTTGCAGAAAGAATGAACAGGACCCTATTGAACAAGGTTAGGTGTATGTTGATTGGGTCAGGTATGCCAAAGAATTATGGGCTGAGGCTGTTGTGACTGCTGCTTATCTGGTGAATAGATCACCTTCAAATGCAATAGGTAAAAGGACTCCAATGGATATGTGGTCTGGTGGCAAGAATGACTATGAGGATTTAAGAACATTTGGGTCACTTGCATATGCACATATAAAACAAGACAAGTTGGAGGCAAGGGCAGTCAAATGTGTTTTGTTGGGATATGCAGAAGGGGTGAAGGGATACAAACTTTGGAGGATGGATAATGAGTCTCCTAAGGTGATTAAGAGTAGGGATGTAACATTTAATGAAAATTTGTTCTATAAAGACTTGTTAAAGAATGCTGCAAGGAATGAAAGCAGGGAACATTCCATTGAGGTGGAGTATGATAGGTCTAATCAAAATGAGGTAACTCATAATCCTGCATCACCTGGAAATCCAACCTCAGGTAGCAGCCTTGATGGCAATGCCGAAGGGGCTGCACAGCAGGGAACTTCTAGTGAGTCTTCTAGCCTTGCTAAAGACAGAACTAGAAGGAAAGTTAGACCTCCAGCAAGATATAGAGATGAAAGTGAAGAGAATATATCAGCTTTTGTGTTTGTTGCAGCTGAGAATGAGGCTTCATATGAGCCTATTACTTATGAACAAGCAATAAGCTCTCATGAAAAAGATAAGTGGGTAGCTGCTATGAATGATGAAATGCAGTCCTTACACAAGAAAATACATGGAGATTAGTTGAAAAACCCAAAGGATGTAAGGTAATTCCTTGTAAATGGATATTCAAAATTAAAGATGGGATTCCTGGTGTTGAATTGCCTAGGTACAAGGCAAGATTAGTGGCAAAGGGATTTACACAAAGAGCAGGCATTGATTATAATGAAATTTTTTCACTGTTGTCAAACACACTTCTATAAGGGTGCTGTTGTCAATTGCAGCTCAAATGGATATGGATCTTGAACAGTTAGATGTGAAGACTGCTTTCCTTCATGGGAATTTGGATGAGGAGATCTATATGGCACAACCTAGAGGTTTTGAAGAAGTGGGTCAAGAAGGTAAGGTGTGTCTTCTGCAAAAGTCCTTGTATGGACTGAAACAGGCACCAAGACAATGGTATAAAAGATTTGATGATCACATCACATCAAATGGATTTTGCAGAAGTAGGTATGATGCTTGTGTGTATTTCAAAGAGTATGCATCAGGAAGGTACATTTACTTGCTATTATATGTAGATGACATGTTAATAGCTTGTAAGGATAGTGATGTTATTAATGACACTAAAGCCATGTTGAAAAGTGAATTTGATATGAAAGAATTGGGAGAAGCAAAGAAAATTCTTGGTATGGAAATTCAGAGGGACAGGGCTGCTGGTGTTATTAAGCTTACTCAGGCTTCTTATGTTAAGAAGGTATTAGAAAATTACCATATGAGTAATTGTAAAAGTGTTAAAGTGTCTTTGGCACAACACTTTAAACTGTCTGCACAAGACTCTCCCAAAGATCCTGATGAAATTGAGTATATGAGGAGTGTGCCTTATGCTAATGTTGTGGGCAGCCTTATGTACTTAATGGTTTGCACTCGTCCTGATATAAGCTATGGTGTAAGTGTTGTGAGTAGGTATATATCATGTCCTGGGAAGCAACATTGGGCTGCTGTGAAATGGATTCTTAGGTACCTTAAAGGTACACAAGATTTTGGTCTAGTCTTTGGTCTTGAATCTTATAAAGGTTATAACTTGATGGGGTTTGTGGATGCTGATTATGCTAAGGATCTAGACAAGGGAAGATCAATTTCAGGCTATGCCTTTCAGGTTATGGGAGGATCAGTCAGTTGGAAGGCTGCTTTGCAAAGGGTTGTAGCTCTGTCAAGTACAGAAGCTGAATACATTGCATTGACAGAGGCAATCAAGGAGGCAATTTGGCTCAAAGGCTTTATTGTTGAGTTGGGTATTGATGCTGGACAAGTAACTGTGTTTTGTGATAACAGTGGAGCAGTTCAATTGTCCAGAAATGGTGTATTCCATGAAAGAACCAACACATAAATGTGAGGTTACATTTCATAAGGGATATTGTTAATTCAAAAGAGGTTTGGTTGAAGGAATTAGTACGGATGAAAATGGTGCTGATGTGTTAACTAAGGCTCTTGCTAGGCCTAAGTTGATGAAGTGTTTGGAGTTGCTTAAAGTTGAGTGACTTTGTATTAAGGTGGAGATTGTGGGATTTGATATAATACACAAGTCACTAAGTTGTTATAAAAGTTCAGGGTTTTAAAATGTAATATTCAAAAGTTCAGGGGTATTAAGTGTACAAGATGTAATTGAGTTTGTTAAAGCTTTTAACGGCTCAATTAGGGAAGAATTTAGGGTTCGGTTCTTGTGGTTAGTTGATAGCTAACTATAAATAGGATTGTTGATTGTAATTCAAGAACTTCTTGTAATCTTCTTCATCTTTCTTCCTTGTATTCAATTTCTTCCATTAATAAAATCATTGGTGAATTTTTAGTAATTCAATTGTTCATTGTTCATTGATTGTATTCGGTTCATAATTCACATGCCTTAAGAATAGAGGTGGGACATTGGATACTCGCATCAGAATAGTTTTTGATAAGGGTGAAACAGGTTAGGTCGGGTTAACACACAAATCATTTTGTCTCTTATTTCTTGAACTTTATGAATAAACTAATGTAATATGATTACAAAACGTAAATTACTAAAATGATAATCGTTTTTTTATATAAAGCTATCGTGTTCTTTTTGACATGTTCAATCTATTTGACCAAAGGTTATAACCCAAGTCTGCTCATTTCTTGGTAAATGGGTTAAAATGGCCACCTCTCTTAAGATGTAAAATTTCATTAACTAATTTCAGTATTTTTTATTTGTGGAAACCAGACACTGTCAGCTTGTGATTTGAGGGATCGTGATATATCTGCACTTATAGTCCAAGTTAAGGAGTTCCATGACCTTGACATGCCTGGTCCAAAGAAGGCATTGTTCTGGGACATATTGCAGTATAATACCTCTTTTATTCCTTACAGTTGAGGCCCCATTATGTTCACCTACAAAGGATTGAGTCTAGTTAATTAATTTGCATCAGATTAACCTAGTTTTTGTAATTTGCAATTGATAATTTTTTTCCTTTTTTAGGAAATGACTTAATGCTGTCAGAGTATGTGCTCTGCAGAAGAATCAGGTGCCCTCCATTTGGATGCAATTGAGGAAGAGATAGAAACTTATACAAGTGTCTTGCATCAGATTATACAAGAATTAGGTGGAGCAAGATAAAGGCGCGAGCTTGAAAGCTTAAGACAGAGGAAACCAGTCTCCAAGTTTCCAAACCGCGAGCGTATACAAGTGATAATTGAGTCTTTGGTTTATTGATCTTTGTCTTTTGGTTGTAGATTATGAACATGGTTCACTGTTCTGTTTACAGGCTTTGCTTCGCGTGCGACTCATAAGGATTGGAGCTGAAAACCAGAAAGAAGCTAAAAGCCATAAGCATAGTGTATCGAGAACAATGAAAAGCATCTGGATTGGTTCGCTGTAATGTTACAAATTTTATTTATGTTTAGGTCGGGTTACATTAGACAATGAACTTAGAATATTATGTATTTGCAAGTGAAGCTGAAACAATTTAATACTTTTGTTAGTATTTAATTAAATGAATTTTGATTTGTTGTTATTCGACAAATATTGATTTGTAATTTATAAAAAAAAAGCAGGTAGATTTATAATCAAAAATATATATTTTAGAAAGCAGATAAATTTATGACGCGCATTGCGTATCATTGGTAACGCATCATAAAATTCACAAAGATGACGCGCGCACGCTCGTCATCTTTTCATTTATGACTACTTCTTCCTGACGCGCAATGCACGTCATCTATTGCCCGTCATAACATGCACGTCATCTTTCGCGGGTCATAAAGAGATTACGCGCGAATGCGTATCATCTTTCATTTATGACTACTCATTCTTGACACGCATTTGCGCGTCATCTGACCCCAAAGATAACGTGCATTGCGCGTCATCTATTGCAGTTTTTTAGTAGTGAGACATGCTAAATGGATTTAAAAGTAGATTAAATGCTGTTAAAAATTACCAAACTGATGATAATTGATGAAAACCGAAATAAGCAACTCATATTATCTACATCTATATGTTTTTAATTCTTATAACATATTACATGGTAATGGTCTGGATTAATTACTAAATAAAGCAACATATTTAACACAAAAATATTTCTAAAGTTATTTATAAAGGCTAAACTCGTAAAATAAATAACTTCACCCATAAAAAGTAAAAAAACACGTGTATAGACTATAGTTCTTTTAAATAAAAGAAATTACAAGAAAAAATGAAGATTTCTAACAAGCACCTGTTCAGTATTAATGGAGAGTGAATAATGCTCTCGTCCATCCAACCCCGATCCATTAGTGACACCTCTACCATTCTTCACAAACTATCCTTACATCAACATACATATACAACTCGTGATTCTTCATATTTTCTCAATGCATAAAGGGTAGGATGGTGTTCTCGTCGATACCAACTTTTAAAAAAGAATTATTATGAAATTAGATATATTTAACCATTTGACCATCTAACTATCTAAGGGTCTGTTAGTTTTTGGGTTGACCTGCCTGACGGGCTGACCCGACTGATCAGCTAACTCGGTCAGCGGGTCAACGATTTGATTTTGGCTTCGGGCCCAGCTGACGGGTCTCTATTACTGACCCAGGCCTTGAAAAAAAAGTTGCTGACCGGGTCTCCATTGCCCCCTCGCGACCGCAGCCCGCCACCCCCTCGCGACCGCAGCCCGCCACCCCTGCGATCGCAACCCGCCACCCCCTCGCGATTGCAACCCGCCACCCCCTCGCGACCCGCAGCCGCCTTCGGCACCGCCTTTGTGTACGGGGATTGCGATGGTGGTCGGAATGTGTACGGTGATAGTGGGGTTGTGGTGGTGGTGTGGTGGTTCCGACCGGTGGTGTGACTCCAGTGGATTTGTTACTTAAATACTGAATCGATTTGTTATAGTCAGATACTGAATCAAACAGCCAAGTTTCAGTCAGATGCTACCCAGTCAGAACTTCTAACTGGGTCAGCTTTTGACTCAGTCAGATTTTACTCAGTAAGCATAATCAAACAACCTCTAACTAGGTAAAATATACCATAGTTAAGAAAAAAAAGGGAATTCCACTTAGGCCCTGTTTGATACCGGCTGACCCGGCTGACCCGGCTGACCGGCTGACTCGGTCAGCGGGTCAGCTGTTTGATACGTGCGCGGACCGCGATGACCGGGTCAAGATGGCTGACCCAGACTTCGAATTTGGGGTGTCTGACCCGGCTGATCGCGACCACGCACCGCGACCACCCACCGCGACCACCTGCTCGACCACTACGCGACCACCCACCGCGACCGCAACCACCTGCGCGACACCCACTGCGACCGCCGCCTTGCTCCCTCCATCACCCTCCCTTCGTCGCCCTCCTTCGTAGCCCTCCTTCGCCGCCCTTGCTCCCTCCTTCACCCTCCCTTCGTCGCCCTCCTCCGCCGCGCGACCGGTCCTCCCCTCCACCTGAGCCTCTTCACCCGCCGCCTTGCTCCCTCCTTCACCCCCTTCGTCGCCCTCCTCCGCACCCTTGCGCGACCGAAGAAGATAGGTGGAACATGGTGGTGGTTATGGGTGGTTTTAAGATAGGGTTTTGTGTATATGTTTGTGTATATGTTGTGTATATGTTTGTGTGAGTGTGGTGACACAAGTGTTGTTCGTTTTTGTTTGGTTTTTGAAAAATAAACGTGTCTTGTTTAACACGATAGTACTTGCATTCAATTTGGCTATTTTATTGATTACATAAAACTAGTTAAATTTAAACTCGTTAAAACAACGGGACAATAAGGTTATTTTACTGGGTCAGACAGATACTAATCAAACAGACAAGTTTCAGTCAGATGAAGACTCAGTCAGAACTTCTTACCGGGCAGATTCTGACTCAATCATATCTTACTCAGTCAGCCCCTTAGCCTTGGATTCCGATAACTTCACGTGTTCTCGTCCTGTACACTGTAGGAAGTGTGATAGCAACGGGCCAATTATAATAAATACCCTTTTGTTTTTTTAATCTTGTAGTAAATTAAATAAAGGGAAAAATAAATTATCTTGATGATTTACAAGTAATTCTAGCGGTCGTTTTCTATTATTATAATGATCTTTTTGGAATTAAGCTTTCTTGGGTGTCAAACGGATGAGCTGTTAAAATCTTTATATATAATGTTTTTTTCTGTTTCTTTTATGATTTTCAATTGTAGAAAACTCTAAACTAATATTAAGAGCTGTTTGTTAACCTACAATGATTACAATATAGACTATTTTTTTATGATTTATAGTCTTTTAATGTTAATATGTAACTTTAGATTGAATTAATAAAATAAAAAATTTAATGATGATATTTTAACAATTCAGACTTGAAGTTACCTATTAATCATTAATATGCTACCAATCATTAAAAGATCACCTCTTAATAATATTAAGATGCTATCCAAAAACAAAGGGTGAAGATTATAAGGGCAGGGAGCCACCTTTTTTTTTGTTAGTGGTGGTTAATTTTCGCAAAGTAGTGTTAAATTTTTATCAAGTAGTATATTTTTTATATATATCAAGTTCGACCTCATTAGAAAAATTATTTTGCCCCACCCTCTTATAAGAGTGCTCAAGCTCCGCCACTCAAACAACCAGTTAATTATTGTCTTTTAGACATATATCTCCATTATGTGATCAACCGATCAAAGTAGCACTTGTCATTATGATTTATGTTAGGAGCCGTATCGACCAATTCAAATATTATGTTAGTATGGTGGTATGTTGCAGGGCGGAGCTTGACAATTCTTGTAGGGGGCGGGGGGCAAAATTAATTTTTTAAGGGGGGGCGAACTCCAGTTTTATATAAAATTATACTATCGGACCAAAAATTACATTATCGGACTAAAGTTTTACACTACCGACGAAAAAAAGAGGGAGCGGCGGCCCCCCGGCCCCTTAAATCCTCCGCCCTTGTATGTGTGCTCAGCTCACTCCCCTATGGTACATGTGCTATGTACTCTAACGATTATGTGAGTGCAATGTGAGCATATAATTTGTCCTTGATATGTTGTATGTCTCTGCATGTGCTATTATTGTTTCACCTATTAAGTTGTACTAGAATGTTGTTCGTGTGCCCATTTTATTTTATAGAAACCATAGACAAGCAAACACTCTTATTTTATTTCATTCCCTCAATATTAGTATCCAAAATCATTATATTTATGATAAGCATTAAAAATTTTACACCAATTAAACTACCTTATTTCAAAATAAAATAACATAATTCTTTTTTACTTCATTTAGATTTTTGGTTTAGTATGTGTATTGAACATTAAATATTTGGGACTTTTTGTACCAACTTAAGTATAATTTCAATCTTTAAACATAATTTTTTTTTCCTTTAATGCTCGACGCAACTTGTTTATACACATGGTTAGAGAAGAGGCCAAGTTGCTTTACTTGTAAAACTTATTTTGTTACTCAATAGCAGTAAAAGAAAATAATATTAAGTTATTAGAAACCTTCAAATCATATCATCGCACCTTAATATTATTAAATATAAAAGTCATATGATTTTGTTTTGAAATTAAAAAAAATCAAAGTTTTTTCGCAAGGTTCATTTTGTTTTCTTAAGAATATTGTGAGGTTAATTATGAAGCACGTTTTTGATGTTAGTTGTTGGACTTGTGTATTTCTATTTCTGTATAAACATCTAGCGCACGCGAAAGAATATGATCATCAAAAATAACTTTAACAGATGTATTAAGGTTTTTAGCGGTAAAATCGCCGGGTGATTATCAAAATCTATCTATAATAAAATAGAGTTTTGGGTAGACACTTGATATTTATACTTTATAATTCTATTTTTTTCACTTCTCTCTCAATTTAATAAT
>CM044004.1:67354992-67482381 GCA_024085815.1 Flaveria linearis | reverse complement strand
TCGGATATTTTTTTAACACCTCTAGCCCTAGTATTCAATGCCATTTTACTCCAAACAAAGAAGTGGGGGAAAAACGCGACATTTCTCCAATTAATAATTATTCTTCCAATACCAAACATATTACGCACAAACAATGGTGTTACAAGAATAACATAACAAATGGGACTCTATTCAAGATGATATGAGGCCTAATAGACATGAAAATGGCAGCATATTGCCGGAGATACGGTTGCTGCCACCATCCTCATCCGCCACCCGATTCACCGTTATCCCGCATCCTCGCCATGTACCGCCGCCACCCTAGTTGTATGGTCACCGCCGCCCAGTCCGCCAATTGGCCGAGTGATATCTCATGTTCTCTTTAGCCTCTCATTTGCAAATTTGTACCGAAAATGATCCGTCAATAACGAAGATCATTGGCATCCAACCGAAGGCTTCGGTGGATTCCATACATGTAAATGTAGCTGAAGAAGCCGGAAGTCTGTTTATAAATGGCCTCCGAAGGCACCACGATAGAAGCTCGTCGCCTAGGTAGCCTCCGGGGTCTAGTATACTCGTTGCAACGACTCCTTTACTTAGGTTTGGCTACTTTTTACGTGACCTTGAACTATAAACACCATTCTTTGAACGGGATCACCTTCTCGTGTGATCTACGATTCAAAAAACTCGACTCAGCAACGAATAAATAGTTTTTATCAAATAAGAAGTAGACTTTGTGGCGCGATCATAGAGAGAGAAAAACATGATACCTTTTCGTCCTTTGAGAATACTAGTGGTTTAACACGGTCACATATGTTGTCGAGTATCAAGTCGTCTAAGTTGTGGAAGAACGGTACCTGAAGAAAATGAACCGAAATTAGTAATGTCAACTTTGTCCTTGAAAAGCATAGGGGGTATAATGAGTATATCTATAAAAATAAGTTAGTTGAAACAGATTATTTTATAAATGGGTTGGATCGGGTTGAGCTGACTAGATACTCTCTTTTGATCCTATGTTATTGTTATGTTATTGTTATTATTATTATTATTATTACAGTTATTATATAAAGTTTTTTTTGAACTTTTAAGGATATATTTATTAACATCAACTTATGTATAAGTAAATAAGTCATTTAAATGAAGTTAGAAAGGCATAGTTTACCATTCGTATAAGCTCTAGACATAGAAAACGCTTGATATCGCGTCTAAGACCTTCGGGAAAGTCTTTAATCAATTCCATCTCATCTTCACCTCCATCAACGCCCAATTTTGGCGTTCATAATGTCGAACTCTGTGTCTAAGAGGTGAAGGTAGTTGTCTCCTCCTCATCCACCATTCCATATCGCGACATCTTAGTTGCATTTTCCTCTTTCTCGCCATAACAGCTTGCAAGAACACCTACATTATGCCAAAAGTTTTTTTTCCTAGTTAAAATCATTGCCTAACTGACGTGTAGAGGCGTGGATCGGGTTGGGACCAACCCGATCGAAACAAATAATTTAAAAGTTCACATCTTTGCTTTGAAACTAGCAATTCCTTAAGTGACGTTGTAGAGGTGTGAATCTGGTTGGTTCCAACCCCATCAAAACCAAAAATTTAAAAAAGTTGCACACCCTGTTTTAAAAACCAACAATTACTTAAGTGAATGTAAAGGTGTGGATCGGTGGTTGGAACAACGCCATCAAAACCAAAAACTAAAAACTAGCACACCTCGATCGATCTACTTTAAAACCGAACAAGATCAAATAGAGACCGATGCTTACCTGAATATTACCGATTAATAAGGTGAACAACATCAATCCGCTTAACACGATACAAATACTAAAGATCACTTCAACCCAGTGACTCGTGGGCTCAAGATCATTTCCAAACGTACTAAGGCTCATGAGACCCCAAAAAATCGGATAAAGAATTTTGACCGTGAGCGAGTTGCTAGAAATAACAGGAAGCGCCCATCGGTAAATGCCATAGTGGTACGGGCCATTTACGTCTAAACACAACGGCTTTCTAACCAAACTCATGGTGGAGTTTCCCGCACAACGAGCACCAAATGTCCCTTGGGGTAACAAAAATTGGTAGCAAACTTCATCGGCACAAGACAAAGCTAGATTACACACGCTTTTCTCTCGCATTGTTGCCTGAGGCACAAGACGACTCGTTGTATCGCCAACACGTACCAACAACCACCCGCAACCTGTGACAGTAGATAAATTACCACAACCATTTGTAATGATTAAAAGAAATAAAAAGTTAATATATACTTACGTGAGACGCGATGAAGTAGGCGATGAGATTAAGGGCGAAGCCCCACCAAATGGTGCCGAAGATGTAGCCAGTGGCTTTTCCCATCCTTCTCATTAGCGTTAACGAGTGATAGACTTTGGGCAGGAATTGGAAGACGAAAATGAGTAACAGGGTCGTCATGATTTCCTTTATTCGTTCTTCGCGTATTAAACGTGGTACCACTAACCAAAATACAACTGAGATACGAGTTTGATTTGAGCTTGGTTTAACAAGAACTCAATATACCTATAATATATGATGTAAAATAATCAAATCATAACCGAAATAATTGAAAACCTATTGTCCTAGCTACAATGTGACAATGATATGTAGCTTCATATACTTTGGACAAAATGTTACTAATAACTTGTAAATTAAGCTTGCTTGATATTTTATTATACTTTATTTGTGAAAAAGAAATGTGATAAAAAAATACTATTAGATCATGGGAAATAGAAATTGTTTTCAAAAGTAAAGTAAAAATATCATATTAAACTCCTTCAGATTTGATCAGCCATTTAAAATATTGAAATATAACGATCATATTACCTTAAAATATATTTATTTCCAGCGAATAAAGTCTGTGAAAAGTAGGTTTTTGGCAATTAATTCTGGTGTAGAATTAATCTTTTTATATTAAATTCCTAGTCCTACAACTTATAATAAATACCAGTTAAACTATTTCTTAATATTTAAAATTAAAAACTTAATATAAAAAATAGAAATCAATTTGTGTTTCTGATTACTCAAATTTATCTAGTGAAGGGGATACGATATAAATAGACAAAAGTGATGCATGATTGCATGTGGTAGGTTCATTTAATGGGCCTAACATGACAAAAATATGTTCACAATTATGTGTAATTGACGGAATATATTGAACACTATATAATCATGTTATTTTTGGACTGTGAATTATATGAGTGATTACCAATCATGATATACAAATTTAATTACATCTTAATCTTATTCAATTATGAGAATGTTGCTCGTACAAACTATTTATATATTAATATATAAATTGTACGAGGATTAATCACATTATATTTTCTCTTTTTTAGCTTCTTTGTCGTATAAAGATTGTATTTAAGATGCTATGAAAGTTTGTAGACTTGATGTTTATTAATCTAAAAAACATAAACATAAAATCAAGAAATTACCTAATAGACAGTGTGTTAGGACCGGTTGGACCGACGGCCGGTCCAACCGGTCCGAGCGGGGATCGGCTAGGTGGCCGGTCCGGTTCACTATGGATCGTTTTTGGCTGGTCGAACCGGCCGGTTCGTCCCGAACCGGTGGTTGGAGCGGTTCGAACCGATTTTTTTTATTTAGTTGGGGTAAAAAACAGGGTGTGTAAACTATAAATTAGTATGTTGGATATACAAATATAGTTAAGTTTTATATATAACTATAAAAACAGGGTGTTAAACTATAAAATTTAGTTAAGTTTATGGTTCTCTATAAACACTCCTATAGTTAAAGTAAATTTGATTATTACAATTTTTAGTTTTATAACTTTTTAAACTTGTATGTCAATATAAAAAAAAATTACTTTGTAAACTTTTATTATGCTCTCCTTACTCCATCTTGATTTTCTCTCCCAAGCCCTCATACTCTTCACAAACTTTTCTCTAAATCAACGAGAGGTTCACTTTGACGATTACCACCTCCCGAAGACCATGGGATGGCGTATCCGCCAGTACTGATAGCCACTTCAACGCCATCTCGCTTCTACAACACTACGTCCGCCCTTAGATACCTCTACTTTTGTTTCCTATTTATAGATCATTTGGTTCCATCTAAGTAAACTAACCAAAATTTAAACCTTATTATAAAATTTGAGATCATTATAATATCTATTTATTGCATATAGCAGGGATATTTAGTTATTATTGACTTAATCATTGTTGCTTTGAATGCTAGTATCAAATATCAATATATGAAAAAGGTTTCTCAACCAATTAATGGGGCGTGACGACAATGGTTAGTGTTTATGTCTTAACATATTTTGTCAGCAGCAGTATAATCATGCATAGTATTATATTAATTCATGCGTCAGTTACAAAGATACTCGTGTTTAATTATGTCTACACATAATTTATCAATAAGTATATATAATCATGCATAATATTTTATCTATGTGTCAATTTTATATGTTAAAGCGAGAACTAATACTAAGAAACTATGATAATTGCATAACCTATTATTTATTGTAGTACACATTCGTTATGATATTGTTTGATCACTTTGTTCCTCTCTATCGTTAAATCTGACATTCACGAGGTACAAGTGTTTATTTTAATGTGTTGTTTGATCCTAAAATCCGGTTTTGAAGCACATACGATGATTATAGAACCTTTCTAATCTCGTTAGAAGATTCGCTTTCTATACAACAGAACACATTTCCTAATATTTTCATAAAGTTCGCTTTTTATTGAATAGAAACACGTTTTATCAAATATACATCAGAAATTCTTAGAAAGCTTCAAACATTTTGACAGTAGCAAGCTCGATCACAAATATAAATGAATAATACTCGTATGAATTCCTGTCAAGCTCGAACTCAAATAATTATAAAAGATACCATTTTATATGTGTGGCTAGGAACACGTGATTAACGTTCCTCTCTTTAAACTTATTTGAATGTACAACCTTAATTTCAACTCCAAATTATCCACTCAACATCTCATATCGATTAACAGAAATCAAACTAAATAAATATCTGAAAAAATCACTTTATAGATTATTTAATTTAACCTTCAAAAATTCATCATGTGGTTAAAAACAAAACCTAAAACAACTGCATGTGAGATAACATGTAGATCTGATTACCTGTGGGACCGGGAGTATGACGAACGCGTCGTACCAGAACCCTTTCACTGACCTCACATAGCGAGACGCGATAGCCTGGGGGTCCCAAACTAGTTTCCCACAGCCAACCACGAGCGACTCACGTGACACGTAAGCCATCCGAAACTGCAACCACATGTGCAGTAGATGTATAGCGTCCACCAGCGTCCGTAGGACCGCCACCACCGCCGCTAGCGCTCCGTCCATGTACAGGCACGGAGCGCCCCAGCGGCCGATGGACAAAGTGTAAAAAAACAAAGGGTCCACAGCCAAGGCCATACCTCTAGCCAGTAAAAAGAACCGGTTCCATCTCTGCACCCTTTTGCTCCGCGGGTCATAGATCCTGCAGAGCAAATCCGAAGACCGCCGTCTGCGGCGGTCTTTGGCTGACCGCTGGGGACTATTTTAGCCCCCGGTCGGTCACGGATGGGGACCAGAGACGAACCAGCTGAGGCCTCCCATTGGGGCTTTTGGGCATGGTCACAGCTGGTGGAGTGGAACACCGGAACACCTACCTGAGTGCAGGCGTAGCACTCGGTGGTGTAGCCGGTGGGGCCGGTGTCGTCGAGGTCGTCTGCGCTGTCGGAACCCTCGCTCCGGCGACGGAATATTCGGTGTAATGAATGCATTTGTGAAAGAGGGTGAGGGTAACCATGGAAGGGAGAATACTGGTGGAGGTGATAAGATGATAGATAGAGAGAGAGGGGTGTGGGATATATTATGTGTTGGGAGATTGTTGATGAGTTTGAGACAATAGCCGACTTGTGTGTTATATATAAATTGTGTATTTTTTTATACTTATTGTGGTTTTTGTTTTTTAAAATGAATGCATTGTATATATGTAGCCTAGGTGAGATGTCAGATGAGAGAGGGTAATATGGGTTATGATTTTGTGGAAGATAATACTAATTTGCTCCATTATTGTCACTAATAATGAGTCTTAGTTTATGTTCATAATTTTATGTAGTTATATGATCTCTCACGTTAGTTTAAATTCAAAGATTCCAATCTATAATACGTGTGGGTATCCACATAAATGTACATATTACCTAGAAACCTTACTATCATCGAAATGACCGAAGACAAATCTCATAAGAATTTTAATTTTTTAAAAGAAAATTTAACCGGCTATAATTATTCCTCTGTGATTACCAACATTTACGTGACAGGTGGTCTATATTGGAAAAAAAAACTTCCACCAACAAACTTTTCTCGACGTAATTATGTAATTATGTGGAGGCAATCCGTGATATAATACTGATGGACCACTGACATACTAAAGATTATTACCAACACTTTTGGTTACATACAGTCAATCAAAATCCATTAGTAATTTTTAAGGGTGTAAACGAGTCGAGCCAAAGCTCGCTAAGGCTTGAGCTCGGCTCGTTTTAACTTTAAAGAGCTCGATTTAAAAAGTTTGAGCTCGAGTTCGGCTGGTTAGAAATTCTTCAATCTTGAGCTCGGCGCGGGCTTTGCTCTTTATCATTAAATTTATATTTTTGTAATTGCTTTTATATTAGTTTATAGTCATACATATTAATATACTATATATAACATAATATATATTATTTTAATTAAATGTATCATGATTTATATGTAAAAATATGATTTATATAAATATTTATTTTAGATGTTAAAGAATTTCATAAACAAAAAACCCGTTTAGGTCTGCGAGCCAGCTCGAGATTGATATTTGAAGCTTGGTCTCAAGCTCATTTGATAAACGAGCCGTAATATGAGCTCGAGCTCGTTTAAACTCCACTTGATCTGAGTTTTTTCAAGCCAATCCCGAGTTGTTTGCTAGCCGTATTGATTCGTTTACACCCCTATAATAAATTCAAAGATATCATTTTTAGATAGGATAGGCTATCTATATTTTTCGGTCGTTTCTTTATTAAAAAAGAGAGATAAAACTTCATGTAAGATTCTTGTATAGACTTTTCAATTGTTTGTCTCTTGAACCTATTTTACGACAGACATCCTATTGGTAATCCGTGAGAATAGTGTCAATAAATATCATCCAACATTCAACCTTTTCTAATGGATTCCTCAATAAATACCAATATATACAGGTTTTTTTCATCTCCTCGAATCTCATTGTATTTCACATTGATTATACGAACACTTTGTTTGGTGGTAACGATCGAGTTAATTTGTTGGTTCTCAAAATTAAAATGGATCATATGTATTCCAAAGGAGGTTAATTAAGAATGTACTACTACGTCAACGACACATGATTCTATTTACTAAACCAAAAAAATAATCATATTTTCGATACTTATTTTGAATACAACTCCGTCTCTAACAATGTATACTTAAACATTGATACAAAAAGATAAACACAACCACGTATCCGGTTTACTTGAAAAATTAACGAAAGAAAGTTATTGGAGAATAATAAAATAAAAAATTAATGGTTTAAAAATATATATATAGTATAAGGGAGGTTGAAAATTTAAATAAAAGAATAATGTTTTTGGTTTTACACGAATTCCAAGTTTGAATACTAATTTTTTTTAAAAATTTGGGTTTGAAAATTGAAATTTAATAACGACTTTTGGGTCAAATGTTAATGCATGTTAAATTTTCTATAAATTTGAATAAAGTAATAAAAATATTTTTAGGGGAGCATTTTTGTAACTTTATCTCCCTCTCATCAAAGTTACAATTATGTGTGTTGCAACAAATAATTTTTGTATTATATAAGTGTTTCTTAGGGGCTGTTTGTTTGGGTCTGACCGAGCCTAGTCAGACGCAAGCGTCTGACTCGGTCAGACCTGGTGTTTGGTTGCTTGCCTCCTACCGGAGATCATGTCTGACCGGAGCTCCTGCCGGAGACGCGAAGGTGGAGTGACGGGCGGTGGTGCTTGCGGTGGTGGTCGGCGACGGGTGCTTGCGGCGGTGGTCGGCGACGGGTGCTTGCGGCGGTGGTCGGCGACTGGTGCTTGCGGTGGTGGTCGCCGACGGTTTGCTTGCGAGAACCGATCGGCGAGAACCGAGAGGAGAGAACCGATCGGCGACGGGTGCTTGCGGTGGTGGTCGGCGGTGCTGCTTGCGGTGGCGGTGGATGATGATGATGATTGTGATTGTGGTCTTTGTGGTTTACCAGAGAGAAAAGAAAGTGACAGAGAGAGACGAAAGTGAGAGAGACAAAAGTGAGGTCTGGTGATGTTTGTGGTTGTGGTGTTGTGGTTGTGGTGTTGGTGTTTTAAAAACTTTCCTTTTTTACAACCAAACACAATTATTCGTTCAGACCTCTTACTGGTTCAGACCTCTTACTGGTTCAGACCATTTTATTCATTCAGCACTTATTCAATCAGATGTTGACAAACAGCCCCTTAGTGAAACAAATATATCAATCATTTTCTCGATGGTGAAATGACATCTTTGCTCGTTACTTATAAAAATAGGAATAACTTTAGTTTTAATCCACATATCCATTTAAACATTTTGTATATTGCCATTCTTTTCTTTATTAAAGGGTTATTGAATAAATAAGCATTATTCAATCCTACTTACATGGTACATGTATTGAAATATGTTACTCTTGAGGTTGAGGTTGAAGTGGGGACTATATACGAGTAAGTGAAGAGGAAGAAGAGTCGTTAGCAAATAGATGAAGTGACTAGTTAGCATACGTCTTGTCTTCTAAAGGATTTTAAAAATGTATATGATCATTGTTTATTTTGTCATTGCATTTTATTATTTTTTCATATTTAAATAATATTAATGGCATCTCGTTTTTCTCTTTTATTCGTTTTGATGATTATTGATTTTATTTCAATTGGTTACTTTGTTTTACTACTAGTTGAAGGGGTTAAATTGACGGTACAAGATAATTTTGTCTTTTGGAAAATTATGGTAATTATAACATATGTACCTAATTAATATTTAAGAATTTGATCCATTTTGTTAAGTACACTTTGTTTTTATCCAATTTGATGTTACAGTTTATTTACAAGTTTATGCTTATGCAATATATGTAATATAATTTGGTTGTTATCGTTGTCGAGCCGGGGTCTCTTTTAAAGCGGTATCTCTGTTTCCCAAGATGGAGGAAAGACTGGCCACTATCTACCCCTCACCAGACCCTACTTCAGTGGGCTATACTGGGTATGTTTGTTTGTTTGTTTTAGTTCTTACATAAAGACGATACTAGAGGAGCTAGTAAGGTTGATATTTTGTGATCAGAAGATTATGGATACAAATCATGCGAAATAGTCTACTGTTCATTAGACAACGAATAGAACCGATCACCCCTCCTTGGATCCAACACAAAACAAGAGTTAAATAAAACACCGAATACGATCTTTTTATTTCAACATATTATATCATTTCATATCTTTATTCTTCACATGCTAGCTTTCAATCTAAGAACTTAAAACCTTTTATAAATTTAGAATACAATTTAGTAGAACTTGAAGACATAAATAAATTATATACGAATGCAGCATTTTTTCATATTAAAATTTATATACGTGTATCTAAATAAAAAATTAGCTACCATATAAAAATTGATTAGTCCCTCATGACTTGGTTCGTTGGTAAGAGCCCCCCCTCCCAAAGTGGAGGTCAGGGTTCGAGCCTCTACGCTGGCTTGGGGGACATTTTAGAGCAATGACGAGAATTAGCCTTTGAGCCACTGGTGCGGAAGCCGATTCTCAGAGCTCGACCCCGGTTTTCATCCGGCTGTTACTCCAGAGGGGCAACCCTTGTGGAGGCAGTACGGTTTCCGGGGGAACGCCGAAACCAAGTCTGACAATCCAGCGTGGACCCGGTTCAGACAACATAGTCTGGAGCAGATCTTGGCTAGGGTCGCCCAGGGGAAACCTCATGGGCGATGTGACATTGAGTCACTCTTAAAAAAATCACCGTTCAAAAAAAGTATATATATAAAAATTGATTAACTAAACCGGCACTTATTTTTGATTTTTTAGGTCTAGTTGGATACATCACAACCAGATTTGTAAGTTGAATATAAGAATTAAACAGTAACCCTTGCAAAAATAACTTTAACTATTCAATTCAATAAAATTTTGCTTGCTAACTCCCCGCTAGCTTTTTACTGAAATCTTTTCATTGTTGCAGTTCAAAAAAAAAAAAAGTCTCCAATTCGATAAAAGTAAAGTATACAAAAACTAACTAAAGTTCTAATTACATGACATAGCTTTCTCAAATGTAACATAATCTTTAGTAGGATCGCAAGTCGTTCTTGGCCTTATACGAAGGTTATATGGTGATAATCAGAAACAATAACCCAACTCTTCTGCAACGAAGAGCTAAAGAATTCGACGATATAACCGAATATAGCTAATAGAGATATAATAAAACCGCTTATCAGACTATTACAAAGCAAACTCATCAACAAGTTTTTGAATTGTGATGATATTCAAAATTAAAGAGTCAATTGGATTCGTTTCTATGTCACGTTGCTTTGGACCAAGTATTAGAGATATTTGTACATGTGCCTTATGACTATTTGAGCACATGTCTTATAGTTTGTTAGTAGTTGCAAGTTAGTTTCAGGTTAGTTGAGTTAGTTAAGAGATTGTTCTAGACTCTTCTCATTCTCTTATAAATAAGTGTACTAGCTCTTCTTAATTGAATATACAAATGAATCTTTGAACCATCACTTTCTTTATGGTATCAGAGCTATGCTCTGAGATCTTGTACTTCTCCTTCTCATTCTCGTTGATCTCTCTTCTGTCATCATGACAACTAAATCTTCTTCAACTTCATCTTCTTCAACTTTTGCAACATCAAATACATCCATGAATTCAACCAATACTCTACCAAACATTGCAAATTTTCTATCAATTAAACTTGATGATAACAATTACCTTAATTGGAAGCATCAAGTTCTTACTGTAATCAAATCACTTGGATTACTGATGTTTCTGAAATCCGAAACACTAGTTCCATCGGAAGATTCACCAGATCGTGCAGCTTGGGAGAAGAATGACGGTTATGTACAAGAATTAATCACTGCAACACTGTCTCCTTCTCTTCTGCATCTTGCTCGTAATTCAGCATTAGCATCATCGTTGTGGAAATCGATTGAGGATTCGTTTGTTCAGATTGTTTTTGCAAAACATTCTCAACTACAAACTCAGTTTCATCTTCTTAAACAAAACACAAAATCAGTAGCAGAATTTCTTAACGAAGCTAAAGAAATTGTTGATTCTCTCAACGCTATTAGAGATCCAATTTCAGATGACTTACTAGTGTTGCAGGTTCTTCAAGGTTTGAACGCTGAATATGAGAATTTCGTGATGAACATTGAAAATCAAGGAATTACTCCTACTTATTCTCAGTTACGTTCAAAATTGCTTATCTATGAAGCACGGTTGAAACAACGACAAGTGAATGCCTCACCGCAACTAGCTGCGATGACTGTTTCCACCAATCAAGGTATCATTCTGCCTCATGTTGATACCTTAGCACCGATCTGTAAGGATTCCTAGAAGTCTGATGCAGCCAAAACACTCTTATAACTATCTACTGATCATAACAACTGATGAAGACAACTGAAGTCAACAGCTGAAGACATTAGCTGAAGATAACAGCTGAAGGTAACAACTGAAGGTAACAACTGAAATTAACAGCTGAAGACATCAACTGAAGTTAACAGCTGAAGACATCAACTGAAGTTAATAGCTGAAGACATCAACAGAAGTTAACAGCTGAAGACAACAACTGAAGTCATCAGCTGAAGACAACAGCTGAAGGTAACAGCTGAAGACAACAGCTGAAGGTAACAGCTGAAGACAACAGCTGAAGGTAACAGCTGAAGACAACAGCTGAAGGTAACAGCTGAAGATAACAGCTGAAGACATCAGCTGAAGATATCAACTGAAGACAAAGTCTGAAGACAGTCATCAGTAGTTATCACAACAGCTGAAGAAGTATTCTTCAGTAGTTGTGATGATCCTCTTTCAGTATTTATCACAACAGCTGAAGAAGTAATCTTCAGTAGTTGTGATGATCCTCTTTCATTAGTTATCACAACAGCTGAAGAAGTATTCCTCAGTAGTTGTGACAGTTCTTCTTTCAGTAGTTCTATGAAATGATCAAGTCTTCCTGCATGCTGCACAGAACATGAAGTAGTATTGCTAAGGAAGTTTTACACCACTTTAGAAACATTCCAAGTGTAAAATCTTCCATAGCCAAGACCAATATCTTCTTTAGCCAGAAATGAAGTCTTTCTTAGCTTCAAGACAAAGTCTGCTGAAGCCAAGAAACCAAGACAGATTCTTCTGAAGACTTTTATCATACATGCTTTTATCTGATGTACTTTTTCTGAAAAGCTGAACTACTTTGCCGCTGCCCACTCTGGTTGGTCACCAACTTATATGAGTTGGTGAAAAGGTCCATGCTTTAGGAAAACTATACATTGAGGTCTTGAGTCAAACCTTTCTACTTTATGTACTTTTATCCTTTTTGTATATATTAGGATGTGAGCTATGGCATGTCATAGTCACTAGCCAAAAGGCAAATCTGCCTTTTGACTCTACATGGATTGTGTTGTCTAGTTCATGTATCCAGCTGGCCTTCAAAGTATGGTCGTCTGTAGGTTGTAGTATATAGTATCTCAAAGTCTTGTAATGTATGCATGCTGAATACTTGTAACTTTGAATTTGAGAAGCAATATACAACATCCTTGAAAACCAACCACTTGTGTTGTTATCTTGTTCTTTCTTTCTGAGGTTACTTTTGTGTTCTTAGCATCCTCATAACCGGTTCCCCATTTGATCTGTTAAGTATTCTAATACACTCTCCTCATTGTGTTGTTATGTTGTAAGTGCTAACCCTTCACCCGGTCCTGCATTTGGTATCAGAGCTTCAGGCTCTTGATATAAGATCTCACCATCTTAAGATCCCTCACACACACAAAATACTTAACAACTCAAATGGCAGCTCTTTCTAAAGCTGATATGGAAACTGGTACTATGACCAAGTCCCCACTGATCACTCCTGAAGATTTTGACACATGGTGCACAAGAATGGAAGGTTTCATCAAGTGTCAAGATTCAAGGATGTGGGACTCAGTTATCAATGGTCCCTTCATACCAAGCACTACTTCTGCTACTGGTAATCGTATCATCCCTAAAGATGTAGATGATTACTCAGAAGAAGACAGGAAGAGAATAGAGCTTGATCAAAGGGCCATGACTTGTCTTAAACTGCTCTTCCAAACTCCATCTACAGAGGCTTCAAGAAGTGCAAGACAGCTAAAGATCTATGGGAAGCACTGAAGCTCATGTATGAAGGATCCAAAGAAACTAAAGAAATAAGAAGGATCTCTTAAAGCAGCAGTTTGAAAACTTCACCTTCAAGCTGGTGAGACACTGACTCAACAATACTTCAGGTATGTTGAGATAATGGACACTCTAGTGGATATTGAAGTAACTCTTGAAAACAGGGACATTGTGAGGAAGTTCATGTCTTCTCTTCCTAAACTATGGACACATTATTGTGTTGTGATCAAGAGAACTTCGGATCTTAAAACTCTTACTCTTACAGAGTTGTATGGTATCCTGAGTGCATTCTAGATGGAGATGAACATACAAAATTCCTCTGGTAACTCCAATAACCAACTGAGTTCAGCTCTTCATGTGAATGAAAGGGAATGCATTAAACCACAACATCAGTTGTTATGCTACCCTGACGACTCACAAAAGGGGCCTTTCATCACTCTTCCAGAGACACCAAGAGAAAGCTACACTCAAGGAAGTCCCTTCCAAGAGACAAGTTCTTCTCATGCCTTTGTCTCAGCTGATGAAACCTCTGGCAACCTTCTCTTCACTCTTGAAGACTTGGACTATATCCATCCAGATGATCTGGAGTATATGGAGATAGTTCAGCAAATGGCTCTTCTCACTCACAGGGCCAAGAAGTTCTACAAGAGGACTGGGAGAAGATTTCCAAGCAATACATCCAGTGGAAAGTTTGGGCTGGACAAAAGCAATGTAAAGTGCTACAACTGTAACCAGATGGGGCACTTTGCAAGAGAGTGCAAGGCACCAAGAACAAATGGTGGCCAGACACAAACCAGACCAAACTACACTGAGAAAGTTCACCAGAATGAGAACCCAAAGCAACAGGCTGCAGTTGCTGTTGAAGAGGGAGGCTTTGACTGGAGCTTTCAGATAGAAGATGCATCTCCAAACCAAGCTCTCATGGTAAATCATGATGAAACCAAGGTATTGGAAAATCTTTACTCTTCTGAATGCATTACTAAAGTTAATAGATACAGGTCATATAACTTAGAGCTGAGATCTGACCTTGAGTCCTTAAACATCTTGAAAGCTGATTTTAAAAGAGCTGAAAATGACTATAAACTTAAAATGAAGATTTAGAGAAAACAATTTCAACTCTTAAACATGAGCTAACAAATTACAGGACTCAGATCAAAGATCTCATAGCTAAGTTAACTGAATGCCAAGCTGAGCTTGTGATCAGCAAAGCTAAGGCAGAAAATTGTGTTCTTGAAGAAGATACCTTCAAGAACATAATATCCTCATCCTTGCATGCAAAAGTGTGTTATCAGAACAAGCAGGGACTGGGATCTAGTGAGATAGCTCCTCCACACACCATCTTGTCTGTAAGATCTCCCAGGTGTGGAACTTGAGAAGATGAGCTTCCCCTCATAGATCCTTTGACTGAAGAGGATGAAGAGGAGATGGTGAAGAATGACTTTGGTTTGAGTGAAGAAAAGCATTCTGAGGAGAGTAAAACTGTTGGGATGACCAAGTCAAGAAGAAAGAAATTGATCAGAAAAGCCAAAAGAAAATCAAGGAAGGCTCAAGAGATCAAGGCTACTTTTGACTCTAAGCAGAAACAAGTTTTCATCTCTGTAGGGTTTGAAGTAGTTAAGACTGATGACATGAAATCTGGTTCATGTGCAACTCATCTCAGCAACAAGAAGAAGACTGATTTGTTATGTGTTACTGCTACACAACCTAGACCACCCAACTCCAAGAATAGTTCTCAACCCAAAAGAACTGTCTCAGCTCCTGCAAAGATGAAGATGGAGAAGGGATGTGACCAAAGTCAGTGCTCTTCCATGAAGAAGACTCTTGGAAAGAAGAATCTGAAGTGTGTCATGTGTGAGAGTACTTCTCATTTGGATAAGGATTGTTCATACAATCCTAAGGGTACTCTTCACATGATAAACAAAGAGACTTCTAAAAATTCCAAGATGAAGAAGAAGGCAAGTGGAAAACTGCCTTCGGAAGAAAATTTGGTCTCGGAAGAAAGGAATGCTTCTGAAGTACTGAAGCTTGCTGCATTAAAGGCAAGATCTTCCGAAGGACCAGTCATCAAAACTTCTGAAGTCTCAAAAGCTTCTGAAGTATTGAAGGTCAAGTCTAAACTTCCAAAGGTGGTGTGGAAGTCAAAGAAAGACCAAAAGACTGAAGGTTCTTCATCAACAACAGCTCAAGATCCTCACAGCACAACCATTGGATCTATTACTGTTGCATTGTCTTCAACTGTTTTAAATGAGCCCAAGACCAATGAGGCTTGGGTTTCCAAATGTAACTAGCTATCTCTTTATGCAGGAACAGCTACAGACAAACAAAAATGTGTGGATCATTCACAGTGGTTGTTCCAGGCACATGACAGGCAATAGGTCACTACTCCAGAAGTTTGAAAGAATTGATGGAGGGTCAGTTGCTTTTGGAGGAGATGCAGGTGGTTACATTACTGGAAGGGGCAAGGTCACAAATGGTAAGCTCAGCATTGACAAGGTAAACTTTGTCAAGGAGCTTGGATACAATCTTTTGAGTGTATCTCAATTTTATGATCAGAGTCATAGCATGCTGTTTACTGAGCATGAGTGCATTGTTCTCAAGCCCAGGGTGGTCATTCCTCATGAGCACATCCTACTCAGAGCCCCTGGAAAGGGAACATGTACAAGATGGATTTGCAAGAAACATCTCCCTCGGGAGAAGTTTCATGCTTTCTATCTAAAGCTAATAGTGATGAATCTTTCCTTTGGCATAAAAGAATGTGCCATGTAAACTTTAAGAACATGAATAAATTGATTAAGAATGATTTGGTAACTGGAATACCAAAAAGAGAGTTTACAAGTGATGATCATTGTGTTGCATGCCTGAAAGGGAAGCAACACAAGGTATCTCACAAGCCTAAGGAAATAAATTCCATCACTACACCCCTACACTTGTTACATATGGATCTCTTTGGCCCCACAATGTAATGAGTTTAGGAAGGACCTCTTACTGTTTGGTGATCACAGATGACTTTACAAGATTCACATGGGTATTCTTCCTTAGAACTAAGGATGAGAACCTGAGATTTGAAGAATTTCATCTTAAAGATTAAGAATCAATATGATCACAAGGTCAAAACCATAAGATGTGATCAAGGAACTGAGTTCAAGAATCAAACACTTGATACATTTTATGATGAAAAGGGTATTACAAGACAATATAGTGCTCCCAGGACCCCTCAGCAAAATGGAGTTGCTGAGAGGAGAAACATTACACTAATTGAAGCTGCAAGAACTATGTTGTCTGACTCTAAACTGCCCATCACCTTCTGGGCAGAGGTAGTCAACACTGCCTGCTATGTGCAAAATAGAGTTTTAGTAGTTAAGACACATGGTAAGACTCCTTATGAACTTTGGCACAAGAGGAAACCCTTCATTGGTTTTCTCAGGTCTTTTGGATGTCCTTGCACCATCTTGAATACCAAAGATCATATAGCCAAGTTTGCTGAGAAATCAGATGATGGACACTTCATTGGATACTCTTCTCAAGCTAAAGCTTATAGAGTATACAATCTTAGAACTAGAGTAGTTGAGGAGTCAGCCAATGTGACTTTCAATGAACACACACCCAGTGTGAAAGGTTCTGGTCCGGATTGGCTGTTTCATCTTGATCTAGTTACCAACTGTTTTAACAAATCTTGTGAGCATGTTTAGGAACCACAGATATATTGCCTACAGGTGATCCTGATCCAAGAATTGAGCTGAGAAGATCTTCAAGCAACATATCTCCAGCTCCAGTGGTAACTAATCCTGCAGATGAAGCTTCTACCAGCACATCAATGACAAATCCTGCTGATACATCTGAGTTGCCTTCATCTTCTAGTTTTGAGGCACAAAACTCAAATGTAGAAACTTCAAATGTTGGAGAACATGGTGGTGGTGACAGTGATCAAGAATTCCTTGATGCTGAGAACCATCCCATTGAAGAAAATCTCAATGATGTCACACACTCATTGGATCAAGTTAATCTTGATAGGTGTGATGCTCTAGAGGGTGAATCCTCCTTGCCAGATCAGAATCTCTCCAATTTGGATCTGTCTAAACAACTTGTTGTGATCCCTCAACTAAGGATCCACAAGTCTCACCCCTCTACAAACATCATTGGAGATGTTGGTACTGGTGTAAGAACAAGAGGACAGTCTCATAATGCAAATATCTGTCTTCACTCTTGTTTCTTATCCCAAATAGAGCCAAAGAAGATTGATGAAGCTCTAAAGGATGGAAGTTGGGTTGAAGCTATGCAAGAGGAGTTGCTTCAATTCAAGAGACAAAAGGTTTGGAATCTATGTCCTCTTCCTCATGGGAAGACTACCATAGGTACAAAATGGGTTTTCAGGAATAAGAAGGATGATAGAGGACTTGTCATCAAGAACAAGGCTAGACTAGTTGTTCAAGGGTATACTCAAGAAGAAGGAATTGATTACACTGATGTCTTTGCTCCAGTAGCAAGACTTGAAGCTGTCAGGTATTCCTGCTTTTGCTGCATCCAAGAACTTCAAGGTCTATCAACTTGATGCAAGTGTGCTTTTCTTTATGGAGTGATTGATGAAGAGGTGTATGTCAAACAACCTCCTGGCTTTGCAGATCCTGATCATCCTGATTATGTCTGCAAGCTTGACAAAGCTCTCTATGGGCTACATCAGGCACCAAGAAAGTGATATGAGACTCTATCTCAGTATCTCTGTCAGCATGGCTACAAAAGGGGTACCATTGATGGAACTCTCTTCATAAAGGAACAAGAAATGACATAATGCTAGTTTAAGTATATGTAGATGATATCATCTTTAGGTCAACCAATCCAAAGCTCTGCAAAGACTTTGAGAAGCTGATGAAGGATAGATTTGAAATGAGTGCCATGGGGGAACTCAATTTCTTTCTAGGGATTCAAGTGAAGCAAGTTGACAATGGTATCTTCATAAATCAGTTAAAGTATGTGCAAGACATACTTAAAAGGTTCAACATGACTGAATGTAAGGTTGCTAAGACACCCATAGCTAGAAACCACTCCCTTGGACCTGATCTTGAGGGGGAGTGTGTTGATGAACATCTCTACAGGGCTATGATTGGGTCTATTATGTATCTTACAGCTAGCAGGCCAGATATTATGTTTGCCACTTGCATCTGTGCAAGATATTAGGCCAACCCCAAGATGTCACACCTAATCACTGTCAAAAGAATTTTAAGATACCTTAAGGGAGCCCCATCTCTTGGCCTTTGGTATCCTAAAAATTCTGACTTCAATCTGTATGCATATACAGATAGTGATTATGGTGGATGCAATATGACTGCAAAGTCTACATCAGGGGGATGTCAATTTCTTGGTGGAAGGAGTCTCTTGGCAATGCAAGAAACAATCATGTGTATCTGCATCAACTGCTGAGGCTGAATACATTGCTGCTGTAAGCTGCTGTGCTCAAGTGCTTTGGATTCAAAATCAGATGCTAGACTATGGATTCAACTTCAAAGAGACTCTCATTCACATAGACAACAACAGTGCTATCTCAATCACATAAAATCCAGTGTAGCACTCAAGAACTAAGCACATCAACATCAGGTATCATCTGATTAGAGATAATTTTGAAAAAGGATTAATCAAACTAATCAAAGTTCATACAGATGAACAATATGCTGATCTGTTCACAAAAGCTTTTGATGAACAGAGATTTAAATATCTTATATCAACTATTGGGATGATCAACTTTGAATAGCTTTTCTTAAAAACTTAATCATATTATTTCTAAAACTATGTGTGTCTATGTTGTCTATTCTATCACCATAATAAGCCCCAGTTTCTCTTTGGAAGAAAATTCTTTTATGATATTCCTTAGATTTTTTAGAATTTTACACAAGTTGCAAAATTCTTCAAAATCTTTGAAATATTTTTGGAGGCAAAATTTGCCTTCGGAAGCTTTCTGGTTAAAACTTCCGAAGCAAAATACCCTTCATGGTTAAAACTTCTGAAGTTAAATTATATTCGGAAGATTTCTTAGAATTCCAAGAAAACTACTTTTTGGGCAAAAAGCAAACTACTTTTCAGAGGTGGGACCAACACCATGGATTTCAAAGTTTATCCTTTTTCATTAACTTTGTCTCAAATCTAAATTCATACAAATATCCAACGGTTACACCTCTTTCCTCTACCTACTCCAAAATTCACTCATACCTCAAATCTGATCTCTCTGAAACCACTTTTGCTTTTCATCTTATTCATCTTTAAGCTTTCAAAATGGCCAACATTCCAAACAGAAACAACCCAAATTTCTCCATGCAACTCCATAGGCAGCACAATCAAGTTGCCTTGTTGCACTCTGAGAAAGATGATAGTTTCTCAGTGGTTTGCCGTTTTCTTGCTCTATCCAACTACTACACCTCACTCACCATTGATCCTATTCTTTATAAGGATCACCTGCTTGACTTTTGGAGGATATGTCAAGAGGTTATTATGGATGGGGAGAAGGCACTGTCTGCCACAGTGTAGGGGAGGACAGTCTTTATCACTCCAGCCATCATCAGCACCCATCTTCAGCTGGATGATGAAGAAGGTGAACTGTCTTTTCTAAAGGAAGCTGTCAACTATTCCTTTGAGCAGATGGGCTATGAGGAGATTTCTCTGTAAAGACCTTCAGGAAAGGGAAGGTCTCATCCCAGTGGAAATACCTACTCCATGTAGTGATTCACAGCTTGTCCAACAAGCATGGTGGGTGGGACCAGATTCTTGAGGATCTCTCCTTTATAGTTCATGGAATGGTACAAGGGGTCAAGTTCAGGTACTCATAATTTGTTTACATAAACTTGCTTGCTAACTTGGACTCCTTAGAATACTATATGTTTCCTAGATATGTTCAACACATTCTCAACTGTGAACTTGGATCACAGTTGAGGGAAACAAATACTATTCTTAAATTGGTACAGATGAAGCCAGGCATCTTTAGATTATGAAGAAGCCAACTATAGGCTTCTCAGGGGTAGAAACAGCCCTGGTCCCCAAAATGTTAGAGCTCATTGCTCAAGGTGACAACCTAGCAACACAAGCTAGTGTTGAACCCACACCTTCTACATCTCAACCACCAAAACAGCCTCAAATCATCCTCACCTATCAAAGAAAATCCAAACGAACCCCTGCTCAAGCTACTGAGTCTGTGCAGGTCCCCATATACTCACCCATACAGGAAGAAGTGGATACTAGAGCTCCCACTTCTCCTAAGGAGCAAACCACTCCCATCTCTTCAAGAATCAGTGCTGATGTTTCTCATGATCAGCCTGATGAGCTCATAAGCCCAAATGCCTTAAGCCTTCACTCTGAGTCTCAACACTCAAGTGAAAAACCTTCAGGGGACAGTTACCATCCCCAGCCTTTGGACTTAAATACCCAAATTCCCAACCTTGAATTCTATACTGATGAGGACTTAGGCTTCAGTGAGCACCATGAATCTCTCTACTCTTCACCAACTCAAAGAAAGAGGAGTGCTTCTGAATTCCCTATGTCTATCCCACATCAGTCACCCATTGCTGAGGTGGGTCCTTCTGAACATGTTCAGGGGATCCATATGGAAGAGGCTCTCACTTTTGCAAGTGATTACATCATTAAGACCTCAACCATGGCAACTCAGCCCATTGACACTTCATCTGAGGCTGTCAATGAGCAGAGGAAATCCAGTAGCCAAGAACCCCATGCTGAGAGTGAGGACTTAGGTCCAATTCTCTCATCCCCCCATGATTCTTCTGATGAAGAGGAGGGGAATCTGAGACTAAAAGTGCAACAACTGACACAAACATGCACTTACTTAGTCTCAAAGGTTAGTCATCTTGAATTTCAAGTGACTACCTTATAAAATAGGGTAATGATCAGCAACTTGAGATATCTTATCTTAAGGAAAAACTAGCTGGGAGACCTTTAAGAAGAGCTCAACCAGGAACACAAGAACCTGAGGATATGGCTGACCTAACTCCTAGCTCACCTATACAAGAAGGTGATGCTACCAAAAAGGGGAAGAAAGTCACTACAATCACAGAACCTGGGAGTTCTTCAAGGAGTATGGACATTGAGGACTCACCATCCTCTCTTGTAACTGTACCTACTCAGCGACCTCCTTAAGTTCATATTGATATGAACATCCTAGACTGCTTGTTTCAAAGTCTTTTTAGGGAGGGTGTATCAAGGCAAGAAGCTGAAGAAGATAGACCAAGGCAATCAGGTAATATCATTGGTCAACTGGATGTTGAGGCAGACCTGAGATTAGCTTCAAAGGGAAAACCTTGACTGAAGGCCCAGTGATAGAGCCTGAAAGTCCTGTCTTACGTCAACTGATGAAGTGACAGAAATTGAAACACCTGTCACCACAACAACTACTTCAGCAACTCAACCCCTCAGTGAAATACCTGCTAGTGAAGGTGTATCACAGTCTCTCTCTGGCCAGAGCTTGGATACTACACCAAGCAATGAAGGCCAAAGCTCTCTCCACCCTGTGTCACAAAGGTCTGTGGGAGACAAAGGGAAAATGGTTCTAACCCCTGAGGAGATTGAGGAGGAGGAAAGAGAGAGAAAGAGGAAGCTAAGGGGAGTAAGTTCCACTAGGTCTTCAAGCTTCATGCAAGCTGCAATCAGGGCTGCTCACAGACCAAACACTCAAAATGATGAGTTGAGGGCAGTCAGGATTACTTACTTACAGACCAGGAACTATGACATAGATGAGATTATATCTCTCTCCTTAGAGGAATTAAATGATCTGGCTGACATGGAAATGTCAAGAGAGAGGAAGGAAGTTGAAGATGCAAGAATTCTTCTTGAGATCAAAGAGAAGAAAAGACAACAAAAGTTATACAAGCATGTTCCCACTCTCTCGCCAGTTCAAGAAAGTCCTGTGCAAGAGACTGTGGCTGCTACACAAGAACCTCAGGTAGATAAAGAAACAGATAAACAAAGAACGATAAACTACCTGAGTGCCACAGGCTTCTACCAGGCAGAAGCACTTCTTCCTTTGTCCTTTGAGTTCATTGAGTTTGAGTATCTCAAACAACTTGAACTTAAAGTACTCAAAGAGCAGAAGTTAACAAAGAAGAAAGTAAGGGAAGAAGCTGCTAAGTCAAGAGCTCTCATTCAGAAGAACTTGAAAAAGTCTAATGATAGACAAAAATGATGAGTTTCTTGAAGCTATATGGATTCTCTGGAAGGAGACTTGGCCCTATGTCTCTATCTACTATGGATGAGCATATCAGGGTGATCAAGCAGAAGATCAAGAATGGAGAACTTGCTGACTTGCACACTCCTCCAAGTCAAGCTCTACCTCAAGTAGAGGTTAAGTTTGAACAACAAGAGACAACTCAAACTGAACCTCTAGCTTTATCTTCTGATCCACAGTAGGGTCAAAGGCCAGCCTCTTCAACTAATGATCAACAGCAAGGTCAAAGGCCAGCCTCAATATCTGACCCACAACAGGGTCAAACTCCCTCTCCTTCTGAACCCGTGAGGGAGGAACACCCAACTGAGGAAGACACAACTAATCTACAAGGTGCTGCAGGCCATTCTTCTCAGTTAAAGACTACAAAGAGGAAGAAGAGGATGGCTTCTAAATCTGATGCAAAGAAGAAGAAGAAGTCAAAATCAACCTCCTCTGATCCTCAGGATGAATCAGAACATCCTAAGGAAGTGCAAGAAGAGAAAGCCAAATCATCTCCAATTCAAATGCTCCTCTTGCATCAGGAAGACCCATCTTATCTTGGACTTACTCAACTAATTCAGATAGATGGCATGTAGTCAGAGATCAAGGTGAAGTAAATGTCTACTCTTAGGAAGACCTCTTTAGTTTACCTCTGTATGATCTTTTTGACATGAGAAGATACTTCACAAGTCTGAGTGATCTTGGCCCTCTAATGAAGAAAGGAATGGTCATGATCATGTTAAGGACTGTGAACTGCTAAATATCTTCAAGTGTTTTGGTAGCATCAGCCTAGGGGGAGTTTGTAAGGATTCCTAGAAGTCTGATGCAGCCAAAACACTCTTGTAACTATCTACTGATCATAACAACTGATGAAGACAACTGAAGTCAACAGCTGAAAACATTAGCTGAAGATAACAGCTGAAGGTAACAACTGAAATTAACAGCTGAAGACATCAACTGAAGTTAACAGCTGAAGACATCAACTGAAGTTTACAGCTGAAGACATCAACTGAAGTTAACAGCTGAAGACAACAACTAAAGTCATCAGCTGAAGACAACAGCTGAAGGCAACAGCTGAAGACAACAGCTGAAGGTAACAGCTGAAGACAACAGCTGAAGGTAACAGTTGAAGACAACAGCTGAAGGTAACAGCTGAAGACAACAGCTGAAGGTAACACTGAAGATAACAGCTGAAGACATCGGCTGAAGATATCAACTGAAGACAAAGTCTAAAGTCTGAAGACAGTCTTCAGTAGTTATCACAGCTGAAGAAGTATTCTTCAGTAGTTGTGATGATCCTCTTTCAGTAATTATCACAACAGCTAAAGAAGTATTCTTCAGTAGTTGTGATGATCCTCTTTCAGTAGTTATCACAACAGCTGAAGAAGTATTCCTCAATAGTTGTGACAGTTCTTATTTCAGTAGTTCTATGAAATGATCAAGTCTTCCTGCATGCTGCACAGAACATGAAGTAGTATTGCTAAGGAAGTTTTACACCACTTTAGAAACATTCCAAGTGTAAAATCTTCCATAGCCAAGACCAATATCTTCTGAAGCCAGAAATGAAGTCTTTCTTAGCTTCAAGACAAAGTCTGCTGAAGCCAAGAAACCAAGACAGATTCTTCCGAAGACTTTTATCGTACATGCTTTTATCTGATGTACTTTTTCTGAAAAGCTGAACCACTTTGCCGCTGCCCACTCTGGTTGGTCACCAACTTATATAGTTGGTGAAAAGGTCCATGCTTTAGGAAAACTGTACATTGAGGTCTTGGGTCAAACCTTTCTACTTTATGTACTTTTATCCTTTTTGTAATATATTAGGATGTGAGCTATGGCATGTCATAGTCACTAGCCAAAAGGCAAATCTGCCTTTTGACTCTACATGGATTGTGTTGTCTAGTTCATGTATCCAGCTGGCCTTCAAAGTATGGCCGTCTGTAGGTTGTAGTATATAGTATCTCAAAGTCTTGTAATGTATGCATGATGAATACTTGTAACTTTGAATTTGAGAAGCAATATACACATCCTTGAAAACCAACCACTTGTGTTGTTATCTTGTTCTTTCTTTCTGAGGTTACTTTTGTGTTCTTAGCATCATCATAACCGGTTCCCCATTTGATCTGTTAAGTGTTCTAATACACTCTCCTCATTGTGTTGTTGTGTTGTAAGTGCTAACCCTTCACCCGGTCCTGCACGATCGTGTGTCAGATTTGTGCGAAAGTAGGTCATAAAGCTTCAACTTGTTACTTTGGCTACACTCAATCTGATTCTTCGGCCTCCACTCCTCGAAATAGTTCCTCAAATCGGCGTGGGAATCTCTCTCGAGGATCCGGTGGCCGCTTTGGTGGTGGTCGCGGTGGTAATCGGTGGCATAATGGTGGCCGCTTTTCTGCTCACATGGCCATTGTTGGTTCCGATGGTTCTGTTTTCTCACCTGCTTCGTTGGGCGCAACTGCTTATTTGGGCGCTTCATCACCTGGTAGCATGTTTAGCCCTAGTGCAAATCGTGGGCTTAGGCCTGGTAGTATTTCTTTTGGGCCCGGTGGTTCCAATGGTATTTTAGGTCCAGCTCCTTCTGTTAGTACTGCTGGGCTTCCTTCCTTTGGATCAGGGAATTCTTTTTTCCAAGGAAATGGCACTACTTCTATTGGGTCTCATTCCTCTGGTTTTGGGCCTGGTCATTTCCACGGTTGGGCTGCTTCATCAACCGCGAATCCACATGCTTCCCACTATGGATTTCATGCAGATTTATCTAGCACATGTCAAAATGTTGAATCTTGGATTCCAGACTCTGGTGCTACTGCTCACATGACTTCGGATTCATCCATTGTTTTTGGATCTGTTCCTTACACTGGCTCTGAACGAGTCATTGTAGGTGATGGTACATCACTTTCTATCTCTCATGTTGGCTTCTCTTATCTTCGCTGATCTACCTGTACTTTATTAATTCGTTATGTTCTTGTAGTTCCTGGCCTTGCCAAGAACCTTTTATCCATTACTCAGCTTGTTCTTGATCATCCTATTCATGTCCTTTTCTCACAGTTTGGTTTGTCTATACAGACTTACACAGGGCAGCTCCTCCACCACATGCGAGCTAGTCATCATCAGCTCTACTCTTTGACTGCCATTTCCTCGGATTCTTAAGAGCTTTGGCATTCAAGACTGGGACATCCTTCTAATCCTGTGCTGTCTAGGCTTTCCTTTTTACCATCATCATATAAACTTTACCTAAACCTTGTAATTCTTGTTGTATTTCAAAATCAAGTCGTTTACCTTTTCATTCTCATGTTACTCATTCTACTGTTCCTTTACATGTTATTCATTATGACATATGGGGACCTTCTCCTGTTATTTCTCGTTCTGGTTATCGTTACTTTATTACCTTTATTGACGACTTTAGTCGCTTTACGTGGATGTATCCATTGACTAGTCGTTCTGATGTTGTTCATGCTTTTCGTCATTTCGACCTTTGGTTGAAAACTTATTTTCAGGCACCATTAAATATCTTCAGTGTGATGGTGCTCCCGAGTTGACTCGTGGGGATTTGGCTCGTTATCTTTCTAAAACTGGTGTTGCCTATCGGATTTCTTGTCCTTATACGCCCCAACAAAATGGGGTGGCTGAGCGCAAGAATCGTCACCTTTCGGAGGTTGCTCGAGCCTTACTGTTTCATGCTCATCTACCAAATACTTTTTGGTATGATGCTTATGCTACTGCAGAATATCTTATTAACCGGATTCCTACACCGGTTCTTCATCATTCCACACCCTATGAGGTGCTTTTTGGATCTCCCCCTGATTATTCCATTCTTCGTGTTTTTGGGTGTTTATGTTATCCGTTCGTTGGTGACACTCGTTCGGATAAACTTTCACCTAAATCCACTCCATGCATTTTTGTTGGTTATGCTCCTAACCATCATGGTTATCTTTGTTATGATCCCTCCACTGCTCGTTCTATCACCTCTCGTCATGTCCTTTTTCATGAATCTGTCTTTGATATTCCTGGTTCTTCTCCTTCATCTGTTTCCTCTGATTCTGCTTCTCTGCCTATTTTCTTATTCCTCCTCCATCATATTCTCCTTCTTATCCTTCTTCCTCTTCCACTCCTCCTTCTTCTTCTTCACTTCCTTCTCCTCCTCCTCCTCCCGCTCCATCTCATCCTATGGTCACTCGTTCTCATGATCACACTCGTCAGCCTAGACAGTTCCCTGATCATGTCCTTTTTCATACTACCACATCACCTACTACTGAGCCTTCTACATTTTCTCAGGCTCAACATCACTCTGTTTGGTGGGATGCTATGCGCACTGAGATTAATGCGCTACATTCCAATCAAACATGGACTCTCGTTCCTCCTCCTCCTTCTACCAACATTGTTGGTTGTAAGTGGGTTTATCATATTAAGCATAATCCTGATGGTTCTATCAGTCGCTACAAAGCCCGGCTTGTTGCCAAGGGCTTTCAACAGACTAAAAGGATTGATTTCACTGAGACCTTCAGTCCTGTGGTTAAGCCTACTACCATTCGTACTGTGTTGTCTGTTGCCTTTTCTCGTGGTTGGACTATTCGTCAGGTTGATGTCAACAATGCTTTTCTACATGGTGATTTGTCTGAGACTGTTTATATGTCTCAGCCACCCGGCTTTGTTGACTCCTCTCAACCTAATCATGTTTGCCTCCTTCAGAAGGCTCTCTATGGTCTGAAGCAGGCACCTCAGGCTTGGTTTTCTAAGCTCTCTTCTGCTCTTATCACTAGTGGCTTCTCTCAGTGTATCTCTGATTCTTCGTTGTTTGTTTATCAGCGTGCTGCCACCACTTGCTATGTCTTGGTTTATGTTGATGATATTATTATCACTGGGAGTTCCTCTGTATTTGTTGCTGATTTGATCGCTCGGCTGCATTCTCAGTTTGCTCTATTTAGGCACATTGTCCTATTTCTTGGGCATTCAGGCTACTTTCACTGATACATGCTTACACTTGTCTCAGCAGCGCTACTTATTGGATTTATTGCAGCGCACAGGTTTGTCTCAGTGTCGTCCACTGCCTACTCCGGTTGCTTCTGGTAGACAGCTTTCTCGCTTTTCTGGACAGCCTCTGACTGATCCGACACTTTATCGGAGTACTGTTGGTGCCTTACAATATTTGGTACTGACTAGACCGGAGATTGCCTATGCTGTTAGTAAGGTATCCCAGTTCTTACAGGCTCCTACTGATCGTCATTGGATTGCTGTTAAACACATTTTGCGTTATCTGCGGGGTACTGTCTCTCATGGTTTGACTATTGGTCGCTCTACTTGTTATGACATTCATGCCTATTCAGATGCAGACTGGGCTGGTTGCCCTGATGATAGACGTTCGACTACTGGTTTCTGTGTGTTTCTTGGTCCCAATCTTATTAGTTGGAGTTCCAAGAAACAACATACAGTTGCTCGATCTAGCACTGAGGCTGAGTATCGTGCTCTTGCCCATACTGCTGCTGAGGTTCGCTGGGTCATGTCTCTATTACGCGAGTTACATATTCCACAGTCTCGTCCACCTTCTCTTTGATGTGATAATATTGGGGCCACTTATCTCAATGTCAACCCGGTTTTCATCAACGAACTAAGCACATTGAAATTGACTTGCACTTCATTCGTGATATGGTTTTATCCAACACCCTTTGTGTTCGCTATGTTTCTACTCGCTCTCAATTAGCGGATGTTTTAACCAAAGGGTTACCTTTATCACAATTTGATGTCTTGCGATCCAAGCTTCACGTGGCTGCTCCCCTTTCTGCTTGAGGGGGCATATTAGAGATATTTGTACATGTGCCTTATGACTATTTGAGCACATGTCTTATAGTTTGAATATACAAATGCAAGTTAGTTTCAGGTTAGTTGAGTTAGTTAAGAGATTGTTCTAGACTCTTCTCATTCTCTTATAAATAAGTGTACTAGCTCTTCTTAATTGAATATACAAATGAATCTTTGAACCATCACTTTCTTTACTAAGGAAGATCAATGTCCAAGTTAAAATACTAAACGTGCACGAATGAATTTAGTTCTTAAAGTTATAACGATATGTCCCATCATATATGCCATGCTATTTATTACGAGCGGTACCTCTTATGTGATAAGTTCACGAGAAACCAAAAAAGTGTAAACATAACTCAAGTGAACATTTTACATATCAGCATTTTCAAGACTTTGAGAAGACTATGAATATGTTCATAGATTCAAAGAGGAGTATTGTATAAATAATAATTATATAGATGTTAATTACCTTCCAAACCAAACGTAGATGATTGTGATCTCTGTCCTTTTGTGCGGACCATGATCAGAAACCGAAAAAAAAAATCTTTAGTTTCTGATTATTTGATCGTTCTTATTTTAACTCAAAGATACTTAAGTTGAGAAAGGGAAACATAGGCATCAAAAAGAAGTTGATGAATATATAAGGATGACGTTTTATTTACCCAAACAATGGCATCATTTGATCTAATGATTTTCGAATGTGCGGTAACTGTTTCTTCTCTTAAATGTCGAGGGTTTAAATCCTATAGTAGACACTACTAGAAAGTTGCTAATAGATGTCGCGTAAAAGATGACGTGCGAAAAAAGATGACGTGCGAAAAAAGATGACGCGCATTTACGCGTATCATAAAATATATATCGTATTTTAAAATATATTTTTAGAAAAGATGACGCGTATTTTTACGTGTCATCTTGGTTGGTCATTTTTTAAAATTTCAAAACTTATAATATTTTGGCTCCCCTCTTTCTCTTATATCGCCCGCCCAATCGACCGCCTCCCCCAATCGCCCAATTTCTTAGCCTTCTCCAAATTGATCGACCACCTCTCGCCGTCTTCTTCACGTTATCACTCCCACATTCCCCTCGTATTTAAAATCCATTTGCCTTTTTTCATCTTGAAACTGCTGATTTTGCATCAATTGAGTCCTCAGATCGTGCTTTGAAATCTGTGGTTATTTTGTTTATTCTTTGAAGCTGAATTGACGAGAAGTTTGTGTGAATCGAGTGAGAGATGGAGAATTGGGTCCTCAGATGGCGCCGACCACCGCCTGCAGCCGACCACCGCCAGCCAACCATTGCCTGCAGCCGATCTCCGCCGCGCGCGCAGTCCAATTTGCCAGCCGACCACGGCCTCCCTCCGCCCATCGCAGTCACTCCCTCCGCCCATCGCAGTCACTCCTTCCGCCCATCGCAGTCACTTATCTTTCAAACCGCTTGTGCTTTGGTTGAACGGAGGTACGTAATCGATAATTCTCGCTTGTTTATTCGTTCGTTCGATTTGTGCGTGAAATTGATGCGATTGTTGAGATGCTTTACATTGTGGCATTTGTGAAGGGTTTTAAAGATCTTTGGTTGAGATGCTTCCGTATTTGAGGGTTTTAAGGCCTGGCCAACCAACACAGAACGCTCTCGAAAGGTTTTGGTGAGGTTTATATGGTGAGGGTTTGGATGTTTTCTTTGATCGTGAAATGGAGATCCGAACATTTGAGTTCATGTCCAAACAAGGGCAAGGGCCTCGTCTGCTAGGCTGATTTCTAAATGGGCGAATTCAAGAATTCATTCGTGCACGGGTATTTTAAATGTTGCCCTTGTATTTAATTAATTTCCAAGTCTCGAACTAATGCCTTTTTTAGGTATAAATGAATCATATATTTTCAATAATATTCCCTAATTTAGGTGTTATTTCAATATACATAATAGGAGACAAGCATATACAAAATGTGCCTGATTATACCTAGGTGTATGTTACTAGTATAATTGTTGGATTAATGTTATATTTCCTAGTCTTGGCACATGACCCATGTCCTTTTATATATGCATTTGAGTAATAACTAAAAGTTTGGTACACCTGAAGATGTGTATATAAACACTTAAAGAGGCATATATATACTTGTTATTAGATGCCCATTTGGCAAAAATTGTCTATTCCAAGTCTAGTGTCTCCATTAGTCAATAACAACTAAAGTTACTGATTTTATAACTTTTTGTTGACTTGTATCTTTTGCATGCTAGGGATGAAAGTTAGACTGGCTGCCTTAAGAATAGAGGTGGCACATTGGATACTCGCATCAGAATAGTTTTTGATAAGGGTGAAAACAGGTTAGGTCGGGTTAACACACAAATCATTTTTGTCTCTTATTTCTTGAACTTTATGAATAACTAATGTAATATGATTACAAAACGTAAATTACTAAAATGATAATCGTTTTTTTATATAAAGCTATCGTGTTCTTTTTGACATGTTCAATCTATTTGACCAAAGGTATATAACCCAAGTCTGCTCATTTCTTGGTAAATGGGTTAAAATGGCCACCTCTTCTTAAGATGTAAAATTTCATTAACTAATTTCAGTATTTTTTATTTGTGGAAACCAGACACTGTCAGCTTGTGATTTGAGGGATCGTGATATATCTGCACTTATAGTGTCCAAGTTAAGGAGTTCCATGACCTTGACATGCCTGGTCCAAAGAAGGCATTGGTCTGGGACATATTGCAGTATAATACCTCTTTTATTCCTTACAAGTTGAGGCCTCATTATGTTCACCTACAAAGGATTGAGGTCTAGTTAATTTAATTTGCATCAGATTAACCTAGTTTTTGTAATTTGCAAATTGATAATTTTTTTCCTTATTTTAGGAAATGACTTAATGCTGTCAGAAGTATGTGCTCTGCAGAAGAATCAGGTGCCCTCCATTTGGATGCAATTGAGGAAGAGATAGAAACTTTATACAAGTGTCTTGCATCAGATTATACAAGAATTAGGTGGAGCAAGATAAAAGGCGCGAGCTTGAAAGGTTAAGACAGAGGAAACCAGTCTCCAAGTTTCCAAACCGCGAGCGTATACAAGTGATAATTGAGTCTTTTGGTTTATTGATCTTTGTCTTTTGGTTGTAGATTATGAACATGGTTCACTGTTCTGTTTACAGGCTTTGCTTCGCGTGCGACTCATAAGGATTGGAGCTGAAAACCAGAAAGAAGCTAAAAGCCATAAGCATAGTGTATCGAGAACAATGAAAAGCATCTGGATTGGTTCGCTGTAATGTTACAAATTTTATTTATGTTTAGGTCGGGTTACATTAGACAATGAACTTAGAATATTATGTATTTGCAAGTGAAGCTGAAACAATTTAATACTTTTTGTTAGTATTTAATTAAATGAATTTTGATTTGTTGTTATTCGACAAATATTGATTTGTAATTTTATAAAAAAGCAGGTAGATTTATAATCAAAAATATATATTTTAGAAAGCAGATAAATTTATGACGCGCATTGCGTATCATTGGTAACGCATCATAAAATTCACAAAGATGACGCGCGCACGCTCGTCATCTTTTCATTTATGACTACTTCTTCCTTGACGCGCAATGCACGTCATCTATTGCCCGTCATAACATGCACGTCATCTTTCGCGTGTCATAAAGAGATTACGCGCGAATGCGTATCATCTTTCATTTATGACTACTCATTACTTGACACGCATTTGCGCGTCATCTGACCCCAAAGATAACGTGCATTGCGCGTCATCTATTGCAGTTTTTCTAGTAGTGAGACATGCTAAATGGATTTAAAAGTAGATTAAATGCTGTTAAAAATTACCAAACTGATGATAATTGATGAAAACCGAAATAAGCAACTCATATTATCTACATCTACTATATGTTTTTAATTCTTATAACATATTACATGGTAATGGTCTGGATTAATTACTAAATAAAGCAACATATTTAACACAAAAATATTTTCTAAAGTTATTTATAAAGGCTAAACTCGTAAAATAAATAACTTCACCCATAAAAAGTAAAAACACACGTGTATAGACTATAGTTCTTTTAAATAAAAGAAATTACAAGAAAAAATGAAGATTTCTAACAAGCACCTGTTCAGTATTAATGGAGAGTGAATAATGCTCTCGTCCATCCAACCCCGATCCATTAGTGACACCTCTACCATTCTTCACAAACTATCCTTTACATCAACATACATATACAACTCGTGATTCTTCATATTTTCTCAATGCATAAAGGGTAGGGATGGTGTTCTCGTCGATACCAACTTTTAAAAAAGAATTATTATGAAATTAGATATATATTAAACCATTTGACCATCTAAGGGTCTGTTAGTTTTTGGGTTGACCTGCCTGACCGGGCTGACCCGACTGATCAGCTAACTCGGTCAGCGGGTCAACGCATTTGATTTTGGCTTCAGGCCCAGCTGACCGGGTCTCTATTACTGACCCAGGCCTTGAAAAAAAAGTTGCTGACCGGGTCTCCATTGCCCCCTCGCGACCGCAGCCCGCCACCCCCCTCGCGACCGCAGCCCGCCACCCCTCGCGATCGCAACCCGCCACCCCCTCGCGATTGCAACCCGCCACCCCCTCGCGACCCGCAGCCCGCCTTCGGCACCGCCTTTGTGTACGGTAGATTGCGATGGTGGTCGGAATGTGTACGGTGATAGTGGTGGTTGTGGTGGTGGTGTGGTGGTTCCGACCGGTGGTGTGACTCCAGTGGATTTTGTTACTTAAATACTGAATCGATTTGGTTATAGTCAGATACTGAATCAAACAGCCAAGTTTCAGTCAGATGCTTACCCAGTCAGAACTTCTAACTGGGTCAGCTTTTGACTCAGTCAGATTTTACTCAGTAAGCATAATCAAACAACCTCTAACTAGGTAAACTATACCATAGTTAAAAGAAAAAAGGGAATTCCACTTAGGCCCTGTTTGATACCGGCTGACCCGGCTGACCCGGCTGACCGGCTGACTCGGTCAGCGGGTCAGCCTGTTTGATACGTGCGCGACCGCGATGACCGGGTCCAAGATGGCTGACCCAGACTTCGAATTTGGGGTGTCTGACCCGGCTGATCGCGACCACGCACCGCGACCACCCACCGCGACCACCTGCTCGACCACCTACGCGACCACCCACCGCGACCGCAACCACCTGCGCGACCACCCACTGCGACCGCCGCCTTGCTCCCTCCATCACCCTCCCTTCGTCGCCCTCCTTCGTAGCCCTCCTTCGCCGCCCTTGCTCCCTCCTTCACCCTCCCTTCGTCGCCCTCCTCCGCCGCGACCGGTCCTCCCCTCCACCTGAGCCTCTTCACCCGCCGCCTTGCTCCCTCCTTCACCCTCCCTTCGTCGCCCTCCTCCGCCACCCTTGCGCGACCGAAGAAGATGATGGTGGAACAAGGTGGTGGTTATGGGTGGTTTTAAGATTAGGGTTTTGTGTATATGTTTGTGTATATGTTTGTGTGAGTGTGGTGACACAAGTGTGTCGTTTTTGTTTGGTTTTTGAAAAATAAACGTGTCTTGTTTAACACGATAGTACTTGCATTCAATTTGGCTATTTTTATTGATTACATAAAACCAGTTAAATTTAAACTCGTTAAAACAACGGGACAATAAGGTTATTTTTACTGGGTCAGACAGATACTAATCAAACAGACAAGTTTCAGTCAGATGAAGACTCAGTCAGAACTTCTTACCGGGTCAGATTCTGACTCAGTCATATCTTACTCAGTCAGCCCCTTAGCCTTGGATTCCGAATAACTTCACGTGTTCTCGTCCTGTACACTGTAAGGAAGTGTTGATAGCAACGGGCCAATTATAATAAATACCCTTTTGTTTTTTTAATCTTTGTAGTAAATTAAATAAAGGGAAAAATAAATTATCTTGAGTGATTTACAAGTAATTCTAGCGGTCGTTTTCTATTATTATAATGATCTTTTTGGAATTAAGCTTTCTTGGGTTGTCAAACGGATGAGCTGTTAAATCTTTATATATAATGTTTTTTCTGTTTCTTTTATGATTTTCATTATTGTAGAAAACTCTAAACTAATATTAAGAGCTGTTTGTTAACCTACAATGATTACAATATAGACTATTTTTTTATGATTTATAGTCTTTTTAATGTTTAACATGTAACTTTAGATTTGAATTAATAAATAAAAAAAATTTAATGATGATATTTTAACAATTCAGACTTGAAGTTACCTATTAATCATTAATATGCTACCAATCATTAAAAGATCACCTCTTAATAAATATTAAGATGCTATCAAAAAACAAAGGGTGAAGATTATAAGGGCAGGGAGCCACCTTTTTTTTCGTCAGTGGTGTTAATTTTCGGCAAAGTAGTGTTAAATTTTTATCAAGTAGTATATTTTTTTATATATATCAAGTTCGACCTCATTAGAAAAATTATTTTGCCCCCACCCTCTTATAAGAGTGCTCAAGCTCCGCCACTCCAAACAACCAGTTAATTATTGTCTTTTAGACATTATATCTCCATTATGTGATCAACCGATCAAAGTAGCACTTGTTCATTATGATTTATGTTAGGAGCCGTATCGACCAATTCAAAATATTATGTTATGTTATGGTGGTATGTGTGCAGGGGCGGAGCTTGACAATTCTTGTAGGGGGCGGGGGCAAAATTAATTTTTTTAAGGGGGGGCGAACTCCAGTTTTATATAAAATTTATACTATCGGACCAAAAATTTACATTATCGGACTAAAGTTTTACACTACCGACGAAAAAAAGAGGGGAGTGGCGGCCCCCCGGCCCCTTAAATCCTCCGCCCTTCTATGTGTGCTCAGCTCACTCCCCTATGGTACATGTGCTATGTACTCTAACGATTATGTGAGTGCAATGTGAGCATATAATTTGTCCTTGATATGTTGTATGTCTCTGCATGTGCTATTTATTTGTTTCACCTATTAAGTTGTTACTAGAATGTTGTGTCGTGTGCCCATTTTTATTTTATAGAAACCATAGACAAGCAAACACTCTTATTTTATTTCATTCCCTCAATATTAGTATCCAAAATCATATTATTTATGATAAGCATTAAAAATTTTACACCAATTAAACTACCTTATTTCAAAATAAAATAACATAATATCTTTTTACTTCATTTTAAGATTTTTGGTTTAGTATGTGTATTGAACATTAAAATATTTGGGACTTTTTGTACCAACTTAAGTATAATTTTCAATCTTTAAACATAATTTTTTTTTCCTTTAATGCTCGACGCAACTCTTGTTTATACACATGGTTAGAGAAGAGGCCAAGTTGCTTTACTTTTAAAACTTATTTTGTTTACTCAATAGCAGTAAAAGAAAATTAATATTAAGTTATTAGAAACCTTCAAATCATATCATCGCACCTTTTAATATTATTAAATATAAAAGTCATATGATTTTGTTTTTAAATTAAAAAAATCAAAGTTTTTTTCGCAAGGTTCATTTGGTTTTCTTAAGAATATTGTGAGTTTAATTATGAAGCACGTTTTTGATGTTAGTTGTTGGACTTGTGTATTTCTATCTTCTGTTGTATAAACATCTAGCGCGCAAGAAATATGATCATCAAAAATAACTTTTACAAGATGTATTAAAGGTTTTTAGCGGTAAAATCGCCGGGTGATTATCAAAATCTATCTATAATAAAATAGAGTTTTGGGTAGACACTTGATATTTATACTTTATAATTCTATTTTTTTCACTTCTCTCTCAATTTAATAATTACATTAACTACAAATGATATTACTTTTTTGAGATTGAGAATAGTTTTTTAAATAAATTTATAAAGAAGTCCTTTTATAAACGTTATTACCAAAGAAACAAATTTATATAATACCAAGTAACAACTTTTTTATACATAATAGTCTAGTTCAAATGCTTATTAATAATGTTGCTCATATGCTTTGGTTCTTAGTTCTTTTTCATTTCTTTATTTATATGTTTCTATTTCTATCTTTCAAATAAATAATATAACATAGTGCATTGCTTTTAAACAAACTATATGTATACAACTATTAGACGTCAAAGTTTTGTTTTTCATAAATAAACATACGTTATCAACGGTTTTAACGTTCTCTTCAATACTCAAATTCCAACAACGTACATTTAGATGTTTGTTTTGTCATGGTTATATGCCCCTTCAACACGTGGGTTTACGACTACGTTTTAATATTAGTTTTTACGATATTTTACATCCCCGCCGCAATGCAGGGGTTATAATACTAGTTATTATGAAGGAATAAATATTTCTAAACATCAAACTTTTTAAAAATCCAAATATTTTACAATCGATGTTTTTACATAACATTTTTTTATTAAACAAAATAACTAAAAGTCGGAGTTATACGAGGAAAAAATTCTAATAATGTTATTTTTAAAACTGTTTGTTTTGTAACAAGATATTAAAACAAAAAAAAAGTTTAATAGCAAAAGTAAAAAAATGCTATCATTATCTAATTACTTATAGTATTTACTCATACGTATTTTTAAAAATATATTATCTTATAATATTGTTACATAATTAATATATTTTTATTACTAAATATTTAATATTTTATTAATTCTACACGTATAATACACGAGATACTAACCTGATTATATATATATATACATAGGGTGTTTCTCTTTACACCTCAGTCTACACCCTAACAGTAGTCATTTGTTATACTCCAACCATTTATTAACTCATGCATTAAAAACCCACTAGCCACTAATTAGGTTAATAAAGATACATAAAAAATTATATTAATTTATACTTTTTAGTTTTTATTATAACTATTGTTTACAAACAATTTAATGAAAGCAGATATACGCTCTCATGGTGAAACCCACCAACTAATTTTGCCAAACATTAATATTGATGCGTTTGATGCTTGTCACTAATTTTGGTCCACATTACCTGGAACCATTTTTATATTTTCAATTTACAAAATGTTGAATCTGCCTCTTTTTAAGCTCCTTATTTAGTTGCAAAATAATATTTTATTTATTTGAAAAATAGGTAATGGATAGAATGTATAGAAAAATAAAAAAAAGAACTCTAATATGTTAGTTGAAAATACAAAATAAATTAATCAACATAATCTTGGTAAATATTTTAACACTCATGTGATAAATAGTAGTTAAATACGGTAGAAAAATTAAAAAAGAACTAGAATATGTTAGTCAAAAGTACAAAATAAATTAATCAACATAATCTTGTTAAATATTTTAACACCCCATATGATAAATACTTTTTTCACAAAAAGTCTTTTGAAACACTCGGTATCATTTCTATTAGATTAGCTGTTTTTGATATGCGTGTATTATTAATGTAACATTTACTTCATTAATTATTAACTTCTAGTTTTAGATTTCAGTTTTTATCCATAATAACAACTTTGATTGGTTTGTTTATAGTCAAATATAATAAATGTATAGATTAGGATGTAATTAGAAAATAGACCAGTGTCTATTTTGAAAGCGTTGCTCTTTACATCCTAATATAGTTTTTTTTAACGACAAAAACATTTATGCATTAAAATAAAGCAAAAATAATACAGTAAAAAGTCGCTAGCAATATGCTAAGGCGATCACTAAAAAACTATTACAATGGGAAATCTGAATATGAAAAATTACACCATGTATGCCACTCCAACTCCTTCATTCAGGTTCTATGTTTTTGCCACGAGAATGAGTTATACTTCATCCCGTCTACCACCCTAAGTACTGAAGGGTGTTTGCATTGAAATATATTTTCATTTCTCGCTTGCCATATCAACCACAACGTTGCCATTACGACCCATAGACAGCTTTTTTGTGACTTGCGGGAGCTGGCAAAGAGAATGGAGCCAGAAGCAAAACTGATATACTATCAAGATCTGTAAAACTCAATCTAACAACCTATCCAGAGTCATTTATTATTCTAGTTAATAATTATTTATTATTCTCCAACCATTTATTAACTCATGTATTAAAAACCCACTAACCACTAACTAGGCTAATAAAGATACACAAAAAATTTATTTAATTTATACTTTTTTAGTTTTTATTATAACTATAGTTTACAAACAATTTATAAAAGCACATATACGTTCTCATGATAAAAACCACCAACTAATTTTACCAAATATTGATGCGTTTGATGCTTGTCGCTAATTTTGGTACACATTACCTGGAACCATTTTTATGTTTTCATTCTACAAAATGTTGAGTCTGCCTCTTTTAAATTTGGTTGCTTATATGTAACATCTCCTATTACTTTGTTAACTATTAACTTCTAGTTTTAAATTTCAGTTTTTATTCATAATAACAACTTTAATTGGTTTGTTTATAGTTAAATATAATAAATATATACACTAGGATATAACTAGAAAATAGATCAGGTGGATATAGTTAAAGCTGTTTGAGTAAATAATGATTTATTACTCATTATTTATCAAAGAATCATGATTGTATAAGTATTTGATTCATGTGTTTTTTTTACTTTTTCTATTTAAATATTATAATAATATAATTATTCTCGAACATAGGGTTGGTGGGTTTTAACATGAGAACGTGTATATGTTTACAAACAATTTAATAAAAGCATATACATGTAACGACACTTGTTACATATATCATTACTGAAACCACCATATATGTAATAGAAAATGTTATATATACGTAACAACATATGTTACATATACCATAAACCTTTACGCAACAGCAGATGGTACATATATGTAATAGTTAGACGTAAATGTTACGTATACGTAACATTCTCAAGATAAACTACACTTACTTAACCCACTTTATAATCAACGATTTAAAGATAAAACGATGAATAATGAATATATGAATAAGATGCAAAAGTAATAAAAAAGATTTGTGAATTAATTAGTGAAATATGGTTACAAATGTGAATAAACATATAAAATTCAAATAAGGTAATGAGTTATATCAATGATAATAGTTTTCTAAGTTAAATATGTGTATTTTTACTAAAGTGCCATTTGAAAAAATTAGAAAATATAATAAATAAAAATTATTTGATTGATTGAAAGTAGTTTTCATGGTTTTCAATTATAAATTCAGTTTTCATTTTATCCCTCATCTCTCTCTCTCTCTCTCTCTTTTATATATATATATATATATATATATATATATATATATATATATATATATATAGGGCAATGATCAAATGTTAACCCTCTATTATTACGATAACCGTGTTAACTTTGGAAGATCAATCAAAATCATTATTTTTTTTGCTGAAATAGTATCATTATACATATATAACGTTATATTCTTTTATGTATATGTGTAAATTCACAAGAATAAAAAAGTTATGACAAGTGTAAGTTACACTTACATCACTAAATATTTACTGATGTAAGTGTAACTTACACTAGTGTAAACTTTTTTACGCTTATGAATTTACACATATACATTAAAGAACATATTTTTTTATATGTGTAATGATGTTATTCCAACAAAAAAATAATTATTTTGATTGATCTTCAAAAGTCTACACGGTTATTGAAAGGATCTCAGCATCTAGTTTGATTAATTAGATTGGATTTGCAGCGAAATTAGTACACGAATTAGAACAAATTATAGCAAGAACACACAAGATATATCAATGAAACAGTACGGTTACAGAGAGAGAGAGAATTTCTGCCAAAAGGTATATTTTCATTCAACACATGCTTCGGCGAGTTTACAATTAGGTCATCTTTCCTTTTATAGGGAAAGATGACGTCAGCTGATGTCACTTGACAGTGACATCTAACCGTTATTACAAACAACTACTGAAAGAAACTAAACTACTGAAGATGTCTAACAGCTGACATCTTCTTACAAAGCTAAGTGTTAACTAACACTACAACTACTGAAAAGAAACTACTGAAGCTACAATATCTGAAGAACATGCTCTTAAGACGTTTTACAAGTACTGAAACATAAAAGAAAACTACTGAAAAGAAACTACTGTAAGGAAAACCATCACAACAACTGAAGAATACTTCTTCAGCTGTTGTGACAAACTCTACAGTCTTCAGTACTTGACTTCAGACTTGAACTTCACTTGTTGTCATCAGCTGATGTCTTCAGTTGTTGTCATCAGCTGATGTCTTCAGTTGTTGTCTTCAGTCTTTGTACTTCAGCTGATGAAGTCTTCAGTCTTTCTCAACAGCTGATGAGGCCGTCAGCAGTTGTTGTGATGTCTGTGGGACTTAAAGGTTTTTCTGATCTGGCTCATTGGTTCTTTTGGTCCAACAAACTCTCCCTAAACCAATGCAGCCAAAACCTTTAAGCTTATTTGATGTCCTACTTATTTGGCAGAAATGTTGGTCTTTTACTTTTGGATCAGCTCAGAATTAACCCATATCAGCACAGGCCAGGGAAGAGGTTTCAAAGAGTATGATTGTCAAAGGATGGATGGGAGCTCTATCTTGGGGAACTGGACACAGAGCTGTTGCCCCATCCATGAAACCTACTTCCAACTATGAGTCTATAAGACTCTCTTGTGTAGGCCTCTAGGAAGACTATTTGTTCCTCCATGGTGAGCTCTTCTGTTTCTGCCTCAAAAAATGATTCAGGCCCATAAAACTCAGAGAGGTATTTGACCTGTTTTCCATTCTTGAGTTCCACTATTGTTATCTCTCTATATGCAAATTCATCAGGGTGATTACCTCAAGTAACAAGTGGAGCTCATCCTTCCTGACTTCCTCAAGCCTCTTATACACTAACCCCTTTTTCACCATTCTATTTTGCAGCATCTTTTGTGGGGGAAAATTAGATGTATAGGCTTTCTTGAAGTCTTCAAGGATCTCCCAGGGTGATACTACAATGGCAAGTGTGATCACTGCATCTACAATCTTTTTCACTTGGCCATTGTATCTCTGTGGAATATTTTACGTATGGATCCTATGAGACACCCTGGGATCAGGCCAAATCCTCACTCTCTCTTTTTGATATTGAAATGTATGTTTGAGAGTGTATAATCTCTGAGCTTGTTTCCTCATGTTTATAATTGATAAAGAAGCAGCGTAAGCTTTGTCAACCCTTCTTAACAATTCCTCATCATGTAGTTTGTGAAGCTCTTTTTCTTCTAGCTTCACTTTAACTGTTTGCCTTTGGATCTCAGGAGTAATTGTTGGAGGGTGACTTTTGGCCTTCGGCATAGGAATGACAGCTGAGATGGGTAAACTGTCTTCTTCTTCATCATCATCCTCCTCCTCCTCTTCTTCTAGCCTCAACACCTTTCTTTTCCTCTTCTGGGGTGCATCATCGGCTATTGGTTTTGTGGGTAAGGGAGTTGGTTTTGTGGGTTGTGGTGTTGGTTGGGTTGGTGTAGGAGATTGGACAGGCTGTTCTAGCAATTTGGATGTAAGTGAGGCTTTGGTTTGTTTGGCTAGTTCAGTCCTGCTCCCAGCACCAGCTTCACTTAGGGCTTCTATAATTAGTCCCTTAGTGAATACCTCAGACGAACAGATCTTGATGGTTATTTTCCAAGATGCTGTCCCTGGACCATGATTTGACTTCCAGGACTAATCTCCCCAGATACTTCGAAATGAATCTGGCCATAGCTTCTAATCTCTCCTTCTGTTGTTCACTATGACCAGACCATCAGCTTTCAATCTCTTGAACGTCTAACCTCCTTATTTCAGCATCTAGCTTAGCAGTGTCAAAGCCTTGCCTAAACAACTGATCAATGATTTTATCCATTGACCAGCTGTGTTGGGCATCAGCTTCCTTGATAAGGACTGTTAGCTCCTTTTCTTTCACCTTTTCACCACCCTTCTTCTTTTTGTATGTGACATGAAAGTCTTATTCACTTTCTGTCACCTTCTTTATTTCTTTTCCCTTCTCACTCTCCTTCTCTTTCTCAGTCTCCTCTACCATCTCCCTCTCAAATTCCACCTCCTTCTCTACTTCTTTCTCTTTCTCTTTCTCCTCCTCCACTCTCTTCCTCTTGATTGCTTTCACTGACGGAGTCTCCCCCTTTTTGGTTGCATTGGTTGTAGGGGTTTGACTGTCAGAAAGCTTCTTTGACACAGCATCATTCACCAGGGCTTTTATATTTGAGGCAAGCCTCTCATCAAGGGTTTTATTCATAATGTCAGTGAGGATGGGTGTGATGAGAGGCAGGGAATTTCGTAAGATAGCAACTATTTGCTCAGGGGGTTCTGTCCCTGAGAAATAGTGCTAGAAGCAGGGGCTGGTGGCTGAGTTTGTGGAGTGGCTCTGTGTTTGTGAGACCTTCAGGAGAAGGTGCCATCTGTGGGTGAATAGTGGCAGATGGACTTGATTCTTGAGTCATTTTGGCAAGTAGCTCTTTGAGTCTACTCACCTCATCCTCAAGAATAGTATTGTGAGCTAAAACATCAAAGAAGAAGCTCAGGTCATCATCAGTGTTAGCTGAATCACCTGACCTCCTGATTAGATCAGGATGTACATGTGTGAGTATGGCTCAGTAATCACATATGCCCCTTTGTCTTGGAACTGGGGACTTCCTGCCTCAGGATGAGATCCTTCATCGGCATTTGCCTCTGGTGAGGACTTAGAGATGTTACCAGCTTCATCCTGTTCATGTGCTGAAGCAGGAGAAGTGGCCGCCTCACCAGATGTTTTGATCTCCTCTTCCATACTGGGAGATAGAACATGGTAATCCCTGTGCTGTGGGTTCTCATCAACACTTGGATCCTCCCTCTCATTAGTTGAAGTTTTCCCAGTAGTTATAGGTTCCTGGGGAAAGGGTGGAGTGTTAAGATGAGTCAGCACTTCTGCTATAATAAATGTTGGGCTTTGAGGGCGGTTGCAGTAGGAGATGGGGTTGAAGCAGTTTGCACCTTGGGAGATTGTTGCTCTTCAATGGCAACCTTCTCAAGTGAGAAAGGTTCCAGATATGTGGATGCCCCTGATATGGTTGCTTCAGGATCCTGTTGAGAGGATACCTGAGCGGTTGTGACTGGTGGAGTCGTGGTAACTGCTGGGGGAATACTGCCAGCAGTTACATCCTGCCTTGGTTGTGCAGGGGCATCCTCAGGGACTCATCTTCCTGAGTAGCCTTTTTGGGCTTTTTGGTTTTGGGTTTGGTGGGGACTTTGGATTTGAAGGCGGAGGCTGTGGGTTTCTACTGCTTAGGTTTTAGCAGCTTGGCAGACTGTTTGAGTGTTTGGTCTGAGTTGTGCCTGGAGTATACTTCAGGCAATACAGCCATAGCAGGGACTCCAAGGCCAACAAGTCCCTCAACTTTCAGCTGGTTTTCAATAATGGCCATAATGAACCGTGGATATAATATCCATCAGTTAGCAAGAGGTTTTACAGCCATATCTTTAAGTTCCAAAAATATTATTTCAGAAAAATTTAAACTTTATTGCTCAAGGATAGAAAATAATACATGCTGCCACCTAGATGACATTTTATCCCATGAAGAAGTTTTAGGGGCTAGTCAGACATTTACCATATGAAATATTAGACGTTCAGCATCATGGAAGTGCTTCTTGAGGATTGTTAAAGCACGTAGGTCACCTTGGTATCCATGGTGGGAAAAGGATAGATCAGTTTTGCCCTTTGGATACTCAGTGGTAAAGGTGGCATCATTCAAATTTAGGGTTTGGCAAATGATTGCAGAAGTGATGACCACCTTTTGTTGGTTGACGAACGACTGGAGAGAGACCTCAGTGTCATTCTCACCAGTTGTAAGGATGACGTTCGTCCAAACGGGTTTAGGGATTCGGCATAGGTGGTCGGATTGAGAAGAAAGGCCGTTTTGTATGGGGAATCCACCATCAGATCGATGGCATTATCAAACTTGGTCCAGAAGGTGGATTTAGTAAGGTAGGCTACACAGTTGTGGCGTGGTTTAAGCTGCATGGTCGCCATTAATGTGAGAGAGAAATTTTAGAGTTTTTGAACGTTAGGTTATGTGAGAATGAAAAACTCTGAAGTTAGGTATTTATAGGGTATGGTTATGAAACAACTGAAAGAAAACGACTGAAGGTTTTGGTGTTAGTCATCAATTGTATGAAACGACTGATGACATGGTTTTAACCTTCAGAGGTTGTAAACATCTGAGGACTTGGTGTTAGTCATCAGTAGTTGAAACTACTGAGACCATGGTTTTGTCCGTCAGAGGTTTTAAATGACCGAAGACTTGTTGTTAATCATCAGTAGTTAAGAACTACTGAAGATATGGTTTTCATCTTTAGACATTGTAAACAACTGAAGACTTGGTGTTAGTCATCAGTAGTTGTAAACTACTGAAGACATGGTTTTGGCTTCAGTTGTTGTAAACAACTGAGGACTTGGTGTTAGTCATCAGTAGTTATAAACTACTGAAGACATGGTTTTGTCCTTCAGTTGTTTGGATATGAAATAGCAGAAGTTGGAATCAGCTGAAGAGTAAATTTACTCATCAGCTGTTGTCATCAATTCAGTTGTTTTATTCTGACCTTAACATTTACTCATCAAACTTTGTCTGAGTTTCAGATGTTTCATTGGCCATTAGCTCTTGTGAATATTTATTCTTCAGCTCTTGTGAATAGATGTTCATAAGATCTGATGAAATAAATAATTCTTCAGAACTTGTGAACAAATATTGTCTTCAGTACTTATGTGTAAGATTACACATCAGTACTCGTGGACAAAATTTGTTCTTCAGTACTTATTTGTGAAAACTAGGCATCAGTGGTTATAACTACATCAGTAGTTGTAACTACATCAGTTGTTTTCAACAAATAATGTAGTTCAGTACTTTGAAGTATATTAGTCTTCAGTAGTTATGAAAAATGCTGAAGACTAAATAACTCATCAGTACTTATTTTTGACTTTTGTATACTAATGCTCATCAGTACTTGTGATCTGAGAGTATCAGTATTAGTCAATTATTCCAGCTGTAGCATACCAAGCCTTAGCACCAGATTTTGAAAAGTGGCATTATCTAAAGGCTTAGTAAATATATCTGCAAGCTCATCAGCACTAGGCACAAACTTTGGATCAATCAGACCTTTTTCATAGCAATCCCTAATAAAATGATGTCTGATCTCAATATGTTTGGTCCTAGAATGCTGGACTGGATCCTTAACAATACAGAGAGCTGAAGCACTATCCATTAGTAATGGAGTCTTAGTCTCTGTAATGCCATAATCCAATAATTGATTCTGAAGCCAGAGTACCTGGGATGTACAACTTGCAGCAACAATGTACTCTGCTTCAGCAGTTGATGTAGCAATTGATGTTTGTTTCTTACTCTGCCAAGAAACTAAACAATTACCTAGGAATTGGCATCCTCCAGAAGTTGATTTTCTGGTCACTTTGCACCCTGCATAGTCACTATCAGAGAAAGCAACTAATTTGCAAGAATGCCCAGTGGAATACCAAAGACCTAGAGATTGAGTGCCTTGCAAGTATCTAAAGATCCTTTTGACTGCAATCAAATGGGATTCTTTAGGTGCAGCCTGAAATCTAGCACAGACACAAGTTGCAAACATAATGTCTTGTCTAGAAGCTGTAAGGTACATCAAGACCCAATCATACATCTGTAAAGGGTTTCATCAACCGCTTTACCTTTCTGATCAACATCCAGTTATGTGGTGCTGCTCATGGGAGTAGAACAGGGCTTATAGTTTTGTAAATCAAACTTATTCAAAAGATCTTTTGTATATTTGGACTGATGAATGAAAATTCCATCAGCCCTTTGTTTGATTTGCAAACCCAGAAAGAACTGTAATTCTCCCATGGCACTCATTTCAAACTTCTTTTGCATTAACTTTGTAAATTCATCACACAACTGTGGATCATAGTATGCAAAAATAATATCATCAACATAAATTTGAACAAGTAGCTTATGCTGTCCCACTTTCTTTATGAATAAAGTTTTATCAATGGAGCCTCTAGTGAAATTATTTTGTAGAAGAAAATTTAATAATGTTTCATACCAGGCTCTAGGAGCTTGTTTCAACCCATATAGAGCCTTATCAAGCTTATACACACAATCAGGATGTTTATTGTCCTCAAAACCTGGTGGTTGACACACATAAACTTCCTCTTTTATTTTACCATATAAAAAGGCACTTTTGACATCCATTTGAAAAACTTTAAGATTGTGAAAGGCAGCATAAGCTAAGAACAATCTAATTGCCTCCAGTCTGGCTACAGGGGCAAAGGTTTCATCATAATCGATACCTTCTTCTTGTGCAAACCACTGTACAACCAGCCTGGCCTTGTTCTTAACAATTTGGCCCTTTTCATCAGTTTTATTCCTAAACAGCCATTTAGTGCCTATTGCACACTTACCTTGGGGTAAAGGAACTAGCTCCCACACTTGCTGCTTTTTGAACTGAAGAAGCTCAAGCTGCATGGCTTTAACCCATCCATTGTCTCTTAATGCAACATGGTAGTTCTTTGGCTCTTGCTGACTGATGAAGAGAGCATAGAAGCAGAAATTGGACAATTGACTTCTGGTTGAAACTCCAGCATTGATATCACCAATGATTTGAGACATTGGGTGATTCTTCAGCTCTTGATAAACAATGAGATCTGTGCAAGTGTTTGTAGGACCTTCAGCAGCAACAGATGTTGATGAAGATTCTTGAAACCATGTTGGAGATGGCAACTCAAATGAAGTAGATGATTCAAAATCTCATCAGCATTTGTTGTGGATGGAGCTACTGAAGCTATAGGAGCATCAGGTTTAGTTGACGCAGGTAGTTGATCACTAAACCTGAAAAGGTGAGTACTGTCTACAACATCATCAGTACCACCAGGTGGAGAACTATTGATCGGAGCAACAGCTGGAGCCTGATAAGGAACATATTGTAGTATGTCCAAATCAAATAACTCCACAGGGTTTTGTGGAATCTTGTCCTTTGGATATTCATTAAACTTCACATGCAAAGTCTCTTCAACTATCTTTGTTCTGCAGTTGAAAACTCTGTATGCCTTGCAAGTAGATGAATAACCAACAAAATACCCTGCATCCACCTTTGATTCAAACTTCTAGAGTGGATTGCTTGTGTTGAGAATGTAACAGGGACACCCAAATGCTTTAAAGAATGAAATCAAAGGGGCCAAATGATGTAGTACTTCATAAGGAGTCTTCATCAACCTTTGATTCACTAATACTCTATTGTGCACATAGCAAGCTGTGTTGACAGCTTTAGCCCAAAAGGTCAGTGGCAAACCTGAATCACCAACATTGACCTTGCAGCTTCAATAAGGGTCCTGTTCTTTCTCTCCACCACTCCATTTTGTCAGGAGTTCTTGGAATGCTGACCTGCCTTTTGATTCCCTTTGACAGGTAGAAGTCATCAACAGTGTGATTTCTAAATTCTGTGCCATTATCACTCCTCACACACTTGACTGGAAGGGAATACTGCTTCTTCACATATAACACAAAGTTCATAATAGCTTTTGCAGCTTCATCTTTGGAATGCAAGAAGAAAGTCCATACAAATCTGGAGTAATCATCCACAATTACCAGACAGTATTTCTTCTTTGCCATGCTCATCACTCTGACATGACCAAAAAGATCCATATGCAATAATTGCAAGCAGGCATTGGACTTTGGCTCTTCTATTGGAGGGAATGAGACTTTGTGTTGCTTCCCCTTTAAGCAAGCAGTGCAGTTTTGCAGGATCGATTATGGTGGTCACTCAACAGAAGGTTTTTCTCTCAAACTCACAGTGAATCAACACTCAGCAAGAGTCTATGAAGAGTTGATCACAATATAACAAGTAACAAGCAGTAAAAATAAACACAGGATGTAAATTTTCAAGGTACTTTTATATATTGCCTCTCAACTCAAAGGATTACAAGACTCTTGGACTCAAATCGCTTGTCTAATGAGTTACAGGGAGAAGATATATATAATACTACCTACAGCCGGATATACTTTGATACCAACTGGAAACCTCTAACCAAACATCTATACTACAAGACTCTAGGTGAGGTATCTTAGACATTTTACCTAAGAGTTGGTAGTCAGGACATGTCCCTGACTTACCTTTTGTCACCAACTAAAGTTGGTAACATGTACTATCATAAAAAGGTGAACAGTAGAATAAAGTATGGTCAATAACATGGCTCTTTAGGAAGATGCCATGCTGTATCAGAGGTCTGCAGCGGGTTGTCAGGGACCATACTTATATCTACTGGACATAGCAATGTCTTCCGAAGGATAAAGTACTTCGGAAGAATAACTTCTTCCGAAGCCACTTATACTTCGGAAGACTGCTTCTTCCGAGGCTTGGAGTTTTCTTTGTCTTCGAAAGCAGACTTTGTCTTCAGCTCTTTCATCAGACTTTATCTTCGGAAGCTCAGACTTTGTCTTCAGCTCTTTCATCAGACTTTGTCTTCGGAAGCTCAGACTGTCTTCAGCTTCTTTCATCAGATTTTGTCTTCGGAAGCTTTCAGACTTTGTCTTCGAAAGATAGTCTTCAGCTGTTGGCTTCAGTTGTTGCCTTCAGTTGATATCTTCAGCTGTTTGTTCTTCAGACTCTCGGAAGACCTCATGCTTAGCTTCGGAAGCCCTTGAATGTAGCACCAAAAATGACTATGTCAAGTGGTTTTGGTTGCACCAGCCTCATCATGACCCAACAAACTCCCCCTAGGCTGATGCTACCAAAACTTCACTTCCCTCTTCTTCTCAAAACTCTCAGCACCAATGAAAGTAAGTGTTTATCAGTGTCTGCATTCTTTCCAGATGTGGTGCTGAGGAGTTTGTACAAATCCTTGGTAGACAGAACCTCTACTCTGTCACCTTGGATTATGTGTACCCTTTGTTGTGGCCCTCTGAAAAGAGTTAGTTGATGGAACTATAGTCATATTCCCATCTAACTATTGGTTCCAATTCAGGACCTTCTACTATCTGTAGAAAGGCTATGGCTTTGGTGGTTGGTCTTTCCTTGTCTTCCGCTCTTTTCAACTTCAACTCTTCTTCAATCTTGGCTCTTCTGCTTAGTTCGGCCAAGTGGAGACCGCTGATATGATTTCTGATGTGTGCAGCAGTCTTAGAGTTGGAGGGATTGGAGAATGGCTTCTCTGCAAGCTCAGCAAGATCAAATCTGCTGAGATACAGTAGAGAAGTGGCATTAAGCCTGTTAGTTTCACCATTCTCCCTTTCCACAACAAAGTTGTGAGAAGGTTCATCGAACCTCCACTGGATTATAGCTTTCCTAGGTCCAGGAGATTGACTAGAAATCCTGTCCTCTTTCCTTGTATCCAGTAGAGTCACCAGTCTCCTTCTTAGTCTCTTCTCCTCAGCATTGAGGGTATCGGAGTTGAGACCAAGAAGTCTTGCAGTCTGGCCCAAGGTGTCTCTAGGCAACTCAAGAAATTGGCCTAGGGTGATGGAGCTTGAAGAGTTATCAACATAGGCGATGTTGATAAGGTCTCCCTCACAGGACTCAAAGTGGTGCAGTTGATGAGCCTTGTCTTGAACTCCTTTATTTCCTTAAAGGAGAGATGTTGAGGAGGCTGAGGGGATGGTCTTGGTTTTTGTTAGGCAGGCTTAGGTTTAGTGGTTTTGGGTTGTGTTTTGGGTTTTAGGATGGGTAGTTTGGGTGGTTGAGGTGATGTGATAGGTTTAGGTTTAGTTGTGGGTTAAGGGGTGAAGGTTTCATCAGTGGGTTCGGTTTTGATGGGAAATGGGATTGGTTCTTCTGGTGTGGGTTGTGGTTGAGTGGCTGGGGTGAAGACCATTCCCTGTACCCTCCTGTACATCTCCTTCCTTTTCCCTAAACGGATGTCAGCTTTAATTTCACTGACTATCCGCTGGAGTGTCCTTTCGGACATAGGTCCCACCTGCCTACCAGAGAAGCCATGAGCCCGGAGATAGTCTTTCATCCAGGCTTTGTCATTGGACTTCTTGGTGGCAGTGACCCCCTTCTCTTCCTCCCTTCGCTTCCTCTCCTTCATCTTCTCCCTAGCACCTTTCTTCCTTTCCTTCTCCATTTGATCCTGCTCTTTGTTGTGGAGCAGCAGGATCATGTCATCATCATGTGGAGACAGTTCAGGAAGACTGAAGCCTCTTGAGAGTAGGAATTTGATCCTAGCCTCTCTCAGCTTCAATGCTGCTTCCCTTCGCTCTTCTTCTTTCCTCTCCAAGGCCAACCTGGCTTCTTCTTCTTGCCTTAGCCTGGTTGACCTCTCCAAAGTCACCAACTCCTCTAGTGGTAGCAGGAGTACTTCCTCATTGGCAGCTCCTAGGCTGATGAGCTGGTCAATGAGTGCTGTTCTTCTCTTTGTGTTGATTTCTTCCTGATTGGCTGCAACTGCCTTAGAACTACCAGCTAGCAGTTTCTCAGTAGGAAACCTACCTTTCTTCTTGAGCTTCTCAATCCTCTCCTCCTCCTGAAGCTCTTCCGCAGTCAATTTCCTTTTGCCTTTGTCTTTGGCAGAGCTTGACTGTGGTGGTTCTTGGATAGAGGGTTCAGATTGAGAGAGAAGTTCAGCTGGTGTTTGGGATGGAGGTACATCAGAAATGTCCTCCCTGCTCACCTCAGATGCTATTTCAGCAATAACATCTGTGATGGTCAGTTCCTCGGACATTTGGAACAAACCTTCCGCAGCTTCTATCTCAGCTTCGGAAGACTTTTCTTGTTCTTCCGAGGCTTCAATGTCCACTTTGGAAGTTTCAGCCTGAGCTTCGGAAGATGAGACTGCTGCAAGTTCAATCCCATCTGTTTTAGTTGCTGGGCCATCAGTCCCCATTTCCCCTTCGAATTTAATCTCAGGTTCCATGTGGACCTTAGGTTGACCAACTTCTTCCACAGTGGTAGAAGGTGCAGTCAGTCTTTGAAGCTCCTCAGCCCTAAAATATATAAGTGTGGTGTCAGGGCTGGGCTGCTCTAAGGAGGATCTAATACAAACTTTATGAAAAGTCTGTAGAGATCTTGAAGCATCTTTGAGTCAATCTCTAAAAAGGATTGAGATGACTCAGGTAGTGTGATGAGTTGGGAAGTAAAGGATTGGGTCTGTGGTTCCTCAAGTGTTTGTCTCTGAACTTTCTCCCCCTTTTTGGTAGCATCATCTTGAGAGCTAGATGAGCTAGAAGAAGAAGTCAGTGAGACCTGAACAGGTACCTGCCTAACAGACCTCTCTGTCTGTTTCTCAGCTAGTTTAGCCTTAAGATGGTTAATCTCAAGTTGCTGAGTGGCAGTCCTTGATTCTAAGATCCTCACCTGTGATTCCAGGTTGGAGACCTTAGAAAGCAAGTACTGAAGTGTTAGTTGCATACTTCCCTCATCTTCATGCAAAGAATCACGGGGAGATGAGATAACATACCTAGTATGCTCGGTCTCACCACCAGATATGGCTTCTTGGCACCCTGGATACCTTACTCAAAGTCATCTCTTTCAGAGATGTCCATGGGCAAAGTTGTCGTAGACTCAGTCCTAATGATGTTACCACTGTCCTGAGAGCTCAATGAGAGACTCTGAGTAGTGGCAGCTGAGCCTACATGAGTCCCCTCCACATCAGTGGGACTCACCTCAGTAATTGGCTGCTGATGGGGCTAGAGACAAGGGATCTCTCTTGGCTCTGTTGATCTCTCAGAGGGTGTTGTAGATCAACTTCATGGCCATGGAGAGATGTAATCTCTTCATCAGTACGGAGTAAAAGGTCAGTGAAAGATAGGGAAGTTAAACCTACTGACCCGGGACTTAGATCAATGTCTACAGGCATTGAGCCTATGGTGGGGCTGTCCCTAGAAGGCTGCACAGGGGAGTGTAAAGACTCACCATGTGGGCTTAAGGCTTGGGGTTCGGGCTCTTGGGTTTGAGACTGAGGAGGCTCAAAACCCACATTGTGGTTAAATGTGAAGGATGGTGACCTCGGACTGAGTGGGAGCCCATGATTCCACTCTATCCCTTTTGGTTTGAACTGTGGGAGCTGTGTTCAATCAGAGTAGATTGAACAAGGGTTCGTTTGGGACGTCTCTGGTATGTAACTTTGATGGGTAAAAAAGGTGTTGTTGGCATTGTGGAGGAGGTTGCTGGTGTGGGTTCATCACCTGTGGGGATAACAGGGATGTCACCAGGAGCTATGCGCTCAGTCATCTCTGGAGGTAATGGAGTGTACCTTCCAGTGAAGTTGGTGGACATCTTCTTCAGTGTTTTGAAGATGGTAGGCCTCACTTGTAGAACAGTAAGAGCAGCTGCACAGACAAGCTTGCTCAGTTTCAGCTCACAGTTGATTATGTGTTGAATAAATCTGGGATACATGAAGAATGTATCCCTTCTCAGATTGCCGATTAGGTTGGTCAACACAAATCATGAGTAGTTGAAGCGTAGACCTCTCACCAACCCATGAACTAGGCATCCCAGTTCATATGGGATTTGATCCCATCCCCCTGACTTGTTGGATAAGAAGTGAAGAACAATGTGCAGCAGGAACTTCCAATGGTAAGAAAAGTTGAACTTGTATACGGTTGACCTGCTGACATCTCCTCCATATCCCATTAGGATGTAAGTTCCATCCAAGTCTTCTTTGGGGAACTCAGTAGGAGCCCCATCATCATGAAGCTCGAGATGCTCCCTGATGAGTTGCTCTGTGATGACCAACTCCTGGCCACAAATGCGAGTTCTCAGTACTCGAACTCCATTCAGAACTGCAGTTTGACCGTTACTCCAGAATTCGGACATATGGTTGGAGTATACGGTGGGGTTAACTGTTAGTGCAGTGAGGTATGTGGATTCGGTAAGAAAGGTGATGATTTGGGCGAAGTCGGCATCTCTTGACGAATCAAGTAATGCGACTTGGTTGTGCTGAGGGTTTAGCGCCATTGCAGAGAAAGAAACTTGAATTTGGGTGAAATTGCAGGTTTGATAGTGAAGGGAATAGTTAGGGCAGTAAATTGGTAAAAGAAGATGAATTTGATCAGTCTGGATTATTTGAAGGGAATGAATTATGGTAGTGGCGGTAATAGGGTAACTGTTTTGGGGTTACTGTGGGTGGTATGGTGGTTTACAGCGGAGAAATGATAGTGGCGGCAAAGGATAATTTTAAATAATCTGACCATCATAAGCAAAATCTTTACTTTTTACAGAGTGGGGCCCAAAAGATATCCGTTACATAGTAAAACCTTTACTTCCGAATGTAAAACATTTCCGAAGGTAATTTGTCTTTCGAAGGCAATTTCTCTTCCGAAGCAAGGCATTGCTTCCGAAGGTAAAATTGTCTTTCCGAATGGAGAGTTACATAAGCTTCGGAAGTAGATCTGATGTAAAATCAATCGCTTCTTCCGAGACCAAAAACTCTTCTGAGAAGAAAATTTCTATTGAGGAATTTTGGCTTCGGAAGATATTCAAGAATATCTTCCGAGAGTTAATTCCTCTTCGGAAGGAATTTACACTTAGAATAATTTAAAGGTCTTTTGTAACAGGGCTTAAATTGTATTGACACAAGACATTACATATTTAAAAAGCTTTTCAAAAGGGGTAGTTAATCAATGTTTATCATCCCAATAGCTGATATGAGATACTTAAATCTTTGTTCATCAAATGCCTTTGTGAACAAATCAGCGTATTGTTCTTTTGAGTCAACTTTGATTAACTTTATCAGATGTTTCTCATGAATATCTCTAATGAAATGATACTTGATATCAATGTGTTTTGTCTTGGAGTGCTTCACCGGATTCTCAGTAATGGATATAGCACTATTGTTGTCAATATGGATAGGAGTAGTCATGAAGTTGAATCCATAGTCTAGCATCTGATTTTGAATCCATAGCAGTTGAGCACAGCAGCTAGCAGCAGCAATGTATTCAGCTTCAGCAGTTGATGTATAGACACAGGATTGTTTCTTGCATTGCCATGAGATAATCCTTCCACCAAGAAATTGACATCCTCCTGATGTTGATTTCTTGTCAATGTTGCAGCCACCATAGTCACTGTCAGAGTATCCATAGAGATTGAAATCACTATTCTTGGATACTAGAGACCTAGTTTAGGTGCTCCTTTGAGGTATCTGAGGATTCTCTTAACAGCAGCCAGGTGAGACACATTGGGAGCAGCCTGATATCTTGCACAAATACATGTGGCAAACATGATATCTGGTCTACTAGCAGTGAGATACATCAGAGAACCAATGAGTGCTCTATACTGATGTTGATCAGTATCCTCCCCCTCAAGGTCAGGGCAAAGATTATGGTTTCTGGGTATGGTGTCTTGGCTGGTTTACAGTCCTTCATTCCAATCTGTCTAAGATGTCTGAGACATACTTAGATTGACTTATGAAGAACCCTTTCTTCATCTGTTTCACCTGAATTCCAAGGAAAAAGTCCATTTTTCCCATGGAACTCATCTCAAATTTCTGCTTCATAATGCTCTCAAAGTCCTTGCACATTTGGTCATTTGAAGAACCAAATATGATGTCATCAACATAGACTTGAACAAGCAATATGTCTTCTCCACTCTTTCTGATGAAAAGAGTCTTGTCAATGGTACCTCTAGTGTATCCATTCTTCAGGAGAAACTGAGACAAGTCTCATACCACAGCCTAGGTGCTTGGTGCAGCCCATATAGAGCTTTATCCAGTTTGCACACATAGTTGGGGTGCTGTGGGTCTTCAAATCCTGGAGGTTGACATACATAGATTTCCCTATCTATATCCCCATATAGAAATGCACACTTGACATCAAGTTGGTAGACTGTGAAGTTCTTGGATGCAGCATAAGCAAGGAAGATCCTAACTGCCTCAAGTCTTGCAACAGGTGCAAAGACATCAGTATAATCGATTCCTTCTCTGAGTATACCCTTGAACTACTAATTTTGCCTTGTTCTTGATAATCAAGCCTCTATCATCTTTCTTGTTTCTGAACACCCATTTAGTGCCTATGGGTACTTGACCAGACGGTAATGGGCATAGATTCCAGACCTTTTGTCTTTTGAATTGAAGCAGCTTCTCCTGCATCGATTCAACCCAACTACTATCCTTTAAGGCATCTTCCACCTTCTTGGTTCCATCTGAGACAAGAAGCATGAGTACAAGCAGACATTCCCATGATGAGTTTGCCTTCTTGGTCTCACACCCTCAGAGACATTCCCTATGATGTTCTAGTTGGATGAGTGTTATGAATCCTAAGGCGAGGAATCACTTCCAGTTGCAGAGATAAGTCTAAGTTGGACATATTCTGATCAGGAACTGGATCACTCTGTCCAGCTGCTGTTTCAAAGTCATTCAATGAAGGACTGATTGAATGATTGAGAAACATCATCAATGGTTGGTTGTGAAGTAGTATTAACAGTTCCTGTTCCTTCAGAATACCACTTCCCTCAACCTGGTGTTGTAATGGATCACCTGAAGAGCTTTGAGGTTGATCAAGTGATTCACTTGTTGAAGCTTCATCATTCCTGGAGATAGTTACACTATCAGATCTGTGAATGGTTGAAGCTTGTTGCCTTTCAGCTCTTGGAGAATTTGGAAGAGGTATGGGAAGCTCAATAGTTGATCTGCATCAGCATCAGCATCACCTTGAGCACCTGTTCCAGCTGAAACATTCTCACAAGATTTTAGAATAGTTTGGAAACAATTCTAAATCAAAGATATAATCAGGTCCATTCCCCCTAACACAAGGAGTGTGCTCATTACAACTATATTGGATGACTCCTCAAATTGTTGATTCTTGATGTTGTATACTCTATAAGCTTTGGAGCTAGAAGAGTATCCAACAAAGATAGCATCATCCGACTTCTCAGCAAATTTTGCTAAGTTGTCCTTTGTGTTAAGTATTGGTACACCTGCAGCCAAAGGACCTTAGAAAGCCAATGAACGGTGGCCTCTTGTTCCATAACTCATAAGGGGCTTTTCCATGGGGCTTAACTACAAGAACCTATTCTGCACATAGCATGCAGTGCTGACTGCCTCTGCCCAGAATGTTAAAGGTAGCTTTGAATCAGCTAACATGTCCGAGCAGCCTCAATAAGTGTCCTATTCCTCCTCTCAGCAACACCATTTTGTTGAGGAGTTCTGGGAGCACTATATTGTCTGGCAATCCCTTTTGAATCACAGAATGAGTCAAGAAAAAGTTCTTAAACTCAGTCCCTTGATCACTTCTAATGATCTTAACCTTGTGATCAATTTGATTTTCTATTTTAAGAAAGAAAGATTTTAATGTTCAGCAGTTTCATCTTTACTTCTTAAAAGAATACCCATGTAAATCTTGTAAAATCATCAACAATCACAAGGCAGTATGATTTCTTCCAATGCTCATTATACTTGTGGGTCCAAAGAGATCCATGTGCAATAATGTAATGGAGTAGTGATAGAGTTAACATATTTGGATTTAGATGATCTGTGTTGTTTCCCTTTCAGGCATGCAACACAGTTATCTTTGCAGAAAAATTCCTTTTAGGCAAACCATGTACCAAGTTATTTTAGCCAATTTATTCATTGTTTTAAAATTCACATGACACATGCGTTTATGCCACAGTGTTGACTCATCACTATCAGCTTTGGAAAGAAAGCATGATACTTCACCCATAGGAGAAGCATTGTTCATATCCAGCTTGTACATATCCCCTTTCCTGGGAGATTTAAGAAGCACCAATTCCGGAGGAATTGTCATCCCTGGTTTGAGGATAATGCACTCATGTTCTGTGAAAAACATTTGATGCTTTTGGTCACAGAATTGAGAAACACTTAACAGATTGTGTTCAAGCTTTTGACAAAGTGAACTTTGTCAATGTTTATTCTGCCATTGGATATACTTCCTCTGCCAGAAATATATCCTCCGGCCTCACCTCCAAATTGGACAGGCCCTCCATCAAGTTCTGGAATTGTTGAAGGAGAGATCTGTTCCCTGTCATATGCCTGGAGCATCCACTATCTACAATCCAGACATTGTTGTTCTTGTCAAATGGATGTCCCTGCCCATAAGATGAGATGGTTAGTTTTGTTTGGAAGCCCAAGCCTGGTTGGTCTTGGGCTCTTCCAAAGATAATGACATAATTGAACAAAAAGATATGCATTTTGGTTCAATAGAGGTCGTTGAAGAAGAGGTTTGGGCTGCAACATCTTCCTTGATCTTCCAATCCATCCCTTGGTTGATCTTTGAGGATGAGCTTATTGAAGCTTTTGCAGCAAGGTCTTCTTCCGAAGCTTCTTTCTTTTCGGAGAAAGCCTGCACCACCTTTTCTTCCGAAGTAGTCTTCTTCTGAGATGGTTTCAAGGGAGCCTTCTTGTTCTTCCAAACCTTAGAAGGTTTTGCTTCCGAAGCCATTTTCCCTTCGGAAGGAGTACTTCCTTCCGAAAGCAACTTGGCTTCCGAGACCAATTTTCCCTTTTTCATCATTTGGACCATTTGAAGTGGTCCAACTGAGAATCCTTCTCTGACTCCTTCTCTTCTAACATTATTTGCATAATGTGTGCTTGCTGGATTGTAGTAACAATCTTTAGCCATGTGGTTGTGCAGACCACACATTATGCATGCAATGTTAGCCTTCTGGGAACTAGCAGGTTGCTGTTTCTTGGATTTCTTCTCTTCATCAGCAACTTTCCTTTCAACTTCTGATCCTTTGGTAGGATAGGAGTGCTGGTACTACACTCCTTTCCTGAATCAGAAGTACCTACCACTTGAAATCCGGCAGAAATGAAGACACCCTTTTGCTTTGGGTCAATCTTAAGCTTGGACTCTGCAACCTTCTTGGCAGTCCTTCTAGCAGTTTTAGCTCTGCTTCTTCTTGCCTTGGTGGTTAGGATTTGGTCTTCATAGGTGGAGATGAGTGTATCCTCCAGTTTCTCCCCTGTGGTGGCCACTATTTTTGCCTCATTCTCTAGTTCCAATGGAGAAGGGTCAGCAGTTGGAACCTCTTGCTCTTCAGTACCACATCTAGGTAGTCTAATAGACTCATAAGAGTGTGGTGGAGCTATTTCATTGGTTCCCAACCCTTCTTTGTTTTGATAAAACATTTTGGAATGAGAGGATGATGCAAGAATAGTTTAGAAGCTTTGCTCAGCAATAGCTTGCTTCCTGGCCTGAGCCTCAGCAGTGACTAACTGGGCTTGAACTTCAGATAATTTGGATATCAGATCTTTGATTTGAGTCTTATAGTTGGTCTTTTCATGTTTTAAAAGAGACATAGTTTTTTTTAATTCTTCAATTTTTTTTGATAATCAGATTCAGCTCTCTTAAAATCAGATTTTAACACATTTAAAGACTCAACCTCAGATCTGATTTCCGAAATGTAATCCTTATAAAGTTTAACTTTAGCAATACAGGCAGCAGTACAAGATGTTCATATACCTGATCATCATCTGTTCCGGCCATGAGTGCTTGAGCGGGAGTCACATCCTGTACCATGAAGCTCCAGTCAACTTCTTGAGCCACAACAGCTGTTTCAGTTGACTTTTCTTCATGCTTTGAAGCAGTGGGATGTGTGGAGGCCTGTGGGGTTCCCGGGTTGTTCTTGGGAGCCTTGCATTCCCTAGCAAAGTGACCAAGTTGATTGCAGTTGTAACACTTTGCTTTGCTCTTATCAAACCCAAACTTGCTGTTGACTGGGTTTTGAGGGAATTGCCTTCCAGTTCTCTTGAAGAACTTCTTTGCTCTGTAAGTTAAAAGAGCCATCTGTTGGACAATATCCACATACTCCACATCATCTGGACTGAAGCACTCAAGATCATCAAAGCAGTATTGAAAATCACCAGAGTGTCCACTTCCAGAGACAAAGGCACAACTATCCTGAAAGGAGTTGTGTTGAACCTTTTGAGACTTTGGAGTCTCAGGTAGAGTAATGTAGGGTCCACTATGTGAGTTGTCAGGGTAACATAGCAACTGATGTTGTGGTTCTATGATTTCCCTTTCAACAACATGAAGGGCTGAACTCAGTTGGTTATTGGAGTGACCAGATGAGTTCTGCATGTTCATCTCCATCTGGAATGCACTTAGGATACCATACAACTCTGTCAGAGTAAGAGTCTTAAGGTCCGAAGTTCTCTTGATTACAACACAGTAGTGTGTGCATAGTTTAGAAAGGGAAGACATGAACTTCCTAACTATGTCTCTATCTCAAGAGCTACTCTAATATCCACCAGAGTATCTACTATCTCAACATACATGAAGTATTGTTGAGTCAAGGTCTCACCAGCCTTGAAAGTAAAGTTCTCAAACTGCCGCTTCAAGAGATCCTTCTTGTTCTCTTGGGCTTCCTTGGATCCTTCATACATCAGCTTCAATGCTTCCCATAAATCTTTAGCAGTCTTGCACTTCTTGAAGCCTCTGTAGACGGAGTTGGGGAGAGCAGTTTGGAGAGAAGTCATAGCCCTTTGATCTAGCTCTATTCTCTTCCTATCTTCTTCTGAGTAATCATCAACATCTTTTGGAATGATGCGATTACCAGTGGCAGAAGTAGTGCTTGGTATGAAAGTACCATTGACAATGGAGTCCCACATCCTTGAATCTTGACACTTGATGAAGCCTTCCATTCTGATACACCATATGTCAAAGTCTTCAGGGGTGATCAGTGGGGACTTGGTCATGGTGCCAGTTTCCATATCAGCCTTGGAGAGAGCGGCCATTTGAGTGAGTGGTTTGTAGTGAGGAGTGAAAAACAGGTTGATTTGGATGGTAAGATCTCATAATCAAGAGCCTGGAGCTCTGATATCAATTGCAGGATCGATTATGGTGGTCACTCAACAGAAGGTTTTTCTCTCAAACTCACAGTGAATCAACACTCAGCAAGAGTCTATGAAGAGTTGATCACAATATAACAAGTAACAAGCAGTAAAAATAAACACAGGATGCAAATTTTCAAGGTACTTTTATATATTGCCTCTCAACTCAAAGGATTACAAGACTCTTGGACTCAAATCGCTTGTCTAATGAGTTACAGGGAGAAGATATATATAATACTACCTACAGCCGGATATACTTTGATACCAGCTGGAAACCTCTAACCAAACATCTATACTACAAGACTCTAGGTGAGGTATCTTAGACATTTTGCCTAAGAGTTGGTAGTCAGAAATGTCGCTGACTTACCTTTTGTCACCAACTAAAGTTGGTAACATGTACTATCATAAAAAGGTGAACAGTAGAATAAAGTATGGTCAACAACATGGCTCTTTCGGAAGATGGCATGCTGTATCAGAGGTCTGCAGCGGACTGTTAGGGACCATACTTATATCTACTGGACATAGCAATGTCTTCCGAAGGATAAAGTACTTCGGAAGAATAACTTCTTCCAAAGCCACTTATACTTCGGAAGACTGCTTCTTCCGAGGCTTGGAGTTTTCTTTGTCTTCGGAAGCAGACTTTGTCTTCAGCTCTTTCATCAGACTTTGTCTTCGGAAGCTCAGACTTTGTCTTCAGCTCTTTCATCAGACTTTGTCTTCGGAAGCTCAGACTGTCTTCAGCTTCTTTCATCAGATTTTGTCTTCGGAAGCTTTCAGACTTTGTCTTCGGAAGATAGTCTTCAGCTGTTGGCTTCAGTTGTTGCCTTCAGTTGATATCTTCAGCTGTTTATTCTTCAGACTCTCGGAAGACCTCATGCTTAGCTTCGGAAGCCCTTGAATGTAGCACCAAAAATGACTATGTCAAGTGGTTTTGGTTGCACCAGCCTCATCATGACCCAACAAGTTTTCTTCACATTTGAACTCCTTTATAAGCAATCCTCTTACTAAACCATGGTGAATCAGCTGGTTCATGTTTTTGAGATTCACATGACCAAGCCTTCTATGCCATAGAGTAGATTCCTGAGGAGAAGTCTTAGAGAATAGGCAAGGATGACCTTTTAGATCTATTTTTTTGATAGATCTAAGGCATATACTCTACCTGTCCTGTTGGCCTTCAGGAGAGTATGTTCATCCAACACCTTGTTAATCAAACTCAGAACTTTGGAAGACAGAATCCTGCAGTTCTGGCTGGTGAAAAGTGCAACATGGCCTTTATCACACATTTGACTGACACTCAAGAGGTTGTACTTGAGATTGTCCACATGGTTAACATCATCAAACCTTATTTCACCATTGGAAACAAAGCCTTTGCCGATGATATAACCCTTAGCATCATTGCAAAAAGAGACAAACCCCTTCTTTCCTTGAGAGTAGTCATTAAGAAGAGAGTTGCTCCCTGTCATATGCATAGATCCTCCACTGTCCACATACCAGATGCTTCTTTGGCATACTGAAGAACCCTGCATTCATCACAACAAATTAGTTAGTTTTTAAGACCCAAACCTTTTTGGTTTTGGGTCTGTTCTCATCAACAGATGTTACACTAACTTGTTTGTCATGATTAACAGCTTTTGGTGGTTGAGATGGTGCAGAAAAGGATTCCTTTGGCTTGGATTTCCTTTTCTGTGGTTTCAGTACAGGAACATCTAATTGGTTAACTCTCCCCAATAGATGTTGAACCATCATAACAAGTTATGTCTGATTATTTGATAAAGCCTTCAGCTCATTAGACACATTAGTGCTTGACTTTGATGGATTCCTGTGTTGCACCATCTTCCTTTGAGCAACCTCAGCTGTTGCCTGATTAACCCCTTCCTTCTTTTTGGATTTCTTTAAGGACTTTGGGGTTCAGGTTTGGATGTTACTGGTACAAACTTGGTTTCAAACTCCTCTTTTTCATTTTAGTAATCTTCTTTTTAATGTTCTTATTTTGATTGAGTTTTGAACCCTTTTTATACCAGCAATCATCAGTAAATGATTGAATAAGCCACATATTTCACATGGCTTCTTTTTCATCTTTAGTTGATTATCTGCTGAAGAAGATGAAACTACTGAAGATTTGTTCTTCAGCAGTTTTCTATCAGTACTTGCAGTTTTCTTCCTTTCAGTACTTGCATTCCTGATATCTCCTTTAGTAGTTTTCAAACCCTCTCTACTTGTAGTTTTCTTCTTTTCAGTACTTGCAGTAGTTTGGGTTTGTTCTTCAGGTGTTGAGGCTTGCCCTTCAGTACTTTGAGTACTTTGAGAGCAACACCTGAAGTGATCAACTCATTCTTGATCATGTGACTGTCAACATTTGAACCATCAGCTGTTTCCACATCAGTTGATTGGTTTTGTGAGGAATTAATGCTGACTTCATCCTCTGATGTTGGTGCTTTATCAGAGAGTAAATCACATGATGAGAAGGATTGGTTATCGCTTTCTCCTTCAGATTCTACTTCTGACTTGGGAGTAAAATCTGTAGGAGGAGCAGTGTGATTATAACCAATTCCAAACTTCACATTGGAAGCTGATTGCTTGCTGAGAAGCATTTCAAAACCCTTGCAGGATTGTACCCAGCGATCACACTCTACCTGGGTAGCTGCAAGTGTTTCTTTGAGGTCTTTGTACTTCTCTAGAAGTACCTCTTCCCTAGCCTTATCATCTGTGATTTGGCATTTTAATTTATAAATCTCATCATTCTTTTCATTAAGCATAGACTCAAATTCAGCTTTTCTTTTGGAAATTACTTGCTCTAGCTCAAGATTTTTGTTAATTAAAGCTACATTTGCTTCTCTAATAGATGCAAATGTTGCTATGCATGATTCAGAACATAACTTGGCTTTGGCCTCTGAAGATACCTGTGATACCTGTGATGAAGCATTGGAGGATGAACCATCAGTAGACTCCAGGGCCATGAGAGCAAGGTTTCCAAAAGGATTGTCACCACCATGTTGAAACCTGCACCAGGAAACAGTTGTTCATGACCACACATATCATCTGGTAAATTGCTCCAGTTAATAACTCCTGGGGTGAAAAAGCTGTGTTGTTGAGGTTGAGATTGTTGATGAGATTGAGATGATTGAGGCTCAGGAAGGGCATGTGGTTGTTGAGCAATGGGAGCTTGAACTTGGCATGTCTGAGGCATGTAGAAACAGGGATAAGGATATGGCATATGACCTTGAGGGACAAAATATGCAGGTGATGACTGAGCTTGTGATGGATGACCAGAGCTGGTGGAATGTTGCCCTTTGTTCTATGAGCTATTGCTTGGGAAGGTCACAAAAGGTGCTGATGAGTTAGATCTAGATGATCTACACTCTCTAGCAAAGTGTCCAAGCCTATGGCACTTGTGACACCTCAACTTGCTCTTGTCAAAACCAACTTTGGTTTTGCCAGAGAGTCCAGGGAATTTCCTACCAGTTCTTTTGTAGAACTTTTGAGATCTGATATTGATCATTGCCATTTGGCTCAAAATATCCATCTCTTCCAGATCATCATCTGGAATGCCCTTCAGATCCTCCATCAAAAAGCACAAGTTATCATCTCTACCACCTGAACTACTATCAACACCAACAAAAGCATGTTCAGTACTAGTAGAGAAATCAATATGCTTATCATAGGCACTCTCTGATACAGCATATTCTGACTCCTGACCTATCAGTGCAGAATTGCCTGATACAAAGTCACCAGTGAGCTTACCAGATGAGGACAACTTCCTTTTATGTTCTATCTCTCTTTCAAATGTAAGCAGTTTCCCATGATGTTGGGTGAGAGATAGAGTGTCCAGATTTGCACTGGAGCGTAGGACAATAGTGTAAGTGTCCCATCTCTCAGGCAGGGATCTGAGGAATCGGTTGTTCATCTGGCTGTTTGAATACTATTGTTTAACCATTTTCAGCTCAGAAATCAAACATGAGAATCGCTCAAACTATTGAGTCAGAGTCTCACCCTTCCTATGAGAGAATGTCTCATATTGTTGGGCGAGGATTTCCCTAGTGTTTGCTAAGACCTCATCAGTTCCTCCAAATTGTTCCTTCAGAGCAACCCAGAGATCATGAGCAGTTTCATGATGCATAAGCCCTGAATAGATTTCATTAGCCAGTGCCATGGCTAGAATTCCATGGGCTTTAGCATCAATTTCGAACAGCTTTAGATATTCGTCCGAATATTGATCAGGTTTTTTCGGAACCCTTTCATTTGATTCAGGAACACTCACCATAGGCTTGTATGGTCCATGCACCACTGATTTCCAACAACCAGCGCTGTTGATAGACAGATGATGGAGCATACGTCGTTGCCATATGTTATATTCACTCCTAACAAGCATCGGAGGCTTTGTTAAGGAGCCAGTATTGTGAGGATCATTTGTTGGTTTGCCATTTCAGAATTCAAGCAAATTCAAGGTAAACTCAATAAATCTAGCTCAAAACCACGTAGAACCTCAAATTAATTGGCCAGAAGCAGCAGAAACTCAAACTCTATAACCGATTCTTGCAAATTTGCTAATTCGATCAAACGTAGATATCAAAAGAGCAGTTTCAATGATCAATGTTAAATCGATCAATGATTAACCAGCTCTGATACCATTTGAAAGGATCTCAGCATCTAGTTTGATCAATTAGATTGGATTTGCAGCGGAATTAGTACACGAATTAGAACAAATTATAGCAAGAACACATAAGATATATCAATGAAACAGTACGGTTATAGAGAGAGAGAGAATTTCTGCCAAAAGGTATATTTTCATTCAACACATGCTTCGGCGTGTTTACAATTAGGTCATCTTTCCTTTTATAGGGAAAGATGATGTCAGCTGATGTCACTTGACAGTGACAACTAACCGTTATTACAAACAACTACTGAAAGAAACTAAACTACTGAAGATGTCTAACAGCTGACATCTTCTTACAAAAGCTAAGTGTTAACTAACACTACAACTACTGAAAAGAAACTACTGAAGCTATAACGTCTGAAGAACATGCTCTTCAGACGTTTTACAAGTACTGAAACATAAAAGAAAACTACTGAAAAGAAACTACTGAAAGGAAAACCATCACAACAACTGAGAATACTTCTTCAGCTGTTGTGACAAACTCTGCAGTCTTCAGTACTTGACTTCAGACTTGAACTTCAGTTGTTGTCATCAGCTGATGTCTTCAGTTGTTGTCTTCAGTCTTTGTACTTCAGCTGATGAAGTCTTCAGTCTTTGTCAACAGCTGATGAGGCCTTCAGCAGTTGTTGTGATGTCTGTGGGACTTAAAGGTTTTTCTGATCTGGCTCATTGGTTCTTTTGGTCCAACAGTTATCGCAATAATAGGGGGTTAACGATTGAACCTTACCCTATATATATATATACATATATATATATACATACATACATATGTATATATATAGATATATATATATACATACATACATACATATATATAGATATATATATATACATATATATATAGATATATATACATACATATATATATAGATATATATATATATATACATACATACATACATACATACATATATATGTATATATACATACATATATTAAAAACCGAGTCAGATCGAATTTGAGTCTACTATTTTAACGATTCAACGTCCTCACCGTAACACTCTCGAATTCATTAAATTTGGTTGTTTTTTTGTCTTAATTTTTTATGTTGAGCTTTTTTATCTTAAGGTTTTGTTTAAAATTTAGATTTCTAAATTTCCTTTTTTATTTTGTTTCATTTCGTATTATTTAATTTTCATTTTTACAGCAACATAACTTTTCGTGCTTTCTAAACATATTCTCATGAATTGTTTTTTAACTTTCAGTTTGTAATAGAAACCCGGCATAACGTGGGTGCTAATTTAAGTTACCGGTTATTTTCTGAAGCCGTTCAAAAGCTTTTCTAAAAACTACTTTCACATCTTCTATAGATCGTTTTCATATTAAATTTAACTTTTAAGAATAACTAATTAACCCATTAGATGTAGAATTTTTATCCAAGACATGCAAGTATAAAAAAGTTTAAGTTTAATTCTCACATTGAACAAATATGCTCAGAGTTAAACACTCAAATAGTTTTTTCAGTTGTGAGTTTTCTAATAAGAGGGTTGGAGGTGTGATTCCGACTGTAAAACGGATAGATAAGCTCGATTAAGATAAGACTTATGTTTTGAAGTATGGGTCGTATATTTGTTGTTTAGAAAAATATAGGAATTTTAGTTAAATAAAGAAAGGAAAAAAAAGAAGGGATAAGGAAAAGAATGTACTCATAACGTGCAACGGTGGGGTTTTACCGGCAAAGAGCGGCGATTGCGGGATCGATCATGGCCTTTTGTTTCACCAATTGACGCACAACATACCTTTTGGTTTCTATTTCCATAATTTATTTAACTCGTTTATTTAAGAGTTAAACGTTCTTTTTTTACACTGGTTTTATGTCGTTTAATCATTTCAGTACTCGTGATTTATTTTTTACTATTTCAGTATCGTGTTTCAAAAAGAATTTGCCAAAACAACCATTACATTCGAATCCCTAGATGACATCTGTTACCACCAAGGGTAAAGTCATCATTTACTTTATTAAATTGTTATTTCCGTCCCTGGTTTATATCACTTTTGTCATATTCACCTTCATCATTTCTTCTACATCACCACGATCCATCCAATTTCTTCATCAGCACGTTCATCAGCTAAACTTCCATTCCATCCAAATCATATTCACGTTCATTCTTTTTTTTTTCATCAGCATGGTCCGTCCAACTCTGGGAAGGATTACAATTGTTTCTTTCAGATTACTCATATGTGTATACTCTTATACCATTCAATACCGCACACTTGTATACATAATCTTGATTTGTTGTGTGATTCTTCAGAGCCTAGAATGATACACGTCAAGCTCATAATCTTTTTTAATTTATATTAAATACTTTTTTTGACAATAACCTTACCATAAACATAATCATATCTATTTTTTCTATTTTTATGTTTTTATACTTGAATTTAATCATTTATATTATGTACAAATACTTTTAGATTATAATATTGTAATTTTTTTTGTTTTTGGATATGTTAGTATTTATCTAGTTATTAAAGTTAATATTATTGTAATAATGTTTTTTATTTTTTAATATATTATAATGTGAATAAAGTTGATTTTTATAATATATTCCGTTGAAATGTATTCCATTGTAATCCGGTGTAACCAAAGTTTCTTATTTAATTCACAGAAAAAAAAAGAAAAAGAAAAAAGAAAAAACGACAACATACATGGACGCAAGGCAGAACCACGTAAGAACAAAAACAAACAAATCAGTGCAAAAGACATATGAAAACAGTCTCGAGAAACAACATGGGTTTTTGAAAATGGTATACTAGAGATCATGAGTTATAAAGACTTAATCGAGAGCTTTGCTTTCAAAAACACTAGAAAAATCTCACGATTTGCTTAAATATATAAAAATATTTTTGTTTTGTTTACTAATGTAACACTTATTGGTGTATCATCGATTTTTACGTACGGGTTGTTAATTTTATATTATAGAGACTCATTTTTTTTATTTGCCCAGTAGCCAAATTTTTTCGATGATTCTCGAGTATTTCTCCAATGAGAGGCGTCACGTAAGTAATGTACATATATGTAATTTACATCATCAAATATTTCCTTTCACACTACAAATTTAAATGAGATAAACAACACTGATATCTTGGTATATAATATAAATATATAATTTTAAGCACCGCACCAACTAAAAAGGTACTAGTATGTGTCAATATTATTGCACGAATAATCAGGTTACAAAATTATTCTTGAGGGGACACATTCTGAGTCGGTTTTAGGTATTGCACGGGTTGATGACGCAAGTATGAACCATAACGACCTGAACCCAGACTAGATTTGTAACCATGACTGATGGATATATATCGCACCACATGACAGATGGTTCGGTCCCAGTTTGATCTATAATGGCTGTTGGGTAATCGTTTGGTTTAATGGGTCGACAGTTGATATTTTAGGTGCTTATGATTTAATGGGTTAATTTGCAAGGAATAAATTAAGTCTCAAAAGGTTTTCACGTGAGCTGCATGCTGGAAGCTTTAAAGACTTAGAGTATTTAATATTTTATGTTTGGTTTATTTTAATTGTTTAATAAGTTAGACTTGGTATACTGTTGACCGAATGTGGAGGTGAACGTTGGATATACACGTTGGGTAAAAGGTCTTGAGTTTACCAATTCTTTAGGTGGTAGTTAGCTATTTTCTTCTTCCCATGATGTAGTCTGTAAGGCTATTTATAGCCCATATTTTATCGAGTAAAAATATAGCTTTCATTTCTTTTCATTTACACATATCTTTTCACATATATACATCCATACGAGAATTTATATGTGTTTCCTTTAATGTGTGAGTGTATGTAAACAAGGGGCCTGAACCAACATTTGGTATCAGAGCTTCGTGTTGGTCAAAGGGGGTGCGATATTTATGTGATCGCAGACAACCGAGAGTTTATGTTCTAGGGGATCAAGAGGGTAGAAGAAACAAGTCGTGATTTAGGCCAAATCAGTGGGCTTGTTAACCCAGAGTTGTTGATCGAAGAACAAAGAAGGAGGTTAAGGAACCCGCGGGTGTTAATCAAAGGTGTAAAACAGCAGGTGAAAGGAAGCAAAGGTGTTTGCAGATATACTTTCAAGCAGTGTTTTAATTGATTATTAAACCTTGGTAGTGCAGTGAATTGCAAGAATGACTCCACCAAAGGATCAAGCAGTGGCTGTTGTCAAGGATAACAACACCGTGTCTCTTCAATGTCCGATGTTGTCATCCACGAATTACACGGTATGGGCTATGAGGATGCGGGTCATTTTCAATGTTCATGGGGTGTGGGATATGATTGAACCGGGAACAAATCTGAATGCCAAGAAGAACAATCTTGCAATGGCTCTCTTGTTTCAATCCATGCCCGAGGAACAAACGTTGAAGATAGGAAATCTCAAAACCACAAAGGAGATGTGGGATGTTCTCAAAACCCGTCATTTGGGTGCGGATCGGATCCGGGAGGCATGCCTTCAAAGTCTAATGGCAGAGTTTGAAAATCTAAGGATGAAGGACCAAGGTGTTATCGACGACTTTGCTAACAAGTTGTCCGAGTATGCTTCTCGAGCCGCCTCACTTGGTTCGGAAATTGAAGACACCAGATTGGTTAAGAAATTTCTTAACGGGTTGCCTAAACGTTTTATTCATATGGTGGCTTCTATAAACAGGTTGTAGACTTGAAGACCATCGATTATGATGATGTTGTGGGTCGACTTAAGGCTTATGAAGAAAGGGTCAAGGATGAGGAGACCCAAACCGATCAAAATCAACTTTTGCTTACAGGTACGGATGAAAAAGCAAAAGAAAAAGAGCATAAGTGTGAGCATTGTGTCTATGGAAACTCGAACTGTGACGACTATGGGTGTGGCCGAGGTGGAGGTCGGGGTTCCGGTAGAGGTCGAGGAGATGGTCGAGTACAAAGGGACAAGAGCCACGTGAAGTGCTACAAGTGTAATGAGTTCGGGCATTACATATCGGAGTGTCCGAAGTGGGAGAAAAAGGAGGAACTCAACTTGACTCATCATGAGGATGATGAACCGACGTTGCTCAAAACGAGTGGTGTGAACAAATGATTACGGGGGTGATTGTTGGGTAATCGTTTGGTTTAATGGGTCGACAGTTGATATTTTAGGTGCTTATGATTTAATGGGTTAATTTGCATGGAATAAATTAAGTCTCAAAAGGTTTTCACGTGAGCTGCATGCTAGAAGTTTTGAAGACTTAGAGTATTTAATATTTTATGTTTGGTTTATTTTAATTGTTTAATAAGTTAGACTTGGTATACTGTTGACCGAATGTGGAGGTGAACGTTGGATATACACGTTGGGTAAAAGGTCTTGAGTTTACCAATTCTTTAAGTGGTAGTTAGCTATTTTCTTGTTCCCATGATGTAGTCTGTAAGGCTATTTATAGCCCATATTTTATCGAGTAAAAATATAGCTTTCATTTCTTTTCATTTACACATATCTTTTCACATATATACATCCATACGAGAGTTTGTGTGTGTTTCCTTTAGTGTGTTAGTATGTGTAAACAAGGGGCCTGAACCAACATTTGGTATCAGAGCTTCGCGTTGGTCGAAGGGGGTGCGATATTTATGTGATCGCAAGCAGCCAAGAGTTTATGTTCTAGGGGATCAAGAGGGTAGAAGAAACAAGTCGTGATTTAGGCCAAATCAATGGGCTTGTTAACCCAGAGTTGTTGATCGAAGAACAAAGAAGGAGGTTAAGGAACCAGCGGGTGTTAATCAAAGGTGTAAAACAGCAGGTGAAAGGAAGCAAAGGTGTTCGCAGGTATACTTTCAAGCAGTGTTTTAATTGATTAATAAACCTTGGCAGTGCAGTGAATTGCAAGAATGACTCCACCAAAGGATCAAGCCGTGGCCGTTGTCAAGGATAACAACACCATGTCTCTTTAATGTCCGATGTTGTCATCCACGAATTACATGGTATGGGCTATGAGGATGCGGGTCATTTTCAATGTTCATGGGTGTGGGATATGATCGAACCGGGAACAAATCTGGATGCCAAGAAGAACAATCTTGCAATGGCTCTCTTGTTTCAACCCATGCCCGAGGAACAAACGTTGAAGATAGGAAATCTCAAAACCACAAAGGAGATGTGGGATGTTCTCAAAACCCGTCATTTGGGTGCGGATCGGATCCGGGAGGAAAGACTTCAAACTCTAATGGCAGAGTTTGAAAATCTAAGGATGAAGGACCAAGGTGTTATCGACGACTTTGCTAACAAGTTGTCCGAGTATGCTTCTCGAGCCGCCTCACTTGGTTCGGAAATTGAAGACACCAGATTGGTTAAGAAATTTCTTAACGGGTTTCCTAAACGTTTTATTCATATGGTGGCTTCTATAAACAGGTTGTAGACTTGAAGACATCGGTTATGATGATGTTGTGGGTCGACTTAAGGCTTATGAAGAAAGGGTCAAGGATGAGGAGACCCAAACCGATCAAAATCAACTTTTGCTTGCAGGTACGGATGAAAAAGCAAAAGAAAAAGAGCATAAGTGTGAGCATTGTGGCTATGGAAACTCGAACCGTGACGACTATGGGCGTGGTCGAGGTGGAGGTCGGGGTTCCGGTAGAGGTCGAGGAGATGGTCGAGTACAAAGGGACAAGAGCCACGTGAAGTGCTACAAGTGTAATGAGTTCGGGCATTACATATCGGAGTGTCCGAAGTGGGAGAAAAAGGAGGAACTCAACTTGACTCATCATGAGGATGATGAACCGACGTTGCTCTAAACGAGTGGTGTGAAGAAACGATTACGGGGGTGATTGTTGGGTAATCGTTTGGTTTAATGGGTCGACAGTTGATATTTTAGGTGCTTATGATTTAATGGTTAATTTGCAAGGAATAAATTAAGTCTCAAAAGGTTTTCACGTGAGCTGCATGCTGGAAGTTTTGAAGACTTAGAGTATTTAATATTTTATGTTTGGTTTATTTTAATTGTTTAATAAGTTAGACTTGGTATACTGTTGACCGAATGTGGAGGTGAATGTTGGATATACACGTTGGGTAAAAGGTCTTGAGTTTACCAATTCTTTAGGTGGTAGTTAGCTATTTTCTTGTTCCCATGATGTAGTCTGTAAGGCTATTTATAGCCCATATTTTATCGAGTAAAAATAGCTTTCATTTTTTTTCATTTACACATATCTTTTCACATATATACATCCATACGAGAGTTTGTGTGTGTTCCTTTAGTGTGTTAGTGTGTGTAAACAAGGGGCCTGAACAAACAATGGCTCCTTGAGTCCCTACTTAGAAATCAGTTTTTGTCGTTAGAGAATAAACAATTGAACTATTTGTGGTGCATTCACTAGCTAGTTTCATGGTTCAGTGTATGGAAACTTTAATTACCAAGATGTTTTCATTTTGTTCATTTATTTTGCGTTTGATATTATAAGCATGTAAATAAACAAGCATCACTATCCAACAAAAGAATGATCATTGGATTATAGATGATTACATTTAAGACCTAACGTAATGAGTCGATTCATGGAAAATAATTCGTCGATGAAATCATCTTTAGTTTTTCTCGTCATGCAGTGTCTGAGTAAGAAATTATTTCTTATGGGGTAACTACTTTTATAATTAGATTTCTAACGAAACAACATCAAGTTTTTCGGGTCGTCTCATTGAGTAGGGTTGTTTTGTAAACGAAAATACGATTTTAAAGAAATTAAGGAAAAGTTACATTTCATAGTTGTTTATACGTGATTTTATTTTTTGAAACTATTCCATTACATCTTCGATCGAAGCCTTCGCGAATGTAATAAATACAAGAGTCACTCAAATTTTTGTCACTCATATGATTGCGCAACTTCATTTTCACATTCTTCATTGAAGAAAAAATCTCTAGACGACTGTCGTAGCAACCGGTGAGACTAGAGATAACTTTAACAAACGATAAATCAAAAGATAATTAACATGATTTATTGTTTCCATTATTTTATTTACGAGAGTAAGTATATTATTCATGTCCGCATACCTCGTATCTTCTTTGATTCCTTATAATGTTTATATCAAGTTCATATATAAGCTTGTATATATTTATCTTCATAATTAAAATCATACAGATAGATCTAGGCAACCTTAGTATGTTTAGTGTATTAAAGTCACAAAAATTATTAGACATACTCAAAGAACTTATACAAGTAAGCAATTCGATGGTTACCTTGCTAAAATATTGGTAAGCTCTTGAATTTGGATATATAGTATCGTGTTAAAATTATCAAGCTCAAAATAATATGTATTGATGATTTTAGTCTTTCTTTTTTAATATTCCTTGTCAATGTAATCTTCTTTCATATTAACCACTTCAATGTCATATTTGACAAAAAAATATGACATCTTCAAATAGAGAATTAAAACTTTCAAACCTATACTTTTGTAGTTCTTGTTTTGTCGCCTTAATCATCCAATTGCATTCAAAATGTTTTGTTTTTTTTGAAAGCTTCACATAATATGTTAGTAACATCCAAGATGTACTTCATCAAATGTAAATAATATATAAAATCAAAGACTTACACACGCACACATACATACATACATATATATATATGTATGTATATATATATATATGTTACACCCCGACTGACGGCGGAATCATCGGGACAGACGAATGTGAAACGATTGTTCATAGCTTATGTAATTAAATATGTTGAAATAATTTTAAATATCATTTTTCACTAAATAAAACTAGACAATTAAGTCATTACAATACAATAAAGATTTAAACAACAACATAAGATATTAACTAAATTAAGTCCAAGTCCTATATGAGCAAAAAGAATTACTCAAGTAGCAATCCTAAAACATGTTAAAAATAAAGGCTCAGCTTTGAAAGTTGGTGAGTTTTCATGGGTTAAAAACACACATATATATGTATAAGTGACAAGTAGCAATTTATGTCAATGGTTACGAATAAAACAAGTTTATAGAAAACATATAGCTACAATTAAACCTTGACCAAGAATAAGTTTACAAGTATATAACGATTAGCTAAGTGTAGTTGGTTCCCATGATGAATAAGCATACGTCATCAGGAGCCGGCAATAACCACGGCTTTAGCACCAAATAGGCTTGTCAGGCCCATAAATCTATGACGTCGCCAGGCTAGCAATAGGTAATGATTGTCAACATATAATGTATATCATATAAGACTCACAATATTACAAATAACCATGACAAAAAGTAAAGATGAATTGCATGTGCATTTACAAGTATCAATATGTTTACAAGTGTAAGTTTATAAGGTTAACATGTTTCACCCCAAAAGGTGTGAAATAAAGTAAAAAGAGGCATGAAAAACTCACATTGTATAATGATGGTTGTAGAGTACATAAGAAAGCTTAGATGTTCAAGAGTCAAAGGTGATGTCCTAAAGGATAAAAAAAGAAACAATAACTTGAGGTCAGAATTTATTATAAGAAGTTAGGACGTTTAGAGAATGTCAAAAAGTGAAAGGTAGATTGGAAAAAGATTATTGTACCAGTTCTGGACAGAATGTTTGGTACGTATTTAAACAGGTTTTAAAATAGCAGACGGTTTCATAAAATTATAAAAATTTACAGTTGACTAGCTCAGAGTCTCCCGGACAACTTTTGTTCAGAAATATTTTTATGAAAAAATCCGTAAATAGGTCAAAACATCAGCACAAGACAGAAGGTGCTGAAATGCGCACTTATCTTGTGAAGGCTTTTGTTGAGTCGTCCGATTGAGTTTGAAGACGTATAAACTATCGTTAAAAAGGTAATTTAATGAGATTAATATTAGAGTCTGAGTTTACTCAAATTTAGTTTGTTATGACCAAGTTATGGTTAGTTAAACAAACAAACAAACAAACAAACAAACAAACCCAGTATATCCCACTCAAGAGCAGGGTCTGGGAGGGGTAGGTGGTGGCAGGTCTTTCCTCTATCCAGATAGGTAGAGAGACCGCTTCCAAAGAGACCCCTGGCTCGATAACAGCAGCAATAACGCTAGCGAATCAACATGTAATCAAACATACGATATATGATATATGGTATATGGTACAACACACATCATACAACAAACATTAAAATATCACCAAAAGGAAGTATAAAATGAACAAGCATGCATCAAGGAAGCAGCAAGTTTCCCCTAAAAAGGTCCAAGCGTACTGCATACACATCAACCCCCGTAACAAGAAATCAAAGTCCTTTCCTAGCTACAGAAACCACTAAAAGTCCTTAGTTTTAATTCTACGTCTCCACTCACTCCTATCCTCGATCATGTGCTCAGAGAGGTGCAAGTGTACCATATCTCTCCTAATTCTCTCTTCCCAAGTCAACCTAGGTCTTCCTCTACTCTTCCTACCCTCTATGATGATGTTCTCCACTGTTCTGAGCGGTGCTGCCATTGGTCTCCTCTTGACATGTCCATACCATCTTAATCTTCCCTCTCTTATTTTATCTGCAATAGAAGCCACTTCTAACTTCTGTTGAAACACTTCGTTTCTTATCCGATCCAGTCTTGTATGGCCACACATCCACCTTAGCATTCGCATTTCCGCAACCTCTATTTGTTTCTCGTGCGATTTCTTTATGGCCCAGCAGTCTGTTCCATATAGCATAGCTGGGCGTACCGCCACTCTGTATAGTTTTCCCTTAAGTTTGCTGGAAACCTCTTATCACATAGGATCCCTGATGCTGCTCTCCACTTGCACCATCCTGCTTGGACACGGTGAGCTATATCACTGTGTATCTCTCCGTCCTCCTGCAGGTACGAGCCCAGGTACGAGCCCAGGCATACCCTGATACTGATTTGAGTGCCCTCTTCCTCGTCGCCACCAAAATTACAATGCATATATTCCGTCTTAGAGCGACTTATCGTTAATCCTCTGCTCTCTAGCGCTGCTCTCCACTGCTCTAGCTTGTCGTTAAGCATCATTTTAGATTCTGATATTAAGACAATATCATCCGCGAAGAGCATGCACCACGGGACTGACTGTTGTATAGACTTAGTCATCTCATCCAACACTAGTGCGAAGAGAAATGGGGTCAATGCCGATCCTTGGTGGAGTCTCACTTCCACTGAGAATGAGTCTGTGTCTCCTACCGGTGCTCGCACACATGACTTTATGGTTAGTTAAAGTCAGACTATATTCTGCCAAATATGTAGTAAGACACTTATGTGCACTTTTAAAATTGCTAAAGCATAAAACGGGTTAGAAAAAATATATTATGTCGATATATCATATATTAGACTTCATTTGAGTTATAAAAAATATTCCAAGACTTTAGCATAGTCATCATTTAGAAAAATAATCTTGTGGAGTAATCGAATGTGGCGACATAGTCGTCTATATGCAAACGGGATTCTTTGTTTACATTAGCGTGTTCTTAGTTTGATTTAGGAATGTTAGTGATTGTTATAAGGTTACTGAAAGTTAAAATGTTAATGATCAAATGATAATGATTAAAATTAAAAGAGATTTAGTAGAAGAAAGAATAAAAATAAGAATATGAGAACAATTGAATGCTAGGATGATTGGAACAATATAGATATACATAATATAAAAACAATTATAAGGTTACCTTAGTATTAGAAACTTCTTGAAATTACTTGTAAAATAAAATTCTTAAAATTAATCATAACCAATGGATGAAAGAAAGATATGAGAGTGAGATTTTTGAAGAATAAGCAAATGAAAAGTGTGGTCTAAAGCTTGCTTTTATAGTTGAGGTTAAGAGGGGGTTATGAATGATGTTAATGGTGAGCTACAAGTCTTTCAAAAAGGGTTATGATTGGAATTTGTAATAAATATAAAATTAAATAATTTAAATAAATAAAAGAATAATTATAATTTAAACTCTAAATTTATTAAAGATCTAATTTTAATTTAATAACTTTTTTATTAAATATTTGTAGACTTTATAAATCTCATAAGAACTTGTAATTTGATTATTTATTTTAATTGAATATTTAAAATCTTATAAATATTAATATCATTTTATAATTTATTTTATAAATTATAAAAATTATTGTAAGTTGTTTAAATGATTTAATATATGGAAATTGAATAAAACAATTGTTAATATTGGTTAAATTACACATTTAACGTATTTGATTCATTAAAATTATTAAAATAATTTAATAATGGATGTTCAAAATGGGTTCGGGTTTAGGTTTTAGAATGAATGCATCCCTAGCTGTATTCTTAACCTTGTGCGTTCTTGTGACCTGAGAAAACATACTAAAGTGTGCCAACATAAAGTTCGTGAGTCTACAGATTTAATCAACAAGTAATGTGTCAGAAAGCGTTTTGTATGGTTTAATATATAAAGCATATCGATAGGCAGCTACCCTATAAACAAGTTAATTAGTTGTGACACCCTAAACCCGACAGGGCACCGGAGGCACGTCATAAAGTTGGATTAATATTTTAAACGCGAATCAGAGCTTTCTATTTACAGCGGAAGACTAAACAACATTACATATTAACCCAACTTTTAAAACATTTTTACATATAATTGTATTTAATTATACATTTCCCTATTTACATTATTAACAGGTCCTACGCCCTATGCCAGCAGCTACTTCGGGATAGCATCCTTGTTCAGCTCATACTTGTTTTCCTCTATTATTAGAGGACCCTTCCTTACCTAGAACACACACAACACACTTAAAATATCAGATAAACTGGTGAGTTCTAAATTTTCATCAAAACATTAACAACATTTTTATCATATACAAAATCATATTGATATTGGCAATATAATTAAATCCACTTTATCATTACTTTGTCCTACCGGACTCGTCCCACCGGACTCGTCCCATCGGACGTCAATTGCCCACATCCAGAAACTATCAGTTACCCACATCTAGCAACGGTCAGTTTCCCACATCCAGAAACTGTCAGTTGCCCACATCTAGTAACGGTCAGTTTCCCACATCCAGAAACTGTCAGTTGCCCACATCTAGCAACGGTCAGTTTCCCACATCCAGAAACTATCAGTTGCCCACATCTAGCAACTGAAGTTTCTATCTCTCATCCAGTAGGATGCCAATTAATCATCTAGGGTCGTCATCACTCCGATCTAACTGTACAGTTACATATCCAGGCATCTTACCCTAACTGGCCTGTTGAGATTTACATCACATTATCACTTTAAAACATTTCTTTTACATATTGCCAATATTATCACATTACTTTACACACCACACATTCTTTCTTTTAGCACCAGTTTTTAATACGTTTTCATTTATCCTTACATCCCATCTGACCCATTAGAATCATCACCATCACGTAATGATTAACAATGTTCAGATAATCATTCATTGTCCCAACCATTCATCATCCCAACTTTACCCTAACAGCCACACGAGATGTTAGTAACGTATAAACATCATTATCACAGTTCTGGTGCTAAAACATTTAATTCATTTATCATCATATGTGTGCTAGCCCGAATGTTTAAAACCAAACATTTGAAAAGGGATTAGAACTCACCTTATCAACTTCCTCACCATAATCTACACAATCCACGTACACGAGGTAACTAGTCCTTCCTCTAATCAAGGTATATCTAAAGTAATAAACCTTGATTCAGTGAACTATTCTCAAACAGGATCCTTATGCGAATGGACACTTATGCGAATGAGCACTCATGCGACTGGACCTATGCGGATGAACATCAATGCGACTGAACCTTCAGTCGTACAGCTGACCATTCATTCGTACGATTGAGTCCTCATTCGTACATAGTGATCACTCGTCTTCGTTCGGTCTTCTAACCAGGGATGGGTTCTCAGTCGCACGACTGAACCTCTATTCGCACTCAGTCACACGACTAGACTCTCATTCGCACGACTGAGTCATACGACTGAGCCCATTCGTCTGAAACGGATCAGCAGCTGTGTTCTTGACGTTGTTGATCCAAACTTACTCAAAATTTGATTTTTAACCATCCAAATCATGTCATATTCAAAACAGATCATATACACATCGTTTACAATGGTTTCGGATCATTATTTCATCAAACCTACACAAAAACTCAGATCCGAATTCCCAGATTTTAATTTAGAAAGAAACCAGACCAATTTACTGATTTAAACAGGTTATTGGATCAAAGTCAATCATACACACAGCTTATAACATATCAAAATTGATCCGTGACATCCAAAACTTACCAAAACGGAGTTGCCTTAGTCAATTTCGTGAGAACAGGGTGTTTGGGTGTGAAGGGAACAAAGTAATGGAGATGACACAGATAAGAGTCTGCTTTTGAACCCTTCTGCACCGGCTTACTTATCCATACTAAAACTTAACCGCCTCACCTTCAGTCGCACGACTGAACCATTCGCATGACTGAATCATGTGACTGAAGTTCATACGCCTACTATTCATGCGACTGAGTCTCATTCGCACGTATGGAGTGCGACTGAGGTTCATTCGCATACAACTCATGTGATTGAACACCAATCTTCTCAAATAACTCAACTTAATTTAATTAAACATAATTATAATATGATTACAAGTCCAGATTTAAGAACCGGATGTTACAACTCTCTCCCCCTTAAATAGGTTTCGTCCCCGAATCCAACTATTCAAACAACTGGGGATAATCTCTTTTCATCTCATCTTCTGATTCCCAAGTGAAATCAGACCCCTTTCTATTCGACCATTGTACTTTAACTAACTCAATGGTTTTATTCCTTAATCTTTTTATCTTTCTGTCTATTATAGCAGTGGGTTTCTCAACATAATTCAACTTATCATCCACCTCTATATCATCTAAAGGTACATATACACTTTCGTCGGCTAAACACTTGCGCAACTGTGACACATGAAAGGTTGGGTGGATTCCTTGCGAAGATAATTCTAGTTTATAGGCCACTTCCCTAATCCGTTCTATAATTCTAAACAATCCTATAAAACGAGGACTTAACTTTCCTCTCTTTCTGAATCTGATAATTCCCTTCCAAGGAGATACTTTCAACATAACTCTATCTCCTACTTCAAACTCTATATGCCTTCGCCTTATATCTTCATAAGACTTTTGTCGATCCTGAGCCGCTTTAAACCGAGCTTTGATCTGATCTAGTTTCTCATTCGTAGCCTGTACAATTTCCAAACTGCCCAACTCTTTCTGCCCAATTACTCCCCAGCATGTCGGACTCCTGCACTTTTTGCCATATAACATCTCATAATGGGCTCTCCCAATCGTAGAATGATAACTGTTATTGTAGGAGAATTCAACTAATGGTAGATGACTATCCCAGCTACCACCGAAATCTATAACACAAGCTCGTAACATGTCTTCAACTGTTTGGATAGTCCTTTCAGTCAACCCATCAGTTTCTGGGTGAAAAGATGTGCTGTGTAATAAACGAGTACCCATATCTTCATGAAACTTCCTCCAAAATCTCGAAGTAAAACGTGTATCCCTATCCGACACAATAGATAACGGCACTCCATGACGAGCAATAATTTCTCGAATAAACAGTTCTGCTAACTTCTCAGAGTTATACGTTTCCTTAATTGGTAAGAAATACCCACTACGTGTCAATCTATCTACTATGACCCAAATGGTATCATAACCTTTAGCTGTACGCGGCATCTTAGTTATGAAATCCATTGTCAACTCTTCCCATTTCCATTTTGGAATCTCTAAGGATTGAAGCTTACCATATGGCTTTTGATGCTCAGCTTTGACCTGAAGACACGTCAAACACTTATTCACATACTGCATCATAGTAAACTTCATACCGGGCCACCAATATTCTTGTTTCAAATCCTTATACATCTTAGTAGCACCAGGGTGTATAGAATATCTGGATTTATGGGCTTCATCTAGCACCAACTCTCTCATCTTAATCAGGACTCACATACGACCACATTTTGTCTTAACCCCAAAACTATTTTCTTCCAGATCCTTTGTTTGACCCTTCATTCGTTCCCGCTTCACGTTCTCTTCCTTTAATGCTTCTAATTGAGCTTCTCGTAACTGATGCATAAAATCTGGAGTTATCACTAACTTATATGACTTAACTCGAATCGGAGGGTGTTCACTTTTTCTGCTTAACGCGTCAGCAACCACATTTGCTTTACCAGGATGGTAAAGTATTTCACAATCATAGTCTTTCACTAATTCTAACCATCTCCGCTGGCGCATGTTTAATTCTTTCTGATCGAAGAAATATTTCAAACTCTTATGGTCTGTGTAAATCGTACATTTCGTCCCATATAAGTAATGCCTCCATATCTTCAAGGCAAACACCACCGCTGCCAATTCTAGATCATGCATCGGATAATTCTTTTCATGTTCTTTCAACTGTCTGGAAGCATAAGCTATCACTCGTCCCCTCTGCATCAATACACATCCTAAACCTTTATACGAAGCATCTGAATAAATCACCAAATCTTCATTTCCATCTGGCAACGACAACAGTGGTGATCGGGTTAATTTCTGCTTCAATTCTTGAAATGCATTTTCTTGTTCTGGTCCCCATACGTATTCTTCATTCTTTCTTGTCAGCTTCGTTAACGGGGATGCAATTTTGGTAAAATCCTGGATAAATCTTCTATAATAACCAGCCAGACCCAAGAAACTGCAGATCTCAGATGGCGTCTTTGGAGGACTCCACTTCGTTACTGTTTCAATCTTGGCAGGATCTACTAAAATACCTTTTGCATTGACCACATGTCCTAAAAACTGTACTTCCCGCAGCCAAAACTCACACTTAGAAAATTTTGCATAAAGCTTTTCTTTTCTCAACCTTTCCAACACTTCACGAAGATGGCAGGCGTGATCTCCCTCATTCTTTGAATAGATTAGTATATCATCAATAAACACAATTACTGATCGATCTAACATTGGCTTGCAAACTCTATTCATCAAATCCATAAAAGCAACAGGTCCATTCGTCAACCCAAAAGACATAACCAAAAATTCATAATGACCATAACGTGTACGAAACGCTGTCTTAGGTATATCTTCTTCTTTAACTTTCAGCTGATGATAACCTGAACGGAGATCTATCTTAGAAAATCGACTGGCTCCCTGTAACTGATCAAACAAATCATCTATTCGTGGGAGTGGAACTTATTCTTTATTGTCAACTTGTTTAACTCTCGGTAATCAATACACATACGCATACTCCCATCTTTCTTCTTCACAAACAATACTGGAGCACCCCACGAGGAAGAGCTGGGTCTAATGAGACCTCTTTCTAGCAAATCTTCAGTCTTCTTCATTAATTCCTTCAATTCCGATGGAGCTAGTCTATAAAGTGACTTAGCCACTGGCTTAGCACCCGGAACTAAATCAATTCTAAACTCAACTTCACGATCTGGAGGAATACCAGGTAATTCTTCTGGAAACACATCTACAAAATCACTAACCATAGAAATATCCTCTATCTTTCTTACAGGCTTTTGAGAATCAATTACATATATTAAATAAGATGCATACCCGCGGCTCATTAACTTATCAGCTTTCATCATAGATATTATTTTCACCGTTGACTCCTCTCTATCACCATATACATTAATCGTTTTCCCATCCGGTGCTCTTAACTGAATCAGCTTCTTATTACACACAATATGGGCTTCATGGTTTGCCAACCAATCCATACCCAAAACTACATCAAACCCTCCTAATACCATAGGGTATAGTTTAACAGGCAATCTATATCCCTCTAATTCAATAAAACAACGATCAATCATACTACTAATCATCACAGACCTATCATTAGCAGTTTCAACTACGAAAGCTACTTCTAATGGTCGAATTTCACACGCAAGCATAGGACAAAAATCAATAGATACGAAACTTCCACTTGCACCAGAATCAAATAACACGTTAGCTGAAATTCCGTTCACAAGAAACGTACCTGAGACTACATCTGGCAAAGCTTTAGCCTCACTAGCTGACATAGAATAAGCTCGCCTTTTTGCCATACTCGACCCTTCTCCTGACCCTTTCATTGATATAACCGGTTCAGGCTTTCTAACAACTAATCTTGGAGATTCACTTCGAATATGCCCCATTTCCCCACACTCATAACATTTACGAGGACCTTCACTACATTGATTAGCATAATGTCCTAACCTTCCACATTTAAAGCAAGTTCTACTACCGATCATACATTCACCCTTATGTAGCCTGCCACATTTCCCGCAACGTGGCAGCTCATTTCTAACATTCCTTTGAAATTGACCCCTTCCAAACCTACCCTTCTTCTGAAGACTTGGATTCTCAAATCTTCTTTGTACTACAGGTTCTTCATGCTTCCGTTTACTTTCGTCATGAGCAACACCACTACCATAAACTTCTTGATACATATCTGCAGCTAAATTTACCGTCAATTGGTAACTACTTGGAGCAGATGATCTAACCAATTTCTAACCTCCTGAGGCAATCCCTGAGTGTACCTCAAGATTTTCTTCTCTTCAGGAACCACCAAATGAGGCACCAACCGCGCCATCTCTTCAAACTTAGACGTGTATTCCCTATGGGACATATTACCTGCCTGAAACTGCAGGAAACTCATCTCTATTCGATTCATCTCTATTCGATCCATCTCACCCTTCAGGCAAAACTTATCTGACACTAACTTTCTGAATTCAGGCCACAACATTTTGTCAGTAGCCTCCTCGCCTAACGTTTGGATAATCGTATCCCACCAATACAGAGCCTCACCTACAAACGAGTGGGCTGCAAACTTTACTTTCTGATCTCCCTACACTCACTCAACTTGATCACGGATTCCATTTCACGAAGCCATTTATAAGTGGCTACCACATCCATAGCCCCATAAAATTGTGGAGGATTACATTCCTTAAACTGACTGTACGTAACTCCCTTTCTCTCGCTAGACCCCTCGACTTTATCAACATTCCTATTTTCATCAGGTCTAGCTACATTCAAGGCTTTACGAACCTCCTCAGCAATTGCATCATGGAATTGCTGTCTCGTCATACTAAGCACCTCTGTGCTCTCATCAACATTTCTTTCCGAGGTTCCACCTTGCGTTCTTTCACTCTCCCTATTAGCCATAACCTATTAAAACGAGATCAGGATTATTTGGTACTCGCATGTAAGTATATAACCAGAATACTATAAGTAATGTAAATTATTAATAATGTTGGCCAAGTACTATTAATTGTTTACTTTACTTTTACTATTCTCGTTATTCCTTCTCATGGTAGTCCCATCACCTTCTCTTGTTTTAATAATCTATCTAGCTATCCCTGCTGGCATATCTATTTTCTAGTTAAAGTCTAGTTATTATGACACTAGATCCCTTTAACTACTGCTCTGATACCAACCTGTGACGCCCTAAACCCGGCAGGGCACCGGAGGCACGTCACACAGTTAGATTAATATTTTAAACGCGAATCAGAGCTTTCTACTTACAGCGGAAGACTAAACAACATTACATATTAACCCAACTTTTAAAACATTTTTACATATAGTTATATTTAATTATACATTTCCCTATTTACATTATTAACAGGTCCTACGCCCTATGCCAGTAGCTACTCCAGGATAGCATCCTTGTTCAGCTCATACTTGCTTTCCTCTATTATTAGAGGACCCTTCCTTACCTAGCACACACACAACACACTTAAAATATCAGATAAACTGGTGAGTTCTAAATTTTCATCAAAACATTAACAACATTTCTATCATATACAAAATCATATTGATATTGGCAATATAATTAAATTTCAAGGCCCCTATCCCAGGAAACCTCACAGTTGGTCATTCACAGCAAAACATGGATTTAAAGCAATCATTTACTTATATATGTATATATATATTGCAGCGGAAAAATACAGTAATTGCAATTCATTACAACGTAGTTAAATTAAAATATAAACATTGTCTTTAAACATCAAAAACTCTTTAAAGTCCTCTTAAATTCTTCTTCATCAGGGATGCCAGTCTTTAGATGCCAAGAAGCTTCAGTTCCATGCTCCCATCCCATAAGCCCTAACTCTCACCTGTCAACTGATATGCATACAAAAGTCAGCTTCGCTGAGTGAATTCTAGATTTACTTTGTTAATTAACTTTTGTAAAAGGTATAGCTTTAACAGATGAAAATAATCACCATCTATCAGAACATCAATACACACGGCTGTCACTTTATCGATACTTTATTATTACTTGTTAATTACTACTCTTCTTTATCCGTCAATTCCCTGTCACTATCGGCGCCTATGATAAACACAGGACTTTACCGACATGCCCATCCAGGCCTTACTGTCGTACCCAAACAGGCCATTATTGTCATGCCAATCCAGGCCTTACTGACCTGCCTGTTCGAGCATTTACTGTCATGAGGGCACAACAAATGCAACCCTCCACTGTCATTTGCTTGCAAGGCTTTACTTTCTCAAGGTACACGTTATGGGCCCAATAACAGTTCTTTAAGTTTCACTTATATCTTTAGTTTTCACATACACTTAACACATAATAAAAAGCAAACTCTTAGTCTAAGCATTCACATTTCATCAATCATGAGAGATAAACTAGATAACTGACCCTCCGCGGGACAGCGGGGGTTCGGGGGCGGCAGCCCCTGATAGCGGGGTTCTAGGGGCGGCAGCCCCGAAAATTATTTTGAACTATTTAAATGGCACATTTTACTTTAGAAAATTTTATTTTCTTGATAAAAGGTCTTAAAAACCGTTCTCATAAAAGTATGTATTTTAGTATGCATATCACTCCAAAACATTGAAAACGGGTAAAGGAGGGGTCTAGAACTCACCTGAACTTAGCCAAATAGCTTAAATTCTAAGTCACTTAGCTATAGTCCGAATACACGAGCTGCACCGAAGTTAATACACAAAAACGTCATTTTCTTCATAATTTCGCTGCCAGTTTCGCTGGCAGTTTCCCTGCCAGTTTCGCTGGCAGTTTCGCTACCAGTTTCGCTGGGCAGCACTTCTGCCAGTTTCGCTGGACAGATTCGCTGTCATGAGCGCCCAACTTTTGTTGGAATTTCCTAGATTCGCTAAGTCTATAGATCAACCTGGGCATTAGCGAAATTACCAAAAAACTGTAGTTTCGCACCAGCGAAACTGTAGTTTCGCTAGAAATCTCCTAGTTTCGCTAGAAATCTCCTAGTTTCGTTGTATAAATGCACAATTTCGCTGGATGAATACTTAGTTTCGCTGAATCGGGGCCCAGTTTCGCTGGACGAACAAAAACTAGGAACCAGCCCGTTTTTGACCCAAAATCTTAACTTTTTACGTCCAAATCCTTGGTTTACCATCCATGAAGCCATATCTAACCTTTTTACACGTTTTCATACGTAAAAATTTGACCTTTATGTGTTTCTTTGAAACTTTTTCAAAACCCAAAACCCTAGAATCCGGGTTTGATCTACAGAAGGGTTTAGAGGTCGATTCTTACCTGGATTTGTTCCTCTTTTCTTAGGGTTTGATGCTCCAACACCCAGATCTTCAATCCTTCAACCTTTGAAGCTTCAAATCTTGAGTTTTCTTCACTTTCTCTCTCTACTTTCTCTCTCTACGAATTTGGGGGCTAGGGTTGCAAATGCTGGAATGGAGCTGATCATGCATGTTTAAAGGCTGATTAAGGGCCCTTAAACCCACCAAAACATAGCCTATTAAGGTTGATTTATTCCATATCCCACTAATTTACCTTTCTTTCTTAAATTAACCCTTAAAAGCCCAATATTCTTTCTTAAATTAACCCGTAAAAGCCCATTTACCCTAACAGCCACACGAGATGTTAGTAATGTATAAACATCATTATCACAGTTCTGGTGCTAAAACATTTAATTCATTTATCATCATATGTGTTCTAGCCCGAATGTTTAAAACCAAACATTTGAAAAGGGATTAGAACTCACCTTATCAACTTCCTCACCATAATCTACACAATCCACATACACGAGGTAACTAGTCCTTCCTCTAATCAAGGTATATCTAAAGTAATAAACCTTGATTCAGTAAACTATTCTCAAACAGGATCCTTATGCGAATGGACACTTATGCGTATGAACACTCATGCGACTGGACCTATGCGGATGAACATCAATGCGACTGAACCTTCAGTCGTACGGCTGACCATTCATTCGCACGATTGAGTCCTCATTCGTACATAGTGATCACTCGTCTTTGTTCGGTCTTCTAACCAGGCGAATGGGTTCTCAGTCGCACGACTGAACCTCTATTCGCACTCAGTCGCACGACTAGACTCTCATTCGCACGACTGAGTCATGCGACTGAGCCCATTCGTCTGAAACGGATCAGCAGCTGTGTTCTTGACCTTTTTGATCCAAACTTACTCAAAATTTGATTTTTAACCATCCAAATCATGTCATATTCAAAACAGATCATATACACATCGTTTACAATGGTTTCGGATCATTATTTCATCAAAACTACACAAAAACTCAGATCCGAATTCCTGGATTTTAATTTAGAAAGAAACCAGACCAATTTACTGATTTAAACAGGTTATTGGATCAAATTCAATCATAAACACAGCTTATAACATATCAAAATTGATCCGTGACATCCAAAACTTACCAAAACGGAGTTGCCTTAGTCAATTTCGTGAGAACAGGGTGTTTGGGTGTGAAGGGAACAAAGTAATGGAGATTACACAAATAAGAGTCTGCTTTTGAACCCTTCTGCACCACCTTACTTATCCATACTAAAACTTAACCGCCTCATCTTCAGTCGCACGACTGAACCATTCGCATGACTGAATCGTGCGACTGAAGCTCATACGCCTACTATTCGTGCGACTGAGTCTCATTCGCACGTATGGAGTGCGACTGAGGTTCGTTCGAATACAACTCATGTGATTGAACACCAATCTTCTCAAATAACTTAACATAATTTAATTAAACATAATTATAATATGATTACAAGTCCGGATTTAAGAATCGGATGTTACATTAGTGTTTCAAACCGAAGCTGACTGTGTGTGTTTTATGCCTTCCACCACGTCTAACACATACCGTGAAAATTGTTAGGTCAATTAAGCACCCGTTCGACCTCCAATCAAGCTAGCACGACTAGCCCGGGCGGGGTTTGTCAAACACAGTAGTAATACTCATAATTTCATCGCTAATCCCATTACTAACAGTTTGATACTGTAAGGACTTTCAAATGTGTCTACACTAATATGACAGGCGACATCAATAATACTGGCAACCATAACAAAAATAGTGTTTTGCATGCTTTCTCCCTCAAAAGGAAAGAATGTAAAATGGGGCCGTGAAAACTCACCTCGAATGCAGAGTAACAAGCAATTGAATCACAAAAGATCTGGTTTTCCGATTAATCTGAATGTACATTTAATATTTAATTAATGTTAAATACTAACAATGTAATCGTACGGTTTCACATTTCACGAATCGGGTACGGTGTCGGTTATCACGTATGTTGAGTCGTGTATTAAGATATCTTCTATATGATTCAATTATACTTTATTTATAACGAAACCAATTATATATTTTACCAGTATCATACGTATTTATAACAAGTTTATATATATACACATCATATATGACATATAACCCATTTATATAAGATACATATTTTATATCACCCATTTAATAGACCACACATGAGACGAGCCCACATTATGTTTTACACACATCATGCCCAAGTAGTATATCTAGTATACGTCGCACATACCTCATAATATATATTATATACAACACGTTACAAAAAGTTTATTATTCATCCCAAATATATATATATTATACATAATACACTACATACACGCACACACTTATACATGAGTATCATTCATCTACACACACAACATTTAATATATATATATATATATTATATATATATATATATATTAGTCAAGTGTGAGACTTATGACTCACACCTATACACCATGCGCCCAAACTAAACACACATACATGCACCCCATGTGCCTAACCTCATGCATTCTTGAAACACCAAACACATAGTGCACAACACACTCCCACATATACAATGTAGTCAATATACATACCCAAGTTCACATTAACTCACACAAAAGAAATATATATATATATATATATATATATATATATATATATATATATATATATATATATACATACATGCATGAACACATATGTACATACAATTATGCAGAACTTCCATATGCGCATATAATTATACAAAACACATCTACATATATATAATCCATGCATATGTGCTTTACCCTTAAGGAACACACACTCACATTGCCACAACCACTCTCGGTTGAAAAATCAACACACCCACTCATTTATACATACCCACTCAGTGGCGGAACCAGGAATTTTTCCTAGTGGGGTCACTATTTTTCGGTGACTCGTTTTGTAACAAGATAATATAAAATTTTTCGGGTCGGGTCGGGTCGGTTCGGTTCAGAATGTAATTAAATTACATACAAAATGTTAACAAAAATATAATATCCAAATAAATTATATAAAACTTACATTTTATAGTTGTTCTCTACGCGTCTTCATTTTTTGGAATCGTTCCATTACATCTTCAATCGACACCTTTGCAAAAAGCTCCTTTTCAATGTAACAAATACACGAGTCGTTCATATATTCATCACCCATACGATTGCGCAAATCCGTTTTCACATGCTTCATTGAAGAAAAACATCTCTCAACACTTGCCGTTACAACAGGTAAGACAAGTGATAACTTCAACATACGATAAACCAAAGGATAATCAATATGCCACCTTGTCTCCACCATTTTTTTTACAAGAGCAGATATATCATTAATGTCGGCAAACCTTGTATCTTCTTTGATGCTTCTAATATATATCCCGAGTTCATATTTGAGCTTGTCTTTTTCTTCATAATCAAAATCATATGGATACATTTCTGCCAACCATAATATCTTTTCAGTGTTGAAGTAACAAAAATTGTTAGACGGACTCAAAGAATTCATACAAGTAAGCAATTCGGTGGTCACCTCGTTGAAACGGTTACTAAGCTCTTGGATTTGCATATCTAAAACCGTATTGAAGTTATCAAATTCGTAATAATGTCTATTGGTGATGTTAGTCTTTCTTCTTCGATATTTCGGGTCAATATAATCTTCTTCCATATTAACCACCTCAATTTCATGTTTTTGACAAAATGATGTGACATCTTCTAAAAGCGAGTTAAAACCATCAACTCTATACGTTTGTAGTTCTTCTTTTGTCGCTTTAATCATTCTGATTGCATTTAATATGTCTTGATCCTTTCTTTGAAAAGCTACACACAATATATTAGTAATCCCTAATATGTGCTTCATCAAGTGTAAATAATACACGAAATCAAAGGTTTTCATATATATTTGAACTCCGCGTGCTTGTTTTTGGCTAGCATTAACAACTCCCGAATTTTCAATATGTTCAAGCACGTCAATAATACTTGGATATAATTCGAGCAAACGAACAAGTGTCTTATGGTGAGAACTCCAACGTGTGTCTCCGGCTCTTGCAAGTGAGATTTCTTGATTCTTCCCTTTTCCACTTTCAACTTCTAAACGACCAATTTGCTCTTTCACCCTTTCCTTTTGACTCTCTCGAATCATATCTATTCGTTTGCAAGATGCACAAACTACATTTGTCAAAGTTGACACTTCATCAAAAAATTTATAAATCTCCACATGTTTGTTTGCAAGGGCGACAACAACTAATTGAAGTTGATGGGCAAAACAATGTACAAAATAAGCCGATGATTTTTCTTTTAAAATTAGTGCTTTCAAACCATTAAACTCACCGGACATATTGCTTGCACTGTCGTATCATTGGCCTCTAACTCTAGTCAAGCTTAAATTGTATCTAGCAAATAGTTCATCAATGGCCGACTTGAGAGACAATGAAGTTGTTTCCATGACATGAACAAGGCCAATAAATCTTTCTTTAACAAGTCCCAATTTATCAACAAATCTTAAAACCACAGCCATTTGTTCCTTTTTAGATACATCTCTCGATTCATCGACTAATATAGCAAAAACATCATCATCAAGTTCTTCAAAAACGTGCTTCAAAACCTCTTATGCAAAACAATTACAAATTTCTTTTTGGATTAGTGGAGAAGTCATCTGACTATTTCCTGGAGCATTTCATAAGATCACTTTACCAATTTCTTCATTTAATTGCCCAAACACCTTTAAAAACTCAATAAAGTGTCCTCTATAAAGTGAAGTCTCAGACTCATCATGAGCACGAAAAGACAACCCACCATTTAATAACGCTTTTGCAAGAAGAATAGAAGAACTTAATCGGCTTCTATACTCTCTTTTTTGTTTGTCACTTTGTTTTTCAAATGCAACATGTATGGATTGTTCTTGTTTGAGCAAGTCCTCTCCTTTTCTACATGCTTTGTTGTGAATACTATTAACATCACCAATATGTATGGTAAATCTTTCGGTTTTGTTCCAACCATTAAAACCTTCATTAACAAATGCATCTTTTTGACCAATTTCCTTAAACAAATAACAAAACAAGCAATATGCTCTATCCGTTTTCACACTATATTCTAGCCAATTTCCATATGTTGAAACCACTCGGGACGAAATCGTCTAGATTTTCCACTAAAATCTCGTTGTGGAAACTCATGCCCAATAGGTTGACATGGACCTCTAAGCAAGTATACTCTTCTAATTTCATCTTTTTGATTAGGGTGATATGATGAGATTGGCTTTCGTTCAGAAGGATCCCGTGGAAGATTATCTAAATCAATTCTTGCCGGAACACTATTACTAGATGAAGAAGCAACATTCGATGGTTTCCTTTTCACAACAAAGCGGTCCATGTCCCTAATTTATACAAATTATGATAAACTAAATTACTAAGATGATAAAATACCCAAATTATATCACATAAAGTATATTATATAAACTGAATTACTAATATCATACCCAAATTGTGATAAACCTAAATTACTAATATCATACATTCATACCCAAATTGTGATAAACCTAATATCGTATAAACTTAAAAGTTTCTAAATCCTAAAGGCTAACAACAAACAAGTTTCTAAATCCTAAAGGCTAACAACAAACAAGTTTCTAAATTCTAAAGACTAACAACAAACAAGTTTCTAATTCTAAAGGCTAACAACAAACAAGTTAAGTTATGTCTAACAACAAACAATTAAGCAAAATAAACTTAAATAATTTGAACTTTAAATAAACCATAAAGAAACTAACCTTTTGAAGAATTAATGGACAATTGATGGATGAGGGGCCGATTGGGGGTGACCGCAGCTGGATGAGGGGTTGATTGGGGGGTGACCGAACTTCGATGGAGACTTGAACTCGCCAAGCAGCCAAGCTGGGCAGTCGATGGAGAGGGGCCGATTGGGGGTCGCAGCCAAGAAGCCAAGCAGCCAAGCAACCAAGCAGCCCAACAGGGGTCGATTGGGGATCGCAGTCCGCAGGGAGGGCTGGCCGGTTGGGTGGCGGGGTGGGGGCAGCCGCAGCGGCGCAGCGTGCACAGTCGATGAATCGATGGAGAGGGGAATTGGGATGGCCGGATGGGAGTTGGGAGGGAAAAAAGTTAAGGGTTAGGATTTTATTTTAGAAGAAGGGCAGTTTAGTAATTTCAAGTAAATTTAGAAGGGGAAAAAATAAAAAACTGCTGGGAGGAGGACTCGAACTCGCGACCACTTCCTGCGTGAGTCGCGCGTGCCAAGCCAATTACCAGCGAACTAGGAAGCAATTTTGTGTTATATTACTAATTTTAATATACTAATGGGTTCACTCCCTGTAAAACTATGGGTTGACCAAAAAATTCAGTATTATACGTAACACTACGGGTTCAAAAATCAATGGGGTCACTTGACCCCGTTCCCGAAAGGCTAGTTCCGCCCATGTACCCACTTTCTTCACAACACAACTACATATACATATTTGCATACATGCGAGACATGTAACAACAATTAAAATTTCAATGAGCACAACACATATGCACCATAATCGCAGGCCAAAGTCGAAGCCCAACCTCCCAAACCCATACATCCACACATCGCAGGAAGCAACATAAATCACAGAAACATAACCATTTAAGATGGTATGCCACGGTGATTACAACACACCGGGACACGAAGCGCCAAACCGTGCACCCCGCATCACGAACCGAGACCATAATCGAACCCGAAAACGTGAGACGAGCAAAGAGGCTTACCGGAGGGCTGTTTCGATCGACTCTTTTGGTTCCCGGAGGAAGAACGGTCGCGCGAATTAAAGGGCTGTCGGTGGTGGTCTGCTGCGGAAAAAGGGAGGCTGCTGTGAGCAGGGGCGGAACTAGCCTTTCGGGAACGGGGTCAAGTGACCCCATTGATTTTTGAACCCGTAGTGTTACGTATAATACCGAATTTTTTGGTGAACCCAATGTTTTACAGGGAGTGAACCCATTAGTATATTAAAATTAGTAATATAACACAAAACTGCTTCCTAGTTCGCTGGTAATTAGCTTGGCGCGCGCGACTCACGCAGGAAGTGGTCGCGAGTTCGAGTCCTCCTCCCAGCAGTTTTTTATTTTTTTCCCCTTCTAAATTTACTTGAAATTACTAAACTGCCCTTCTTCTAAAATAAAACCCTAACCCTTAATTTTTTCCCTCCCAACTCCCATCCGGCCATCCCAATTCCCCTCTCCATCGAGTCATCGACTGTGCACGCTGCGCCGCTACGGCTGCCCCCACCCCACCACCCGACCCGGCCACCCCTCCCTGCGGGCTGCGATCCCCAATCGGCCCCTGCTGGGCTGCCTGGTTGCTTGGCTGCTTGGTTGCTTAGCTACGACCCCCAATCGGCCCCTCTCCATCGACTGCCCAGCTTGGCTGCTTGGCGAGTTCGAGTCTCCATCGAAGTTCGGTCACCCCCAATCGACCCCTCATCCAGCTGCGGTCACCCCCAATCGGCCCCTCATCCATCAATTGTCCATTAATTCTTCAAAAGGTTAGTTTCTTTATGGTTTATTTAAAGTTCAAATTATTTAAGTTTATTTTGCTTAATTGTTTGTTGTTAGACATAACTTAACTTGTTTGTTGTTAGCCTTTAGAATTTAGAAACTTGTTTGTTGTTAGCCTTTAGGATTTAGAAACTTGTTTGTTGTTAGCCTTTAGGATTTAGAAACTTTTAAGTTTATATGATATTAGGTTTATCACAATTTGGGTATGAATGTATGATATTAGTAATTTAGGTTTATCACAATTTGGGTATGATATTAGTAATTCAGTTTATATAATATACTTTATGTGATATAATTTGGGTATTTTATCATCTTAGTAATTTAGTTTATCACAATTTGTATAAATTAGGGACATGGACCGCTTTGTTGTGAAAAGGAAACTATCGAATGTTGCTTCTTCATCTTTAATAGTATTCCGGCAAGAATTGATTTAGATAATCTCCCATGGGATCCTTCTGAACGAAAGCCAATCTCATCATATCACCCTAATCAAAAAGATGAAATTAGAAGAGCATACTTGCTTAGAGGTCCATGTCAACCTATTGGGCATGAGTTTCCACAACGAGATTTTAGTGAAAAATCTAGACGATTTCGTCCCGAGTGGTTTCAACAATATGGAAATTAGCTAGAATATAGTGTGAAAACAGATAGAGCATATTGCTTGTTTTATTATTTGTTTAAGGAAATTGGTCAAAAAGATGCATTTGTTAATGAAGGTTTTAATGGTTGGAACAAAACCGAAAGATTTACCATACATATTGGTGATGTTAATAGTATTCACAACAAAGCACGTAGAAAAGGAGAGGACTTGCTCAAACAAGAACAATCCATACATGTTGCATTTGAAAAACAAAGTGACAAACAAAAAAGAGAGTATAGAATCCGATTAAGTTCTTCTGTTCTTCTTGCAAAAGCGTTATTAAATGGTGGGTTGTCTTTTCGTGCTCATGATGAGTCTGAGACTTCACTTTATAGAGGACACTTTATTGAGTTTTTAAAGGTGTTTGGGCAATTAAATGAAGAAATTGGTAAAGTGATCTTAGGAAATACTCCAGGTAATAGTCAGATGACTTCTCCACTAATCCAAAAAGAAATTTGTAATTGTTTTGCACAAGAGGTTTTAAAGCAGGTTTTTGAAGAACTTGATGATGATGTTTTTGGTATATTAGTCGATGAATCGAGAGATGTATCTAAAAAGGAACAAATGGCTGTGGTTTTAAGATTTGTTGATAAATTGGGACTTGTTAAAGAAAGATTTATTGGCCTTGTTCATGTCATGGAAACAACTTCATTGTCTCTCAAGTCGGCCATTGATGAACTATTTGCTAGATACAATTTAAGCTTGACTAGAGTTAGAGGCCAAGGATACGATGGTGCAAGCAATATGTCCGGTGAGTTTAATGGTTTGAAAGCACTAATTTTAAAAGAAAACTCATCGGCTTATTTTGTACATTTTTTTGCCCATCAACTTCAATTAGTTGTTGTCGCCCTTGCAAACAAACGTGTGGAGATTTATAAATTTTTTGATGAAGTGTCAACTTTGACAAATGTAGTTTGTGCATCTTGCAAACGAATAGATATGATTCAAGAGAGTCAAAAGGAAAGGGTGAAAGAGCAAATTGGTCGTTTAGAAGTTGAAAGTGGAAAAGGGAAGAATCAAGAAATCTCACTTGCAAGAGCCGGAGACACACGTTGGAGTTCTCACCATAAGACACTTGTTCGTTTGCTCGAATTATATCCAAGTATTATTGACGTGCTTGAACATATTGAAAATTCGGGAGTTGTTAATGCTAGCCAAAAACAAGCACGCGGAGTTCAAATATATATGAAAACCTTTGATTTCGTGTATTATTTACACTTGATGAAGCACATATTGGGGATTACTAATATATTGTGTGTAGCTCTTCAAAGAAAGGATCAAGACATATTAAATGCAATCGGAATGATTAAAGCGACAAAAGAAGAACTACAAATGTATAGAGTTGATGGTTTTAACTCGCTTTTAGAAGATGTCACATCATTTTGTCAAAAACATGAAATTGAGGTGGTTAATATGGAAGAAGATTATATTGACCCGAAATATCGAAGAAGAAAGACTAACATCACCAATAGACATTATTACGAATTTGATAACTTCAATACGGTTTTAGATATGCAAATCCAAGAGCTTAGTAACCGTTTCAACGAGGTGACCACCGAATTGCTTACTTGTATGAATTCTTTGAGTCCGTCTAACAATTTTTGTTACTTCAACACTGAAAAGATATTAAGGTTGACAGAAATGTATCCATATGATTTTGATTATGAAGAAAAAGACAAGCTCAAATATGAACTCGGGATATATATTAGAAGCATCAAAGAAGATACAAGGTTTGCCGACATTAATGATATATCTGCTCTTGTAAAAAAATGGTGGAGACAAGGTGGCATATTGATTATCCTTTGGTTTATCGTATGTTGAAGTTATCACTTGTCTTACCCGTTGCAACGGCAAGTGTTGAGAGATGTTTTTCTTCAATGAAGCATGTGAAGACGGATTTGCGCAATCGTATGGGTGATGAATATATGAACGACTCGTGTATTTGTTACATTGAAAAGGAGCTTTTTGCAAAGGTGTCGATTGAAGATGTAATGGAACGATTCCAAAAAATGAAGACGCGTAGAGAACAACTATAAAATGTAAGTTTTATATAATTTATTTGGATATTATATTTTTGTTAACATTTTGTATGTAATTTAATTACATTCCGAACCGAACCGACCCGACCCGACCAGACCCGACCCGAAAAATTTTATATTATCTTGTTACAAAACGAGTCACCGAAAAATAGTTACCCCACTAGGAAAAATTTCTGGTTCCGCCACTGGCTGTGAGGAGGGGGTTTGCTGGTGGTTTTGGAGTTGTCAAATAGAGAAATTAGGGTTAAAGGCTTACGATTGTTGATGATGCGAATGCAAGGGAGGAGCTCTCGGATTGTGGGAACCGCATGGGGTGGGGTTGGTTACTATATGATCATTTGACTTTGTGAATTTACATAATGGTCCCTCTAGTTTAGCCTAATGCATAATTAAGTTAATTTGTTTAGTTGTTATTAATAATAATAACTTTGATCATTATTATAATAACAATAATAATTATAACATTAATCTTTATTACTTAATAATAATAAATAAATAAAATTTTATTTACTTAAAATGTCGGGGAAGAATTAGATACCGGTATGATGTTAACCTGGAAAACTCGGGTTGTCACAACTTACATATATGTAACTTTTGGTTTTTATGGTTTTCATTTATAACATGGTTTCCAAGGGATCTCTCCTCTATATACATATACATATAAATATATATATATTTACATATAGATATATACATATATACATACATACATACATACGTACGTACATACATACGTACGTACGTACGTACATACGTACATACGTACATACATACGTACGTACATACATACGTACGTACGTACACACATACATACACACATACACACATACATACATACCTACACACATACATACATACCTACACATATACATACATACATACATACATACATACATACATACATACATACATACATACATACATACATACATACATACATACATACATACATATATATATATACACTATAAATGAGTTCTGCATGGCTACTTGTATATTTACGCATTAACTTATTGTAACTCACAAAATACAGATCGGTTTAGCAAAAAGTTTACACTCAAAACGTTTAAAAAAAACAGGGTACAATTGTAGTCTTAAAATGTTTTTAGACGTGATAGATTAAAGATATAGCTGAAATCTTAAACGACTTTAAGTTTTCTTTGTTTATGGGTAGATAATATAAAATTTTATCTAATTGTTAGTAAATGTAAGATTATTATGTAACTAACTGTAATGGGTAATATGTAAATAATATTATAAATATTATTTTACACTTAAAAATGATTGTGTATTATGCATTGATTAAAATAATTGTTCTTAATTTTATAGTATTTTAAAATAACACTCTCATATAATTTACATATAGTATATATTATTTAATGATAATACATTTTATATATAAAGTTAGTATATGTGTGTACACTTAGTACAAATATTTAAAGTTGTTTATTACTCAATGTATGTGGGCAATTAGTATAAATATTTAAAGTTGTTTTTCATTCAATATCATCTCATAATTTAAACTTCATTTAGTAGAAAGAAATTAACTTCACTTATTAGTAATTTAAATTTTTTAAAATTTACGACAACAGTTAGTATAAAGGTATAAAGATGTTTTTTATTCACTATTACCTCATAATTTAAACTTTATTTAACAGAAAGAAAGTTTCTTCACTTATTAGTAATTTAAATTTTACAAAATTTTACGTAAGTGTTAATATAACGGTTTAAAGTTGTTTTTTATTCACTATTACCTCATAATTTAACCTCAATTCGATAATTGATTACTAAATCCCTAAAATAATGGATAGAGTTGAATAATTGATTTTTAAATTCCTAAACTAATGTAAATTTAAAATAGGAAAAAAATCATAGAATAGTAACCACGTTTGATAATTGTTCCAATTAAGTCACTCTAACTTTTTTTATACCTCAAAAACCACCCAACTTTCATTTTTCGTTCCAATCTTGTGAAAATTGATATTTTTTATAGGTAAACGATGACGTGTCATGGTTTTTTTATTTTTATTTTTTAATGTATATGACATGGAAATTCCAGATGATTAGGTGGATTTTAACATTAAAAAATATTAAAATTTCTCATTAAAAACATATCACCTCTAGACATATGCTTATAAGTAAAGTAAGATCAGTACCTCTCGATGAAAACTATAATTTACTTCTTGTTTATTCAACCAAATAATTAACACATCCATTACATCTTGTAATTTTTTATATTTTTATGAAAGTGGACATATTTAGTATATTAAAATCATAAAATTTTGTTAAAAATTATAACTAGAAACTAAAACATAAACTTCATAAATATAAGTTACTTGTTCTACATAATGGTAAAGTAAATAATCAAAACCAACTGAATAACAAAAAAATAATATTCAATCATACAATATATAGTATTCTTTTAATATTCTCATCACTAATCCATTTTTTAGGCCTACCTTTTGGCCTCACCTGCTTTGATTGTTTGTCTTTTTTCTCATTCGTGCATGACCTAGCATTATGCCCAACTTCTTGAAAATTTTAAAAAGTCATTTTCATTTAACGGATACAACCGCCCAAGCTAAGGGAAAAATACGATTGTTGGCATCTCTACCAATAGTTGAGAGTAACTGATCATATTTTAAAAAACACCCATCTAACCCAATAAAACAGATATAATAGCTACCAAAAGTAGCATCTCCATTCGGATTTTCATTCACAGCCATCTTCACGGTACTCCCTGGATTTGTTATCAATATCTCTGCTCCATAATCCAAAAGTTTTGAATATTGTTTTTTTAACCCACCTTCATAATCATTTAATGCATTTTTTTCCTCTACTACATTGACCAATGCTTACTTTGCATTTGAATTTTCTCATAATATCCGCTTGCATTGCTCTTACACTAATATCAGAAATTTTCTATTATTTGCTTAAAGTAATGTTTTTGTAACACCCGGATATTTTTCTTGAAGCCGACGAAAGAAAAAAAGAAATAAAGTCCAAAGTCGGGTGACCAAACTTGCCAAAACGGGAGAAAGTTTGGAAGAGTGGGGGATTAAGAGGGGAAGGCAGCCCATACCCTCCCCACACTTGTGAAAATTCAGCAAAAGATAGGAGAAGTGAGAAAAGGGGAGAAAAGTTGGTTCGGGTGGATTCAAGTGTGCAAAATCGTCATGTAGTAAGTCTAAATGAAGCTCTTCTTCTCGGGGTAGTTTGTGTGAGTTCTAGGACCCCTCTTTTACACGTTTTTGAATGGTTTTGGGGCTGGAACATATCTGAAACCCGTTTTATGTGTGTGTTTGACCCATTTGTATGTATTTGCGTGTGGTGCGTTTGGAGTTTGTTTCCGGGCTTGTGTGTGCTTGAATGGTGTTGTGGTATGCATTCCTAAGGTTTAAGATGGTTGATTTGGGCTTAGAATGGGTTTGGATGAGCTTGGAGGTCAAAAATGGCGATTGGGTTCGGGATGAACTACATTCTGCATCAGCTAGGGCTAGGCGACCGACTGGAGGCCATACGGCCGATTGAAGTGCGATTGGAGTTCATTCGCATGACTGAACGACTGAGGTTCAGTCGCACGACTGGGGTCCAGTCGCATGGGGAGTCATGCGACTGAGGTCCCATTCGCATAAGTACCCATTCGCATTGGGTCTATCCGCATGAGAGCCCATTGTATAAGTGCTCATTCGCATTGGTGTCCATCCGCATGAGGTCCATTCGCACGACTGGGGTGTTCATCCGCATTGATGTTCATCCGCATGGGTCCACTCACATGATGTTCAGTCGCCTGGAGGCCATGCGACTGAAGGGTGCCCATACGCCCAAATAGGGCTGGTGTACCCGAGGAAAGGCGTAGTTTAATTCCTGCCTTTCGGGGGAAAGTACATATGTAAGTTTTGACGTGAAAGTCCCCGTAAGTTCAAGTAGGATGATAGTTGGGGTCTTAGAGGGTAAGACGGGTATGATGACGTTGCATGTTATGCATGATGTATGTTATGTGTGTATAAGGATGCCCTGTATGATGATGCTACTGTGTATGTTGATGTTCCTTATTATGATTTATGTTTATCTTTCCCGTGGCTTTACGTAAAGTGAAAGATAATGAAAGAGGAACATGATGAATGAATGCATGCATTAATAATGAATGAAAGTAAGAAAGGCTTACGAGCAAAGGTATGAGGGAGCGACCTTGTTGTCGCAACAGACTCGAAATGGGATCCTTGTCATTCGACCTCTATAATCGGGGCTGTGTGCTACGAAGAGGGTAAAGCTTGACACTGTGATTGACCATTTGTATAGAACCATTACTGCATACCCTAGGTACTATGGCCAGGGTGCGGTGCACTGTTATAGAAGGTCTATGATAGGCCTAGGTCCAGTACCAGAAACAGAAGGGTATTGCATACGGCAATAGTACACCTAAACTTTACCTTAGGTATTATGGCCAGAGGTGTGGTGCACCATTATAGAAGGTCTATGATAGGCCTAGGTCGAGTACCACGAAAGATAAGGGTAAGGTTTATGGTTGATGAAAAGAAAAGAGGTAATGATGAAAGAGTAAGAATGACAAGAAAGTACGATAAATGAACGAAGTTAAAGAATGAATGAATGAAAGAATGAATGATGAAGATAATAATGATATTATCTAGGTGTACGTATGATGTGTGATCATGTACAAAACTATAGTATGATTTGAAAGGAAGTAAAGTACGGTTTTCACGAAAGTAAAGTATTTTATTTATAAAACTAGAACTCACTCAGCAACGCTGACTTTTTATGTGTTTCCAGTTGGCAGGTAACCTTGCTGAGAATGGCACGGGCGGCTACTCAGCTCTTTTTGGATGGCATTCTTTTGTTTAACGTTTTTGCATTTTAATACGATCGAGCGATCTTTTGTAATAAACGATGTATTATTTTGCAAAAGTGTTTATTTAAATGAAATGAAATGTTGTTTTTAAAAGTTTCCGCTGCATGATTTAGTAAAGTCATTTAATTATATGTTTTAAGTGCGATGAATGACCAGCTGTAAGCGTCCCGGGATCGGAGCCTTACAAGTTGGTATCAGAGCCAAAGTTTAATTGAAACGGGTAAATTTTCAAATATACCTAAACTTAAACTGAGAATGGGACGGAAAGGGAAGGGATGCCAGTCTGAGTAGTTGTGTGCCATCAGGTATTTTCTTAATGTTAACCGGTGTTATGTACGCATGTTATGTGGTTTATGTGTTGCTGGTAGGTTTAGATACTGATTTAGTCAGGACATGTAATGCTTGGGGTACGAAGAGTAAAGTAAGTGGCTAATCACAACTGGCCACTGTAATTAGGGACCTACTATACTTGACATAAACTGAGTTATTCCCTTGAATGACCGTGTTGGTGTTTAAATCTTTCAGTGTGTGATAGAGGATGGCCGGTGGTAGATCATCTAAAGCCTCGCGTGGTGGGCTTGGTGCTGCATCGCGGCCCAACAGAGGCAGGCCTAGAGTTAAGAAGGTGGTTCCTGAAGGACCCGAGACCCCTCATCCGGAGGGTGGGGATGAGAGTGCAAACTTGAGTGCCTCGGTGAAAGAGGTGGTGGTTGAAGAAGTGCATCAGGTCATGCAGACAATCTTACCGTCTGTGGTGACCGAGGTGATTAAGGCAGTACGGGAAGGGGAAAGACAAGAGAGGAACCGGTCCTCGGGAGGTCGGGAGGAACCGGAGACTGAGACGATTCCCTCCGATGACGAGGAGGAGGAGGAAGAGCCTATGCAGGAGCCGACACGAGGCTGTAACTAAAGGGCATTTCAAAGGTGTAAGCCCCCTACCTTTGATGGAAATGACACTGCTGCTGCTACTCACCGATGGGTGAGGAAAATGGAAGTTGTTCTGTATATCAGCGAGTACCGGGAAGATCAGAAGGTGAAATTTGTTGCCCACTCATTTGTGGACTCGGCTTTGTGTTGGTGGGACAATCATCTTCCCCTTTATACTCGTCTACATTTTATAGCTCTTAAACCACTGCTTAAAATATTACCGGAAACACAATAATACAACCCTTTGCATTTTGTCATTGTTCGGCTTTTAATGAATTCTACTAATGAATTAAAGTCCATATTTTCAAAGTCAACATGACTTATGGTCTTTACTTCACCCGTTGAATATGTTACTGGATTTCTAAGAAAAATACCGTTATGTTCACATCAATAGTAAGAACATTGTAATTAGATGATGATGTCATTCTGTCACCGACGAATCACGTTGTTAAAAAATCAGAATCTTGAAGTCAAATTAAATATTCAGTGAATGATGGGTGTATCTCTTGCTAACATGATTGTTCCTACTTCCAACTAACAATTTAATAGATAATTTATGATAATGAATGCGTAATAATGATCATGATGATGGTAACAATAATATGGATTTTATCTATGATGCTTTTTTTAAAAGATCAATCAAGTTTTCATTCCACCAAAATTGTTAACAGGGGACTAACAAACCCATACATCATTCCATACAACATACCACTTAGCATACACCTCTATTACATAGCAAACACCACTACTTACACCTTTATCTACCTTTATCTATGATGTTTTAAAAACAAAACAATAAACTCGTGAATCGTAATATCATTAATGGTGGGTCCCTCAATTGATTAAAAGACTTCATTTATCAATATTAAATGATAATTAAAAACATGAAAGCAAAAATACCAGGCACCTCAAATGCTTCTGAGTATTGATGAAGCCGCCGTTTGTTTATCAATGTCGTCAATTAGGGATTGTGATAAGAGTTGTGCTTGCAATATTACGCCTGTGGATACTTTCTATATTTATGGATTTTAATATTTTTTAAGCTAAAATCCACCTAATCTTCAATAATTGCCAAATCATATGCATTAAAATAAAAAATAAAAAAAACCTGACACATCATCAATTAACCTAACACATCATCGTTTACCTATAAAAATATCAATTTGTACAAGATTGGAACAAAAAATGAAAATTGAGTAGTTTTTGAGGTATAAAAATTTAGAGTGATTTAATTGGAACATTTATCAAACTTGGTTACTATTCTATGATTTTGTCCTTTTAAAATATCAAGTAGTTTAAATTTATTAAACTTTTATGTAAGTGTCAGTAAGTGTAGAGTTATTATATAACTAATTGTAAGAGGTAATCCGTACATAATAATATAATTCTATTTTACCCTAAAAATAATTGTACCTTATGCATTGAGTAATGTATGTGTTATTAATTTTAAGGAATTTTAAATACCCCTCCTAAATGTTATATATATATATATATATATGTGTGTGTGTGTGTGTGTGTGTGTGTGTGGTGTGTGTGTGTGTGTATTTGAATCCTGCATGCTTGTTTTTCCCTAGCATTAAACATGCTCGAATTTCACTGTATTTAAGCATTTTAAGAATACTTGGATACAATTCGAGCAAACGGACAAATGTCTTATGGTGAAACCTCCAAGTGTGTTTCTTCGGCTCATGCAAGGAAGATTTATTGGTTCTTCTTACTTCTACTTTTAATTTCTAGACGACCAATTTGTATTCTTACTCTTTTCCAATCACTTTCTCTAATCATATCTATCGTTTGCAATATGCAGAAAATACATTTGTCAAAGTTGACACTTCATAAAAAAATTAATAAATTTTTACATTTTTTCAAGGGCCACAACAACTAACTGAAGTCAGTGGGCAAAACAATATATGAAATATGACATATATTTCTTTTAAAATTAAAGCTTTCAAACCATTAGAATCATCAAACATATTGCTCACACCATATTTAAATCCTGACAAACTCAAATTATATCTACCAAATAAATCATCAATATCGCACTTGAGAGAGAGCGAAAATGTTTCCATGACATGAACAAGGATAAAAAATGTTTTTAACAACTCCTATATTATCAAAAAATCTCAATACCATAGCCATTTGTTTCTTTCAGATATATCCCTCGACCCATCAACTAATATAGCAAAAACAGCATAGTTCTTCAAAAGTCTGCATTAGTACTTCTTGTTTAAAATAGTTATAAAATACTTTTTGGATTAGCGGAGACGTCATTTTGTTATTTCCTAGAATATTTCCTAATATTATCTTTATTAATTTAATTCTCAATACAATTTTAAAAATTGAATCTTCAAACTCATCATGACCTTAGAAAGGCAATCCACCGTTCAATAACGCTTTCAAAAGAAAAACTGATCGAATTCTATACTATTTTTTTTGGCTTGTGATTTTGCTTTTCTAATATAACATGTATGGATTGTATTTGTTTAAGTAAGTCATCACTTTGTTATGTGCTTTATTGTTAAAGTTGTTAAAGTTATTAATATTATTAATATGTTTAAAAAATCTTTCAGTTTTGTTTTAAGCATTTAAACCTTCATTCACAAATAGATCTTTTGTACCACTTTCCTTAAATAAATAGCAAAACAAGCAATATGATCTATCTGTTTTTACATTATATTCTAGCCAATTTTCTTGTTGCTTAAACCACCCGAGAGGAAGTCGTCTAGATTTACCACTTAAATCGGGTTGTGAAAACTTAAGCCTAATAGGTTGACATGGACCTCTAAGCAAATATGTTCTTCTAATTTTATCTTTGTGATTAGGGTGATAAGATTATATTGATTTTCCTTTCAAGTGATCTCATGAAAGATCATCCAATTCAATTCTTACTGGATTCACTACAAGAAAAAGAACTTTTAGCAAGGAAATTTATAGCAAAGATAAAATGTCCTTGCTATAGCACACTAAAATACAAAAAAGTAGGGTCAGTTGATTTTTGAGTTTGACCAGACCTTTAGCAAGGACAATGTTCTCGCAGTACAATTTTCAGATTATTTTTGTTTTTTAATTAATTTTATTGACCGTGAAAATATATAAAAGTGCCAGCCCTTTTTTGACTAGATCTATAGCAAGAACAATGTCCACGCTATAGATAAATACGTATTTTTTTAATTTTCAATTCCCACCAAACTTGAAAAATACCGCGTAAATACGTATTTTCGATTCCCTCCAAAACTAAAAAAATCCCGGGTCACATATTGTGAGAACATTGTCCTTGCTGAAAGTATTTTGAATTTTAATTTTGTTTTTAAATAGAAATACAAAATATTGTATTTAAATATATTTTCAGTTTCCGTAAATGAAAGAAAAATCCGCTCAGATTTGCAATAGCGTATGTGTGTATATATATGTGTGTATGTATGTATGTATGTATGTAGTGTCTTTTTGTATGTATATATGCATGACACGTATTTATTACATGTATTTGTGTGGTGTATGTATATATCGTGTTTGTATGTATAATATGTATGACATGTTTGTATTTACTTATCATATATATAATGTACAATGTATTTGTGTATGTACATACGTGTATGTATGTATGCCATGTATGCATATACGTGTCACATGTATCTATGTATGGATATACTGTGTATGTATGTATGGCATGTATGATGTACAATGTATGTTTCTATGTATGGATATACTGTGTATGTATGTATGTATTACTTGTACATATGTACTGTATGTATGACATGTATGTATGTATGTACGTATCACATGTATCTATGTATGGATATACTGTGTATGTATGTATGGCATGTATGATGTACAATGTATGTTTCTATATACTGTGTATGTATGTAGGTATGTATTACTTGTACATATGCACTGTATGTATGACATGTATGTATGTATGTACGTATCACATGTATCTATGTATGGATATACTGTGTATGTATCTATGGCATGTATGATGACAATGTATGTATCTATGTATGGATATACTATGTATGTATGTATGACATGTATGTATGACATGTATGCATGTACGTATCACATGTATAATGTACAATGTCTGTATGTATTACTTGTATATATGCACTGTATGTATGACATGTATGTATGTATGTACGTATCACATGTATCTATGTATGGATATACTGTGTATGTATGTATAATATGTATGGCATGTATGATGTACAATGTATGGATATATATGTGTATGTATGTATGACATGTATGCATATACGTATCACATGTATAATATACAATGTATGTATGTATGTATTACTTGTATATATGCACTGTATGATGTACAATGTATGTATCTATGTATGGATATTTGTATGATGTACAATGTATTTATATGTACGTATGTACGTAAGACATGTATGATGTACAATGTATGTATCTATGTATGGATATTTGTGTATAGTACGCATGATATGTGTGTGTATGTAAGTATGTATCACATGTATAATGTACATGTATATATGTATATATGTGTGACATGTGTGTGTATGTATGTATGACATGTGTGTGTATGTATGTATGTATCACATGTATAATGTACAATGTGATGTATATATCACATGTATAGTATGTATGACATGTGTGTATGATGTATTTATATGTACGTACGTATATACGTAAGACATGTATGATGTATATATCTAATTAGTTCTACGCAATTACCATTATTTATAAGTGATAAACAAATATTCTTACTCTAATAAAAGAATAACTTGAGATGACACGTGGCAACACCACGAGCATCCTTACAAATCATCATCACCATAATTAAAAATTTTTATATAGTCGGTAATATCATATATTAGAATATTAATTTATAATTAATAAATTTTATTATATTAATAAAACTAGTGTAATCATAAAATACAATTTATATGTATCTCAATTATTTAAATGAGTATTTACTTAACTTAATTAACATATAAAATACAATTTATATTTATAACTTCTATTCTTCAAAATAATATCGAAACCCCAAATTAAACCCCATTAACACTGCCCCCCTCTTCCCCCCAAAACCTAGCAGCGGGATCGGAGCTACCATCGCGACCTGCACCACCATCGGCCGCTCTCCGGTCCGCGACTACACCATCGCGACCTGCACCACCATCGGGCGCTCTCCACCATCGCGACTGCACCATCGCGACCTGCACCATCGAGACCTGCACCAGTGGGACCTGCACCATCGGTTGCTACACCATCGGGACCTCCACCATCGCGACCTCCACCATCGCGACCTGCACCATCGTGAATTAGTATGTTTTTTTTCTGATTTTGTATGCTATTTTAGTCGTGAACAAGTTGCGAACACCATGTTTTTTCTGATTTAGTCTTAGCATCAGTCTTAGAATTAGTATGTTTTTTTCTGATTTTGTATGCTATTTTAGTCTTAGAATTAGTGTGTAGATTGACAGGGGTTTAATGTTTATTAGTTTATACACTAGAATGTAGATTTGTAAAGTGAATGGAACAAAGGATTGTGTATATTGGTTTAAGTGTTATTTAGCTGCATTTGGATTCAGTCGGGTGGTGATTTGAGAAATTAACTTAGTTTTTAATTGGTTTGTGTTTAGAATTTGAAGATTTGCCCTCTCGAATAAGTTGATTGATTTGTGAAATTAGGTTATCAGATTGATTTGTTAAGTTGATTTGTGAAATTAGGTTGTCTCGGGTGGTCTCGAATAAGTTTATTGACTGTAAAGTGTGATTCTTGACTGTAATTAGGTTACTTGATTGTTAGTAATGTATAGTTTACTTGATTCATTAGTTAAATTGATATGGATTAGCAATTTGAAATTCTTAACATTCTGGAGGCAATGTATAGTTTATGTGATGAGTTTATCAGTTAAATTGATATGGATTAGTTTATGTTATAAGTTGATTAGTAGAGACTTAGTTTTCATTCGTTAGATACTAAATTTTGTTGAAAATTTATTTGGAATGCATAGGTTGCAGATAGACTTGAATGTGTTTAATTTCTAGTTATTAACTGGCTACTTTAATTTAATGTTTTGATTGCTAATTTTAATAATTCATTGTTGCCAACACAGTTATGACTATAGATAAGAGTTGGGTTTTGAAACACAAAATTCTGTTGAATTTTGGAATGGTCTCCAAGCATTTCTTGTGAGGTGTAAGGACCACTTGAACTCTGAAGGTAAATGTCGTTGCCCGTGTAATAATTGTAATAACGTCGAATGGGGTACGATCGAAGAACTTGAACGTCATATACACTCAAAGGGTTTTTGTCAAGGTTACAAGGTATGGATACATCATGGTGAACGATATGTACAAGCGCAAGCAAGAGTACAACACATACCTGAAATGACATGTCAGATGTGTGATGCCCTCAACGATGTTATTCAGGAGAATACTAGCACTCAACACCACTCTGATAACGAAGAGAATAGTAATGAGCCAACAGAGAGTTTGAGTTCTAAAAATGACGATCTTGATGAGTTATTTAACCTTGCTGACACCCCGCTATACCCTGGTTGTGACTGGATGTCTTCGTGAGACTTTTTGGCCAAGATTTCACACATGAAAGCCATGAATCATTGGACTGATAATTCATTTGACCAACTGCTAGAACTTCTTAGATTTGCATTTCCAAAAGACAACACACTACCTAAGTCACATTATGAAGTTAAAAAATTAATGAAAAATTGGGTTAGGATACGAGTCGATCCATGCTTGTAAGAATGACTGTTGTCTGTTTTGAAAGGAAAACAAAAAAAAGGAAAGATGTCCAATTTGCAACGAGAGTAGATGGAAAGATAATAAGACCAAGGGGAAAAAAGTTGCTAACAAGGTGTTACGTTACTTTCCTTTGACTCCCAGATTAAAGCGCATGTACAGTTGCAAAGACACTGCAAAGTATATGACTTGGCATGCTAACGGAAGGTGTATGGAGGATGGTAAGATGCGTCACCCAGTCGATGGTAAATCATGGAAAGATTTTGATGAACGGTATAAGGATTTCGCAAGAGAACCTCGAAACGTCAGATTAGGGTTGTCTGCCGATGGTTTCATTCCATTCGCCAACACGAGTATCCCTTACAGCATGTGGCCAGTCATATTGACAACATACAACACACCCCCGTGGTTGTGTATGAAAGAGACTTCGTTAATGTTGACATTGTTAATCCCTGGGCCCAAATCACCTGGGAAGGACATTGGTGTTTATTTCAGACCGTTGGTCGAGGAATTGAAAAGTTTATGGTCAGAAGGAGTCTACACAAAAGACACAGCTACAGACCAAGTCTTCAAAATGCATGCTATGCTTTTATGGACCATCAGTGATTTTCCTGCTCGCAGTTATTTGTCTGGTTGGAGCGGTCAAGGCTATTTAGCATGCCCTACATGTAATGCTGACACTCCATCGACTCGTGTGATAGGAAAAACTGCTTATGTTGGTCACAGAAGGTTCTTACCATCAAACCATAAATGGAGGAAGGCCAAGAACTTCAATGGTAAAACAGAAACTAGAAGTTGTCCGAGAACATTCGACGAAGAGGATATCGTCCAACAACTAAACAAGTTGCCGGAACTTATATCTGGGAAACATCCTAGTCATGGGGGTAAGACTTTAAAGAGAAAACGTGAACCATGTGAGTTGAATTGGAGTAAACGATCTATTTTCTTTGAGCTCAAGTATTGGTCTTCTATTCAACTAAAACATAACTTGGATGTCATGCATATTGAGAAAAATGTATGTGAGAGTTTGTTGGGGACCTTGTTAATGAATGACAAATCCAAAGACACAATCAATGCAAGAAGAGACTTAGAAGCATTGAACATTCGACGAGACTTGTGGCTCACTGAAAAAGGAGGCGGTAAGCTTTTAAAGCCTCAACCTAAATTCTCTTTCACACATGAAAACAGAAATCTTTTTTGTAAATTCATTAAGGGAGTTAAACTACCTGATGGCTTTGGATCTAACTTCAAGAAAAAAGTTACCAATAATGACAGCAACATAACGGGTATGAAGTCTCATGACCATCATATAATGATGCAACGGTTGATACCTCTTGGAGTTCGAGGGTTCTTGGACCCATCTATTTCAACACCAATAATCGAGCTTTGTGCATTCTTTAAGCAACTTTGCGCTCGAAGCCTGATGAAGCAGGACATGCTTGATGCTAAAGACAAGTTGATTATGATTTTATGTAACTTTGAGCAAATATATCCTCCAGCATTTTTTGACATAATGATTCATTTGGTTTTGCATCTACCCGAGGAGGCTATTCAAGGTGGTCCTGTTTTCATGAGGTGGATGTATCCATTTGAAAAATACATGAAGAAGCTAAAAAATTATGTCAAAAACAAGGCTAGGCCCGAAGGTTCTATAGCGGAGGGTTATGTTGCTGAAGAAGCGCTAACTTTCTGTTCAATATATCTTCGGGATGTATCGACCAAATTCAATCGCCCGGATAGAAATGAGGACGCTCCAGCTCTAGCACGTGAGTTACATGTTTTCCAATCAGTGTGTACGCCAATTAGCAAGAGTACAATGAAAGATTTGAATCCCGTACTTTGCACGAAAGTTGAATGGTTTGTACTTAATAACAGCCCTGAGGTGGCCGAACACATCAGGTAAGTGCTCTTATTTCAAACCATCTTTTCATAAGCTATCTTTTCAATGATTCCAATAATATCATTAACATTTACAGTGAGTTCACTATTACCATGCCCGGGAAAGATGCAGAATCTACATTTCCTGACTGGTTTAAGAAGAAGGTAAACTCGTTATGGGTATATTTCTCAACTTATTTGTAAACACTTACAACAGAAATGATTTACAACTTTTTAATTCTTCTCTTTTCATATATAGATCAATAAGATGAAAGTAGCTGCTAGAGAATCACATTTTAGCCTCGAGTTACATTCTTTGGCAAATAGACCAATTTTTGCAAACACTTACACTGCTTGCATAGTTAATGGTGTGAGGTTTATGGTTCACAGTCGTGATACAAAGCGTACAACTCAGAACAGTGGTATTTCAACGCCCGGGCTTGAAGGAGAGACTTTTTATGGCGTGTTGGAAGAGATTTTGGAGCTAACTTATATGCGTGATTACAAGGTTGTGTTGTTTCGATGTAAATGGTTCAAAACCGATAAGCAACATTGTATTTGGATTTTCAGATGGCTGATGTGGATGTTAGGGGACACGATGGTGATGGTCATGGTGATCCTCCACCGGGAGGATGGAACCCCGCTTCAGGCTGTGCGGCGATTGGTAAGATGTTTACTTGATTTGCATTTTTTTACAAGGTCTTGTTTACTTGTATTTTTTTATTTGTTCACTTGAATTTGTAGGGTCATCTAATAAAAGGAGGAAGACTACAAACAAGGGGTTGCGCAAACGATGGGAAAAGAATGGTTGTAAGCCATTTCCTATTGTCTTTGACTTTGAGGACCAACAAACTATGAGACCGGTGGGGGATAACTCAAGTGACTTCGTAAATCTCCTCGGGGTTACTATAAGGACTACAGTCCCACTGAACTATAAATCTTGGAAAGATGTCCCCGATGAGGCTATGACTGCCATATGGCCCCAATTGGAGGTTAAGATTGTTTAATATATTGAAACTTTAAATAACATACTATGTTGCTAATTATTATATATATATTTTTATAAATTACATACTTATTTTAATCTGGCACCTTATCTTGATCATCCGGGCTGCAAAATCCCATTTGAGGCTGGTATCATGAAGCTTTGCGCCGAACTCTATTCTGGTGCAAAACACAGGTTCAAGTTAAATAATTTCACCAAACTTGGGGGGTTGGAAAATAGAGAATCCATTCGCCAGAAGGTTCCCGAGGGCGTGACGCCAGAGATATGGAATGAGATGGTCAATTCCTACTGCAGCGAAGACAATGTTCGCCGCTCGGCGGTGAACAAAGTAATAGATCCCGTCACCGCTACCCAAGTTACCATGGGACCAAGTCTATTGTATCGATCAGACATGACCGTGTAAGTCACTTTTAAAGCAAATATATATATATATATATATATATATATATATAAAATTGTAATGTAAGTTTGGTAGTATGTAGTATAGGTTTTGTGCATTTTTTGTTTAATTGTTATTAACTATACGTATTCACTTTATTTCATGTGTTACGTACAGCGTCAGATTGATGGAAAATATCCGAGTCTAATCGAGAATTTCAAGGAGAGGTGCTCTAAAAATGGGAAAATCCCATTACCACAACTTGCTCAATAACAATATGTAAGTAATCAGTTAGTTATTTGGCTATTTTTAGTTTTAGGTACTTCCTTTGGTTAATTTGCATAAATGATTAAATTTATATAACATTGATTATTTATTATTTTGTAACTATACAGGATGAAATGAATGACCTACTGAGCCGACAAGAAGGTACAGCTAACCCGTTGACAGAGAAGCAGATCATGGATCAGGTATTGGGTACACGTCGTTGGTTTAACAGGGGTCGTGGACATGTTGTACCCGGTTTGGCCCGATACACTTCATCATCTTCTAGTCCAGGACCATCTACCCCACCACCACCTGTCTACACCCAAGAACAAGTCAATGAAAAGCTGGCATTATCAAAGAAAAAATATACGCGCCTTGCTACTAAATTGGAAAATGTTGTAAAAGGTTTGGCAGAACACAATATTGTGATTGAATTTGACTCTGATTGCGAGAGCGACAACTCTGACTAGGTTATCCTAATATTTCTTATGAACTTAGATCATGGTATTAAATTATGTAACCGAATTTATCATTTGAACTTAGATCTTGATATTAGATTATGTAACCGATTATGGTATGATGATATTTTGATTGTATGATTGATTATATTATTGGTGTTTGATGGAAATCTGGAAAACAGAACAGGCGTTGACCTAGAAAAATTCTGGGTGGGAAGTTGCATTTACAGCAAAAATGGCAGTGAAATTCCCAGTCATTCAGCAAGGACAAAGTCCTCTCTAAGGTCTTTAGCAATGACAAAACAAAATACTACAAAAATCATCTCTAAAATATAGCAAGGACTTTGTCCTTGCTGTAGGGTATTTAATAAATACACGTATAATGTATAAATATATTAACAAATACATTTATAATACATTTATACATGTATAATGTATAAATATATATGTTATATATATTTTTATAATTATTTAAAGTAAATTTTATAGTGAGGACAAAGTCCTTGCTGTAGGGTATTTAATTATTTTTTCAAAAATCAGAGATGTCCTCGCTGTATTCGTTGACTATCCTCGCTGTAGACCTGTAGCCACGGGGCTTTGGCAAGGAGATTCCAGCGAGGACATGTTCTCGCTATACATCTTCAGTGAGGACATTCTAACATTTAGCGAGGACATTTGTCCTTGCTGAATGTCATTTTTCTTGTAGTGACTATTACTAGATGAAAAACAATGTTTGATAGCTTTCTTTCACAGCAAAGTGGTCCATTTTCACTTAAATTCAAGTTTAAGAAATAAATAAAATTACTAATTAATCATATACATTTTAAGAATTTTCATAAACTAATAAACACAAAATATAGAATCAAAACTTAGGGCTTGAAGGAAATCTAGGTACCAAAATTAAGTCAAGAAAACTAACCTTGACTCCTTGAGTTCTAAGAAAAAAGGAAAGCGGATGGCGTAGATTCAAAATCAAGTATTTGAACCTTAATTTGAGCTAGAATTTTAAAATCACAGAATCCAATCATTGAAACTTCAAAAATCAAAAACTAACCTCGAAAGTGTCGTCGGAAGGTGGGTTGCTGGTTGGAGTCGGGGAAGCAGGAGGGTTTTGGGCAAAACTAATAGGGTCGATGGAGATTAGTATAACATTATGCGATGATGGAAGAAGGGTTTTGGGTTAGGGTAAAATGGTATTTAGTATAAGGGTATAAAAGTAATGTTACATTATTGTTTATATTCTGCTAAAAGAAACACCCTTGAAAGAATTAAAATCAAGACCTAAAAAGGTTGTACATGTGTGCAACAATGGGGAGAAGCAGTGAGCCAAAACCACATTATTGTTTATATTCTGTAATCAATAATACTAAAGTGCAAGATCGGTGTTTGTCTCTCAACACAATATTTTCTCTAAAACTCACTAAGTTTCACTTTTGATGATGAAGAATCTCAAACTAAGTTTATAATAATATACTAATTTAATGAATATAAAAATGGTTTTCAAGATACTTGTATATATTACTTCTCAACTCAGTGTTTATAAGACTCTTACAAAGCATGCATAAAGAGTTACACTGAGAAACTATATATACTACTATCTACAGCTGATCATACTTTGAAAATCAGCTGAAACTTACATCTAAACAAATACCACATTGCTAGACATAAGGTATCTAAGATAAAATACTATCCTAGATTAGGAAGTCATGACAGATCCATGACTTACCTTTTATTAGCTACTAAAGTTAGTAACTGTACTAACTGATAAAAATGTATGGTGAAATAAAGGATAGTCAACTACATGGGTGTGAAAAAACACCATGCAGTATATCAGACTTTGTCAGTCAGACCATACTTATGTCCACTGGTCCATAGTTAGTTCTTCCGAATGTAAAATGGATATGGAATAATAAAGTCTTCCGAAACCATTTATACTTCGGAAGAGTTAACTTCTTTCGAGACTTCAACAAGTCTTCATGACCTTTTCCTTCGGAAGGCTTTTGGCTTGAATCTTTCAAGTGTTGTACTTCGGAAGGAGAACTACTTAGTCTCAGAAGACTTAGTTCTTCCTTCAGAAGTTCTTCATCCTTAAGCTTCGAAGATCTTTAACTTTACTTCGGAAGTGCATCTTTGTCTTCAGAAGCCTTTGCTCGTTACACTAAAAATCTTCTAAGTGTAGTTTTGGTTGCACCAGCATCATATGATCAAACAAAATCCCCCTAGAATGATGCTACCAAAACTTCACTCTCCTCTTCTTCTCAAAACTTTCAGCACCAAGGAAAAAAGATACGTGTTAATTTCTTTGTTCTTTCAAGAAGTAGTGCTGAGAAGCTTGTACAAGTCATTGGTGGATAGGAGATCCAGTCTGCTGTGGTGAATGACGTGTACCCTTTGTTGTGACCCACTGAAGAGAGTTAGTTGATGGGATTTATAGTCATATTCCACCTAACTATGGACTCTGAAGTAGTGCCTTGAATCATTTGAATGAATGATCTTTCTTCAGTAGTGGCACTTTCTTCTTTATCCTTTCTCAGCTTCAACTCCTCTTTTATTTATACTTTCTTTGTTAACTCAGCAAGATGAATACCTCCTAGATGATTTCTGATATGATTGGCATCTTGGGAGTTTGAGAGGTTGGAGAATGGCTTCTCTGCTAACTCAGTAATGTCAAACCTGCTAGAGTGTAGCAGAGATAGGTGGGGTCAAGTCTATTGACTTCACCATTCTCTCTTTCTATAATAAAGTTATGAGAGGAGCCATCAAACCTCCATGGGATAATCTTTTTCCTAGGAATGAGGGGTTTGTTTGGCAGTTTATCCCCTCTCCTGGTATCCAGTAAAGTCACCAGTCTTCTTTTCAGCTTCTTCTTTTCTTCTTTGAGGGAATCATAGTTTATGGCCAAGAGTTGAAGAGCTTGATCCAGTGCTTCTCTAGGCAGATCAAGGAATACATCTCTTGTGAGGGAACATGAAGAGCCATCAATGTATCTTAGAGTTATGGACTCTTCCTCACAAGAGATGTCGCTCAGGGTTGTGTAGTTGATGAGCTTTCCTTTGATCTCTTTGAATTCTTCTAAGGTCAGAGGTCTAGATGGTTCAGAGGATGGATTGGGTAGTTGTTGGGTTTTGGGTTATGTTTTGGGTTTCAGGATGAGTAGTGATGGTGGTTGTTGAGTGGCAGTGGATGATGATAGGATTAGGGCTGATGCTGTAGGTTCAGGGGTGTAGGGTTTAGTAGTGGGTTCGGCTTTGATGGGAAAGGGAAGAGGTGTGGGCTCAGGTTTTGTTGGTTCTGTCTTGGGTTTTGGCTTGGATACCATCTTCTGTACATTTTGAGTTTGGTGCACCTCTTTTTTTCTTCCTAAGCGATTGTCAGCTTTGATATCACTAACATGTCATTGTAGTGTCTTCTCTGACATGGGTCCTACTTGCCTGCCAGTGAATCCATGGGTTCCGAGATAAGCCTTTATCCAGGCTTTGTCTCCCACCTTCTTGGCAGCGACAAGTCTCGCCTTTTCTTCCTTTTTTTTCTTTTCTTTCACATTCTCCCTTATAGCATTCTTCCTCTCCTTGTTGATCTGATCTTGTTCCTTGTTGAAAAGGAACAAGATCATCTTATTTTCATGAGGAGTCAGCTCTTCCTTAGAATAGTCTCTTGAGCATAAGAAGGCTATCCTCTACACCCTTTGCCTATGCTCATCTTCTTCCTTCTTCATCATCTTCTCTTCTTCTTCGGCCAACCTTGCTGCTTCCTCCTTCTCCTTTTGCAGTAGGGTTGCCATTTCCAGTTTAATAAGCTCATCAAGTGGAAGTAGGAGAATTTCTGCATTGTCTACTCCTAGATTGATGATCCTATTAATCACCTCTACTCTTCTTCTATTGTTGATAGACTCTTAAGCTGTTGCTACTGCCTTACTGCTTGCAGCCAGCAGCTTCCCAGAGGTGAGTCTACCTTTTCTCTTCAGCTTTTCTAACCTTTCTTCTTCCAAAATCTCTTCAGAAGTCATCTTCCTTTTTCCTTTAGGAGCCGAGGAAGGTTCAGCCTTTGGAGATTCTGGCTTGGATGATTTAGGTTGGGAAGAGTGAGGTTGAACTTGTGGTGTTATAAAGAGAGGGGTTTTAAGGAAGTCCTCACTATTTACCTAAGAGGCTAGATCAAGAATGGCCTATGTGATAAGCAGATCATCAGACAAAGATGATAATTCAATAATCCCTACCACAACTTGAAATTCTACTTAGGAAGAGATTTGAATATTACTACATGTCCCAACTAATTCAGTTGCTAGGCTATGAGTCCTTATTTCCCCTTCGAAATCAATCTCAGGTTTAATAGGGACCTTAGGTTGACCAACTTCTTTCTCAGTGGTAGGTGGTGCACTCAACCTTTGAAGCTCTTCAGCTCTAAAGTAGGCTACTGCTACATCGGGTGAGGGTTGTTCAAGTAAGGAGCTTATAAGAAACTTGGTTAAGAATCTGTGAAGGTCAATAAGAATCATAGGATTCACTTGAATTTCAATGGGAGGTGGTTATGGGAAGATAGTTGTAGAGTGTTATGGTGTAGGATGAGTTGAGGAGGGAGTTGAGATGGCCAAGGTAAGATCCTCATATGTTTGTCTCTATACATTCTCTCACTTTTTGGTAGCATCATCTTGAGAAGTAGATGAGCTAAAATAAGAACTTAAAGAGACCTAAATTGGTACATGCCTAACAGGCTTCTCGACCTGTGTCTCAGCTAGTTTGGCCTTGAGACTCTCAATCTCAAGTTGCTGAGTGGCAGACCTGTTTTCTAAAGTCCTAACCTTGAATTCAAGATTTGAGACTTTAGAAAGCAGATACTGAATGGCTAGTTTCATACTTCCTTTATCTTCTTTAGAATAATCATGGGGAGATGAGATAACATACCTAGTATGTTCATACTCACCACCAGATATGGTGTCTTGGCGCCCTAATTTCCGTTGTAAACTGATATCTCTTTCAGAGATATCAATTGGCAAGGTTGTCGTAGACTCAGTCTCAGCAATGCTACCACTATCCTTAGAGGTCAATGAGACACTCTTAGTAGTGGCAGCTAAGTCTATATGAGTCCCCTCCACACCTGTGGGACTCACCTCAGTTTGACTTAACTGATGTGGGCTAGAAGTAAGAGGTTCCCTGGGGCTTAGTTGATCTGGAGAGTGTTATGGTACATCAATATCATGGCCCTGAGGAAACATAAAATCCTCATCAGATTGGGTTAAAAGCTCAGTGAAGGATATATTTATTATACCTAATGATCTGAGACCTTGGTCAACATCTAATGGCGTTATGCCAATAATATGGATATCCCTTTGTGGCTGCTAAGGGGAGTATTGGGATTTACCCTGAGGGCTTGAGGTTTGGGTAATGGGCTCATCGGGTTGAGACTGAGGAGACTCAACACTGATATTGAGGTCAATAGTGGAGGATGGTTGGACCTGTGGATGAGTGAGAGCCATGTGTTCCACTCTAGCCTTTTTGGCTTGAACCAGAAGGAATTGTTTAATCAGAGTAGATTGAACAAGGGTTCGTTTAGGGAGTCTTTGGTAGGTGATTTTGATAGGGTGGATAGAAATTATTTGCTGTGAAGTGGTGGTGTCTGGTGTGGGTTCATCACCTGCTAGGCCTGTAGGGATGTCACCATGAACCATGGGCTCAAGCATACCTGGAAGTAGTTGAGTGAACCTTCCAGTGAAGTTGATGGATACCTTCTTCAGCATTTTAAAGATACCCAGCCTCATGTAAGGAATGACTAGAATATTTGCATATTCTAGTTTGTCCTGATCCAGCTCATAGTTGATTATGTGCTGAATAAATCGGGGTTACATGTAAAATGTATTCCTGATGATATTTCCTCTCAAATTATTCAGTACAAATCAAGAGTAGTTGAACCTTAGGCCTTTTACCAACCCATGAACGAGGAATCCCAGATCATAGGGAATTTGATCCCAACCCCCGGATTTGTTTGACAAGCTATGTAGAATGATATAGAGCAAGTACTTCCAGTTGTAAGAGAAGTTGAATTTGTAATCTGTGGACTTGTTCACATCTCCTCCGTACCCTGTTTGGGTGTAAGTGTCTTCTAAATCAGGTTTGGGAAATTCAGTGGGGGCTCCTACGTCATGGAGTTCTAGATGTTCTCTTATGGTGGTTTCACTCACAATGATTTCTTGTCCACAGACTCTAGACCGAATAACCCTTTCATTGTTAAGTATGTCATTTTGATCATTGGCCCAGAAGTCAGCCATATAGTTCGAATAAATGGTGGGGTTAACTGTTAGAGCGGGAAGATATGCAGATTAGGTCAGGAATTAGATGATTGGTGCAAAATTGACATCCTTAGAAGAGTCAAGGATGGCAACTTGGTTATGTTGAGGGTTTAGAGCCATTGTTATTAGGTACCGTTTGAAGGAGGGAATTTGAAATTTGAAGGAGATAATGGAAATGGGTATCTAGGGATTTTATAGTGGTAAAGAAAGTAGAAAAAAAGTTGAAATCTTTTTATATATGGGGTGAAAGATCAAACCAATAAGGTGAAGTGACACTATGCGACTTGATTTGACAGGGGCGTTAAGGATAAGTCATTAAAAATATTCCAACAATTTCCCGTAAAATCTTACTTTTTGCAGAGTGGGGTCCAAAGATTTCTGTTACACAGTAAAGTTTTCTTCTGAGAGTAAAATTGCTACCTAGAGAACATTAGAGTTTCTCTTTCCTGATTGTCTTCTGAAGCCACTTTATCTTTCGAAGCATATTATGTCTTGAAGACAAATTTTCTTCCTAGGGCAAAAAGTTCTTTCGAGAGAAGAAGTTAGTAAACTTCGGATGGAAACTTGATCTATATTCAAGTGAGCTTTCGAGTCCAAAAACTCTTTGGAAGAAAATAGTTGTATAGAGGAATTTACCTTCGGAAGAAAAGCAAAGTTTTCTTCCACGGATAAATTTCTCTTCAGAAGAATTTATACTTAGAAATTTTGGAGAAAACCTTTTGTAACAGGGCTTATTGTAAATAGACAAGTTAGACATATCATATTTTCAAAAGAATTTCAAAAGAGATTTATTAATCAATGTTGATCATCCCAATAGCCATAATTACATATTTAGATCTTTGTTCATCAAAGGTTTTGGTGAATAAATCAATATATTATTCATTTGAATCAACTTTGACTAGTTTCATCAAGTTTTTCTCATTTATATCTTAAATGAAATGATACTTGATGTCAATATGCTTTGTCTTAGAATGCTTTACTGGATTTTCTGTGATAGAAATAGCACTCTTGTTGTCTATATGGATAGGAGTCTCCATGAAGTTAAAACCATAGTCTAACATCTGATTCTGAATCCATAACAGTTAAGCATAGCAGCTAGCAGCACCAATGTATTCAGTTTTAGCAGTTGATATAGAGACACATGGTTGCTTCTTGCATTGATAAGAGATAATCATTCCACCAAGAAATTGACATCCTCCTGATGTGGATTTCTTGTTTATGTTGCAGCCACCATAATCACTGTCAGTGTAGCCGTAAAGATTGAAATCCTTGTTCTTAGGATACCAAAGGCCCAGTTTAGGAGCTCTTTTAAGACATCTAAGAATTCTTTTGACAACAAATAGGTGAGACACCCTAGGAGCAGCCTGATATCTTGCACAGATGCAAGTTGCAAATATGATATCAGGTCTGCTTGCAGTGAGATACATTAGAGATCCAATAATTACCCTGTACTGATGATCAGTGTCCTCCCTCCTGGAATCAGGATAAATATTATGATTTCTTTGTATAGGTGTCTTGGCTGGCTTACAATATTTCATCTTGAATCTTTCTGAAATATCCTTGACATACTTAGATTAATTGATAAAGAACCATTCTTTCATCTGTTTCACCTGAATTCCTAGGAAGAAATCCATCTTGCCTATGGAACTCATTTCAAATGTCTTCCTCATGATGTTTTCAAAGTCTTTGTACATTTGGTCATTGGATGAACCAAATATAATATCATCAACATAGACTTGTACAAGCAGCATATCCTTCCCAGACTTCCTTGTGAATAGTGTTTTGTCTATGGTGCCTTTGGTGTAGCCATTCTTCAGAAGAAATTAAGAGAATGTCTCATACCACAACCTAGGTGCTTGGTGTAAGCCATAAAGAGTTTTATCCAATTTGCACATATAGTTGGGATGCTGTAGGTCTTCAAATCCAGGTGGATGACACTCATAGATCTCTTTCTCAATATCCCCATACAGAAATGCATATTTCATCAAGTTGATGGACCGTGAAGTTCTTGGATGCTGTAAAAGCAAGGAAAATTCTCATAGCTTCAAGTCTTGCAACAGGTGCAAAGACATCAGCATAATATATCCATTCTTCTTGCGTGTATCCTTGAACTATAAGTTTGTCCTTGTTATTAATGATCAAATCTCTATCATCCCTTTTATTCCTGAACACCCACTTGGTGCCAATAGGGACTTGACCAGGTGGCAGTAGACATATGTTCCATACCTTTTGTTTCTTGATATGAAGCAACTCCTTTTGTATTTCTTCAACCCAACTATTGCCCTTGAGAGCTTCCTCTACCTTCTGGGATCCATCTAGGATAGAAAGCATGAGTACAAACAGATATTCCCATTATGAGTTTGTCTTCTAGTTCTCACACCTTCTAAGACTTCCTCAATGATATTTTTAGCTGGATGAGTGTCGTGAATCTTGAGTCTTGGAATCATATCTAATTGCATAGATAGATCCAAGTTTGAAAGATTCTTCTCAGGATTATGAACATTAATTCCATGTGATGTCTCACACTCATTCAATGAGGACTGATTGAATGAATGAGTGACATTATCAATATTGTTTTATTATGAAGAAGTATTAACAGTTGCATGTTCCTCAAGATTACTGTCTTCATCAGCTTGGTGTTGAGTGTTTGAGTTGTCAGTCGATGAATTTTGAGGCTCTACTGGCTAACAACTTGTTGACGCTCCACCATTTCCTGTGATATTCAAGCTTTCAGGACTTGTAGTATTGGGAGCTTGTTTTTCATGTGTTATTGGAGAAATTGGAATAGGTCTGGGTAACTCAAATAGTTGATCATAGAGAAGTCATTTTAAGTTCCTATTCCAACTGAAACATTCTCACAAGATGGTTTAGATTAGTTGGAAAACAGTTCTAAGTCAAAATATGGTCAGGGCCATTCCCTTTAACACAAGGAGTGTGCTCATTTACAACAATGTTGGATGATTCCTCAAATTGTTGATTCTTAATATTGTATACTCTATAAGCTTTAAAGCTTGAAGAGTATCCAACAAAGATAGCATCATCCGATTTTTTAGAAAATTTTATCATATTGTTTTTATGTTAAGTATGGTACACCTGCTACCAAAGGATCTTAGAAAGCCAATGAACGGTGGCCACTTGTTCCATAGCTCATAAGGGGTTTTTCCATGGGGCTTAACAACAAGAACTTTGTTTTGCACATAACATGCAGTGTTGACTGCCTCTGCCCAAAAATTTAGAAGCAGCTTTGAATCAACTAACATAGTTCTTGCAGTCTCAATAAGTATCATATTACTCCTCTCAGCAACACCATGATGTTAAGGAGTTCTAGGTGCACTATATTGTCTAGTAATCCCTTTTGAGTTACAGAATGAGTCAAGAACTTAATTCTTAAACTCAATCCCTTGATCACTTATGATTGTCTTTACCTTATGATCAATTTGATTTTCTATTTTAAGAATAAAAGATTTTAACATTTCAGCAGTTTAATCTTTAGTTCTTAAAAAGAATACCCATGCGAATCTTGTAAAATCATCAACTATCACAAGACAATATGATTTCCTTCCAATGCTTATTATACTTGTGGGACCAAAAAGATCTGTGTACAATAAGTGTAATGGAGTGGTGATGGAATTAACTTCTTTGAATTTGTGGGTTGCCTTATGTTGCTTTCTTTTAAGACAAGAAATACAGTTGTCTTTGCAGAAAAAAATTTTTTAAGGCACTCTATGTACCAAGTTATTTTTATGCAGTTTATTTATGGTTTTAAAATTAACATGACATATTCTTTTTTCCAAAGATTTGATTCATCACCATTTGCTTTGGAAAGAAAGCATGAAACTTCTCCCAGTGGGGAAGCATTGTTCATATCCAGCTTGTACATATCCCCTTTCCTGGAAGATCCGAGAAGCACCAACTCCTGAGGAATTAATATCCTAGGTTTGAGGATAATGCACTCATGTTCTGTGAAAAGCATTTGGTGCTTTTGATCACAGAATTAAGAAACACTCAGGAGATTGTGTTCAAGCTGTTTGACAAAGTGCACTTTGTCAACTTTTAACTTACCATTAGATACATTACCTCTACCAGAAATGTATCCGCCGACTTCACCTCCAAATTGATTAGGACCTCCATCAAAGTGTTAAAATTCTTGAAGAAGAGATCTGTTCCCTACGATGTGCCTGGAGTATCCACTATCTACAATCCAAATATTTCCATATTTGTCATGTGGATGTCCCTGCACATAAGGTGAAATGACTAGTTACTATTGGAAGCCCAGGCCTTATTGGTCTTGGGCTCTTCCAATGTTGATGACATAATTGAACCAAAATATATGCATGGGGGTTCAACTATGGTTTGGAAAGAAGAGGTTTGGGCTGCATCATCTTGTCTGATGCTCCATTCCACCCTATGGTTGATCAGTGTAGATAAGCCTAAAGAGGCTTGAGCAGCATGATTATCTTCCGAGGCTTCTCTGTTCTCAAAAGAAGTGATCACCACCTTTCTTCTGAAGCATTCTTTTTCTCGGAAGATTTCAAAAGATTCCTTTTATTCCTTTGCTTGGTCTTGGGCTTGTCTTCTGAAGCTATTTTCCTTTCGGAATAATGAGTTTCTTCTGAAAGCAACTTGGCCTTAGAAACAAGCTTTCCTTTCTTTAACATTTGAACCATGTGATAAGATCCAAATATGAAACCTTCCTTGACTCCTTCTTTCTTAACATTATTTGCATAATGTGTGCTTGCAGGATTGTAGTAACAATCTTTGGCAATGTGATTATGCAAGTCACATATTACGCATTCAATGTTAACTTTGGTGGGGCATGAATGTTGCTGTTTCTTGCACTTCTTGTCTTCTTCAACAGCCTTACCCTTTAACTTATGATTCTTCAGCTGGATAGAAGTACTGGTACTACACTCCTTTCCTGAAATAGAGTTTCCAGCCACTTGGAATCTAGCTAAAATGAACACACCCTTTTATCTAGGGTCTATCTTCATCTTGGACTCAGCCACCTTCTTAGCAGTTTTCATAGCTGCTTTGATCTTGTTCTTTCTGTCTTTGGTGGTCAGAGGTTCATCTTCAGCTGTGTGGATTAGGTTCTCTACCTTATCCTTCACTATGGTGGTCACCATTATTACATCATTCTTATTCTCAAAGGAGAGTGGATTTCTAGGAAACATTTTTCCCTAACTCATTTGAGTCCTGTAGTTTGAGTGTTCATGCTTTAAACATGAAACATTTTTCTCTAACTCATCAACTTTAAGTTTACAATCAGATTCTGCTCTCTTAAAAATCAAATTTTAGTATGTTTAAGGACTCAATATCATATTTGATTTCCATGTTATAGTCATGATACATTTTAATCTTAGCTATACAAGCAGGAGTGCAGAGATGTTCATATACCTTAACATCATCGGTTCCTGTCATAAGAGCTTGAGCAGGGGTTACATCTTTCACCATGAAGCTTCAGTCAACTTCCTGAGCAATAGTTGCAGTTTGCTACTCAGTTTGCTTGGTTGCAGCCTTTTGGGTAGCATGATGTTGAGAGACTTGAGCAGCTCCATGATGAGATCTTGGATCTTTGCATTCCCTTTCAAAAACTTGCGGTTAGTTGGGTTCTAAGGAAACTACCTTCTAGTTCTTTTAAGAAACTTCTTTGCTTTATAGGTTAAAAGAGCGATCCGTTGGACAATATCCATGTAGTCAACCTCGTCTGGATTGAAACACTCTAGATCGTCAAAGCAGAATTGAAAATCACTAGAGTGTTCATTTCCTGAAACAAAAGCACAACTATCCTAAAAAGGACTTTGTTGAACCTGTTGAGACCTGGATGTCTCAAGATATGTGATGTAAGGCCCATAGGAGTGAGATGGTTGTTGATTGTTGTTCAGGTACATTTGGGGCTGGGGAGTTCTTGACCCTTTAGCAATATGTAGGGCATTGCTGACAGGAGGGTTTGAGCTTCTATTCATCTGATGGCCTTTCTGAGTCTCCATCTTTATACGGTAGCCATCAAGGATCCCATACAGTTCAGTCATGGTGAGTGTGTTCAAGTTTTTAGTTCTCTTGATAGAGACACAATAGAAAGTCCACTCATGAGAAAATGCACTTATGAATTTTCTAACTATGTCTCTCTTCTCAAGAGTCACACCCATAGACTGAAAAGATGCAATTAAGTCCATGTATCTGAAGTATTGTTGGCTTAAGGTCTCACTAACAATGTAAGTGAAGTTTTCAAACTTCTACTACTAACATCTTTCTTGGACTCTTTGGATTCTGAGGAACCAGAGTACATCATTGTCGAAGCATCAAAGAGTTCTTTGGATGCAGTGCAATGCTCAAAACCTACCATTATAGAGTTTGGTATGGCAGCTAGCAATACAGTCATTGCTTTGCTATCAATGTCCATCTTTTTGAAGTCTTCATTTGAGTAGTCTTCAATATCCTTTTCAATCATAGTACCATCACTAGTTGATGATGCCACTGTTGGCTTATAAGGGCTATGAGTGACAATCTCCACATCCGGCTGTCTTGATACTTGATGAACTCTTCAATACGTTAACATTTATTATCAGCTGTGATAATGGCATCCTTAGTCATGGTTCCCATCTCAGTCTTAGATATTTTTGGTTGATGGCCATTTGAGTAGAGTGAGTGAGTATGAAGAAATAAGGGTGATTTGGGATGGTTAGATCTCACAATCAAGAGCCTAGAAGCTCTGATACCAATTGCAGGATCGGTGTTGGTCTCTCAACACAATATTTTCTCTAAAACTCACTAAGTTTCACTCTTGATGATGAAGAATATCAAACTAAGTTGATGATAATATGCTAAGTTAATGAACACAAAAATGGTTTTCAAGATACTTGCATATATTACTTCTCAATCAGTGTTTACAAGACTCTTACAAAGCATGCATAATGAGTTACACTGAGAAACTATATATACTACTATCTACATCCGGTCATACTTTGAAAACCAGCTGGAACTTATATCGAAACAAATACTACATTGCTAGACGGTATCTAAGATAAAATACTATCCTAGATTAGGTAAGTCATGAGTCATGACAGGTCCATGACTTACCTTTTGTTACCATTAAAGTTGGTAACTATACTAACTGATAAAGATAAACAGTAGAATAGAGTATGGTCAACTACATGGGCATGAAAAAAGCCATGCAGTATATCAGACTTTGTTAGTCAGACCATACTTACGTCCACTGGTCCATAGTTAGTTATTCCGAAGGTAAAATGGTTTCGGAAGAAAAAAGTCTTCTGAAACCATTTATACTTCGGAAGAGTTAACTTCTTTCGAGACTTCAGCAAGTCTTCATGACCTTTTCCTTCGGAAGGCTTTTGTCTTGAATCTTCCAAGTGTTGTACTTCGGAAGGAGAACTACTTAGTCTCGGAAGACTTAGTTCTTCCTTGGAATTTCTTCATCCTTAAGCTTCGGAAGATCTTTAACTTTGCTTCGGAAGTGCATCTTTGTCTTCGGAAGCCTTTACTCAGTTGCACTCAAAATGTTCTAAGTGTAGTTTTGGTACTATACGGTCCACTATTAATTTAAAAATCAATGTGATTGTTTGAGCTCGTTCCCTGAAAGGTAGTCCCGCCCATGTCGACATGGTTAAATGCAAAAATATTATGCAAGGAAGAAGATTTAATGGTGATTAATTCTTGGGGTTACAAAAATATTTATAAGAAAGAGAGTGAATCGAGTATTTGACAAAAAGGTTTTAGATATATACAATAAAACCATTTAAAAAAGTAAGAAGATATCTTAAGCAAAAATGATAACTAAAAAACCAAAGAAAACTATACAATTCTAATGAAGATTGTTAGCGGTAGGATATAAAGTCGATTTGAGGTGGCTATTGTATGATCAAGAATTAAGGCTAATATATGCAAAACATATCCAAGAGCTAAAGACTAGATATTTTGGATAATAGGGAATAAAAAAGATGTTTGATGTATTTTTTCATTGATCTAGCTTTGTGTAAATAGTTGTTTCTTTTTTATTGTAACTAACTTTCGACCAGAGGAAAATGAGAATTTGAGAGCATCTCTATGATCTTGATTTCTTATCAATCCCATTACTATTTTGTACATGATTATTCATTTCGTTCGGTAATTTCCACAAACCAAAGAAGAATTTGATCAAAATCAGTGAATTTTACGCTATCAATTGGTATAAGAGCTTGGAAAGGCTCGTTTTAAGATTCAATGATTTTGGTTGATTTAAGATGGTTTTCTTATCTAGTTTACATGAGAATTGGATTGGATTTTGATTAATAATGTAAAGAATTAATTAATGTGGTGGTTTCAGTATTTAGGTGGGGATTTGGATCAATTTGAGTTAAAATTAAAGTTTCAGGTTTTAAGATTCATCAGGCCAATAA
>CM044004.1:67049992-67349992 GCA_024085815.1 Flaveria linearis | reverse complement strand
TCGGAGACGATACGCCGTGGAGACGTCTCTTTGAGATCGCGTTCTTACCGTCCACCGTGAGCTGGTAGTGGAGTTTTTATCCACATTTACCTATATTCGCCCAGATGAGATGGTGGAGGATGATGAGCGCTCGGAGATTTCTTTTATGCTTTGTGGACATGCACATGAGATGTCCATTGAGCAGTTTGCAGTTGTCTCGGGGCTTTATTATGAGCCGGAGACTGTTACCCCTCTGTTCACCGAGGGTATTACTGAGATGGAGGAGGGTACATTGAGAGAGTGGTGGCCTCAGATTGCAGGAGGTCCGTTTCAGAGGACTAAAGGCAGGGTCACCGGCATTCGAGATCCTCTCATCCGTTATCTACATCGCATGATCGCCACGTCCATCACGGGACGTGGCAAGAGTCGGGAGTGGTGTACCATTCCCGACTTATTTTACTTATACTGTTTGATTACGGGGACCAGGTGTAACCTGGCGAGATGTTTGGCGGAGTATTTTGCATCGTATTATCATCGCCAGGAGCGAGGAGCGGTGTACGGCTGCCTGCACGTATGGAGACATTTATACAGGATATTTCTAGGAGCTTACGGCAGCAGAGTCGACGGCTCGATCGCGTTGAGGATCTGATGGAGTGGCACGTTCAGCTAGAGATTGCGCGAGCCCGTGCTGCTGGTATTGATCCTCCGCCGTTGCCACCGCCTCGAGATTACCCTGACTCCCCGTAGTTTTGCATTGTAATTTTTATTTTGTTATGTAATTTAAAAACTTTGTAAATATATTATCATTTTATGTTTATCTTTTATGTTTATTATCAGTTTATGTTTATCTTTGTAAATATATACATACATACAGACATACAGACATACATACAGAACACATACATACATACATACATACATACATACATACATACATACAGACATACATACAGACATACATACATACATACATACATACATACATACATACATACAGACATACATACATACATACATACATACAGACATACACACATACATACATACATACATACATACAGACATACATACATACAGACATACATACATACACATATACATACACACATACAGACATACATACAGACATACATACATACATACATACAGACATACATACAGACATACATACAGTGCTCATGCGCCCAATTCTTTTGCATTTTATGTTTATCTTTGTAAATATATACATACATACATACAGACATACATACATACATACATACATACATACATACATACATACATACAGACATACACACAGACACACATACATACATACATACATACATACAGACATACATACAGACATACATACAGACATACATACAAACATACTTACATACATACATACATACATAAATAATTTTAATTCAAATTATATATATATTAAAACTCAAAAAAATTAAAAAGTATATATATATATAAGCTATACGCCGCGTATAGGCCCATACGCGGCGTATAGTGCTCCTGCGCCCACGTATAGTGCTCATGCGCCCAATTCTTTTGCGCTATACGTGGCGTATGGGTCCATACGCCACGTATAGGTGGTGTCAGATTGTAAGGCCCCGCTCACCGGGCACCTTACGGTTGGTCATCATCACACGTAAAACATACATTTAATACATGATCATAAAATACGCAGCGGAATTAATAAAATGTACATTCTCATTTCATCATAAAAGCTTTTACATCATTGTCTTGATTACAAAATACAAGCTTTTCTTTACATTGCTTAACTATACTATGATTGCTGCTGATGCATATTCCACAGCAATCCTAGGGTCATACAGCGACCTCTGCCGAAAGAAAATAAATAAAAGAAAATATATTCTTCTTCATCAAGAAGATATTAAATTCAAATATATATTTTTCTTCATAAATAAGATTTCTTAAATAATCCTGTTTATCAGGATTATCCAGAATCTTGCACTTGCATGCAACATGATGTGTTGCGCGCATTACGGGCCCACAACACATGCTGTGACAGCATAATCAAAAAGTGAATGCCATCCCAAAAGAGCTGAGTAGTCGCCTCGTGCCATCCTCAGCAACACTACCTGCCAACTGGAAAACACATAAAAGTCAGCGTTGCTGAGTGAGTTCTAGTTTTATAATAAAACATACTTTCATTCTCATTAACTGTTCTTCTATACATGTGTTCACACATCATACGTACACGTAGATAATATTATTATTATCTCATCATTCATTACTTACTTTCATTCGTGTACACTTCATCATTCTCGTTTACTTTCATACATACATACTTTTCATACTTTCGTACGTACTTTACTTTCATTCATACTTCATTACTTACGTTCGAACATTCATTTCATTCATTCATACTTTCATTACTTTCGTTCGAACGTTCATTACATTCGGTGACATGTACAAACCCCCTTTCATCATACATACTACTGGTGCTGGACCTGTGGTGGTTAGCCACGAACGTTGTGCACAAAAGCTGATCCAGTCACCTAGGGTAAGTACATGCACCACTTATCTTTCACTTTACTTCTGGATCAATGCCATATGCTATACCCCGAACGTTGTGCACAAATGCGGGTGCTGGACCTGTGATGATCAATCACGAACGTTGTGCACTAATGCTGATCCAGTCACCTAGGGCAAGCGGCAAGGATCCCATACATACTTCTGGTCAATCACAAAGACTGACCCCGATGTGCATCCTTCGGGTAGCTAACCCGCACACCGTTGAGCTAACACCTGCCAGGGGTGTGCACCTCCTTTCATTTTGCTTGCAAGCCTTACTTACTTTCTTTCGTTAATGCATGCATTCATTCATCATGTTCCTTCTTTACTTATCTTTCACTTTACGTTCTTAATACATTCTTTTCATTCTTTCATTCATCCACGTAAAGTTATTAAAAAGATAAGACACATATACATAAGGAACATAAATACTTACATATCATCAGTATTCACCATCTATCATGGCAATATCATACTAACATACATACATCATACATACACTTCTACATTCACTCACATCAGCCCTGTTCGGGCGACTGAACTATTACCAGTCGCATGTCCTCCATGCGACTGGGCCATGCGATTGGGCTATCATGCGAATGGGTACTCAAACGTGCGATTGAACTTCCTTCCGTACGACTAGACACTATGCGACTGAGCTATATGCGACTAACTCTTAACCGTACGACTGAACCACTCTGCGATTGAACTTATGCGACCGAAATCATCAGTCGCATCACCTATCGTGCGATTGAGGCTCAATCGGGGCGTCTGAGCCTCAGTCGGGCGATTGGACATCAACTAGCACTCATTCGGCCGAATGGCCCTTCAGTCGCATAACCCTAACTGGGCAGCGACTGGAGTTCTTCATGAACAGCAGTCGCGAACTCCCGCACCCAAACTCGTCTTAAACCCATTTTTAGCCCAAATCGACCCTCCCTAACCTCAGGGATTCATACTAGGACATCATGCAAGCATATACAAGTCCTACTTCCTACCATAAACACATTACTCAAGATTTACCCAAATGGGTCAAACTTACACTATTTCAAAAATAGGGTTTATATGTGATTCCAACCCAAAATCGTTAGAAAACATGTAAATAAGGGGTCCTAGAACTCACCTTAACAGGTAGAAGTTGATGAGCTTCGATTTAGCTTGCTTCTCGACAATCGGGCAGCACTTTCCCTCTTCTTTCTCTTCTCCCGGTCGCTCTCTGCTCTCTCCCCGACTGAAAATGGGAGGAGAGTGGAGCTGCTCCCCTTTTTATACCCGTAGCTCATTCGCATCTGGTCCAGGGGCGACTGGACCTTCAGTCGCATCAACACTATGCGATTGGACCCCAATCGCACGTGTTCCATGCGGCTCATACTTCATTCGGGCGGTTGAACTCCAATCGTGCGGTTGAGCTTCAATCGGCCGAATAGCCATGCGGTTGACCTCCAGTCGCATAAATCACAGGCGACTGAGGCTCAGTCGCATAGCCCATCAAAAGGTCAAACTTTCGGGTGTTACAAGTCCACCCCCCTTATTTTAGGTTTCGTCCCCGAAACCTGTCATTCCTCGAACAATCGTGGGTAATGCTGCCTCATTTCTTCTTCAGTTTCCCACGTCGACTCGGATCCCTTCCTGTGCCGCCACTGTACACGCACAAGGGGAACCACTTTATTTCTCAACCTCTTCTCTTTGCGATCGATAATCGCCACTGGTTGCTCTACATAATTGAGCTTTTCGTCTACCTCGATATCATCCAGTGGAACGACCATGTCTTCGTCCGCCAAACACTTCCTCAGATGAGACACGTGGAAAGTCGGGTGGATTCCACTTAGTTCATCTGGCAGATCTAACCTATAGGCCACCTCTCCCACTCGAGAAATGATTCGGAAAGGGCCTATATATCGCGGGCTCAACTTACCCCGCTTCCAAGGTGAGACCTTCAGCATAACCCGGTCTCCCACCTGGAACTCAATCGGCCTGCGTCGTTTATCGGCATACGATTTCTGCCGGTCTTTGGCTGCCTTCATATAAGCTTTAATTCTTTCGAGCTTTTCAGTCGTAGCTTCGACCACTTCGACGCTTCCCAATTCTTTCTGACCAATTTCACCCCAACAGACGGGTGTCCTGCATCTTCTACCGTATAGCATTTCGTAAGGTGGCATGCCGATACTGGCATGATAACTGTTGTTGTATGAGAACTCAGCTAACGGTAGATGGTCATCCCAACTTCCCCCGAAGTCAATAACACATGCTTGGAGCATGTCCTCCAAAGTCTGAATGGTCCTTTCTGACTGACCATCAGTTTGAGGATGATAAGCCGTGCTAATATGCAATCTCGTCCCCATAGAATCGTGGAATTTCTTCCAGAATTTGGATGTAAACCGGGTGTCGCGATCAGACACAATCGACACCGGTACACCATGACGAGTCACGATCTCTTTGATGAAAAGATCGGCCAACCTTTCGGACGAATATGTCTCCCACATCGGTAAGAAGTGAGCACTCTTCGTCAATCGATCCACAATCACCCAGATCGTATCATACCCTTTCGGGGTACGTGGCAGCTTTGTGATAAAATCCATGGTGATGTGCTCCCACTTCCATTCCGGTATGTCCAACGGTTGGATCTTTCATACGGCTTCTGGTGCTCTGCCTTTACTTGCAAACACGTGAGGCATTTACTCACATACTCCACCACATCACGTTTCATACCCGGCCACCAGTAATCTTTCTTCATATCTTGGTACATTTTGGTAGCACCGGGATGAATGGAGTATCGAGACTTATGAGCTTCATCCAAAATCTTCATTCGCAGATCCCCAAGACGAGGAATCCACATACGCCCAGACCGAGTTCTAACACCCGTTGCGTTCTCACCCAACTCCGCGACCAGACCTCTCATGCGTTCAGAGTTAAGATGTTCGTCTTTCAAAGCTTCATCTTGGAACTCTTTGACCTGTTTCATTACGTCGGAGGTCATGATTAGCTGGTACGCCTTCACCCGAATTGGCTCGGGCCTCTCCTTTCGGCTAAGGGCATCCGCCACCACGTTGGCTTTGCCCGGATGGTAATGGATCTCACAATCATAGTCCTTTATAAGTTCCAACCATCGCCGTTGCCTCATATTCAAATCTTTTTGCTCGAAGAAGTACTTCAAGCTTTTATGATCCGTGAAGATGGTGCACTTCGTCCCGTACAGATAGTGCCGCCAAATCTTCAACGCGAAAACCACAGCTGCTAGCTCCAGGTCATGAGTAGGGTAATTAACCTCATGAACTTTCAGCTGTCGGGATGCATAGGCTATCACTTTTCCTCTCTGCATTAATACACACCCCAACCCCGAGTAGGAGGCATCAGAATAAACCACCAAATCTTCACTCCCCTCGGGTAGCGCCAATACTGGAGCTTGGGTCAATCTCGTCTTCAGTTCTTCAAACGCCTTCTCTTGAGCTTGACCCCATACAAATTTCACATCCTTCCGGGTCAACTTTCAGTGGAGAAGCAATTTTGGAAAAGTCTTGGATGAACCTTCGGTAGTAACCCGCCAAACCCAAGAAACTACGGATCTCGGACGGCGTCTTCGGAGACTTCCATTGCATAACTGCTTCCACTTTCGCCGGATCGACCAAAATCCCATCCGGATTTACCACATGACCCAAGAATTGAACTTCACGCAACCAGAATGCGCACTTGGAGAATTTAGCATACAATTTCTCCCTTCTCAACGTCTCCAGAACTTCGCGAATATGACCGGCATGCTCAGTCTCATTCTTCGAATAAATCAAGATGTCATCGATGAATACAATCACTGATTTATCCAACGTCGGCCGGCACACTCTGTTCATCAGGTCCATAAAAGCAGCTGGCGCATTGGTCAACCCAAACGACATAACGAGGAACTCATAATGACCGTAGCGTGTACGAAAAGCTGTTTTAGGGATATCCTGCTCCTTCACCTTCAGTTGATGGTAGCCTGATCGAAGATCTATTCGTGAGAACCAACTCGCACCCTGAAGTTGATCAAACAAGTCGTCGATCCTCGGCAAGGGGTATCTGTTCTTTACTGTCAGCTTATTCAGCTCGCGGTAGTCGATGCACATCCTCATACTACCGTCCTTCTTCTTTACAAACAGGACCGGAGCACCCCAAGGTGAGATACTCGGTCTAATGAACCCCTTATCCAGCAGCTCTTGTAACTGCTCCATCAACTCTTTCATCTCCGTCGGGGCAATCGGTATGGTGCCTTGGCAACAGGTTGGGCGCCTGGTACTAAATCAATCTGGAACTCGATCTCTCTGTCAGGTGGCAATCCCGATAAGTCTTCCGGGAACACGTCTGGGAACTCACACACAACCGGAACATCAGACAGTTGTGGTGCTGGCTTCTCTACATCTTTCACATAACACAAATAGGCGTTACATCCACGCCTCATACATTTCCCCGCCACTGCCATTGAGATCACCTTCGGAATCGTAGTAACCCGATCCCCGTAAACTGTCACTGGACTACCGTCAGGCGCTGTCAAACTGATCATCTTCTTGCGACACACAATGTTCGCCTCGAAATCTGCCAACCAATCCATTCCAAGCACCAAATCGAAACCGCCTAACGTCATCGCAAAGGGTTTAACTGGGAATTTGTGACCCTCCAGTTCTACATCGCAACCCTCAATTACCTCTGAAATCCTGGTGGTTTTACCTATAGCAGTCTCTACATCAAACGGCACATCCACACGCCTACTACTAACGGGCAATTTGGCACAAAAAGCAGCAGAAATGAAACTCCTACCGGCACCCGAATCAAATAATACAGAGGCTAAAGTTTGGTTCACCAGAAACGTACCGGACACTACATCAGGGTCCGTCCTAGCCTCTTCCTGCGTCATCGTAAATGCCCTGGCGCTCGCTTTCGACCCTTCACCCCCTGTCTTCTTCACGCTGGAACCCTCAGATCTCGGCTTCTTGCAGTCTTTATTCATATGACCACTTTCCCCACAGTTAAAGCACCTCATCCCTTTACACTCTTTGGCCATATGACCGGGCTTTCCACACTTGAAACATACATTCAGCCCCCATCTGCACTCACCACCGTGCTCTCGCCCACACTTCCCACACTTTCTCGATCCTGCACTTGTCACGACCACACGGCGATCATCAACCCGTGCCTTCTTACTACTTGTCGAAGTATCACCCCGACCAAACCTCTTTTCTTGCCACTTCCTCTCATCACTTCCCTTCTTACTGCCCTCAGATTTCACCAACGCAGCTCCTTCATCGTACAACCTCCCAGCTAAATCCACCGCCGACCTGAAAGTACTTGGTCGGGCGGAAATCAAATGCCAACGAATTTCTGCTGGCAACCCCTGAATATACCGGTTAATCTTGCGAGACACCGGCGTCACTTGCTCTGCACCAACCGTGCCATGTCGTTGAACTTGGTGGTGTATTGTTGGTGGGTCATCGTTCCCGCCTCCAACTGCAGGAACTCTCTCTCAACTCTGTCCATCTCTCGACGAGGACTAAACTCCTCGATCACCATTCTCTTCAACTCAGACCACTTCATTTTTCCAATGGCCCTGCTACCCTCGGCCTGAACAATGTTGTCCCACCAGCACAATGCCGTCCCCGTAAACGAGTAGGTAGCAAACTTTACCTTCTTATCCTCCTGGCAGTCACTGATATCAAGGACCGCCTCCATCTCTCTCACCCATTGGTGAGCATCAGCAGCCGTACCCGAACCATCAAAAGTCGGAGGCTTGCATCTCATAAATTTCCCGTAATCACAACCCCGGGCTGTCCCCCTTACCTGTTCTTCCTCCTCTTCCTCTTCATCATCGGACGATACCGTTTCTGCCTCTGTCTGTTGCTGTCTACCGGAGGACCGTTTCCTCCCTCGTCTATCATCCTCGCGTACTGCCTTTATCACTTCGGTCATTACAGACGGTAAGATCGTCTGCATAGCCTGGTGCACTTCCTCAATCACTGCCTCTTTCACCGAGGCTCTCAACTTGGCGCTTTCGTCTGTCTCCTCCTGATGAGGAATCTCGTTCTCCTCACGAACTACTTTCTCTTTCCTAGATCTTCCTCGCGTGATACGCGGCTCATCACCACGTCCACCATCACGGGAAGCATCAGATGATCTATCACCGACCATCTTCTATCACACTGAAAGATTCAAACACCAACACGGTCATTCAAGGAAATAGCTCAGTTTATGTTAAGTACAGTAAGTCCCTAATTACAGTGGCCAGTTGTGATTAGCCACTTACTCTACTCTTCACACCCCGAGCATCACCTGTCCTGACTACATTAGCATCTAAGTCTAACAGTACACGTCATTCACATAACAAGCGCACATAGTACCAGTTAATCTTTAAGAAAAATACCTGATGGCACGCGACTACTCAGATGGCATTCTCATTCTCCCTGTCCCATTCTCAGTTTAAGTTTAGGTTTATTATAAAAATTTACCCATTTTACTTAAACTTTTGCTCTGATACCAACTTGTAAGGCCCCGCTCACCCGGCACCTTACGGTTGGTCATCATCACACGTAAAACATACATTTAATACATGATCATAAAATACGCAGCGGAATTAATAAAATGTACATTCTCATTTCATCATAAAAGCTTTTACATCATTGTCTTGATTACAAAATACAAGCTTTTCTTTACATTGCTTAACTATACTATGATTGCTGCTGATGCATATTCCACAGCAATCCTAGGGTTATACAGCGACCTCTGCCAAAGAAAATAAATAAAAGAAATATATTCTTCTTCATCAAGAAGATATTAAATTCAAATATATATTTTTCTTCATAAATATGATTTCTTAAATAATCCTGTTTATCAGGATTATCCAGAAATCTTGCACTTGCATGCAACATGATGTGTTGCGCGCATTACGGGCCCACAACACATGCTGTGACAGCATAATCAAAAAGTGAATGTCATCCCAAAAGAGCTGAGTAGTCGCCTCGTGCCATCCTCAGCAACACTACCTGCCAACTGGAAAACACATAAAAGTCAGCGTTGCTGAGTGAGTTCTAGTTTTATAATAAAACATACTTTCATTCTCATTAACTGTTCTTCTATACATGTGTTCACACATCATACGTACACGTAGATAATATTATTATTATCTCATCATTCATTACTTACTTTCATTCGTGTACACTTCATCATTCTCGTTTACTTTCATACATACATACTTTTCATACTTTCGTACGTACTTTACTTTCATTCATACTTCATTACTTACGTTCGAACATTCATTTCATTCATTCATACTTTCATTACTTTCGTTCGAACGTTCATTACATTCGGTGACATGTACAAACCCCCTTTCATCATACATACTACTGGTGCTGGACCTGTGGTGGTTAGCCACGAACGTTGTGCACAAAAGCTGATCCAGTCACCTGGGGTAAGTACATGCACCACTTATCTTTCACTTTACTTCTGGATCAATGCCATATGCTATACCCCGAACGTTGTGCACAAATGCGGGTGCTGGACCTATGATGATCAATCACGAACGTTGTGCACTAATGCTGATCCAGTCACCTAGGGCAAGCGGCAAGGATCCCATACATACTTCTGGTCAATCACAAAGACTGACCCCGATGTGCATCCTTCGGGGTAGCTAACCCGCACACCGTTGAGCTAACACCTGCCAGGGGTGTGCACCTCCTTTCATTTTGCTTGCAAGCCTTACTTACTTTCTTTCGTTAATGCATGCATTCATTCATCATGTTCCTTCTTTACTTATCTTTCACTTTACGTTCTTAATACATTCTTTTCATTCTTTCATTCATCCACGTAAAGTTATTAAAAAGATAAGACACATATACATAAGGAACATAAATACTTACATATCATCAGTATTCACCATCTATCATGGCAACATCATACTAACATACATACATCATACATACACTTCTACATTCACTCACATCAGCCCTGTTCGGGCGACTGAACTATTACCAGTCGCATGTCCTCCATGCGACTGGGCCATGCGATTGGGCTATCATGCGAATGGGTACTCAAACGTGCGATTGAACTTCCTTCCGTACGACTAGACACTATGCGACTGAGCTATATGCGACTAACTCTTAACCGTACGACTGAACCACTCTGCGATTGAACTTATGCGACCGAAATCATCAGTCGCATCACCTATCGTGCGATTGAGGCTCAATCGGGCGTCTGAGCCTCAGTCGGGCGATTGGACATCAACTAGCACTCATTCGGCCGAATGGCCCTTCAGTCGCATAACCCTAACTGGGCAGCGACTGGAGTTCTTCATGAACAGCAGTCGCGAACTCCCGCACCCAAACTCGTCTTAAACCCATTTTTAGCCCAAATCGACCCTCCCTAACCTCAGGGATTCATACTAGGACATCATGCAAGCATATACAAGTCCTACTTCCTACCATAAACACATTACTCAAGATTTACCCAAATGGGTCAAACTTACACTATTTCAAAAATAGGGTTTATATGTGATTCCAGCCCCAAAATCGTTAGAAAACATGTAAATGAGGGGTCCTAGAACTCACCTTAACATGTAGAAGTTGATGAGCTTCGATTTAGCTTGCTTCTCGACAATCGGGCAGCACTTTCCCTCTTCTTTCTCTTCTCCCGGTCGCTCTCTGCTCTCTCCCCGACTGAAAATGGGAGGAGAGTGGAGCTGCTCCCCTTTTTATACCCGTAGCTCATTCGCATCTGGTCCAGGGGCGACTGGACCTTCAGTCGCATCAACACTATGCGATTGGACCCCAATCGCACGTGTTCCATGCGGCTCATACTTCATTCGGGCGGTTGAACTCCAATCGTGCGGTTGAGCTTCAATCAGCCGAATAGCCATGCGGTTGACCTCCAGTCGCATAAATCACAGGCGACTGAGGCTCAGTCGCATAGCCCATCAAAAGGTCAAACTTTCGGGTGTTACACAGATGTACTTTTTGTACCACGTACGATTACAGGCAACGTATGGGATCATACGGGGCAAACGTGGCAAGACTATACGTAGAGTATAGAACCATACGCTGCGTATAGGTAACTATACGTGGCGTATAGACCTATACGCTACGTATAGTTGTCAGATGTGCTATAAAGCGTTTTGTACCATGTACGAATATACGCAGCGTATAGGTGCCATACGTGAAAGACGTGGCAAGCCTATACGTGGCGTATAGGCCTATACGCCGCGTATAGGGGCCATACGCCAGCCTATACGTAGCGTATGGACCCATACGCCACGTATAAGTAATTTCGATATGACTGGACACAAGATTCGTTTTCACCTATATAACAACGATTTCGATAACACTTTCGATATGCTTTCGATCCCTGTAAATCCCAAACGTATTTTTCTCTCAAAATATCACACTTTTTATTCGTTCGGTATGTCGTTTTGGGACGGTAACTATTTGTTTGGTGAATATTCAAATGAATATTCAAATGAATATTCGTTCGTGGTGGATAGTAATCAAGATGATGCGTACGTTCAATCTGCTTACGAGACAGGACTGCCAGATTTAAACCAATCGTATGTTCCCGATGATGAAGTTGAGTTTTGCCGAGAGTCAACTTACGACACGCAACAAAATAATATACTCTCGAGTGATGAAAAACAAACGACAAAAGTATCGTTTGAAACATCTCAAATTTTTTATCTCTCTATGAGCTAGTCTGTTGGGCTGTTAATAGAGGACATGACAATGGTTACGTTATTATTACACGAAGATCAAAGAAAAAAGAAGGTCAGGTCCTAAAGGTATGGCTTATCTGTGATCGTGCTGGCGAACACAAAAGTAAAGGAATAGTTAGACGATCTGGTAGCAAAAAAATCGGATGTCCTTTTAAATTTAGTTTGGTGGAAAAAAAAAAAAATTGTGTATCCATGGAAAAATAACAAAAAAGCGCCTGTTGTTCAAACAGATATTCGTGGTCGTCCAACGTTAAAGGTTCAACAACAAAAGTATGACACTCAACAAAGTACGTGCGACATGCCGAGACATAGCTCGTTTATTGCGTCTCACATTTCCGGAAGAACAAGTTCAGCTGTAAAGCCCCAGAAGCCTGCCATGCAACGTAGTCGTTCAACGTCATCTAAAGTATCACGGGTACTAATGAGTTTTCTTCGATTGTCGGAGATCACCAATTAAACAATATAAACAGGTTAAATAATTGGATTCCGTCAATCTTTCATCAGTATATTTCACGTATACGAGATGTCCGACCCGATGGGAATTGTGGTTTTCGATCAATAGCTTTAGGCTTTGGGTTTGACGAAAATAAGTGGATGTATGTGCGGACACAGTTTTTAGAAGAGTTGGACAGACATGAATTGGAGTACTGAGAAGTTTTCGATACTTTGTACCTCGGACAGTATAACGAAATACGTCACACCATCGATTGGCAAAGTGTGAAACCTGCACCAGAAGAACATTGGATGATAATGTCGTATACGGGATTAGTGGTTGCTCAAAAGTTTGGGGTTATTCTTCATTTACTAAGCAATAATGGTTGTCAAACATTTTTTCCATTATGGGCTAATCCGAAAACTGTTATGCCTCATCATGTCGTGTCGATTGTTCATGTCAACAATAATCATTTCGTCCACGTTAAGCTAGAAGGAGATTATCCGATGCCAACATTAAGTAATCTTTGGATTCTTAACCGAAGCGTACGTGCTGCAGAATGGGAGATTATGTATAGGATTCGTATCTCGGAATACAACGCAATAATAGAGAATAACCGAGAACCCCCAGCTTATATAAATTTATTTTAATTCATAATTTGTAATATGCGAATTATATATTTTAATTTTAATTTTATTATTGTATTCGTATTATATTGTTTAAATAATTTTAATTTAAATTATGTATATATTAAAATAAAAACTCAAAAAATTAAAAAAAAATTATATATATATTAAAACTCAAAAAATTAAAAAAAAATAAATATATAAGCTATACGCCGCGTATGGTCGCGTATGGAACCATACGCGGCGTATAGCTCCTCCACGTATGGGTCATAAGTCACGTATGGGTATAAATGTCAAATCCTATACGCTGCGTATGGTCCTATACGCCGAGTATAGGGTATAAAATGTCAAATCAACAACGCACCATATACGCCGCGTATGGACCCATACGCGCCGTATAGGGTATAAAACGTTAAATCAACAATGTACCCTATACGCCGCGTATGGACCCATACGCGACGTATAGAGTACAGGGGTGTTGATTTAAAATTGTGGGGTGTCTAAATAAATGAACCCATTATTAAAGGACCACATAAACTTTATAGGACTAGTGTCAATGGAATATATCACCGATCCTATCTACTTTTTAATGTTGATAGGAGATTGATTGATATGATTTTCAAAGCTTTAGGAGATTGATTGATAGGAGGAAGCCTTAAGATAGGAGTAGAAGGTTTACAAGATTGGTAAACCAATTAAGGAACATGGGCACAAGGATTTTTAACAATAAATTGATTAAGAAATAACAGGATTCATTGCTAATGGAGTGAAGGATAGAATGCATGGTTATCAAGACTAAAATTAGAATATATGTTTCTCGACATGATGATCAAAGAAAATTGTTCTAATAAGAAGAGAAAATTGTGGAATTCAATACCATAGGAATGACCTTTCCAATAAATCCAAGTAATTCATTGTTTGGATGGTTAAAGTTCCGTGTTTAAATGCTTTATGTCAGTATTTTACATATTGATTTATGATAAATGAAGTTACTTTTAGGATAATCATGTGTTTGTAGGAAAAACATGAAAAATATAAATATTATGGACGAAACAGGATAAAAGTGGGAAGCCGGGAGATAAAGAAACGCAGAAAAGATGTTGCACGATCATGGTAACTTAAAACGAGCATAACTTGAGCTAGAAAATAAGTTACGGGACCCAGGACCTATCAACAGAAAGCTCTCAAAAAGTTGCTATTGAAAATGAAAAGTGCGGTAGTGGGAGCGTCATCGACACCGCCAGCATCAGAAACACTATCAGAACAACCATAAATTAGAAGATTTCAGTCCTGTTAACGCCAGGGGTGCCACTGACGTTGGGACTCGTATTTTAGTGGTTTTTAACCTAATCTTGAGGTGATTAAAGGGGGTTATCCTTAAAACAAAATTACCCTTCCATATCTGCAATCTTAGATGAAAAATAATCATATTTTATCATTCCAAAGGCTTTCCAACATCAAGATCATCCAAATCTACATGTTTAATTCCAGTTGTTTTGAAGAATCAATGAGGGTGTAAGGCTAAGTCGTTTGTAATTCACTTCGGGGGTTGGTTTTGTGCAAGTAATTGTTTTCTTAGTTTATAACCTAGTTTTAGGATTGGATCTTAAGTTCTATTGAATTTATTTTTGATTTGATTATTTAAACAATTTGATTGTGTTTAAACATATATTTACTCTTATATAGCCTTAATTTCTTTTAATCATTTTATGTTTGATTCTTAGAATTAGGATTGCATACTTGAATTGGTGAATGTATGAATAAAGTCCATTAAACTTTTATCTATATCATTACTTAAATCTTATCACGCATAGAGTCACCATTAATGACTTTCCATTAGGTCAAACTGAGATAACATAATTTTATCAAATCGAAATCCCAAAGTGGGTTGCTTTTTCCCTAAGATTTTAAATTTTTTAGTTTTACTTTTGCTAATTTTATAATTCCTTAAATCAATCAATCAAGCATATTTATTATCAATGATTAATGTATCTAGTTTAGTTGTTACTAGCACTTTCTAGTGATTCCCAATAGATTTGACACACTTCTTACCCTTTACAATTTAGGATTATTAGACACTCTTTTATTAATATTTTGGCTAATCCCAACGACAAGTCATCATTCATCTCAAGGTGCAGGCGCTCACTCTATAATAATAAAAAATGAATGCACCCATGGTTTTAGAACTTTTAAAACTCAAAAAGCTATCCGAAGAAGGTCAAAAAGAAGTTTCATCCAGTGACTGGATATGGAAAGGTGGTGCCAAGATTTAAACCCGTGAAAGTTCAACAAAAAGTCCAGCTCCTAGAGAGAATACCATCTTGTTTGTAAATTTCAAAAAGTAATACTATAGTAACAAGACGAGAGAAGATGTAATCTAGAACAAAAGGACTCAAAATATCAGAGTTGTTAATCTAATACATATGTTTATGTACAAATTTGAAGATATTATACCACAATACTATCAGGTGCGGTACTGAAAATGAAGCAAAGTTGTTTATGGGAGTTGTTGTTACAGCTCTGATGATTAAACATGAAGTTGTTATAAGGTCTAATGTCTATAGATTGAATGTTTTGGTATGCAACATATTAGAATGGGTAAAAACATAGGTAGGCACAATGTAATCACGAATCGTCCACCCGGAGACAATAACACGTGTTATAGTCTTGCATTTTCATTGTAATCTCTTCAATCTTCAATTCGGCATATGAATCTTCAATGGATTAATGATTAAAAGAAGCTCCATGGTGAAAGTTTGCTCTATAACTTGTCTTTTTACGTACTCCAGGGAAGAAGTCTCATTCAAAAACCTAACTTGAGATTTAAATACGGTTAGATATTTGATTTGACCCATTATTCTTCCTGCACGCCATAACCTACATTCTATAGGCCGTAAATGGACTCCTCTAATGTAGAGGTGCTTCTCGCCTACCTTACATCCTCCTAGATGGTGGTTTCACATAGGCTGTAAGTTACGGCCTAGAGGCCATAGCTTACACCCTCCTATTTTTCTCCATGGATTTCTTTTTTTTTTCAACTCTTTTCCATCCATCTACTTGCTAACCTTTAAAACCTCTTTAAATAACATTCGTTGCATATGTTTGATATTCAAAATAGATTAAAAGCATGATATTAGTCATAATAAGTACATATATAATATCAAATCATCGATACTATCTTCACCCGTCTTCAACTCACTTATCAAGAAGATAAACCTTTCAAACTAATTTGATCAATGAAAATGTCTCATATTATTGTACCAATACCTCTCCTATATTGTCCAACAATAAGGAATATCATCATGTGACTTACAAAGGCTTTCTAAGAGTTTCTTTTTTTATTTTTATAGTGAAAAATTCCTTGATAAATATCATTAAGTGTAATATCCCAAACCTTAATATAATGTTGTACATGCGTGAAATATAAAGATTTTTCTTTCATATATTGTCGTATAAGTAAGATGAATATTTGGATGATGGCATGTGACATCAAGATTTTACTATTTTAAGAAAGCGTTTAATAATAAAATATTTAGTTTTCGATCTTACTCTGTTTTTAACGGAACTTAGGTAGATTCATAGAGAAAAATGAGGTCGTCCCAACGACGTATACGAAATTTATAGAACTTTATAGTTTAAAAGTTATGAGGAAAAAACGAAGTAAGCAGTTGAATTAATTATCTGTAAGCAAGCAGCCAGGCTGCTCAATCTCAAGGTGAAATAGAATTTAAGGTGCTTGTCTGCTTACTATAAATAGAAGCTCATAGGTTTCCTTTATAATATAAGTTTTCTTAAGAACACTCTGTTATAGAATCTCGAGTACTCAATACCCCACTGGGTGTTGTTAATAATCCTTTTTGCTCGAGTAGGAACATGGGTAGGGAGACTCTACATCAAATTGATATAGATAGTTTTAAGGTATGTTCTCATTTAAGTTATCCCAAGTTAATTATTATTTATTTTAGTGTTATTATTAGGATTAGTATTAGTATAGTATTATTATTTTAGGCGTTAGGGTTATTGTTAGGATTGGGTTTTAGGTAGCATAGCCTTAGTTAGGCATGGATTGATCACCCATGCTTAAACAAGGTAGCGCTAGCTAATATCCAATCATGACAATGACTAGTTAGTTATATCTTTGTCTAACCTAAGATTACTTAAACTGTATCAGGACCTGAGATATCACCAGATCTTACTAGGAATTTATTATCAACTGTTGAGCAATTGTTAAACGGGTGAGTTATCATATCTGTTTTCAAAACTATGATAATATACTCGTTCTGTCTATACAGATAATAATTATAATGCTTACATATATGCACGGGTCGGTAGGGGTATATGTGATCCTGATATATTTAATAGGGTGTGTCAAACTGGCTGAAAAGATGATAGGGTTCCTCGTATGCATCAGACACATGCTCATACCTATTTGACGGTCAAGAGGGTCTGACAAACCCACTGCGGTGGTTATGGTAAAACCGGGGAAAGCACTGTGCCTATGGACCCAAATATCACAACCATATTGTATGCATGTCAAAGTTAATTTTGTAAACTGTATAGCATGAGCTTATCAGCATTAGCTGACGTCTTTTTGAGTATATGTATCACAGGTAATCAATGAGACTAATTTAGGAACAATGAGGAGACAGTGAAATTTGGAGCTGTAGAAGTTTATGGTTATTTGATATTATAATTAAATAATGTATTGTACTAAGAATGTTGTAAGTTTGTAATGAAACTCAGTTTGCTTTCGTTGTAAATTGTATCAAGTGTGCACGTCCGCCCACGTTTCGAGTGGGGTGTCACATTACCTGGTTTTATAGTCAACGTACACAATGCTTTTTCATGATCGTCAATTTTCTCGAGACCTTTTTTCTATGTAACTTGCAAAATGAATTTGAACTCCATTCGGCTCAAAATGAATTTGGCTTAAAGCATTATAAATGATCAAGAAGTTCATTATCTTTTGCTTTTACATGACAAACTAAGTCGTCATCGATCTTGATAGTTTGTTGGTTGAACTTTTGTCAAAGTTTTCAGTTCTCCTAAAATAAGTTTACAAAGAATCTAAACCTAGTTTAATTCTTGAATTTGAGATCAAACCGAACAAAAGTAGAAATGAAATCAACATATTGATAAAATCAAAGATCGAAGATCATAAAATCTAATAGCACTTGTTGGATGGTTTTTAACTAAAACCATATTGGATTAGTTAATTGCTAAAAGTAGTTTGATCAGCAATGAAGTTTGATTATCAATTAAGTAAGATAAATCAAATTCTAAAGGCTAGCTCCAATACAACAACAATCCAAAAGCCGCAAAACAAATAGACAAAATCAATTTGATGGTTCTAAAAAATCTTGAAAAGTCGCAAGTAGGGTTTACAAAAAAAGAACTAAAAGTTTTGGTAGAAGTCTTGATGTGATCTAACAACTCATCCAATTGTGAATAATTGGTGGATAGACGAAGCAATTTTTGTGGAGACGAAAACAAGCCATCAAAACAACTTCAAAACAAAAATATATGTTTCATGTAATGTATTGTTCTGTATTACAAATCACGTGGATGTTGAACATTTGGATTTTCTCTTGTTAATCAAATTTTATTCATAATTTAACCACAACTTCATTTATTTTAAGTCTTGATTAACAATAAAACTCAAAAAATTAAATATCTTATACGAAACTAAAGATAATGTTAACTAACTAGGTTTTGGCGCCGCGCGTTGCCGCGTCTATGCGAGTTTTAATGTAACCCTAAACCAAAATCAAAATGAAGGTTCAAAACCACAAAATCAGCAACATACACAAAGTAAAACACACCAAAACCCCAAATCCATAGCACACCACATACAGAACTAAAAAACTAAATCAAAGCCCAACACCATACCAAGGGCGGACCTACATTGTATTGAGGGGTAGCCTCCGCTACCCCTCAACTTTTTACGGGTAGCGATTTTTTTTCATTTTTGTGTAAAAAAGTTTAAAAATTTACGGTTTTATGTTACCCCTGAAAAAATATTATGTTACCCCTAAGTTTTTTTAAACTTAATACTTCATGGAAAGTTTTAAATTTAATAAAAAGTAATCTTATATTTCTAAAAAAAACATTACATTTTATAAAAATATAAATAACTAACAAGCACAAAATACCCAATAGTCCAATACAATAATAATTAATAATCCCAAAATAAAATAAGTCCAAAAAAATAAAACAATTTAAAAAGAGTAACTAATTAGCCCAAATACCTATAAATCAATCAAACATAAAACTTAAAATAAAAAAATACTATCCATCACCCCATGCCCCCATCGACCCTTCATCCCTTTCCATAGGCCACAACCAGCAAGCCACCATCCACCCACAACGCCAATCACTCCATGTCCCCACCGTCGGCCGTCCGACCACCTGCTGCGATGGCCCTCGCCACCACCCACATATGATCTTTAATCAATTCACCGCCTAATTCAACGTAGTAGTTCTAGTGTTTTTTTTTCTATTACGCTATGAAATTAGGGATTTAGAGTTTATGTTGTTCAATTTTTAAAATTTAAGTGTTATTTGTAATAAAAATTAATGGTTATTTGGTTCAATTAGGTATATGAAGCAGAGATTTAAATGACGAATTAAAGATTAAATATTAAAATTAGGTATTTGATTTTTATTATTTCTAAATGAAATTTGTAATCTTATTGTGTTATTTGTTATAAAATTAGGGATTTAAAAAGGAGAGAAAAGTCTTATTGGTAACTTATTTAACAGGAAATTTAATGAGTAGGATACTGATTCTAATATTAATGATGATATTGGGTCGATCAACAACTCATTTGAGTTCAATTTCATCGGGTTCAATTCCTTCAATCCCAATGGATTTGATTTGAATAATCTTCCTTCGTACCCCTTTATTAACATCAATGTATGGTAAAAAAATTACGTTACCCCTAAACTTTTATTCTAGATCCGCCACTGCACCATACACAAAACAAATGAAAATCAAAATCGTAAGAATGCGACACAGTCTAAAATAGAAAACCGACAACAACCCACAAAAAAAACCCCACCCCCAAACCTCAAACCCACACCCAAAACAAACCTATAAAAACACATACAAACATAAGGAAAACAAAAAAAAACAAAACAAAATCCCCACCGACCAAAGGGATTAATAAGAATTATAATTTTGTATAAAAGGTTTTGATATATAATTTTAAAAGTTAGTTTCTTTTGGTATGTCTGTAGATAAATGGGTCGACACAAACTCTAAATCGGAAAGAGTTTTTGCAGAGATACAAACGCTCGCTTAACATTAAATTTCTTCTCTTATATTTTTACAATTTAATAATTTATGAAATTGACATACAAAATATAATTTTATATAATAACTACATCTAAACTATAAAATGCTAATGCTTATGTCTCAATTTATCTTTTAGATTGTAACATGAATACCTAATTAGTTTGGATAAAAATTATTATGTAAATTTTCTTCATGAAAAATAGGTCCACCTGTAAATGTAACAGGTCAACTTGAATACAACTCATTTAGCTAAATCAATTCATTTGTTCCATTGAAAACTAACGTGAATTGAATGCGTTTGATCCTGGACCCAAACTCATGAATTAATGTTAGATTTGTACAATATATCAGCTTTCAACGCGTTTATATTGTGAAATATAGACATATGCTCGCATATAGACTTACAAAAACACATACATACATATAAACATTAAAGTTGTTCTTTAGAATGTAGTGTGATATCTATCTATACTAATAAAAGAATGTTTTTAAGTCACATGATAAAATTATAGACCTCATAAAGTTAGCTGTTCTCGTTGCTCTCTCATATTGCATAATTAGGATCAATGTATTACATGGATGAAATAAATCTAAACAGTTAAAATCTTTAGTTTTTATTAAAATTTTGTATTTTAGATATTATCAACCATTGGTAACATTAAAAATACATAATAAAGATTTAAGAAATTATAAATGATAAGTAATGACTATTAAGAATTATAAAATTATATTTTAAGATATGATATAATTAAAATCTTATAAGTTAGTAAATCTTAATAAATCATTAGAACGAAAAGATTTACGTTTAGATATTTAATTGTTTAATTTATTTTCTTAAAACTATCATTTAATATGATAGAGAGGTGATGAAAAAGTTTTGATTTCATCAAAAATTATCACGTGTCATCTTTAAACATTCATCTACTGCATAGAATCTATATATCTAATAAAACAAGATTTTCTTTATCACTTGTCCTTCTTTTATCCCACTTTTTTGCCACTTGTTATTTTTCTAAACATTCACATATCAATTTTCCCTCAAAAAGGGTATTATACTAATTTAAATACTCATATAAATTTCTCTCTCTTATTAAAATGAATGTTATTAATTGCTAATTTCTCTCTCTTATCTAAATTTTTTTAAAATCAAATTATCTTTTTAAAATAGATTTTATTAAGGAAATTAGAAATCAAATCTTTCAATTAAAATCTAAATTATAAAAAAGTAAAATTTTATATAATATGAAATTTTCTAAAACACTAAACATTTTCAAATAAAATATTTTAAATTATTTTTTTTTAAAAAGTTATAAATGGGTGAATTTTTTAAAAACTGTCTTAATAAAATAACCAGAATCATTACAAACAAGCATTTTAAAAAAAATATTTTTATAAAAAAATCTTAAATGAATGTTTAAAAGTAAAACTATTTAGATAAGAGAGTTAAAAATAGTATAATTGTTTCATTTCATGAAATATTACGTATATATAACTTTAATTATATTTTATATTAAAATATTATACAGTAACTTTTCGTGTATATTGCTAACTATAATACGTTTAATTAATGGTTTTTAGCATATCCATCTATTTATAAAAACTAAAATAAATGTGAAACAATTATAAGACTTATATACTTACTTTCTCATTTCTCTATATTATTAATAATAATATTGAATACTACTAATATTACTCGTATCATATTCAAATAAAAATATATAATTTAATAAATTAAAAACCTATTTTTAATTAAAAACACACTTTCTAATAACAAAAAAATTATAAAATACAGAATACGATGAACTTTTTTTTATCATTTTTCTTAAAACAAAATATTTAAAAATCATAATTTTTGATAAAACAAAAGTTTAAGAAAAATACATAATTATTTATTTACTTAAAGTAACTATTTATTTTATCTTCAAGCATTATTTTATAATACATAAATTTTTAGTACTAATTATTTAATATTTTATTTATATAACCCGTGTAATACACGGGGACTAACCTAGTAGATTATATAGCATAGATTTACATATTTTTAATAAATTAAAGAGAGATTTTTCTGTAAATAAATTTTCTAAATTTTTATATAAAATAAGAAACTTTTATATAACATTAAGTTTTTATAAAAATACTAAACATTTTAAAACCTATATTTTCAAATAAAATTTATGAAACAAAAATAATTAACACTAGAAATTATAATAAAGAAATTTTAAAGGTGACATTCTTTTAAGAACGGTTATTTGTTAGACAAAATCAAAATATAAATAAAGTTAAAAAATTGATATCACCGTGTTATTAGTTAAAGTAATTAATCATATATAATTTCAATTATGTCTTATCTTAGTACTGTTTTATAATTCATAAAATTTTTATTACTAATTATTTAATATTTTACATATTCAATTCATGTAACACACAATGTCCCAACCTAATATAAATATACTGGTTTTCAACGCATTTATATTGAAATATTTTATGCCACATTTATAACTTCCAATTAAATGTTATTCCCCGATTTTGTATCATATGATTTTACTAGAATCCAATGATCTTTTCACAGAAGACTAATTAAATTAGATTTTCAAAAATATTTAGATAAAACCATACGTATTGTGTCATAACTTTAGAGGACCGTTAAACACACCATCCGCTTGAAATTGACTATTTATAGGTTACGCGGTCGTTTGAGACTTTGTCAAACGAAAGTATGTTTATATAAAATCGCATTGGTCTCTTATATAAACCTTTTAAATGATCGTTTGAGATGATATTCAAACGACTGTTCAGGTGTCCGATTAGATGTGATGGTGTAACTATTGAAAAAACTATTCCATGGGAAATCACTAATATTGCAATCATATTCATCATATAGTATGCTAGTAGCCAAGTAGGCATGTGTAACTTCAATCATCATCCAAAATTTAGCTAATAATTTTATAATTAAATAAATTATTTTGAAACAAATAGGTGTCCAACTATATGAAAATGTTGGTATGTCTGTACAGTTTTAATGAAAATTCCACAGCCACAAACAAAAGGAAACAAAAATAAAAACAGAAGGAAACAAAAGCAAATTAATCAGAAAAGAACAAAGATTGCTTGAAAATGTCATCTTGTGGATGTGGCATCTTTCTATCCTCTAGCCCCATCCAATATCTGTATTTTCAAATTTATTTCAATTGTTATCCTTAGAATATATCCAAGTTTTCAAGAAACTATCATTTCAAGGTTATAATTTATGCATACATGTATTTTATATATTGGAAGAGTATCATATCAAAAATAAATGAATAAAGAGAAATTTCTTTAAAAGGTCTTAGGAAAAAAATAGTTCATTGATCAACAATAATATATGACGAGAAGATGAGAGGGTGTCACGCAGGACCGTCTCAATGTTTTTTAGAGTCCCAATCAAACAAAAAAACGAGGCCTTTTTGAAAAACGCAATCTAAACAAAAGCAACCTAATGAAATTTCTTTAAACAACAGTAATAAATCAAAGAAAATTTGGTATATTAACTTAAATACTTGATAGTTGATATCTTTAAATAAAAAAGGGCTAGACGAAGTCGTTCAAATCAATTAGAGAAGAAGGAACTTAGAAATTGTTGTTTGGTTTGTGAATTGTGTAATTGTTTTTCTTCAATAACCCTATCAAATCATCAAAATTTTTATCGGGACTCAAATATCAAGTGTTATTCCCGCTTCAATATTTCATTAAGTCATATAATATTAAAACCCACTAATTTCTTTTTATAAATGGGGACCCTTATTTTTAGGAGCCCAAGTTCAATGCGTCACAACTTATATTATAGAGTCGGCACTAGTGTCACTATCATGTTAATGTATAAATTAAAGGGCCTGGAGCTGTAACATAAGAAAAAAATCATAATTTCTGACTTTTGTAAACCCCATATTTTTCTAATTAAACCTAAATATTTTTATGCTATCGTAAGGTTAAGCATTCTTTATTTTCAATTTATATAGAGTATTACAATATATGTTTAAAATAAAAATTTTGAAGCGTTTTCAACTAAATATGGCGTCAGGATTTTATGATAACCTGAACACATGTGCGTTTATCAATTTTAACGGTTTATCATAACTCATAATCGTGTGATTTTTTACGCCCAATTTTTTAAATTTCTTTTATATTAAATTTTAACATTTTACCCCTCCCCCCTTTAGATACGTGTTCTCTGGTTGTTATTCACTCGTCTTTTTGTTTTTCTCCATTTATCGATGATACGTCCTTATATATATATATGTATATATTTTTAGAGGGATTTTCAATAAAAAACATAAAAAATTAAAAATAAAAAGAAATATATCTTAGACGTAAATCCTATTTAATCTATGGAAACAGTTAAATTGAATGTTAGAACTTAAAAAATGAGCAAAAGCTAAGGAATTTGAAAGCATAATGTCACACCCTCAAATTCCGGGTCTGGAATCTATCACGGAGGGGTGAGCAAACAGGATCGAACACAGTAGTTACACATGAGATGCAGTTATCTATATGATAAGTTTTAGATAACCATTTCATTAATAATCAGAGTATTAAATATTATACGCAGCGGAAATAAATACATATATTGTTTCTTAACAATACGTCTAATCATGTCTTATCAATAACCGATATGTATCTGGAGCTCTTATATGATCCTACGTGCATGTCCATAAGCTCCTAATAGATACCTGAGAATACATGTAAATCAAGTGTCAACACAGGGTTGGTGAGTTCATAGGTAAGTAAAACATATTGATAAAACATCATTTATCATCAAGTAGGATTTACTGTAAAAGTGTGAGTTTAATTTACTCACCGGTATATGAATAGCCTGTCAGAACCCTTTTTAATAAGGTGAACCCGCTATCCCACATACCCACTATGTACAAGCCCAACAAATCCTTCACATAGGATTTGCCCATGTATCATAGTTTAATATCATTTTCATGTGTATATTATGTTATTTTAATAATTCAAATCAGAGGGCGCGAATCCTCTCTTTACATTTATCCTCATATGGGTGGTAAGTGGAACTATAATGGCAAAACTTATATAGCGCAACAATCTGCCTTCCCACAGAATCGTCATCCCGAATGACAGCAAGATCTTTGTGCATCTGATAAGGACCACATGTCCAAACCTTTGTGGGGGTTAGTCACTCCCCGATAGTACTATCCAAAAGATCTCTGCCTTGTTTATAGCCCAGTTTACACAGAAGGATTTCATAATAACCATATGTAATCATAAATGTGATCCAATTATTATTTAACATAATACACAAAAATAATTTGTAAATTTAATTACAACATGTATTCCAGCCCCAAAATATTTAAATGATTAAAAAGGGGAATAGTTATGAACTCACCTCAGTCCTTGTGCGGTGTTGACAACCTAGTAAATTCCTGCTAAGGAATTATATTTCACGTAAGTATATATATATAAATCCATAACCTAAATAAGTTAGATCCTGAACCTGGTGTTCAATTGATCTAGGATTTGGTTTTCGGAGATTTGTTATAAACATTAAATCATTTAGTGATTTATATAATTTAATTAGTTTAATAATGATTTTAACATTTCATTATATTCTAATTTAGTCGTCATTTAATCATATAAATTTATATTTAATTTTATAAGATTATATAAATGTTTAAGTTTATAAAAATCTATTTTATATTTATATCATCAAGATTAATTCAATAATTAAGATAACATCCGTAAATAATTTTTGATGATTTAGTTATTATTAAAAATCCATTTCTTTTTATATGGATAATAATTTATAACTATTTACATAAATAATTAAAGTTTCTAAATAATTATTTTTATACAATTATTAGGATTTATCATTAATTAAAAATAATATGGTGTCTAATTAATGAATTAATACCTTAAATCATTAATTAAAGTCTATTTTTATAAAAATATTTAATTATAATATTTTTTGAATAACATTTTATAAATTTTATTTGAAGTATTTTTAATTAAATAATTTACAGAAAATTAATTAAAAATAAAGAAGTTCTTAAAATCAGTTTTATAATTTTTGGTGATTTTTATGTATTTTTAATAATTTTTATTTATTTTTAAAGGGTAAATAACTAAATAAAATAAATAAAATAAAAAGATTGGGGGGTGCACGGTTCGAACCCGTGACCTCCCCCTCAACACACCCGCGCACAAACCACTGAGCCAAAGGCTCATCAGCGAACAGAACCCCGCCCCAAATAGTTTTTAAACACACCCGAATGTTCATCCCCAAATTCAAGAACCCTAGAATCAATTTGATTCAAATTGAAGTTCGATTTGATTCTGTTAATGCACAAATTCATGGGGCTTTTGTTCCCCATGATTAAACAAACACAATGATGTAATCAAGTACCTGTTTTGATGTTCAAATCGTTAAGAATGATCGAAGAACAGGTCGCGGCCAATGAGAAATTCAAACGATGATCAAACACTAATGATAATCGAATTGGTTATACAGAAAGCTTCTATTGGTGTGAGTGATGAATAGCCCTCTGTCAATTTGTGTTTATAACGTGTCTAGATGGGATTTCGAATAGTTGCAGGTTCGCGAAGAAGGTGATGATCAAATCGGGGTTTCTGTGTGTTAATTGGTACAATTGAAAGCTTGTACAGGTTCGTAGTATTTATAGTATCGTGTACTTGTGGTTAATTCGATTATAATTAAGTTTGTAGTGCGATTCAAGGTTGTAAAGATCCGACAACCTTCACGTGGGTGTTCTAGATCGCACTCTGATCGATTCTTTAAATTGTTTTGTGGTTTAGGTTCAAATCTCACTTTTGAACCGGTTTGTAGCAATTAATTTGATTAACAATGCGTTTTGTTGGTGTTTTTGATCTGGCCGGAGACTGCCGGAGATGGCGCCGGAGAAGGGGGTCGACGGCGGTGTTTTTGAAATAATTACAGAATAGTCCCTCGAGTTTCAAATGTTAACATTTTATGTTTTAAAGTTTTAAAACAAGTTTTGATATTTACAGTTTAGTCCCTGGACTTTATTAAATCAATTAAATAAATTTTATAAATTATTACTATTAATATTATTTTCATTATTATCATTATTATTATTATTAATTAGTATCATTATTTTTATTATTATTAATATTATTATTAAATAATAAATAAAAAAAATATAAAACACAAATTTGTAAAATCACATATTATATAAAAAAAAATTCCGGGTTGTCACATCATCCCCCTGTTAGAGGAATTTTCGTCCCGAAAATTAAGATGTACTGGTAATATTCTTGAACACGTTCCACTTTCAAATGCCTTTGCCAATCATGAAGACTCTACCCTTGGCTGTATCTTTCTTTTCCCCAGTGCAATTCCTGGCAACATGGCCCTCTTCTCCACATCTGTAGCACGTAACTCCTCTCTCACCATTATTCTGCTGATGTCCTTGATCTTGAGTCTGTGTTCTACATTCAGGAGCAGTGTGCCCCCTCCTGTTGCATTTGTAACAGATGATTGCAGTACACTTGCCATGGTGACGTTTGCTACACTTCTGACATCTAGGCGGAATGCCCTGATTGTCATGTTGCTTCTCCTGGTTTTGCTTCTTGTTTGCACCTTGATTCTCACCTTCTTTAGAATCTTCAAATTTTCTCTTTCCTGAGCTTTCAGCAGCAGCACCCTTACCGTTTATCCTCGGTGGCAACTTCCCTTGAGCCACAGCCTCATTAGTTAGCTTATGAGCTATCCTAATGGCCTGTTGGATTGAAGTTGGGTTAGAGGAAGTGACCAAAGACTGAATGACGGGAGATAGTCCACGAATATAGCCTTCAATTCTTCTATGAGCAGGCTCCATCATATGTGGACACAAGGTTGCGTACTCATGATTTTCGGTGGTATACTTTTCAATTTCAGATCCCACCATTTTGTGGTTCCAGCACTCGGTTTCAAATCTTTGTACTTCTTCCCTTGGGCAGAATTCCTCCATCATTAGTTGTTTGAATTCCTCCCAAGCCATAGCATTGGCTAGGGGGAGAGTAAGTCTTGAAACTTCAGTTTTCCAGAACGAGAGTGCAGCTCCACTCAAGGCTCCGGAGGCATATTTGGTCCTACTCTCATCGGGACATTCAGATATAGCCAAGATGGATTCACATTTTTCGAACCACCTTATGAGTCCAATGGCCCCTTCTGCCCCAGTGAAGATATCGGGCTTGCAGTCTAGGAACTTTTTATACGAGTAATGATGACCATTCTGAGCAGCCTGAGTGGCTAGGGCTGCAGCAACACCTAGATTGACCAAGGCTTGTATTTCTTCAGGAGTCATCCCTATTGGGACAGTCCTTCTAGCGCGTCCTCTACCTCTGCCTCTGCCTGCTGGTGCGTCCATCTATCATAAAATTGTTTGGTGAGAATTCACACTTTGATATATATCGAATATTCAAAGTATGGACGATTACGGTAGGACAGATGTGAATTTAAGAAAACTGGTTTTTCGATTAAATTCAGCAAGGCACGAGCACTAAGGGAAACAAATCTCGCTTTAAGTTAGGACAAGCGTAACCTAGATTACCAAATGGAACACGTCGAGGTAATTTGATTCATATGTCTTAAAGGCTTGTATATTGACCACAGTAACTTCACGTGCTACAATAGCAGCAATCTTACGACTAGAGTTTCTAGACCGTGAACGGATTTGACGAGAAGCCATTCTAAGAGATCATTAAGAATTTTCATGGAAATATGTTCTATGAGAACCGAGGCTTTCTTGCTCAACGTTTAGGAATGATGACTTATACGGACTACAATGTTACCACCCGACCAGATTCACCGGACTTAGCATGCACGACAAATTACAATTACGTGTGCACCGTAATGGTAAGTTGTTTTGCATGATCACCCCGATTCCTCCTATTGGGTTAACATATCTTGTCAAGTATAGTGGTCATTAATGATAGAAGTACCAAATATGTATGTATTATATCGGGAAAACGAAATCAAGGACAAGAATTATTCAACACAACAAAGAGATGTTCCGAGTGTATTCGTTTGATTCGTGAATCAAAGCGAGTACGTTGACTAATCAAAGTATTGAGTCAATCACAACTTTGTTGAAGACATGCGTACCTATAAGCAGATACTCATCCCAAGGGTTCCCAGGTAAGGTAAACAGGTCCATCGGTTGATTTGGATATATGCGAATACCTTGCCTAGACAGAACACCCCGAGATACAGGCATCACGCTCTTCCAGCATTACATGTTTCAAGTTGTAAGACACAAACTTTGACGATTTTGAAAACCAGGAATAACAATCGAGTTTTGGAGTTTGAAATCATTTGAATTAGGCACACAATGCCTTAGAATATGTTTTAAGATTCGTGTGTGTATTGATAGGAATCAAGGTATAAGAGGAATCACATAAGGCATATAACTTCTTAATCTTAGTCAATCTCTAACTAAGGCAATTTACTTTGTGCAACTATTGTGTGTGGCTATAGGCTATATGCAATTCCTAACTCACTATAACCAATGGCTCTGATACCAATCTGTCACACCCTCAAATTCCGGGTCTGGAATCTATCACGGAGGGGTGAGCAAACAGGATCGAACACAGTAGTTACACATGAGATGCAGTTATCTATATGATAAGTTTTAGATAACCATTTCATTAATAATCAGAGTATTAAATATTATACGCAGCGGAAATAAATACATATATTGTTTCTTAACAATACGTCTAATCATGTCTTATCAATAACCGATATGTATCTGGAGCTCTTATATGATCCTACGTGCATGTCCATAAGCTCCTAATAGATACCTGAGAATACATGTAAATCAAGTGTCAACACAGGGTTGGTGAGTTCATAGGTAAGTAAAACATATTGATAAAACATCATTTATCATCAAGTAGGATTTACTGTAAAAGTGTGAGTTTAATTTACTCACCGGTATATGAATAGCCTGTCAGAACCCTTTTTAATAAGGTGAACCCGCTATCCCACATACCCACTATGTACAAGCCCAACAAATCCTTCACATAGGATTTGCCCATGTATCATAGTTTAATATCATTTTCATGTGTATATTATGTTATTTTAATAATTCAAATCAGAGGGCGCGAATCCTCTCTTTACATTTATCCTCATATGGGTGGTAAGTGGAACTATAATGGCAAAACTTATATAGCGCAACAATCTGCCTTCCCACAGAATCGTCATCCCGAATGACAGCAAGATCTTTGTGCATCTGATAAGGACCACATGTCCAAACCTTTGTGGGGGTTAGTCACTCCCCGATAGTACTATCCAAAAGATCCCTGCCTTGTTTATAGCCCAGTTTACACAGAAGGATTTCATAATAACCATATGTAATCATAAATGTGATCCAATTATTATTTAACATAATACACAAAAATAATTGTAAATTTAATTACAACATGTATTCCAGCCCCAAAATATTTAAATGATTAAAAAGGGGAATAGTTATGAACTCACCTCAGTCCTTGTGCGGTGTTGACAACCTAGTAAATTCCTGCTAAGGAATTATATTTCACGTAAGTATATATATATAAATCCATAACCTAAATAAGTTAGATCCTGAACCTGGTGTTCAATTGATCTAGGATTTGGTTTTCGGAGATTTGTTATAAACATTAAATCATTTAGTGATTTATATAATTTAATTAGTTTAATAATGATTTTAACATTTCATTATATTCTAATTTAGTCGTCATTTAATCATATAAATTTATATTTAATTTTATAAGATTATATAAATGTTTAAGTTTATAAAAATCTATTTTATATTTATATCATCAAGATTAATTCAATAATTAAGATAACATCCGTAAATAATTTTTGATGATTTAGTTATTATTAAAAATCCATTTCTTTTTATATGGATAATAATTTATAACTATTTACATAAATAATTAAAGTTTCTAAATAATTACTTTTATACAATTATTAGGATTTATCATTAATTAAAAATAATATGGTGTCTAATTAATGAATTAATACCTTAAATCATTAATTAAAGTCTATTTTTATAAAAATATTTAATTATAATATTTTTTGAATAACATTTTATAAATTTTATTTGAAGTATTTTTAATTAAATAATTTACAGAAAATTAATTAAAAATAAAGAAGTTCTTAAAATCAGTTTTATAATTTTTGGTGATTTTTATGTATTTTTAATAATTTTTATTTATTTTTAAAGGGTAAATAACTAAATAAAATAAATAAAATAAAAAGATTGGGGGGTGCACGGTTCGAACCCGTGACCTCCCCCTCAACACACCCGCGCACAAACCACTGAGCCAAAGGCTCATCAGCGAACAGAACCCTGCCCCAAATAGTTTTAAACACACCCGAATGTTCATCCCCAAATTCAAGAACCCTATAATCAATTTGATTCAAATTGAAGTTCGATTTGATTCTGTTAATGCACAAATTCATGGGGCTTTTGTTCCCCATGATTAAACAAACACAATGATGTAATCAAGTACCTGTTTTGATGTTCAAATCGTTAAGAATGATCGAAGAACAGGTCGCGGCCAATGAGAAATTCAAACGATGATCAAACACTAATGATAATCGAATTGGTTATACAGAAAGCTTCTATTGGTGTGAGTGATGAATAGCCCTCTGTCAATTTGTGTTTATAACGTGTCTAGATGGGATTTCGAATAGTTGCAGGTTCGCGAAGAAGGTGATGATCAAATCGGGGTTTCTGTGTGTTAATTGGTACAATTGAAAGCTTGTACAGGTTCGTAGTATTTATAGTATCGTGTACTTGTGGTTAATTCGATTATAATTAAGTTTGTAGTGCGATTCAAGGTTGTAAAGATCCGACAACCTTCACGTGGGTGTTCTAGATCGCACTCTGATCGATTCTTTAAATTGTTTTGTGGTTTAGGTTCAAATCTCACTTTTGAACCGGTTTGTAGCAATTAATTTGATTAACAATGCGTTTTGTTGGTGTTTTTGATCTGGCCGGAGACTGCCGGAGATGGCGCCGGAGAAGGGGGTCGACGGCGGTGTTTTTGAAATAATTACAGAATAGTCCCTCGAGTTTCAAATGTTAACATTTTATGTTTTAAAGTTTTAAAACAAGTTTTGATATTTACAGTTTAGTCCCTGGACTTTATTAAATCAATTAAATAAATTTTATAAATTATTACTATTAATATTATTTTCATTATTATCATTATTATTATTATTAATTAGTATCATTATTTTTATTATTATTAATATTATTATTAAATAATAAATAAAAAAAATATAAAACACAAATTTGTAAAATCACATATTATATAAAAAAAAATTTCCGTGTTGTCACACATAAAATGTTAGAGTCAAACAAAAATTAAAGTGAATTTTTGTTTTCCTCGATGTGGTTTGATCATATTTATAATTTTTATTCAAAAAAGATTTTTTTTTTATTTTTCATATGGATCTTCAAGGTATTAAAAAATTATCATTTTCTTCCAAAAACATTAACTCCGTTTTAAATTATTAATCATGTAAATTGATAAAATTACCTTAAATTACAAAACAAAATCCCTCAATTGCATAACCATTATCGAGTGGAACTATATTACGATATAAATATCATAATAACATGTTAACATAATTTGGATTTTGTCTCTATATGTAAAATTATATAATTACCTAAAATTAGTGATACATAGTTTAACATTTTAAATTAATGGAACTCACCTTTTTGTATGAAGATAACAACTTTTTACAACTTTAGGAAGCTAGATGCAAAAATTAATTTCTTTTTGTGAATGAAAATAACAACTTGATCTAACCACCTGAAAAGAAACGACAAGACACTCTAAATTTTATACGAGGAATACAAATGCATAAACTTAAGTAAAGCATCATTTAGAGTTAATTCACGTTTTTTAATTATAAATTAATATTTATTTAAATATTCAATGATTGATTCAGTTTAGTTTAGGTTCAACAGTGGAGGTAATCTAAATATCCCGAAGGACACCAATTAAAAACGAGGACATTTGGACAATAAAGCATATATAGTTTATATAAATTGATCTAAGACGTTGTACCTAAACAAATAAAGTTGTAACTAAATAAATATGGTTGTAACTAAATAAATATGGTTGTAACTAAACAATATATATATATATATATATATATATATATATATTATTTAGTTTTGTATTTAATTTCATAGGATTAGATGAATTTAAGGTTTAAGGACTTCACACGTCATGTGTATGAATCAGGCACTAAATTAAATTTTAAATATTGTTGCACTACACTCTGCATATGTACGCATTTGCTATTATTCTTACACATGCATGTCGCACCTACGCTCCTTGATATTTAATCTTTTATGAGATCATTTTCTTTGTACATTGCCTTGCTAGTTTCCATACATCGTCAACGACACCATCATACCAGCTCCTTCTTATGTTAATAAGATGATAGACAAATAGACTTAATTAACAATGAATTTCTTTACCAAGACACATATGATATCGTGTATATGGCATGCCACCGTGGTTTGGTTAACTAAACTCAACCACATCATGTTTGCCTTCTACATAAGGCATTTTATGGGCTTAAGTAGATGAGGGACGGACCTGGGGTTACCCTCATCACATGAAAAATTTCTTTTATAATAGTATATAGGTCGAGATTCCAACCGACCCCCAAGAAATTTGGAAGCCGACTCCCTAAAGTTTTGATATCCGCCTTTAAGAAATTTCGATAACGACCCCAAAGTGAAATTTTTACAAAAACCCTAATATCTTTTACCTTCCACTGGTTTTGGGTGGGTTGAGAGATAAGGACACATGCTGAAATTTTGTAAAAGTTTAAAAAATTAAATACATAAAGATATAGAAATGCAGTTTTTGTATCTTAGAATATTTGTGAGTGAGTGATAAATATAAAAGCATAGGAGTAAAATGTTTATTGGTAGAGCAAGTCAATCTATAAAAAATAGAATAAATAGGCAAACAAAAAATTGGTAGTCATTACTATTTAACTATTTCAGTTAACCAATTAGATAACCTTCTATATTGAAAGATTTAAATTTATTATTTTAGTTAGATAAATGAACCATTTGCTGTTTGAAAAAAGTTAGATAAATGATTCGTTATTAGTAATTTCGTCCTAATTAAAAGATTCTAATTATGTGACTTATTCTTAATTAAACATTTCTATAATATTAATATTATTTATTTGAAATTAGTAAAAATATTTCCTAATCAAACTAAGAATGAAATCTTGACACATGTGTAGTATTTATATTTTTAGTCGGTGTTTTTTTTCCTTTTAAATATAAACGGTTTTCTTTATCTTTTTATTTTTTGTTTCTTATATTATATCACCTAAAATTATTAAAATACATTTACTGTTACTGTTTTTAAAATATTGTTTTTGGATACCTTAGTTGCACGTTGAGTTTTTTTTGCACCCCATGAAAAAAATTCTTTAATAATAGTATACATGATCGACGAAATTCCAACCGACCCCCTAAAGTTTTTGGACACCCTCCTTTAAGAAATTTTGACGGGTACAAAGTGAAAATTTTACAGAAACCCTAATATCTTTTATTTTTCGTCGCTTTTAATTGAGTTGAGAGAAAAAAGATACAAGCTGAAGATTTGTAGAAGTTTAAAAAAAAGAAAGACATAAAGATACGGAATGATATGAAATTTTTGTATCTTACAACATTTGTAAGTGAGTGATAAATATAAAATCGAAGTAAAATGTTTATCGGCAGAGTAAGTCAATTTATATTAAAAAGAAATAGAATAAATAGGCAAACAAAAATTGGTAAGCCATTACTATTTAACTATTTCAATTAACCAATTAGGTAAACTTCTATATCGAAAGATTTTTAATATTTTATTTTAGTTAGATAAATGTTTCGTTTCTTAGTAATTTCTTGCTAATTAAAAGATTCCAGTTATGTGACTTATTCTTAATTAATATTCCTATAATATTATTATTTTTTATTTGTAATTAATAAATGTACTTCCTAATTAATCACACATGTGTAGTTTTTATATTTTTAGTCGGTGTTTCTTTTCTTTTAAATATAAATGTAACTAAAATCTTTCTTGGTTTTCTTTCATCTTTTTATTTTTTATTTTTTGTTTCCCATATATATTACTTAAAATGATAAAAAATACCTTTTCCGTTTTTGTTGAAATATTATTTTTGAGGATACTTTAGTTGCACGTTGGGTTTTTTTGTTTGGCATCGAGATTGTTCATATTATTATTTATATTAATAAGTTATATGAATAATTATGGGTTAGTTTTAAAGAATGTTCATTAGTCTTGTTTATTAAATGGAAACATCTTTATTTCTTTCAAATCTGATATTAAAAATTTATCATTTTACATCACGTCACCCGTATTAAATCGAACCGGGAAATTTATGATTTATGTTGATACACGATTAAACGTCTAAAAAGAAAAAGATTTATGAGTCCTCCATTGGGTGTAGGTTGGTTCTCCAAGCTATCTACAGCTATGGATGTACATAATGTAATGCAACTTCAATTCGATACATCCGTGCTTGTTTATTAATGTCGATGTCAATTACTATTTTGTTGATTGCATTTATCATATCGACACCTCGACTTTTGTGACTTACTTAATTGGACTTCTTCACTCGTAGTTAATTTGCCTTAAACGATTTGGCACTTTGAGTTATTATACGTGGATTCATGTTATTATATGTGGTTGCTAACCCGGCGTGGGGGATGCCGTGAAACGGCCAAATGGCGCGACGTGGGAGACTGGGGAAGGTGTTTCCGTGCGGTGCCAGGTCTCGCAGTGAGCTTACCGCGTTAGTGCCCCCACCCTAGGGAGCGTTTGGTTGGAAGGAATGGAATGGAATTGAGAAACTAATATAATTTTCAAGTAAAATTATGTTTGAGTGGGTAATGAAATGTAAAACCCAAGGGAACGTTTCACCTCAAATTCCATTAGTTGTGGGATTTCAAATTCCTTCTCTAGGTGGAAGGATTTTGAAATCCCACAACCAAGGGAATTTGAAGTAAAACATTATCTTGGGTTTTACATTTCATTACTCACTCAAACATAATTATACTTGAAAATTATACTAGTTTTACAATTCCATTCCATTTCATTCCTTCCAACCAAACGCTACCTAAGGAGGGAAAAGAAAAGAAATTGAAAGAAATGGAAGGAAAAAAAAGGCTAAAAACAATCCTTTCAAAATGAAAAGAAATGGAGAGAAAGGAAAAAAAAGAAAAGAAGAGAAAAGAAAGGAAAAGAAAGGAAAAGAAAAGAAATTGTTTCCTTTCTTTTCTTTCGTTAAGTAAACTCGGGAACACAACGTAAGGGTATTATTACTCATGGATTTGCAATTCGCAAGATCACTCACCTTTGTATTCTGTTTATGCTGACAATGATTGGGCCAGATCTTTTGATAAAATTCATGTTAAATTTAATTAACCATAGAATAACTCATGAGGAGGAGAGGATTAGATCAGTCATCTAGAGTATCCTTTCAAACAAAAATGAAGCGAAGAGTAAATCAGAAGAGCGTAAAAGAACAAAACAAATATCTTCATTCAGTTTATATTACTTCATCTTATATATTTAATTTATTTAGATTTGTGTATTTCTTTTAATATACAATATTAAAAAGAAAATGACCAAACCGAAAATTAAAGAATTACTAAAAAACAAATTATAAGCTATAAACAAAGAAAACCTTAAAAACAACAAAAAGTAACAATTAAAAATTACATAATCTTAGTTAAACAAAAAAGGAGTATCCACCGGCACCTCACCGGCACCGGATTTGGTTCTACTATTACCAACTTCAAATATTGACTTCACAAGCTCTCTCTCTCCCTGATTCCGCCGACCACCGGCACCTCACCGGCACCGGCACTGCACCGGATCTGTCTCCTTCTCGCCAGATCTGTCTCTCTCTAGCCGGATCTGTCTCTCGGCCACCGGATCTGTATCGCAACAGCCATCTCTCTCTCTCTCTCGCAGGATCGGCCTACCTCCTCCTTCACCCCACCACCACAGCCACTCAGTCAACCTTCAACACCTCCACCCCCACCTTCACCGCCTCCCTATCCCTACCACTCAGCCAGCCACAACCCACACCCATCGGTCGACGCCTACCGCAGCCGACACCACCGCAGCCGACGCCTACCACACCCATCGCAGCTGCAGTCTCCAACACCACCAACACCACGACCACCACGACCGCCTACCGCAGCCTACGCCCACCTGCCATCGACCTGCCATCGCGAAGCCCGCACGAAATCTTTTGGTGAGCTCGTTCCATCTCTGGGTTTTCATATATGCTTTTAGTCTTCTGTGGTTTGTGCCTAATTGATTAGTTGTTTAATTGTAAGTTGTTATAACTTGCTGGTTTGTGCCTAATTGACTAGTTGTTATAACTTGCTGATTAGTTGTGTAATTGATTAGTTGTATAATTGCTGAGTAAGTTGTATATTATTGGCTGACTTTATGTGTTGATCATTTGTGGCTTGTTGTCTTCATTTCTGGTCAATCTTAAATCTGTTCTATAGATAGGTTTCATTGGCTTACTGTAAGGTCTTGATTACTGCGTGTGCCCATAGCGTGTCCCATAGCGTATGGTTGACCACGTGTGACAAGTCCTTTTGATTATGCTTTACTTGTGCTTGGTTTCTTTCTAGTGTGTTGTCCGTGTTTTTATTTCTTGTTGTTTTAGTATACTCTGTCTGGTATAATAGATAGTAGGAGCCATTATGTTGCTCCGAGATCATGTTCGGTGAGGAGAGGTGCGAAGACAGGGAATAAGGTCTGTAGATTAAGAGTGGCATCGTGGAATGTAGGAACATTAACTAGTAAGTTACTAGAGTTAATTGATGTGCTGAAGAAACGTAGGGTCCACATAGCATGCCTGCAGGAGACTAGATGGCGAGGTGGGAGAGCAAAAGAGTGCAATAGTTATAAACTATGGTATTCAGGGTCTGATGGAACTAAAAACAGAGTAGGTTTTCTAGTTGCTAAGGAACTCCAAGATAATGTAGTGGAGGTGAGAAGAAACAATGATAGAATTATATTGTTAAGAATAGTAATAGGAGATGAGGTAGTGACGGTAGTTAGTGCGTATGCACCACATGTTGGACTAGGGGAAACGGAAAGAAAAACGTTCTAGGAGAGTTTAGACCACGTTATGGCCGACATACCTAGAGAAGAAAAGTTATACATAGGAGGAGATTTTAATGGACATATCGGAAGGGATAATGAGCATTTCCAACTGGTGCATGGAGGATACGGGTATGGTCTTAGGAATGACGGCGGTAGGGAGTTGCTTGAATTTGCAGTAGCTCATGACTTAGGCATCATAAATTCGTTTTTTAAGAAAAGAGATTCGCATCTAATTACATTTAGCAGCGGCGGGAGACACACACAGATAGACTATTTATTAACGAGGAGAGAAGATCATAGCTCGTGGAAAGACTGTAAAGCAATCCTGGGAGAGACGGTTGTGACGCAACACCATATGTTGGTGGCGGATATACGAGTCAGGAGGCCAATTGCCCAACGGAACAGGAGAGTTACACCCAAGATCAGATGGGGTCAGCTCAAAGACGAAAAGATTACCCTTTTTAGAGATAAAGTCATACCAATGAACCAAAATGGGCCACAGGAAGACGCAAACCAAAAGTGGGAGGTTATGGCAACTAGGCTCACCCAAGCAGCTAAAGAAACGCTTGGAGTTACAACAAAAAGGACAGTTGGTCATAAGGAATCATGGTGGTGGAAAGAAAATGTACAGGAGAAGATACGTATCAAACAACAAAGTTTTAGAGAGCTCATACGATGTAACAGTGAGGAAGAACACGCAGAGCTAAAACAAAAGTACAGGGAGGCTAAGAGACAAGCGAAAAAAGCGGTGTCAGAGGCAAAGAACGCGGCATACGAAAAGATGTATAAGCGATTAGAGACGAAAGAAGGAGAGCATGACATGTTTAAGATAGCCAAGGCAAGAGAAAGAAGCAGACAGGACCTGAGAATGGTTAAGTTCATAAAGGCGGCGGATGGAAAGGTTTTGGTGAAGGAGAAAGATATCAAGGAGAGATGGAAAATTTACTTCGATGATTTATTCAACAAAAGCAACCCAAATCAACAATGGAGATGGATAGAACAACCCAAACAACGCAACAAAACCTATGCTATTGTAGAAGCATCACAGTAGACGAAGTAAAAAGAGCTATGAAGAAAATGGGAAGGGCTAAAGCGGTGGGGCCAGACAACATACCGATTGAAGTGTGGAAATGCCTGGGTGATGAGGGTCTCCAATGGCTAACAGATCTATTCAACACTATTTTTAAGACAGGGAAGATGCAAGACCAGTGGAGAACCAGTGTCATAGTCCCCATATATAAGAAAAAAGGAGATATCCAAGGCTGTGAAAACTACAGGGGAATAAAGCTACTGAGTCACACGATGAAAATATGGGAAAGAGTTATTGACACGAGAATTAGACGGGAAACCCAGATAGCAATAAACCAATTTGGATTTATGCCAGGACGCTCTATAACAGAAGCCATACACGTCATAAGACGGATAATGGAGAAATATAGAGAAAAGAAAAGGGACCTCCATATGGTATTCATAGACCTAGAAAAGGCATATGACAGTGTACCGAGACAACTAATTTGGGAAAGCCTACGACATAGAGGGGTACCAGAGAGGTATATCAAATTAATTAAGGATATGTATGACGGGGCAAAAACATGTGTGCGAGCTCCGGTAGGAGACACAGACTCATTCTCAGTGGAAGTGGGACTACACCAAGGATCGGCATTGAGCCCATTTCTCTTCACACTAGTGTTGGATGAGATGACTAAGCATATACAACAGTCAGTCCCGTGGTTCATGCTCTTCGCGGATGATATTGTCTTAATATCAGAATCTAAAATGATGCTTAACGACAAGCTAGAGCAGCGCTAGAGCAGAGGATTAACGATAAGCCGCTCTAAGACGGAATACATGCATTGTAACTTTGGTGGCGACGAGGAAGAGGACACCCAAATCAGTATCCAGGGTATGCTGGTACCACGGACATCTAGATTCAAATACCTGGGCTCGTACCTGCAGGAGGACGGGGAGATACACAGCGATGTAGCTCACCGTGTCCAAGCAGGATGGTGTAAGTGGAGAGCAGCATCAGGGATCCTATGTGATAAGAGGTTTCCAGCAAAACTCAAGGGAAAACTATACAGAGTGGCGGTACGCCCAGCTATGCTATATGGAACAGACTGCTGGGCCATAAAGAAATCGCACGAGAAACAAATAGAGGTTGCGGAAATGCGAATGCTAAGGTGGATGTGTGGCCATACAAGACTGGATCGGATAAGAAACGAAGTGTTTCGACAGAAGTTAGAAGTGGCTTCTATTGCAGATAAAATACGAGAGGGAAGATTAAGATGGTATGGACATGTCAAGAGGGGACCAATGGCAGCACCGGTCAGAGCAGTGGAGAACATCATCATAGAGGGTAGGAAGAGTAGAGGAAGACCTAGGTTGACTTGGGAAGAGAGAATTAGGCGGGATATGGTACACTTGCACCTCTCTGAGCACATGATCGAGGATAGGAGTGAGTGGAGGCGTAGAATCAAAATTAAGGACTTTTAGTGGTTCCTGTAGCTAGGAAAGGACTTGGATTAATTGTTACGGGGTCTGATGTGTATGTAGTACGCTTGGACCTTTTTAGGGGAAACTTGCTGCTTCCCTGATACATGCTTGTTCATTTTATACTTCCTTTGGGTGATATTTTAATATTTGTTGTATGATGTGTGCTGTAGCATATACCATATATCACATATCATATGTTTGATTATATGTTTATTCGTTAGCGTTACTGCTTTTGCTATCGAGCTAGGGGTCTCTTTGGAAGCGGTCTCTCTACCTATCTGGATAGAGGAAAGACTTCCTACCACCTACCCCTCTCAGACCCTGCTCTTGAGTGGGATATACTGGGTTTGTTTGTTTGTTTGTTTGTTTGTCAAAAAGTATAACAATTACAACTTGTCTAAAAAATAAAGTTTCAAGGAAAACAACCCTTTTATATCTCATATGACTCACCCTTCTAGAAGACACTTTTTGCGTTTGATTTGATAAAGAAACAATTAAGAATACTAATTCTCTTGGTGACGATTACATCCTTTTCCAAATTAATAATCCGTAAATCATTATTGACAAAGCGACAAGGACAGCCATGTGAAATGGAAGTAGGTCTACATTAGTTGTTTTATTAGATTATTAAAAAAAATCATTTATCAAGTATTTAATTATTTATGCTATGAGTGTTTATAAATAATTAAAGACCAAACAAATCGTATAATCTAAAAAGGTAGACCCATTTAAAAGTATATATAGTTCAACACATGATTCATGATTTAAAAAACTGGTTTTAATAGTTCTACTTATGCCTTAGAACATTTATGTTAACTTCTCAAGCTTTAAGTTTTAAATATGCAATTATAAATGTTTAATATCTATAAACTAACTAATGAGCTTAAATTGATTAACGCAACTAATGATTTTTAAGAAAATAGTAATAAACCGTTTCACCGAACTATGTTTTTTAGTCCGACTAACCTAACGTACGATATTAAATGACTCAACTTAAAACAAGACAATTTTAAACATATCTTGGTCAGTGTTGATGTCTTTAAACGTTCACTTATTCAACTGATCAACTTACAAAATCAATCCCCGGCAACCAATCAATCTAAAATCCTTCATCTGATCATCCTGTCATGATTGGCACCCACGGACGCACCTTGGTCTCATCTGGACGACTGGTCCCTCGATCCAAGCTGGACGATTGGGCCGACCCGACACATCACAATATCACATCACATTCGCCATATAAATAAGGTGGACCAATGTGACCTCAGTCAACCAGGGCCAACCCACAGACCATCTCACCACATGTCCACACTACTATTAGGACCATGCTCATCTTCACATGGGGACCAACTATTTCTATCATGTCAACATTTTATAATTATATTACACGTATTACATCATTTTCTTTTCAATATATCAAAATATTAGAATTTATCCAAATGAAATAATTTAATTATATTTTGATGATCCTGTCCTTAAGATCTCTTATCTAAATATCAATCACTTATGTGATCTTTTTACTGTTGTTTGATTGGGAAATATAGATAAAACTTATTCAAGACTAAAAGCACTTTAATTACAGATCATTTATTTTTTACATAAATATGAGTACTTATATTGATACAATACAATGTAATATTCTTATTAACTTTCAGTTACATAATTAAATGTCGTTCAATGTTTTTCTACGAATGATGGAGAAAACAACTTAACGGCGTTATTCCCTTTCCTCTTTTCGATTGCTCAAAACACCATATTTTAGCCATGTACCACTTAACGGAGTTATTGATCGCCCCGTACAATTGCCAACACCTGCAAAAAGTTGATATCTTTAAAAGTAGGGAAAACTTTACAATATAGTAAGCAAGTTTTAAAAGTATTCCGATTAGGTCATTCGTATTTTTATTTGTTCTAATCATGTCACTAATATTTGTATTTGTTCTAATCAGGCCACTAAAGTTTTTAAGAGGGTTCCAATTATGCCACTCATATATATATTTTTTATTTTTTTAAATAATTCATTTATTATAAATATTGTTAATTTTTTAAGTATTTCAATTTTTTAAACATATTTTGGAATTTATGAATAACGTAAGTAGAACAATCCTGAAACTTTAGTGACTTGATTGTAAAAAAAAAATTTAGTGTTAGAACAAAAAAATATGAGTGACCTAATTAAAACAATATTGAAACTATACTATTTCACAAAATTATCCCTTAATAATATTCAAATAAAAAGACCCACTTCATTTTATAATTTATAATAAATAAATAAATAAAAGGGATCAATTTGCATTCAAGATAACATAAGAAGTTATAGATAGTTGAGATTATGCTGTCATAACTGCAAATCACACAAACCATAAACAGACCTACCTGACTGATCTTAAGGCAGTGGCTCGAGTCGTTATTTAGACATGCCAATGCGGCTCGAGCCATATAAGCTATGTGAGGATCACTGGGCTCGGTTAACCTTGGGTCCAACAACGCGCTTAGCAAATTCTTCTCCAGAAGCGGCAAGGCCTGAGTTCAAACAAGGCATACTGAATAACCATTAGGTTTGAAAGCGGCTTGGTCAGGTTTTGTTGTTGCTTGAACTGCAAACAGATCAACCTACAGGTCTAGTTGGCTAACGGGTCAAAACAAGTAGTTTTATGTACAATAATACAAGTCAGTAAAGTTTAATCTAAAATATACTTTTGTACAAAAGCTTAGCTTTTTATAAATAATTAGAGTCAGAAATATTATATTATTTTTTTAACGAAAATAATAATGATATATTTGAATAAAGTAATTTATGAGGTTTGCTGCCCTTTTTTAACCATTTGACCCATTAGTTATAAGCGATTTTCTATTTTACTGTAGTGATCCCTTTGAGATAATACACCCAGTTGGTTCAATTATACGTAAACGGGTCAAAATTACCACTCTAATCATGGAGACGGAAGCCTTACCCAATCAACGAGGCATTGACCATCTTTCTCGAACAATCGGTTACTCTGTCCCGATATGAGCTCTAACAAGATGACCCCATAATCTTTTATATCAGCTCTAAGATGTTCGTTTATGTCGGTATCCATGCCTCTTGATCACCAAAAACACATTTCTCATTAGTTTGTTATCCAAAACAGCATATGGTATGAGAAATTGCAAAATATTTTGTTCAAAGTCAATCTTACTTCGCTGATAGAGGCTTGTTCATAGGATCATCCTCGAGCTTCAACTGCTTTATTGTTGTGTTGTATATACAAAGCTATGATATCATCATCAAAGATACAAATTTCAGTAGACCAATCCCTATGCAATAAAGAAGCATTTTTTATGCAAAAAATCTTTTAAATCACTTTATGCAAATGATTACATTATTAGCACACTAATTACTTATTTAAAAATTAAAATAAATTTGGATGAAAAGTGTTTTGGGTCAACCTAATCGATGCATAAAAAATTGCCTTTTAAAATTATTACAAACGCAATCAACCCGCCCATTCTGCCACCTATAAAGAAAGCAAAACAAACACAGGCCTTACCGTTGCAAAAGAGCTACCACCAAGTCCGATGTGAGATGAACAAAGGGATAAATTTGCAATCGAGCCATCTGCAAACTCCTCGTGAAGGTACTGAATGCCTGCACCTATCTCTATAGCAATAGCCCACCTTGTTTCCCACAAAAGGTTTGTTGCCGCCTGATCACCTACAAAATTTACCATCCTTTTTCAGGTACAATTTCGCCCGTTTACTTCTAAAAAGGTCAGCGTGGTTTATATATTATTTCTAACGTGTCAAACATGTAAAATAAAAAGAATTAGGTTAGAACAAAATGGAGGAAATGGGTTGAACAGGTGCATATCTTCTGAAGTGAATTATTAATGCATACAACCTTCTAACCCATATTTCTTACTGATATAATATAGTTTCTATAATCATTATACGACAGTTATAATTTATATTAACTTTACGATAAAAACTGTTTTGGGTCAACCCAACCCCACCTGTTTCTCCACCCTAAAAAAATGACATGTTTTCCTGTAACGCAAAACGCCAACTTTGCTGCTATAAGCAGGTCTACAAGAAGAGACTTACACAACAAACACGCTTCAAGTGAACCTTTGGGACATTCAGAGATGATGAAGACCGAATCACTAGCACGACAGTAACCAGTTAAACTAATGATATTTCTATGGCGAACACAAGATGCAATTTTGAGTAGAGAATCCGCTTGACCATCTGCAGGAAAACCCATGACAAAAACTTGAGATTCTCCAAAAACACCTCCGTAGACTACTGAATTACGACCCTTAAGGATGACATTGTTAAATCCATTTGTTATTTCTTCTATTTCTCCAAGAGTGAAAGCTCTTTGGAACCCTGTTTGCCATGACAAGAGGCATGAAGAAGGGGAAGTTGGAGCTTCTTTTGGTGAATGTGGTTCTTCAATTAAGTCAATCGCGGTCAAAGCATGGTCATCGATTTTTCTACAAACAATTTGCCATTCTTCACACTCGGGACCTGTGATCTTTGATGGGATTAAGGTTGCTACGCCTTTTGTCTTCAACAAAGCCACATGACAATCTACATGCTTGTGTATATATTCTTTATCTTTCTTGAAGTATCTGCGAATCCAAAAACATTAAAAGAAAATCTTGGAGTATTAAAAGAAATTCAAGAAACTGAAGTGTGAAGTACCCATCTAACACAATCCATCGAGGATCATGCTTTTGTGCTTCTTCGATAGCTATATTCTTGGATTCTAACCCTGCAGCCAGTCTTATATCTAATTTCACCTGCATGGAAGAAGATCTCATTCCCATTAGGATAGCTGTTCAAAACTACAGCTGAATTTTTTTTATCTAATTACTTATGGGAATTGATTTGTACATCACTAAACTTGTTACGTGTGTTATGGTACCATGTGCTTCATTTTGTACCTCTTAATGCACACATCAATTTTAGTGGTGTACAAATCAACTTCCTTTAGTTATTAATGGATTAATTTGGGTTATTTTTTTCATCAAAGGATTCAAATTTAAAAATATGTTAGCTAAAAGGGGAACGGGTCAAAATAGTTAAGTGTAAAGTCTATCTTAGCGCAAACAATCTCCTAAGTTGTTTTATTCAAAGATCAAGATTATTTTTATTGTGATCTAGATTATTTTTATTGTAACAATATTATTAAAATTTATCATAATTATAACAATATTATTAAAATAATCATAATTAACTCATTTCAACCCTGCCATGTTTTGACCCGTTGCTCAAAAAACCAGCCCATCTTGCCACCTCTACTTAAAATTAGTAAAGTCAAATCTGAAAGGCAAAAAGACACAAACCTCTCTCTTCTTACAATGGTGGTAGTATGGCTCCAGAAATTTTTGGTATTCTCTCTTCTTTCTCTCTATCTCCTTTTGGAGTTCTGATGGTGTCATTTCGCCATTTGAGAACTCGAGTTTTATATCTGATTTATAGTTCATGCATGCCTCGTGAGTACTTCTATCGACAGGTCAAAAAATGTTGCCAGTTTACATTCCACAAACAGGGTTTGCATCTTTGATAGATGATGACATGCCCATAAAACAGATTATAGTCTTACACACAAAATTTCTATCATACCATTTATGTAAAATTTCAACTCTACTTTAGATTTCTATAATGAAAAACACACTAGATACAATATTTCTCTCATCTCTAAATCCAAGTGAGGTCAAGGTATGTTTTTTTTTAAGATCATTAGAGCCAAGTAGGAAAAACTCATAGGACCCACCAATGCCCTACAAAATCAGTTGAACCACATGAAACTTAGCTTAGGTTAGGCGAGTGTCGTTCAAGGGATTAATGGAGAAATCAAAGGAAGCAGGATTCAAACTTGAGACTTTTGTCAGAGGGGAATAAAATGTTTACCACTATATCAACCTTAAAGATTAGATTAACCTATGTTGATAAAAAAAATTAAGCTTACTGTTATGATACAATATACCCGTCTACAAATTGACATGAATTTACATGTACTACGTCTTCGTCTTTATAAATCAAGGAATTTGGACTTGGAAAGATCAATCATGCATGTTGGTATAGATGCCAAACTGTATGTGATCTGACACCCTAAAAAACTACAAAAGTTAATTCCTACAAATGGCACTTATGCTCTCAAAAGGGGAACACCAAAATCCCAGTCAACCATCACACTTTTGTCTCTAAATCTTAACAAAATTGCATAGGTCAATTAGAATCAACTTTTGACTTTCAGGAGACAAAAGTATCAGCTTTTGTTTTTGAAATGAATAAACATCATAACTGCCAAAGTAAACTAAAGATTACATTGATCCATAAATACAATCCTTTAGCAAAAATGAAATTATAGATGAGTTTGGAAGATACACGTTTCAATCATGTTGTGGGCTCGGCGTCTATTTTAAACCCAGCTGAAAACTTGAACTCGAGCTTGGCTCAGCCTGGTTTAATTAAATTGGCTCTGCTCAATTTGAGCTCGGTTTAACTCTCGGTTAGAAGAAAATCTTTTTACGTGAATTGGACGAATAATAATAAAAAGACCAAGAGGTGGTTTGTCAATCTTGAGCCATTAAAAGGCCCGTGACTGAATAATAGGTCGTCTCTAAATCAATACGCATGTTTCTGAAACTTACCATTAAGAGACTCCATTGTTAGCCCGGAATCATTGTATAAATACAAGAACACACCAAGAATTTAAAGACAACCCGTCCCAACTCCAAAAATATTATAATAAACAAAACCACATAAAATATAATAATCATAACCCTTTATATATACTACACTTATATTAATCCTATCATAACTCAAACACCTTTAAATAATGAAACAAATAAACTAACCTAATCCTAGTCTAATACAAACTCTATAAAATATTAATAAACTAATATTAACCATTATCCTTTTATTTAAATCAAGATTCATGAACCATTAAAAAGCGTGTTTCAAAACAACAAACACACTCTTATAACTGTCTTTGATAATAAAATGTTAAAACTTATAATAAAAGAGCAACCCAACAAGCAAGCAAGCCACTTTTTACTTGAGCTCGACTTGACCCGAACCAATGGGTCCATGGCAAACCAAGCCATTTCAAGCGAACTTTCACCGAATAATAATATTCAGAGCATCAATAAAATAACAAGAAAAAGCTTACAGATGCCGGAGCTCCCAATGCCAAGGTGAAACGGCAAACAAGAAGGAATGGACTTCTTTCCGATCTCCGGCAACACTCCAAGAACAACCACTGTATCTTTGGGGCCAACGATGTACCTAATCGCCCACTCTAACGCATCAAGTCCCCCTCCTTTCCCCCTCTCCCCATTCACCACAACGATCACTGTTTCCCCCGATTCCGACGATTGTGAGCCCATTTCAGAGATTTGAATATGTGGGTGTGATTTGAATGTTTGGGAGTACTGTTGGTGGATGTGGGGTGGGTGTTATTGGGGGTGGTTGTGGGCTTGGGTTGAACCGCCATTAACGGTGGTAGCAAGGTCTTTGTGTGTCGATTTGCGTTGGAGATTCTTTTGGGTTTTGGTAATGTGTGTAAAGATTGAAATGGATTTGTGGATTTTGATTCTAAGAATCAACGATAACTAGGTTGAACTGGAATTGAATAGTAGTGAATCAAGGGATACATGCTGACATATGTCATTATTATATCTAATTTGGGTGTGTTCGAATTCGAATATCCGAAATTCGGATATCATATTCGAATTTCGGATGTCCGAAAATTTCGGATAGTGAATTTCACTATCTGAATTCGAATCCGAAATGTCGGATTCGGATTCGAATATCCGAATTAAAAGAAAATTTGTATTATTTTATAAATTTTATAAAAATATAATAATTTTTATTGAAGTTTTTATCGGATATCCGAAGTTTTTTATTAAAATGTCCTAAATATCTAAAAATATCCGAAATATTTAATTAATATTTAATATTTTTAAATTTTTATAAAAATATTTTGGATATTTCGGATATTTTGGATATTTCGGATATTTCGGATATCCGAAATATCCGAAAATTCTGAAAATCACTATCCGAATCCGAATCCGAAATTTCGGATATCCGATATCCGAAATATCCGAAAATTCTGAAAATCACTATCCGAATCCGAATCCGAAATTTCGGATATCCGAACTTCGGATTTTCGGATATTTCGGATTTTCGGATATTTCGAATTCGGTTTCGGATTCGGATATTTTTTAACACCTCTAATATCTATATCCTCTGATTGGAAACAGAAGACAACAAAAAGAGAAAAAAAAAGTATGTAGTAAGCCCCGCCACCAGAAAACACATCAACCTGTATCTTAATTTTATAACGAAATGAACATCGAAAACAAAGTAGATTGCATATCAGTATATCACATCTTCCAAAGTCTATTCATAACAACTATTTATCTTCATTTTTATAGTTACATTACAAATTATCTTTTTTTTTCTTTTTTAATAAAATAATATTTTTTTATACTTTTATCATTACATTTTCTCTATTCTTCATTCACAACAACTTTCAACAAATATTAAAAAATTAATAGAGATGAACATTGTTTTATTAAACATCGAGATAAACATGAACATGTTCTCTATCATCCACTCACAACCACTAATAACCATTCTCTATAATATAGAGAACGCACTCACAGATTTATAAAGAACGGATACACATTCATCTTCTTTATTTTGCTTCTTCTTTGCGGGTGTTTCTCTGCCAGATCTGTCTGTGGACCTATGTCTTCCCCGGTCGGCCAGACCCCTCTTCGAGGTTGATAGTGGTGATGTCGGTCGACCTCTTTGTGTGTCTCTCATCGGCCTGTCGTTCCATCATCGCCAGGTTATGTTAAGCAGCTGAATGAGGTGGAGGACGGTTGTTAAAGTCCATGCATTGCCTTTCTTTTCCTCTGTCTGCTACTCGATATGACTAAATAATGTTATTTATTCAAAAGTATAGCTTGTTGAATGCAAATGTCAAAGATAAAACTGTGGAGATATTTTTAGTATCATGGTGTTTGGCATGACTTAATTATAAAACAAACCACTAATGCCTTTTAAAACAAGTAGGAGACTGTCCCTCACTATTTTTCATGAAAATATGTGTGAGGTAACCACTAACCAGAATGAGTATCTAAAACCATAATCCAAAGTTATTTCAACAAAATGCATAGTGAAAAAAAGGAAATAGTGGCATTTAAACAAAAAACTATTTAGACAACAGATTCACCCATGGGCTGTTGTTATACAAAAAAAACCTAATTATAGCATGGTATAATATTGTTAGTTTAGTGTGCAATCGAACAAATGAGAAGACAAGTTAGTAGAACTAGACTTTTTACATCATCTTACTTAAATTTAGGCGTGGCAAGGTTGGAGGATGGCAGGTTATCGCCTGCAATCCGCCCTGCAGTCATGGTCGACTCATTGCTTTGCGAACTTGGAGCCTAACAATAAGACATGAGATTGTTGATTTTAACTCTCTTTTTTCGACTCTCTTTGTATTATTGCTCACAGCTGATATTTCTTTGTAGGCTACTAAGTTTGAACAAATCATATAGAGTTCATGTTGTTGCCCTTGGATTCTTTTAACTGAGCCCACTAATGCAGCCGCGATCGTTGGCCTTTTTGAAAGGAAACTTGTGGTGATGATGAGTGTTAACTGTGATCAACTCTTGGCATGATAAATTTAAAAGATTTTACAGCCATAGTAAACAAACTCTGAGCTATACAGTGGAAGTTTAATTATATATTGCCTATATGTTAATATTTTTAATGAAATGAACAGAAGAAGCAGTTGTATGACATATTATCTCTCCCCGTCATCTCTTGCATTTAGACGCATTCCCGCGTTGTTGTCCTTATCCGTCCATCTCCTATGGGTCTTTGATAAATTTGATGAATTCATGGATCTGAGTGAAAGTTGGATCAAGGCGTTTCCTAGGCGTGGCAAGGTTTGTGGATGGTAGGCGTTCGCCTATGTCCCCCTGCAACCATGGTCATGCCTGTGCTGGAAAGTTTTGTTCATGAAGTTAGTGTTTTTTGTTTTGTGAGTTTCTAAGCTTTCATGAACCATGAGTTGTTGGTATCTTTATTTTGTTGGTCTCGCATGCTTCGTCTCAGATCTATGGTAGGATTTTGGGTTGCTTCCCATGAATGCGACTTGTTCTTGGTTCCACGTTGCTTTGGATGCCTTTTAATCTTGCACGTTGGTTTATTGATATAAGATTAGTGTTTCTAATGGATTGTGATGAGTTCATGGTGGGTTTGAATAAAAATTTTATAAGGACATAGGCTAGGCGTAGAAGGGTTGGAGGATGGGAGGTTATTACCTACAACCCGCCCTCCAGCCATGGTGGAGTCATTGCTTTGCACACTTTGAGCCCTACATTACTATGAGAAATTGTTGATTTTAATAGCCTATATTCGGTTGTTTGTATTGTTGATCTAAAGTGTTATCTCTCTATGGACCGTTATGTTTAAACTATTAAAAAAATCATATAGAGTAAATGTTAGTGCTTTTGGTTTCTTTTAAATGTTTTGTTCTATTTATGCAATTGTTTTAAATACTGTTGCTTATGAGTTTGTGTATTTGCAAAGTGGTTCTTTCAACCATACTTGCAGGCATAATTACTAAACCTTTAATGGTAAAATTTGATTAAATGTTTTCTTAGAGTTGGCTTATTACCTTATGATACGACAATAAGTTGTTTTGTATGTATTTTATTTTATTGTAACCATATGCATGAAGTTACCATCGCAACACCCGGAAGCACTTCCTTACAAAATGTTAAACAAACCAGACTAAAGTTAAAAATAAGATTCATAGACGAGTTTCCCGCCGCAACGCGTGGTGGGGAAACTACTAATGTTCTTTGATGATCTACAACATAACTCAAATTTATAGTTTTATTTTTCTTTGTTTTCTTAGATGCCACGTCAGCTTAATTTGTTTTTAAAGTTATAAAGCTAAATTAAAAAAATATAAAATAATAAACAAAGGAATTTATAGTTTGAATAGGTTCTTCGTCCTTGATGGGTTGGGTTAGGGTTGAACAAGAAAGGAAGGGTAATGGTGCCAATGGGGTAGAGGGGTGGTGCTTGGCAAGCGGAAAAGGGAGTGAAAATGATTATAGGAGCGGTGGGAGACACGGTGGTGTTTAATGTAAAGGTGAACAGGAGGTGGCGATCGGTGACAACCAATGATGACTCACTTGTTTTGGTTCAAAAACTTTTCTCTTGGATCGAGGACCAATATTCTCGGTCAGGAAAAGCTTTCAGTAGTTTTTTTTCAATCTTTGTCATGCGAAGAAAGTTGCTAAAATAGAGATTATAACAAATTTGTCTTCTCTTGTAAATCAACCAATCCCGAGTTGTCTCGACTCGTTTACAACCCTAGTTCAAATCATTCACAACCTTTGTTGTCTAATGTTTGGATTATTCTAGCAATCCAACCTCTACCGAAACCCTGAATGAAACGAGAGCTAAGTCAAGCATCAGATACACCCTTTTTAATTAGACAATTTGTATCAGTTATCACTATCGACTAGAACTTCTTACTTCAATACACACACAGTAAACTTGTGTGAATACATCCACTAAACTGGAAGCCAAAACTCTCGCTTTGATAACTTAGCATACAATAAAAGTTCCATTTGTTGACAACAATGAGATTATTTACCTTTCATAGTCCTTCAATATGTCAGGCGGTAATTCGGGAGTACAATGACAAACTTATCTAAGAACGGTCTACATAACCCACTGATTAGATCCAGAAGAGCAAGTATAAGCTTAAGTAGTTTGTTTGAAAACTTTCAACCTTTAACTAAAAAATAGAACTTCCTCGAAACCAATTACATTCGTCAATGTACATATTCAGCATAAATCTTGGCTCAAACAATATCATTGTAATCTTGAAAAACTTTAGGCACACGCAAGAGACAGTCTGATAAACAAATCCTCGAGAAAATGAAAAAGATTCAAGCACACTGCACACAATCAATGATATCTATACATTCCTCAAAAACTACAAGGCATTGATATCAAAGGGATTCATGTATCGTTGGTAGTTCTTGTTTGTTTATGCCGTCTCACCTGATAAGATCTCAAGTTCGGCCCACCAAAGAGGCGAGAGTCTAGGAATTGCTTGATCTGGTGAAATGTTTAGCACTTGCTTCAATTTTGTAACCACTTCTTTCATTGTTGGTCTCTTTCGAGCATCCTGCTGAACGCATTCTTCAATAACCTCGCATATGAAGTCAAGTTCGTGTTGCTTAAAGAATTCTAATGTTGGGTCAATCAAGTGACCGGTGTCTCTTTTATCATTTAGATATTGCGCAGCCTGCAAAAAAAAAGGGTTATGATGACTTCTACAACAAAAAAAGACAGGTACCAAGATACTACAACAAAGATTTGAACATAACTCATTGGCAAACTATAATTGTTGCAAAAACACAAAGAGAACTATGTTCAGGAAAATAAACACTCTTGAAGCAAGTTATTGACATGAAGTAAGAACCATGAACACAATACTCTGTTTATTGTGAAAATAGAACACAATACTCTGCAAGAACTAGAAGGTTTGAACATAAAAATGACAGGTACCAAGATTTTATTTTATTTCTTTTAGTTCTTTGCATTACTTTTAATCAACTGGTTCAAAATCATATGTTGTAGCAAACTAGTTTGCTAGTTTTCATTTTAAACTAAAAATCATAGTTTGTAACCAAATCCCATGGCTCAGAATGCAATATTACAAAAATAAAAATGCAGCAAAACTTCAGAAAACCAGTGTCCCAGCTTGCTCATATTTGTGAAGTGTAGTGTTTTCCAACTCATTTACTTATAAATGAGTCGATTTTGGTTATATATAAATTCAAACTGATCAAATTGTCCATTCTTGTGAAGTGTTGTGTGTGTTTTGCAGACTTTGTACCCATTTACTCATGAAGAAGTTAATTTAGGTTATGTGTAATTTCAAATAGGTCAAACAAGTAAAGTATACAAGTTAAAAAATTGGTCAAATGGTGTGAAAGTCCCGGAAATACTTATAATAAATAAAACGTCACCAATCAGTTTAGTAAAAGAAACTGAGAGCTTCTAAGTTGAGATAATTTGTTATCGTATTTAACACACTAAATATATATTTGAAAATCTGAACAAATTGAGACAGAATTTCAGGTAAACCCAACTTGTTTCAACCACCAAAAACTACTATTGTTGACCCTACCTACACGTCCATTTGACCATCTCTAACTATCAGTTGAAATGTTAATCAATGATAAAAGAAAAATATATTTTAGTGATATGTTTCTGAAGGTCTTACCCAAGCTACAAGATGTCCTTGTTGGTCTGAATAAGGAAGCTTGCCAGAAATGATTTCAAGCATTAAGATACCAAAGCAGTAGACATTTGTCTCTGTATCAATAAGTGGCGGCAATGCGGAATGTTCTGATTCAGAATCTGCAGATAACTTCGCTTTTGATATAAAATCTTTCCAAAATTCCATCTCTGCAACCTGAGAAACAAACTTGTTTTTAGTAATTTCTTCATTTTTCACTAAATTAACAAAAATGAAACTGTTAGGCAGGTTAAGACATTGGGTAATAGGTCAAAAGGGCTTCAGGTCAAGTAGGTCAGAAACAATTTTGGCCAAAAATATTATAACATCTATAATGATTCTGTAAGTAAGAATGCTTACAGAAAATATAATACTATGATAAAGATTTTTAAATTCTTAATACCACAAGTGAAGACGCAATAAACAGATTCAAAAAGAGAAAAAACAATGTTTACTTTGGGTGCATAATCATCCGTCAAACAGATCAATGATGACGTCAAATTGGTATGTAGTACAGGAGGATTCAATTCATGCATGTGTTCAAGACAATAAGCCGTTCCCATGATAATTCTCATCCTCAAACTCCAATCAAGATGTTCAAGTTCTTTAACTGTAACAATAGCATAGTTTTATTGATTAAAAGCATCTGAAAATAGCAAATTACTGGTAATATATTAGAAAGAAGTTGCAAAGTATCACCATGTAGATGCTCTGAAAGTAAGCCATTAGGGGCATACTCAAACACCATCATCCTAGCAAAAGGTTCGTCCTCCTCACAATAACCAAGAAGATTAACAAAGTTTTTGTGATTAACTCGTGACAATGCATCAATCTATACAATTTGCAAAATATATATGTTAGATACATATGGTAATATGGTACAGATGGCAGATTCAACCACCTCAAATAAACAAACCTTCTTACGAAACCCTATTTCTGCACGTTTTGACCAATCTTTGAGACTGGTAATGGAGGTTGATGCTACACAAATCTCCACTCCACTAGATAATGTTCCCTTGTATAGTGCATACCCTTCTGTTGTCTGAATAATATTGCTGAAATCCTCACATGCAGTTTCTAGTTCTGTACGGTTTAGCCTTGGAACACCTGTAAGAAATTATATTTATTTACGGTTTTCAAAAATTTTGCATTTCATCATCCTTTTCCATGATTAGGATTTATTTGTTTGGCTAAGAGTCCTACTTCGTCTGTTACTTTCTCAAATTTACTTCACGCATAAACAATTTCAAAATGCACATCCAGGCACAAGAATAAAAAGAAAAAGAAAAAAAACATACCACATTTGCACAAAACTGCAAATAGATTTGAAAGCGATTATGTGATATTAAACAAAATAGACATGTTATGAAAAGGGGAAGACCTTTTGGGAAAGAGAAGTGATATACAATAGAAGGTTTTTAAAAAGTTATTTTTATTTCCCCTACAAAATCAAGATTTAATTATAGCAGGTATAAACTACAACTGACAAATTAAGTAATTAACTCTTAAACATGTAAGACTTGCTTATCCAAACATAAATACTAATCATTGCAAACCCAAAGTTGTAACTAATGTATGTCTTAAAACTATAATATAGATGAGGAATTACCTGTAATAAAAGCTTTCTGTAATTGTCCACTGATACCAGTCCTCCAAGGACCTATGGTCTTTACTGCTCGACTTCTACAGACACACCATAGCACTATGGCAATTATTATAAGCAAAAGTATACAAAAACTTATTATAACCCAAATCTTCCAATTATCTGAACTACTACTTGCTTCTCTTCTATTTTCTGGAGTGAAATTTTCTGGCGGTTGAGTTTCGTTTGAGGTTTGAGGATCATCTGGACTGGGGGCAACTCGTGGTGGTGATGGTGGATTCTTGGGTATAGCGGGAAACGATCCACTACTTCTAGTCGTTGGGAAAGCTATGATCTTAGGTGGCCCATTCCCATCCCTAGGAGATGGTGCAGCTGCTAGGTTTAAAGATTCTTCTGCTAGCTTTCGACGTACGACATTCTCCACCATTTCTGCTTCCGATTCACCTACTGCTTACACACACAAAGAAAAATCCACATGTAAATAATATCCCTATTTATCTGAAATATGTTTGGTACTTTGGTAGATCACAGAGGTAACCCAATAAACATCAAATACTTTTTAAGCTTACCTTTTTCTTTGATAGTGCAATTGGTTGAGGAGCTTCTGCGTATCCTGAAACTTTGGTGAAGAAAGAACATAAAGAGATTAAGTTCAACACAGAAATGAAGCATGAATTTGCATTTTGATTCGACATGCTTCCTTACAGTTGGAATAGATTGAGGTAACTAGTAACTGTTTCTTTGATTTGTATTAGAAAGGAATCAGCTTTCTTTTGAAGTTTAGAACCTCCCTGCCATACGCTGTTCATAATACAATACAATAAGTAGTTATTCTCCTTTAGGTGGATAAGAAGGAAACTAATTAAAGTTGGGTTGCAATTGCATACTCAGCACCAACTTCACAAACTTTCAGCACCAATCACTCAAAAGAAAGAAAAAAGAATTATTGTAAAATGAGATATGGAAACAATCTTAAAAATTTATTTGATGATTGTTGCTTGAAAGATTGTGCACTTGATTCAAAGTGGGTATTTGGACATGTGTTTTGGTAGAGAATATTTGATAAAGTGATTACAAGGCTATTTAGAAGTTAAATAATCAGTTTGGTCTCTTTTTTATCTACTAGATCCTGAATAATAAATATTTGACAAACACCAATCACTAGCTCCTGTAAAACACATTATAGCTAATACTCATTTTGATTACTCAATACCACATAATCAGTTCCAAAAGACGCATCCAAACACCCACTAAATAGGAATCCATATTCAAATTAATTACGATAATGAGTGGTGTCTTACCATCGTCCAAATTTCCTATTTAGACATCCAATCCCATTGGCAACAAGGGATAAAAGATTTTCATCATATTGCATTTCATAGAGAAAGTTGGGAGTCCTGAGTTCCATGGGAATAGAACCTTCAAGATTGTTGTTACAGAGCAACCTACAGTACAATTTCAAGAAATGACTATAACTTAACAGAATCATATAATAAAATTAAGTGCTAGTCTAGTTTTTTTAGACTTTTGTTTAAAAATCTATCATAGGTCTACACGGTTGTTTGGATGTGCATTTTCATTAGTATACATATAATTTCCCTTTTCCAAACCGAGGCCATTTAAAAAAATTAGGAATAATCAGTTAACTTTACATTTTGATGATTTGATCATCGGTTCTCTAATAGCAATTTATACAGTTAATCCAAATCTGATTATTCAGGCCCCGAACATAATAAAATCAGAATCATAAATCATTGTTCACTAAAAAAGAAATATTGTGACATCACTTAGAAGCACATCCAACACCTGTTTATAAGAGATAGATTGGAGCTCCAAAATCACTGTTTTAATTGATAACATTATATATTAGTAGTCACATTTTGAGTTCAAATGTCAGATGGACTATTTTTAATATAAATATGATACAAATACATTTAACTTTTGAAGAAAAAACCTTAGTAGATGACAAATTGGTGTCAAACAAGCACATGACCATGTATCGAATATATACTTATTGGATAAAAGTTATAGAGAACAAAAGGGGAGTAACTTATTTCACTTACAACCGTTTTAGTGAATGCATCCTTCCTAGCTCTGATGGGATATGTCCACTAAAGTTATTATCCCTCAAGTCTAGTACTTCCAACATCATAAGTTCACCAAGCTCTTTTGGAATAACTCCCGAAAACTTATTCTGTGAGAGAACACTAGTAAAAGAAGAAAAGGAAATATCAAAAACAATCAAAAGAATGATTCTGAATAAGGTCAGTTTCACTCGCATCTTGTGCTCTTCAGTGATTTAATTGCCTGAAAGTCGCTATATCTTAGTTTTACCAAATTAAAAACTTCTGTTTTCAAGTAATTAAATGAAAGTTGCAGCAATTTTCTTTTTGGATACAAACCAAGATAAACTTATATGTCTACCCTATCCTGGTTTCAAACAAACCAGTTGCATTGATTTGGGTCCACGCAACATACCCATTTAACCAAACTGCAAAAGGGTGTTTTATACATTTTCTGGAGAACATTTTGCTTGTGATGTGTCCTTTCAAGTTTCATCACATAAAGTAGCAAAGTAATAGCCATAAGCAATAATGATCACCGTTCTGATCTGCATACCATAATTCTCTCAAAAGACTAAAACTTATTCTCAATTTGGATCTACTATATCATCATAACATGGAGAAAAAGAGGCCATAGATCTTTATACGAAGTTAGGTTATAAAAGAAACTACAAAATACAAAATACAAAAGCAAACAAAAAAGAAAGAGCACTCACAGACGTCTCAAATGCGTGAGATTCCCTATCTCAGGTGCTAATACTCCTTCCAAAGATAACCCGTTAAGATCCCTTTAGACAAAACACAGAAAAATACATCAAAATAATTTATTAAAAAAAAAAGAAAAAAATAACATTAACAATAAACTTAGTCCTATATGCATGAGTTACAACGTCTGGAACAACTTAGTTGCTCGGATATCATATCTGAGTGTTTGGTTGGGACCTAACTATTAATCCAATGCCTTCATGTCAGCATTTACTCCATTTAAAAGACTAACATGGTTTTTTTCTATCAAGCAACACACAAAACAAACTAGAATCACTCATTCAGCACTTAAGACAAATAAAATGAACCATGAGAGCAAAAAGAATAGAGGAACAACTTACAGCACATGAACATTACCATCGACACAATGAACATTAGACCATGAGCAAGGATCATGGTCACTAGGATTCCAGCTTGTGAAGGCACCAAATGGATCATAAGATACTCCTGCCCGAAAATCCAACAAAGCAAGACCTATATTCAAATAACAAACCACCTAAATCACTTAAAAACTGATAAATAATATGCAAGTTTCAACCAATAATCAAACGAGCAACTTTAGTAAAAGTTGTAAGCTTACCCTCGGAGTTCAGTGAAGAACACTCTTGAATTGAAACAAGAACCAAAAGCAAGAAACAAGATAAACCAAGTTTATATGTAATCCATCTACCCCTCATTGCACGCAGAGGCAGCAATGGTTTCTGCCAACAGCCAGGACCCTGTAGCTAAAGAAACTTGCCAGCTTTATATTGCCACCTAAGCCTCCTTGATTAACCACAGACCACGAGTAATCACTCAAACCACAGCCGATTCTTTATTTTTTGTACAATAAAAAATAAAAATAGATGGTAATCTATACAACAGAAAATATACAATTTTCTCAATCCTATAAGCAAACCCTATTTAAGAAGAATACAGTAATAACAAATGCCCTTTTCAACTTAATGATCAAATCAGGGTCCTTCATTTTATGGATTTTTAAACTTTTTGTAATAACACCTCCTTCTGTGGCATTTGGCTTTACCCAACAAAAGCTGTGATCTTCATTGATTCAAACACAAACTGGAATACAAAGATTATAGAGAGAGATTAGCAACCCAACAACATTTTTTGTATTCAAGAAGAATAGAGGAAAGAATCTCCTCAACAGCAAGCAATCCAACAAAAAGAAAAAGGGTATTGAATATTAATAAACAAATAACCAATTAACCAGAAGATAGTAAAACATAGCAAATATGAAGAGCAAAACTGCAATTAATCACATCAACTTTTCTGTGTTATTTTGTTGATGTTTCTCCCTGTTTAAGGAGAGAATCTATACTGACGTTCCCAAGAAGTATGTGGATGAAAAAGAAAGAAATGTATAGATGATGACTAAAGGTGTACCCTACAAGAACTTGTTTAAAATCAAAATGGAAAGATACTTGCATAAAATGAAAACATAAAGGAAAAGAAAAGGATTTATATGATTGTTGACCCCCCCCCCCCCTCTCTTTCCTTAAGAAAAAAAACGTACTTACTCGCTCTGTATGACCATCTACTCTTGGTTACAAATTCCTAAATAGATTAACCAAATTTCCATGGTTTTAACCTTTCAGCAGTTACTATCAGGTAGTCTGTTAAACTAACACAACGCTTTTCTGTTTTGGTACTGGTTTTTTTATTGATACCACATCGTGACATCCATATTAAAGCTGAAAACTAGCATCGTTGACTTTCAAACTCAAGCTACTGTTTTTCAAATAGGGAAGCCACAATGACAAACTTTCTTCCACGTATACAATCAATACAACATACAAACAGCAAACAACTCATTCAAATTATAATATCCAATATACTTCGACTAGAATCACCAGCAACCAACTATAAGTCTATAACAAAGTCTACGGAAGCAACTAAGCAAGCAATAACACTCAAACACATAAAAAATTTCAACAACCTACATCACCGATGAAATTATCACAAAACAACAACAAAACAAAGCTGAATTCATAATCAGAATAACCAAATCACAAAACTTATGAGGTAAAAGGTTTGTAGAATGAAAATGTACCTTGATAATGTCAGCAGAGGGAGAGATGAGGTGGAGGAAGTGTAAAGTCGTATGATAGAATTGAATTGAATGAATGGAACATACCGACCATTGTTCCACCAAAAAGCATTCAGTTAATGTTCGAGACTCCACAATCGACGGTACGACGGTGGAACGACGGTGCGACGGTGGGGATGCGGCGGAGGGGGAGGCGTTGATCGGAAATTAGGGCTATGAGCACAGAGATTTTGGGAAACACCGATGACCCCTTTCTTCTAACGGATCCAAGTGTGGGAATAACGAAAGGGGTTTTCTGTGTTTGGTTTGTGGATTTAATAATAATAAAATCAATTGAAATTTAAACCATGTATCATGTATGATATAAAACTTGATCGGAAATTTAAATTTTAAAATAATGAAGTTATTATATATATACATATATATATATATATAATTTTTTCAAATGTAAATGTACGACCCTGTCTTGTAGGCTAGGTGTTATCTTAATCGAGCTCATATGTCCGTGTCTTGGCCGGAACCACACCCCCAACCCTCTCAAAAGAAAACTCATTGTTGAGAAAACTTATCGACTCAAATCTGAGCATTTTGTTCAATGTGATAACTGAAATGTCACACCCCAACCTTAACGGCGGAAATATCGAGATGTGAAGGTTAAGATTGTTCATGCCACACAACGCCATTTCAAAGTGTCAATATTATTAATTTCCAAGGTTCATGACATACAATAAGGAAATAACATAAGTTTCAAATAATAATTTAACAAGAATTTAAATAGCATCATGTGACAACAACATGTCTTTTTATTAATCTCTAGGTCCAATCCTAGATGTGTTTAAGTCTTCAAGAGTAACTAAGCGGGTTCATTTCCTGAAACATGTTAAAAATAATGTCAATATAATATTGGTGAGTTTTCATAGATTAATCATACATAGATATATATCAAAAGATGACAATCCACGTCATAGGTTATTGAATAAAGTAAATAAAGATGAATGAACAAATGTAACAATCAAACCTTGACAAATATGGGCATTACAAGATTAAACGATTAGTTAAGTGTACTTGGTTCCCATAGTGCTCAAGAATACGACACTAGGAGTCTGCAATAACCTCGGTTTTAGCACCAAATAGGCTTGCCATGCCTATAGATCTATGACGTCGCTAGCTTAGCAATAGTTAATGATTGTATTTTACAAGTATCATCACATGATATTTACAAGAGTTTAAATAACCAAGACAAATAAGATGAATTGCATAAGTGTTACAAGAGTAAAAACGTGTTTACAAGTGTGTTTATAATAAGGTTAACATGTTTCACCCCAAAAGTGTGAAATAATATAAAATGGGGTATGAAAACTCACATGGATAATAAGGATGAAGCAAATAAGAAAGTCCTGTATAACCCATTTATCCCATGATTTTTTTAAGTTATTAAACAGATACAATTTGTTATTATTTTGGTATTTAAATGATTACTAATGATTTTAGTGTTTAGCACTATTAATAAAAGTTAGACTTTTACTAATAAATGGTTATTATTTACTATTAAAATAAAATAGAAATTTTGTAGATTTAAATGATTAAAACAATTCTATCAATTACACTAAGTGTACATTTTAAATATGTACATATATATTAATTTTCTTTTAAATATATAATTTAAATTTGAAAATATATATTTTTTTAAAATAAAAGATTTATTAAATTGACATTCTTGGAAATTTAAAAAGGATTAATTTTATTACAAAGACTAACAAGGAAATATATTTTATAACAATTTTATAATTTCCAAGGTTAAATAAAAGGTTTATTAAATTACATTTCTAGAAAATTAAAAGAAAATAATTTTATTTAGATTATGATTAAAGAGTGAGTGATTTTTATGTTAATTTAATAGTATATTAAATTTTTCTGTGAATTAAATATTCCACAAAAATCATGTTTAAAACAAAAATGCAGGAGCCCAAGTTCGAACCCAGGACCTCCTGTCCTTAACCATGTGTCTTAACCGGTGGGCCAAGGCCTTGATCTGTGTTCTAAAACACAAAACAAATCTTAAATCATAATTCCGAGAGAATCCCCAAGTTCAACCTAAAAACCCTAGATTAAATTTGGATCAGATTGAACATCAAAATGTTGTTAATAATCAAATTAACCATGGGGCTTTTGTTCCCCATGTAAAACCGAGTGTATAACCCTATTGGATTACCTGAATTGATGTGGTATTGACGATTACAAGTTCGGCCCTAACTCTCGACTGTTCTTGATTCGAATTTGTTGTGTGTGTGTGTTGTTTGTGAAATTGATGCTCCAGATAGTGGAAAGAAGATGTCGTGGGCATTTTCCCTCTGATTATAGTTCTAATTTGTACGATTAAGTGTCTAACGGCTCTCGGTTTGATCTCGGGTGTTACGAGTTGAATTCGGTGTGAAATTTGTTGTTTTAAATGAAATTAATCTTTCCATTGATTTCGAATTGATTAGATAACCGCTTAGGAGTCTTTAATTTCATCAATTGTTAGTTCAATGTGAGGAATTGATTTGAAGTTTCATTGGGTTTCGGTTTCGTGTTCACTCGGTTATCATAATCGTATTTATGGTCGAATTATTACACCACCCTCGTGTTGGAAACGGATTCTCGAACCGATTGGGATCGATTGGAGTTAAAACCGTGGCTTAAAACGGGGTTTTGGGGCTTGCCGGAGCCTCGCCTGCCGGTAGCCGGAAATACGGGGAGAGAGGGAGGAGAAAAGGGGGGGGTTGGTTTTATAAAAATCACACTTTGGTCCCTGTAGTTTAGGACTATTTTCTTTTAAACCAAAGTTTTGTGTTTTAATTTAAAATATAATTACAGTTTAACCCCTGAAGTTTAAATGTTATTATTTTATGCACAAACTATAATTTGCAAGTTAAACTTGTATTGTTTTTATTTATGTAAAACCTTGAAATCTCCCAAGAAACAGTTAACACACGATCTCAATCACGAGAATGCGGAATGTAAACATGATTGGATATAAAGAAGAATCGAATTGATCTCAAAAAGATATTGTATTGAACAAAATCAACCTAGAACAGGTTTTGTGCGATTTCGCACAGTACAGAGATGAATAATGAAGAAAAGCATAATTACAAAATGAAAACTAAGCTATTTATACTAAACACTAAGGTTCTCGCGCGACAGGCTTATCGCGCGGCTAAGCCTTTCGCGTGGAAGTCGTCTTCGCGTGGAAGCTTCTTCTCGCGTGACAGCTGCATCTCGCGTGGAACAGGCTTTCGCACAAGCTGTTTTGCCGAGCCTTGATTAGTCTTCTACAATCTCCCCCTAGGCTCGGTGAAACATAATCAATCAAAATCAATGTTTGCCTTCTTGTACGATCCTGAATAAGCATACCATTTATTCCTAAGGATTCGGTCAATCATCCACACATACTGGCAAGATAGAAAATAAACTGACTCATCAGCTGAAATAGGGCAATGTAAGAGCTTGATTAAGTCGTCTTTGCCAAACTTCATCAAGTCAGCTGGATCAATGATTCTAAAAGACCTGTCAGTACATCTGATCACAGCATGACCGGAATCCTTCTCACATCTCCATGAAAGTAATTGCTTTAGAGAATTGGGAGGAACTGGAGCATGCACAGGGACTTTTCTGATGAACTTTGAATGTTGATAGACTCTTATTTTCATTGGAGCTTTAGTCTTTTCATCTATTCTTGTTGAGTCATCAATCACCTTTGATTTGGCAGTTTTAAAGTCCTTGAAATTTGTACGCATCTCCCTTCGTATCATTGATCTTATCAATTCAGCTTCACTGTGATTGCTTTCATTGAAAAATGGAGCTTTGCCCATAGAGTAAAGATCTGCAGCACGTAAAGTATGAAAGTCTTGTGTGCTCTTCAAGTAGTCAATCTCTCCATTCTTTCTTTTTATTACATACAATCTTTTCTCTCCATCATATCCCCAACTAATCACATGAGACATTTCACCATACTTCTGCTTTGGCTTTGAAATAAACAGAAAATGAGCTTCAGTAGGTGGTGGTGGTGCTTTGAACATCAAGCCTCCTCTAGTGTATAATGCAATTTGACTAGTAGAATCTTTCTTGGTTGAATCAGTAGGAGTTGAACCACTCATAGTCTCAGTAGGGATTTCTCCTTCTTCAAGATTAATATCTTTGAATAACTCTTGAAGGTTGTTCCAAAATATATCAGTATATTCATTCTGATCATCCAAATCATCAGACACATCAAATTCTTCTTCGACAACTCCTGATGAAGATTGTTGAAAAGAATACAATTCCTTTTCATACAAACTTTCAGTAGCAGGGTCAAGTGGATCATATCCTTCTGGATTACTAACACTTGGTCGATTGACATTATCAGTGTTAGTATCACCAGTTGGACTTGAAGATAATCCTGCAGCATCACCTCCATCATCATCATTACCTCCTTCATCATTACCACCATCATTTCCACCATCATCTCCACCATCATTATCATCATCATTGCCATCATCATCCTCATCATCATCATCCTCATTATCATCATCCTTATTATCATCTGAATCCGCATAATCAATCAACTCTTCATCCTCTTCTTCATTAACAACAGGCAAAGAAATCATATGTTCTGGCTCAACGAAAGCTGTAGAAGTGAAAGCTTCAGTGATAGGTACTTCAGATGAAATTGGAACATCTTCAGTCGTACTAACACTTGGCTGTTCAGTAGAAGTTTGAGCTTCGTTGACCGTTTCTCTTTCTTCAACATTTTCAGCAGGAGATGGGCTTGGAGAGCGTCTACTAGACTCACCAATCACTGTAGTAGACCTTATGACTGGTGGTTGATGAAAATAAGTCTGAGATATAAATTCTCTAAGCTCATTCAGTTGTCTCTCCAACCCTGAAGTATAATCAAACAAGCTCTTCATCTGTTGTTCAAGAGAGACTATTCTTGTACCTTTAATGGCTGAATCGAGATGAATCATGTTAATCAGATTTGTCTTTTCTTCATTACCTTTCTTTAATTCAGCAATCAACCTCACATTTTCAAAACTTTCTTTCTCCAAGTTCTTTACTCTTTCTTCTAAAGTAATCGAACGAGGAGTACTTGTTGATTCCTCTCTCCCTTGAAAATCTGGAGGAGTATTCAAGAACGAATCAACATCAAACTCTAAGTTTTCTTGCCTTGGAGGTGTAGAAAAACCAGACTCAGAAATATTAGCTGCTCCAGAAACAGGAATGTTTCTGTCTCAGGAGCAGAAAAGTCACATTAGCAGTCTGATCTTGCTCAGTCTCAGTGATAACCACATGTGTTCGTGGTCTCCTGGGAACAATACCTCGACCTCTTTTTCTCGCTGGAAAATCTATCCTTTTTGCCATACGTTTTCTCCTTGATGAAGTACTAGGAGAATCCTCAGGGACATAATCAGTATCCCTGTCTTCATCATTGGGTCTTGAAGAGGTTGGAGTAGATGGTGTTTGATCAGTTTGGATTACATAGGGAACATTCCCTATTTGATCACTAGGGGTCTCTGAACTTGAAGCAGAGTGAACAACTCCTTCCATTCTACCTTCATGCACAGGCTCATCTTCAAACAATTTCTCAATCACCTCATCTAAATTATCTCTAGCACCAGACGTAGAAGTGCCAGTCTGTGCTTCATCATTTTGAGCACCTTCTCCAAACTCATCAATATCTTCCTCTAACTCAGAAAACTTTCCAATCTTTGCAAAACTTTCACCAGAGCATTTGTTTCCTCTGGCTCCAGTGAGATGTATAAAAATCTCCTTTTTATCTTCTGTACAACATACTTAGGAGATCTCTGAGTGGCAAGCTCAGGAAAAGCATCATTGATCACCAACTGGACAAACCTTGGGTACATAATAAACTTTCTTCCTGGATTGGCTGTGGCGTTCTTTACCATCTCCTGGAAGATAACTCCAGATATACTGAAAGGTAAATCATCTACCAGAGATACTAATAATGAGCCAAAAATAGCACTCAAGCTATCCATCCCAGCTTTAAGATTGCTCAAACAATGAATCACCACATGAAATAGATATTTCCAGTACGGTGGTAGCCACTTCTTTTCTAGACTGGGATATCTGTGCTCGTATCCCATACGAGTCAGACAGTCAATCACTATATCATCATCCAGTCTTGTAGGTGCACCCTCTTGATCATCAAACAGAAGAACTCGGTTCAGTATGGACTGAGAAACTGTCACTCTTTTGTCCTTGACATTAGCAGTGATAACTTGATTTCCCGCTTGGTCTTTTTCTAGAGCAGCAGTGCTCCAGAAAGAATCTATCAGCTCAGAATATATGGCGGGGTCAGCAGATATAGCATACACAATACGAGAATTCTTCAATCCTTCGATCATAGATGTAAACAGTTCCTTTCCTTCTGGAACATCATCTAAGTAAGCAACACAATTATGATTTTTATTGAAAATCATTTGTGCCATCTGCATTGTCACACAAACTCAAGATTAGAACACTTTGAATATAAATTAGTTATGCATACACATTTGAACACTTAGAACATTTTAATTTCTGAGGTTTTATACTTAGAAAATTTTATTACTTAGAAACAATTCAACATTTCAACACTTAGTCACATGAGAATACATATACTACACTTAAAATTTTAGCAACAAAAAGTTTATTATTCGAAAACAAGTTGCATGTGATAAATCCATTTGAGACAACAACATCAACACTTAGAAAAAATTTCAAAACTTTCTGTCATGTGAAATTCCAAGTTATGCAAAAATGAACTTCGTGCGAATATTCTATTAGTGCGAAAAATATACTTCATGCGACAAACTAGTTTCGTGCGAAAATGAGATTCATACGAAACAGAGTTTCAAGCGAAATCAAGGCTCAAGCGAGAACCGTTTTCACGCGAAAACCCTATTTTGCGTCTGTTCAAGTTCTTGTGCGATTCGCACAACCTGACTTTCAAATTAGTAGATCAAAACTCGTTTTTAATCCATGAAATCCAGTCCATTCCTGTCGCCTAAGATTACTAAGACTATTTCGTCTTTCAATTTCAACTTTTAAGTCCATTAATTAAGATTTTATTTCAAAGTTGTTAAGTTCATTTTACATTTTAATATCTAAAGTAACCATATTCTTCACATTACCTTTAGAATCACAATATGAGTGTAATGAACACGAAATAAGAATCAGAATCACAATCAAGAACGAGATGATTTCAGAATTTGATTTTAGAGATGAAGCGACAAAGGTTTTCGGATGTGAAGCGAGAGGAGTTTTCGGGTGTATTGTGAGCGAAAAGTGATTTCATCTCGAACACTGTGATATTTAATCTCTGAGAACTCACGCGACAGTTTCTTTCGCGAGTCATACTTTTCGCGTGACTTCTCCATTTCGCGCGAGATGAACTGTTTTTCAGATTTTTTCAATCCTTTTTAAAATCTTTCTTATTTTTCAAAACTTTCAAACCTTTTATTCTTATTATTTGAGTCAACATAATTTTTATTTACCAAGTGATCAATTAATTTAATGAATCTTCAATTTTCAAAATTTATTTTGTTATTTATTTGTCTTAAAAATAAAACAACACAAAATTAAAATGAAAAACACATACACACAAAATAACAAAATAATAAAACAATTAAAGAATCAAGATTGATTTGTTTGTTTTGTAAGAATTTTCATAATGAGATCATATAGTTCTTTATCAAGTTAAGACTCTGTCCGGCTTTATTTAAAATAACTGGTTAAGTTGATTGTCAATATCTTTTGTCCCTTTAAACTTATACTTCAGGTTTTACTCAGAAACATAATGAGTGATATATATCATGTTTCGTGTTGATTTAATATAAGTCAGTGGATCCCACAATCAGAACTTCTGTAAAATAATTATTATCCTTCAAGACACTGTCGAGATTTCAAGTCACCCCAATTTGACTTAAACCATGCATTGTTGATCAGTGATACCATTTATTTATTCCTAAAATATAACTATTTGAGCATAACTAGCCTGAGAAATATTTCTTAACCCGGAATATTAACAAGTTTAAGGACTTACTGACAGCCATCCGGACTTACGTCTTCCCTCTCAAGATGTTTAGGACTTACAAGCCATCCGGACTTACATGCCCCATCTATCGATTTTGCCTTCCATGGTCAGAAAATATTCTCAAAATAGAAAATATATACCATATAGTATGTATGTCTTTTAGACATATCTTTTGATTTGTTGTGCTTCTTAGCATCTTATATCCTATATGGCCTTTTTGGCATCTTTTTGCTCAATTATTTTCTTTTTGTGTTTTCTTTCTTTTTGTCTTTTTGTATTTTTATCTTTATATATATATAGTCATGATAATCACTGAATCAAACACATACAGGCTTGAGTATGACAAGATTATATCTCTCAGTCTGTGTTAGAACATTTTTGGCATTGTCACAGAATCCTGATATGTTCCCCACTAATTCATATCTCTTTAATTCAAGTGTAATCACTCAATTATGATCTTTTCATTTCTGAAAGCAAAGCCTATCGACACATCAAACATAATCCAAGTCTATTCGTATTTAAGCCTTTGAAAGTACTTAGACTCTTTTAGAACTTTGTAATATCATTTCTCATTTAAGTATGAAAATTTCTTCTTTTTATTTTTCAATCCTTTGATCTTAACTCCCCCTAAGACCAAAATATTTTTCAAACTTGGTTTTCTAATTTTCTCCCCCTAAAATTGGGATTGTTCTTTGAAGAAAAAGAAACAATTACAATTTTATTCTTTATTAAAAATGAAAAATCGTTTTGTGAAGATTCATTAAACCAATTTATCCAAAGTTAATCATTCCAATGATTGCACAAGGAAATCAAATCGAGAATGATCAAATGCCTTGGTAAATAAATCAGCAATATTTTCAGTTGACGGCACTTGTTTTAAATGAATAAGTTTTCGATCAAAACAGTCGCGGATAAAATGGATGCGGATGTCAATGTGTTTAGTTTTGGAGTGTTGAATGGGATTTTTCACGATGTTCAGAACTGCCGTATTGTCACACCAAATGGGTGTGTCATAAATGTTTAGGCCATAATCAAGAAGTTGTTGTTGAATCCAGACAAGCTGGGAACAACAGCTCGAGGCAGCCACATATTCAGCTTCGGCAGTGGATGTGGATACAGTGTTCTGCTTTTTACACTGCCAAGAAATGAGTCGGTTGCCCAAGAATTGACATCCTCCTGTGGTCGATTTCCTGTCTAAATTATAACCACCATAATCACTGTCAGTATAAGCAAATAAATTGAAATCGGAATTTCGAGGATACCAAAAACCAAGTTTGGGTTGACCCTTGAGATACTTGAAAATCCGCTTGACAGCTTTCATGTGTGATTCCTTTGGATCACTTTGATAGCAGGCACACTGACAAACAGGGAACATGACATCCGGCCTGCTTGCAGTGAGATACATGAGGGAACCAATCATTGATCTGTAAAGATGTTGATCAACTGATTCTCCTAATGGATCTGGAGTAAGAGTAGGACGAGAAGCCATTGGAGTTGGAGCTACTTTGGAATCTTGAAACTTGTATTTCTCAAGAATAGTCTGAACATACTTTTCTTGATAGATGAGAATACCAGTCTCAGATTGAGTAACTTGAATACCCAAGAAAAAGGAAATTTGTCCAAGTGAACTCATCTCAAATTTCTTCTTCATGACTGCTTCAAACTCCGTGCACATACTATCATTGGTAGAACCAAAATGATATCATCGACATATATTTGAACCAGAATGATATCATCGCCAGATTTACGAATGAATAAGGTTTGATCAATTGCGCCTCGTGAATAACCATTTGTAAGCAAATGTTCAGTCAGAGTTGCATACCAAGCACGAGGTGCTTGATGTAAACCATATAATGCCTTATCCAACTTGTAAACATAATCAGGATGATCTGGATCTTCAAATCCTGGAGGCTGACAAACATAGGTTTCTTCCTTCATTTCCTTGTATAAAAATGCAGTTTTAACATCCATCTGATACACCTTGATGTTCATGTATGAAGCAAAGGCTAAGAATATGCGTATTGCTTCTAGTCTTGCAACTGGAGCATACACTTCTTCATAATCCAATCCTTCAACTTGATAGAATCCCTGCACCACAAGACGTGCTTTGTTCCGAACAATAACACCTTTTTCATCCGTCTTGTTTCGAAATATCCACTTTGTTCCAATCGGAAGCTTATCCTTTGGAAGTTCAACAAGATGCCAAACATTCAGCTTCTTGAATTGCATCAACTCATCTTGCATTGCTTCTATCCAGCTGTTTTCCTTGAGTGCCATTTCCACATTCTTGGGCACTATTTGTGATAGAAAGCAAGCATAAAGGCAAGTGTTAATTGCTCCTGATCGACTTCTGGTAATTACACCCTCATGTAATGGACCAATGATTGCATCAGTTGGATGAGTTTTATGTATTCTTAATTGAGGAATATCATCTGCAACCATTCCATCTTCCAAATTAGTAATGTGTTCAACATTATCAAGAACTTCTTCAGATTGTCGAGATTGATACACAATATTTTCTTCAAGTGTGTCATCTGAAATATGATTTTCAGAAGCAGTAGACACATTTGGAGATTCTTCAAATGGAACTTGAATGACTTCGATCGGTGTATCCATAGTTTCTGAAGAAGATGCAGATAAAGGTGAACTCAATGATTCTTCCAGCTCCTGGTTAGGAATTTGTTCTGAAGGAACATCTAATGACTCAGAACATTCAGATACTTGTACAGAAGCTGTAGGAATATCTTTGGATGATGAAGCAACAGCAGAATCATCAGATATCAAAGATGGAAGTTCCTCAATGATTTTGTTTTCCAAAGAGAGTGCTTGAGAATTAGAATTGCAGATGAAGATTTAGAAATTTTAAAATTTATGAACAAAGATTCATAATCATAAACCCATGAAGGAGCTGAACCTGCATCAGTGATGTTAAGCTCGTGCCAATCAATGTTAAATGACTCAATTATTTGTCTAGTCCTCTTATTATAAACTCGATATGCAACCTTATTAGCAGCATATCCCACAAAGTAACAGTCATCAGCCTTTTCAGAAAATTTTGAAGATGATTCAGTTGTATGCAACAAAGTGCAACAACAACCAAAGGCTTTAAAATATTTAACTTTAGGTTTGTGTTTATAAAATATTTCATATGGAGTCTTATTTAATCTTTTGTTGACTAAAACACGATTTTGAACATAACATGCAGTATTTACTGCTTCAGCCCAAAAGAACAACGGTAATTTGGCAGCAGATATCATAGTTCTAGCAGCTTCAATCAATGTTCTATTCCTTCTTTCTGCAACCCCATTCTGTTGTGGAGTGCCAGCAGCACTGAATTGTCTAGCAATTCCCTTTGATTCACAAAACTCATTCAGAGTTTGATTGCAAAACTCTGTCCCATTGTCACTTCGGATGCATTTTACCTTTTTCTCTGTCTGATTCTCCACCAAATTAATGAACTTGATCAAAAGGTGAGGAGTTTCATCCTTAGATGCTAAGAAAAACACCCAAGTAAATCTAGAAAAGTCATCAGTAACAACCAAGCAGTAAGATCGTCGACCCAAACTTAAAACACTCACTGGACCAAAAAGATCCATGTGTAAGAGTTGTAAGATTGATTCGATTGAGTTGTGTGCAATTGGTTTGTGAGGAAGTTTATGTTGTTTACCCTTTGAACATGACAAACAATGTTCATTTAATTGAAATTCTTTTTCAGGTAAACCAATGACATGATTTCCACATACAAGTTTGTTCATATTTTTAAGATTGACATGTCCTAACCGACGATGCCATAACATGGAATCATTCTCCGAGGCTTTGGATAATAAGCAAGAAGCTGTTACCAAAGACTTAGAACAATGCATATCAAGAAGATATGTGTCATTGTCTCTCGGAGTCCTCATCAAAATCCATTCATCTGGAACAACAAAACCCGGTTTTAAGATTAAACATTCTGTGTTAGTAAAGTGTGTAGAATATTGTTTGTCACAGATTTGAGACACACTTAACAGGTTATGTTTTAATTCCTCAACAAAGTTAACATTTTCAAAGCTAAGGACACCATTAGTAACTGTACCACGCTTGGTTATACGTCCTCCTTTGTCTCCTGCAAAAATCACTCTTCCTCCATTGTATGACTGAACATCTTGTAGTAATGATAAATTCCCAGTCATGTGTCTTGAACAACCGCTATCTACATGCCAAAGGCTTTCAATATTCTTTTGCGGTTGTCCCTGCATAAGTAACAAAATTACTTAGCTTTTGGTACCCAAGTCAAGCATGACTTGAGCACATTATGTGTTACAGCAAGACAAAATGATTTAAGATTATTATATTTGTTTAGCACATCAGTCTTTTCATTTACATTTTTCACATTGATATTTTCGTTTAAATCATTATTCAAACTCTTATTCTTTTTGACATTAAAATCATTAGCAACTTTTGATTTCATATGATTTGAAAATTTTCCACGAGTGAAAAACAATTTTCTATTATGAGCAATAGAATTATGAAATCTTTGTTTGCTTAATGATTTTTGTCGAAAAGGACAATTGTTTGCCAAATGATTTATGTTTCCACACTGATAACATTTTCTTTGTTGTGTGTGGAAAACAAAATGTGGATGACAATTATAGAAATTGTCATAAAAACCAAAGTCAGATTGACTTTTTGGTTTAACATTCTGCACAGTCTCTCGAATCTTTGCCTCATTTGATAATTGCTTGTTCATCTTTTGCAGATTCGAGGAAATTATTGAATTATGACCACTTTTGATTTGAGATTTAGCAGTTGTGACTTTTGGAACTGATGGTGCTGGAATAGGACCAGTCTTAGACTTTGCTGGAGTAGGACCAGGCTTTGAAATACGAATTGGTGCTGGAGAAGGACCAGACTTTGGAATATTCAGATTGGATGAAGAAAGATCATTCACTTGCAAATCTGGGCTACAAATATCTTGATTCACAAGGTTAGCATTATAATGAAGTTTATTTTTAAAGAATCGAGAATTCGTTTCTTTAAAAATATGCTCTTCATTTTCAATTAGACCTTTAGAAACAAATCTACATTTAAAGTCTTTTTCAAGTTTTTCTTTCTGATTTTCCCTTTGATTTGCATTCAAATTACATTTACCATTTGAATTAATTCATTCAAATCAACTGTCTTTTCATTTCCTGACAAAGTTTGATTACACATAGATCTTAAAACTTTTACATTCTTATTTTGCAAACTATCACTCTCATTTCTTTCTCACTATCACTATCCCATTCTTCAACCAACCCGTCTACCTTCACATGATCTGCACAAAAATTTTCAGTTGATTGTTTAGGTTTTGTTATTATGATAGGATCAACAGAAAGATTTACTTTAGCTGAAGGTTTTAATTCTAAGGATGGAGAGAAACCTATCCCATAGCTCATATCAGAATCAGAAATGACATCAGATGAAGGTAAACATGAATAATCATGATTAATTGGAGGAGCAATGTTTGAAAATCCAACACCGCATTTTCCTCCTTTTATCTTCTGTGTCATTTGTGACTTGATAATTCCTTCAACCATAGTTGATGAAAGTTCAAATTTTTCAATAATCAATTTAGCCGAGGCTAGTTCATTGTTGAGTCTATTAATTTCTAAAGCGAGTTCATTGTTTCTATTTGTCAAATCATTATTTGTGCATTCTTTATCATGAAGATTTAATTTTAAATTATATACTGTATTGTTTAAACCTTCAAGTTTTTCTTTAAAAATCTTTTCATTTGATTTGTGTTTTCGAGCTTGATACTAAGTTTTTCAACTTCCATTATCAGGCTCTCATTGTGAACTCTATATCTTTGAACTTTCTCAACACATGAATTTTTGCACAAACCATCATATACCTTTGGTTCAGAAGTTTCCCCTTCAGTCTCTTCTACCTTCTTGACCATAAAAGCCTTCATATTAGCAGCTTGTTCTTCCACTGGAGCAACGTCAACAGTCTTTGGATCATTACATTGGCATTTGACTGAAGGCTCGACAGTGTACTCTTCATTCACAATCCTTTCCTCAGCAACCTTCTCATCCTGATCATTCTTCCCAGCTTTCTCTTCACACTTAACATCTTCTTTCACTTCTTCAACTTTCTCCTTCTCTTCCTCAACTTCCACCTTCTCTACTTCAACATTCTCCTTTTCTTCTTCAACTTCCATCTTCACTTCTTCTTTCTCAGCAAACAATCCTTCCATTAAATCATCAGAAACAAACTCAGCAAACAAATTTTCTTCTTCTTCAGGATCAGTAACAATCTTGGCAATGAATGCAGTAGACAATGTTAGATCAAGGGCTTCCATTTGATCTGACCAGTCATAATCAGCATTAGTTTGTGAAACCAATGCTTTAGTACCAGAAGTACTAGCTTTGTCTTTCTTGGACTCAATCTCCACAGTCACCATCTTTTTAGGGCCTTCAGTTTGACCGGTCTTTTGTTCAGTACATTCTCTAGCGAAATGACCTGGTTTGTCACAATTGTAACATCGCAGGTTAGACTTGTCAAATCCGATTTTGCTAGAATTGTTTACACCAAACATCTTTCTCCCAGTACGTCTAGCAAAGTTCTTTGCCCTGTATACCACCATTGCCATCTGATACTTGATGTCATTTTCTTCAACATCATCAGGATTAACTTGTTGAAGATCATCAACCAAGACATTTGGAGCAGTGAGTCTACCAGCCATGAAAGCTTCATAACTTGACATAAAAGTGGTGAAAAGGGCAAGATGCTCCTCAGCAATCTGGACAGTCTGCTTAGAAGAATTAGTGGTAGAAACGTAAGCATGTTGACCACTATGAGAGTCTTGAGATTGAGGGATTTGTTGATGGATGATGGGGGAATAGAGTTGAGCAGCTGGAATTTGAATTTGAGGGTTCAATACTGGTTGCATATAAGAAGATGCTGAACTTCCAGTTGGTTGTTGCTGACACATTTGGGTATAACTGACATAGTAATTAGGATTACTAGCCATTTTTGCATAAAGAGCAGTTCCTTCAGCACCCAGAGAACTTAGATGATTAGCAGCTCGCTGCTTATCGTCCATTGCATAAGACTTGATAGTTGAAATGAGATCAGTCAACTGAAGAGTATACAAGTCTTTGGTTCTCTTGATCAGTGTACAGTTGTTGTTCCAACTGTATGGAAGTGAATTTAGCAGCTTCTTGTTCACCGTGATTGGTTCCAGAGTAATACCAGCACTCTTCATTTTAGTTACCAGTCTAACAAACCTGGCAATCTGAGCTTCCAACTCTTCACCAACAATATGATTAAACATGTTAAATTCTTGATTCAACATATCCTTTTTGCTTTCCCTCATATCTTTATTGCCCATGATCTGAGTTTCAAGAGCATCCATAACACCTTTGCACCCCTGAACTCTTGAAACTTTTGAGATATTTCAGTCGTCAAGGCCATAGTAATAGCAGCATAAGCCTTGTCATCAAGTTCTAATCTCTTAATGTCATCTTCATCCCACAAGTGTTCAGGTTTCTGTACCATTTCTCCTTTATCATTCTTGTACAACGGAATGTAAGGACCATACTTGATCGACCTCCACATCTTAGGTTCCGTGTAAATAACATGATTCTCAAATCGGAAAGCCCAATCAGCATAATCGTCTTCACAGAGAAGTCTCGGTGGCTTGTTTCCAGTACCGATTTTAGTATCAAGATGAAGAGAAGCAGTAAGATGCTTTAGATTCGGTGTTGTTGAAGACATGTTGATCAGAAAGTCAAAAATCAAACTGTTCGTGCGAAAGAAGATATCGTGCGAAAAACGTTTTCGCGCGGCCTACTTTTTCGTGCGAGATAACAGTTCGTGCGAAACTCCAATTTACTTTTCAAGCGAAATCGCGTGAAAAGTGGTTTAACTGCCTATGCGAAAAACTTATAATTTGGCACGCGAAAACTCCCAGTTTCGTGCACAAATCAATTCTCCAACTTTTTGTTTGAGCGAAAGTAACCTCCAATTCACTGAATCTGTCTGATTATACTCATTTTAGTCCGTTTTTAATGAATTTAGTTCAATTTTAAGCTTAATTATGATTAAAATTCAACTAAAGTCCACTAAATCAGTCCAAATCAGTCCAAATCAATCCAAATACTCAAAATTTGAGCAGCATAACATCTCCATATCTGAATCTCAAGTAATCAAGATGAATAGCCTCAGAAATGAGTAGAAAACAATCCAAATCTTCTTCAAATTGTGGTTCTAGAGCCTAAAGCTCTGATACCAATTGTAAAACCTTGAAATCTCCAAGAAACAGTTAACACACGATCTCAATCACGAGAATGCGGAATGTAAACATGATTGGATATAAAGAAGAATCGAATTGATCTCAAAAGATATTGTATTGAACAAAATCAACCTAGAACAGGTCTTGTGCGATTTCGCACAGTACAGAGATGAATAATGAAGAAAAGCATAATTACAAAACGAAAACTAAGCTATTTATACTAAACACTAAGGTTCTCGCACGACAGGCTTATCGCGCGGCTAAGCCTTTCGCGTGGAAGTCGTCTTCGCGTGGAAGCTTCTTCTCGCGTGACAGCTGCATCTCGCGTGGAACAGGCTTTCGCACAAGCTGTTTTGCCGAGCCTTGATTAGTCTTCTACAATTTATTTGCATATTAACACTTATTATAATTTTTTTACTATTATTAGTATTGTTATTTTATCATTTTATTATTATTTCCATTATTATTATTAGTATTAGTATTTTCTTTATGCTTGTTATTATTTTTATTATAATTATTGTTATTATTATCATTATCATTAATTACTTAATCATTTACAAGAAATTACAAATAAGTCCTCGTACTTGCATTAATAACAAAACACACACTTACAAGAGATAACGACGTTTAACAAACATTTAACAAAATTACGAGAGGTCACATGAACCCATGACCACTAATTATTTACGTGTTATAGGTACCTCAACTTAACCAGTTGAACTAAGGATCATTGGTATGACGTTATTATATTGTGATAAGCGACTAAGCTATTGAGTCAACGGTTAAGATTGTATATGTTATTATGTCAATGATGTCTATGATGTGTTGTAAAACACATATATTTTTGTCACATTTTCGGGTCTCTTTTGTTTAATTTGTAGTTAGATTCGTTAGTTTTTACTTATTGTTCATTATTTTATGGTTCAATAGGTGCTTGGGTGCTTAAAGTAACGAAAACGTGTGGGAAACGAAAAAAGGGCCAAATGATGGAAAAAGACCAACACTTAGAAATTTTTCTAAATGTCAAACTCAAAATTTCTGGAAAATCCCATCTATGTGATGCGCACAGCAGAAGCGGTCCTCCTACGCGTATCGCATAGATCACATAATATGGTTTGTGGAATTTTTTTATCTATGTGATACGCACAGCAGGAGAGCCTCTCTTGCGTGTGTCGATAGATCGCATCTTCGGGAAAATTTTACAAAGTTGTATTTAAACAACTTTTCTCTACTTAAACAAGGAGTTCGACTACCAGTCGTTTCAAGAGCATTCTCAAGGACGAATTAAAGGTCTTAGAAGGATTTGAAGCCAAAGATTGAACCTCGGATCATAGGAACAAATGCAAACGTTTGATCACGGGTTTTTATCTTCGTAACTTTGTTTATCAAGATATTTTTTTGAACATGTTTCTTGCTTTCATTGTTCAACTTGATGTTTTTACTGAATATGATTAGCTAAGATTTTAGTACTACCTATGTTGATGATTGGTTTGTGTTAACTTGTATGGATTTCGATTATTGAATGGTTATTATGGTTAATGTTTATGTAAAGACGTTTATTCAATCTATTTGATGAGTTTGAGTATTTTGGCATAATTGTTGATGATTCCTATATTCTATATGTTAGTTGTTAAATGTCTTTCATAGAAACTTGCATATCTAGATCGATTACTTTGTGTTTTTTAGTTTGTTGATGGTTTGCTAGACATAGTAAGAATAGTAATTGGGTTGAATCGATTATTAAGACTTAACGCTCTTCTTAATTTGAGTTCGAGAGGTGAGAATTAATTGATTTGTCCTTGTGATTAGTCGTTTAGGAATAAGTGGTTTGAAAGGAGGTTTCTAAGTTAGATAATTACATTGCTTTTTGGGTCCAGTAGATTGTTTAAAGTCACCCCTTTCATTGTCAATGTATTGTGTTAGTTAGATCGAGAGATTAGCTATCAACCGGGTACATAAGTGTTGTCAAAGAGACTTAGCGGTAATTTGACTAATCGGTAGTAACACTCATCTTCTAGGTTCTCTTTTTGGTCACATCTGGAGAATGATCCAGGATCCATTAAGTATCTTAGAGGTTTGTATCATTAGATCCCGATTCCACAATAGTTCAATAACCATTTGAAGTTTAAGGGTCGCAGCCAGGATTCGCCTAGGTAGTATCTTTCTCATTTTTGATTTTCTAAGAGTTCTTGTTTTCTCGTGTTCTAGTTGGTACATTGAAATTTAATCATTAAATAAAATTAATTTTTATTTCTCTACGTTCTTTACAAAAAAAATCTCCCCCCATTATTAAATCAATTTCGTTTTAGTTCTTTCCAAATCTAGTTTATTTTATAATAGTATCTCTAGGGTTTGATTTTGGTCTTCTTAGTCTTGTCTACAGTCGATTAGGTTCACTTGACTATCTAGTGGTCTAGGTCTAGGTCGTTTACGATTAAATTTGAGTTTTTAGATTGAGTCTAACTTAGGTTGTTTTAATATATCACTTTGTGAGCATCAGTCTATGCATAAAAAGTTCCGAAATGGTAAGATTGGATTAGTCTACAAAACAGGTTTTTTCTAAGGTAAATAACTTTTATATAACATTATTTTTGAAAAAAATACATTATAAAATTATATATTTTCTTTTATTTGAGTGTCCTATATAAAATTATATATTTTCTATTTTCTTATATTTTAGTGCCCTATTTCAAACTTTCATCACATATATCTATGTGATAACATGTATAATTATAAAATAAAGGTGGCGTAACTAAAGCAAAAGATGTGTAATTATTTAAGGTTGTATAATAAAATATAGGTTGTGTAATTATTAAGATTCGTTGTGTAATTATGTTATGTTGTGTAAGTATTAAATATAAGTTGTGTAATTATTTAACTATTTGCCAATTATCCTCATGCCACAATGCTATTCTACAAAATAATTAATGCACAAAACCAAAGATTTATAAAAAAGCGTTGGAAGTAATGAAAAGACGTCACATGTATGCATGAGGGTTTTAAGGATGGGGTATTTATGTCTCTTTACAAAAATATGTTCTTGGCTTCCATAACATCATCGTGTAAATATGGTAACAACATCCTACTTCTAATGATCAAATTATTATCTCAGACCTAGGGTACAACAACATCATGTAAATTGTGATAACAACATCATATTTTGCGTAATTAAAATACTATTTCACAAATGAACGTATAACAACACCATGTAAATTCAATAGTCATGTAATAACATTGTTTTACAAAAAAATAACATTGTAGCATCTACAACGTTCGACACTTTTTTTTAATAAAAAAAGTCAGCTTTCGAATAAAATCATGAAAGATGTTCAAATACAAAGTGTATTTTTGCTACAAAGTGTGAGAAGACACAATGGGTCAAAAAGTTATAAAAAAATTATATCTCACAATCTAAATCAAACACAAACATACCCAGTGTATCCCGCTTAAGAGCAAGGTTTGGGAGAGGTAGGTGGTGGCGAGTTTTTTCTCTATCTTGAGAGATAGAGAGACCGCTTCCAAAGAGACCCCCGACTCGATAACAATAGCAAATCTCATAATCTAAATCGGATTTCAAAAAAGTAATTCCGCGCTTTTGTTCCCCTAGCGTCCTCACTGAGAAAAAAATAAATGAAAAATAAAAACAATAAAAAAATTAATGTTTTTTTATTGTGTCATTTATGAAAGACACAATAGGGTCACTGTGTCATTATGAAAGAAATAATGACGTCATTGATGTCATAAAAAGACACAATAATTTTTTTATATTTTTTTATTTTTTTCTGAAAGAGGACGACTAGAGGAACAAAGACTCCAAAATACTTTTTTGAAATTCGATTTAGATTGTGAGATATAATTTTTTATGACTTTTTTGACTCACTGTATCTTCTCACACTTTGTATCAAAAATACAATTTATAAAATAACCTCACCCTAAAATTATAGCAATATTATACACATATTAAATATAGAAAACATGCCCACTAATTTTCAAATGATCTAGCCGTTGGAGGAGCTGCTCAACTAGGTGGATCAGACCCACTGGTCATTGACTACCGTACTATGCACATTTATAACACTCTCCACATGTGGCATGTCTCTTTTTTTCTCACTTATTTTCTTTTATTTTTAATTATTACTGTTTTCAAATTTGGTTATCTTTTCCTCTTTGTATTGCATCAAACCAAAGGAATGCAGTAAGCTGAATTTTTCATTATTTCTCTCTTTTAAGAAGACATTTAATTTCCTTCTTATTATGCCAACAAGGAGGTGTTCGTTGGAGTGTAGAGAGGACATAGGTGGTATGATCTATGACCTATTACTAATCTATAAGGCGCGGTGAGAAAACGAATGATGATCTTATGTATCTTATTGTGCCATTGTGTTATCATGGATCGTTGAAATTTTCAAATTATTAAGCCTCTCTTGCCCAGGGGGTGTGAGGTGCATGTGTGGTAGGGGTGGTGTAGGTCGTTTTGAGTTTAGAATGGAAGTAGTAGAAATATTTTGTGGGTTAGAGGATTGTGTATGGGTAGGTGAAAAAGTAGATGGTGAGAGGTTGGCTCGACGAAGTTTCCAAAAACAGTGGACGATTGATAGGATTAGTTAGAATATCATATGAGTTAGATTTGGGTTGTAATGTTGCGATAAAAAGGAAGATAGTCTCGTAAAACTACGCGCCGAGAGATAATTATTTAGTGAGTTGAGAGATCTAGACACTTGTACACTCAACGGTTTATGGGGTACCCGAGCAAAACATATGGATTTGAGCACCGTTGGAATTTGTGAATGTGGTAGGGAACCGAATACCTGTAAGTGGTGATAGGATGGGGACTGATTGTAAAAGAGTTAGGTTAGGCTTTTGTATTTGTAGTTTTATCGTTGAGGATGTTTAAGAGGTAAATGGCCATATTGAGGGTATGATGCCGATAAATGTTAGGTGAAGAAAATTGGGCTAAATGAGTGCGTATAATATTATTGATGTAACGAATTTTGCATTCCTCTTTTCTGTTTTGGAATGAGGTGTGGGACATGAAAAAAAACATGCCATGTTGATTGCAAAATTTTTGAAATGAGAAATTGGCGTATTCTCTACCATTATCGTATTAGAATTGTTTAATTTTCTTGTCAAATTGGTTTTGAATAAGGCTTGAGAAGTAACTCAAGATGGTTTATACGTTAAAATTTTACTTAAGGGATAAGTTCAAAAAAATTTGCTAAAATCATCAAGAAATAAACAGTAATAACGGTAACAATGAGAGCCTGACAATGATATCAAATGACACTTTTACCAAATACACATGATTGACTAACTTTCTTATTTATTTTTCTATACGTGTTGGTTCTATACCCGATTCATAACTAGAAAGTTCTCTATTCGTTTGCTAATTTTCGAAGCTAAAAATCATGAAATAAAATATTCAAAAATAGGAATAAGACTTGATATTATAAGAAATGCGCAGGAAAGTATCATATTCGTAAAGCATAAATATAAATACACTCCAATAAACATGAAAAATATATCAGATTATTCAATTCAACTTAAGATTGTTAAGTCGTTCATTTAATTGAAGTAAGAATTGTTTTTAGTTGAACCATCTAGTTTTCTTTTGCGGGGCGTGTTTCCTTTCAATATTCATCGATTAGAATCCTACTTTTAGTACATAGATTTTCCTCCTTTTTTAGTTGAAACCAACAAACGTATTGCTTTTATTCAAGTTCTCTTATTTTCATCTCAATCTTACAGAGAATCCTCTCTAAAGAAACAACAAACAAACATACCTAGTATATCCCACTCAAAAGTAGGGTCTGGGAATCTTCTCTAAAAACGAATTCTAAATACAATATCATTTTTTTTTCAAATTTTAAAATTCTTTTTATTAGTTATTAGAAATTAGTCTAAATTGAAATCGATTTGTCGTATTTGTATATAAGATTTTTAAATAATAAATTTAATTTAATTTTTATGTATATATCCATTTGTCTCTTTTTTATTAGTGGTTTAGAATAGAACAAATAGCCACAAGTAGTCAGAGAATGTTTTAGAATTTTTATTAGAATAAATGGGTCTTGGTATATTACTTTGATTAGAATCTGTTGGGTATGATAAGGCTGGTGCAACCAAAACAAACACTTAAACTTGATTTTGGTACAATATATGAAGGACTTCCGAAGACAAAGCTGTATTTCCGAAAACAAGTCCACCACCTTCCGAAGCCAAGAGTAGAAGAACTTCCGAAGGGAAACTTAGTCTTTCGAGACTAAGTTTACTCTTCCGAAATATAAAGAAGACAAAGACTGGAAGCAGCTGATTCGAATGAGTTGTTCCTTCCGAAGCCAAAGTACCTTCGGAAGACTTTATGTCTTTGGAAGTTTACTTAACTTCAAAAGTAACAACTGTGAAAGGTGGATAAAGTAAGGTGTTTGTCAGTCAACTGCTACACTGACAAACTGCATGAAACTTCTCCATGCGGGTATGTTTGACCTTACTTTATCCACTGCTCATCCATCATAGATTAGTACAGTTACCAACCTTAGTTGGTGACAAAAGGTAAGTCATGGGCTTGTCATGACTACCTAATACTAGGATAATACTTTATCTTAGTTTACATACTCTAGCATCTTTAGTATTTTGTCTAATTGTATTTTCCAGCTGGTTTTCCAAGTATAACCGGCTGTAGATAGTAGTATATATAGTTCTCATTATAAGCTCATTAGAGAATGCTTGTAAGAGTCTTGTAATCTTTGAGTTGAGAATTAATATATACAAGTATCTTGAAAAACTTATTCTTGTGTCATGCTTACTTAATATATTACTATCAACTCTTAGAAGATTCTGCTTCATCGTTTGAGTGAAACCAAGTGAGTTTAAGAGAGAACCATTATGTTAAGTGACTTGTAACGATCTTGCAATTGGTATAAGAGCATCCGGGCTCTTGATTGTGAGATCTTACCATCCCAAATCATCTTGACTTTTCACTCATACACTCACCTCACTCAAAATGGCCACGAACCATAAATCACCAGAATTTAAAATGGGAACGATGAGTAAAGCTCCTATCATCACTCCTTAAAATTTCAGATCCTGGAGGATGCGGATTGAAGGCTTCATCAAGTATTAACACAACCAAATATGGAGATTTATCATTAGTGGTCCTTACAAGCCAAAGGTGGCATCACCTGATGGCAAAGGTGCCATGATAGAAAAGGATGTTGAAGAAAATATATTCTTTATCCTCCATACAATGACGACGCATACATCATACTACATAACATTTCTTGCATCATATTAAGCATGTTCATTATCTTTCATTCTTTCATTATCTTTCACTTCATCATAAGCGAGGTTGCACAAAGCAAGAGCTCTATGTTGATCGACAACGAATGTCGATCCCCGTCGGTACACATCATCATGGTAGCTAAACCCCGACAGTTGATCCACACTGCAAAGCACATAACCGCTCATGAATACGGATCCATCATCATACGTCAGACTCACATAAGTGAAGTCCATCATAGTGCTTGCAAGACTTTTCATCATCAAACGGGCCCGGGGTAACATTCGTTAAGTTCCACTTCTCATTAATATTATCTTTCACTTAATATATAATACGTAACTTATTAGGTACACCACATACCAAGTACTAGTCATCATAACACATAACCGACCCTCCTCGGGACAGCGGGGGTTCTGGGGCGGCAGCCCCTGACAGCGTGGTCCTAGGGGCAGCAACCCCTAGTGGGGTCCAAGGGGCAACGCCCCTGGCTTACGTTTACTATGCATAATAGCCCCAAAAACATGGAAAAACTTTTAAATAAGGGGATCTAGAACTCACCTGGATATCGTGAGTAACTTCTAAACTAAGCCTTCTAGGCTAGGATCACAATATACAGCATACAGATAAGTTAACACTCATAAGGGTTAATTTCTGCCTAATTTCACTGCCAGATAAGCAGTTTCGCTGGCAGTTTCGCTGCAGTTTCACTGGCAGTTTCGCTACAGTTTCGCTGCTAGTTTCATCCAGCAGTTTCGCATGATAGTTTCGCTATCAGGTGCGCCCAACTTTCGTTGGAATTTCCTAGTTTCGCAATATCTATAGGTCAACCTGAGCACTAGCGAAATTACCAGCGAAACTGTAGTTTCAGCGGGAATTCTCTTAATTTCGCTGGATGAGTCCACAGTTTCGCTGATCGAGCTTATAGTTTCGCTGGACGAATAAAAATGATGAACCAGCCCGTTTTTAACCCAAAATCTTAAATTTTTACATCCAATCTCTTAGTTTATCAACCATGAGGCTATATATAAGCTTTTTACATGTTTTCATACGTAAAAATGTGACCTTTATGCGATTCTTTGCAACTTTTCAAAACCCAAAACCCTAGAATCCAGGTTTGATCTACAGAAGGGTTTAGAGACCGATTCTTACCTGGATTTGTTGCTCCTTTCTTATGGTTTGATGCTCCAACACCTAGATCTTCAATCTCTTAACCTTTGAAGCTCCAAATCTTGTGTTTTCTTTACTTTCTCTCTCTACTTTCTCTCTCTACTTTCTCTCTCTACGAATTTGGGTGGCTAGGGTTCAAATGAGGAAGATGATGGCTGGTTAAGTGGCTTAAGGGCTGATTATGGGCCTTTAATTCCTTAGGCTTCTACCCAATTAAGGCTAATTTAGCCCATGGCCATTTATTTCCCTTATTAAATACCCATTAATTAAGCCCATAATCCTTGATGACTCGTTTTAAATTTTCGAGGTGTTACACATAAAGAAAAGAGGAAGATGATAGCTGAAGAGCTAGAGGAGGAGGACAAAAGGAAAGGGCAACCTGTCTCTGAAAAGCTATTGGCTGCTAGTAGAAAAGCATCAATAGCTGCTCAAGAGCAGATTGACAACCAAAGAAGAGTGGAGATTATAGACAAGCTTATTAGTATGGGAGTAAAAAGTGAAGAAATACTCTTACTTCCATATGATGAGCTTGTAAAACTGGAGAAGGAAACCTTGCTGCAAAATGAAAGAAATAAAGCAGAAAGGTTGGCTAAGGAAGAGGAAAGGAGGAGGAAGAAGGAGGAGGATAAGGAGAAGGCAAAGGCCAAGGAGAGAGCAGAGAAAATAGCCTTTCTTTGCTCTAAGGGATTCAAGAAAGAAGAGCTGGCCCCTCATGACTTAGATACTATCTTATTCTTCTTCAAACAAGAACAAGAAAAGATCATGAAGGAGAGAAAGATGACAACCATAGAAAAGGTGAATGAGAAGAAGAGAAATGAGGGGGAGTCTGAGAAAGCTGCTGCCAAACAGGCTGAGGATAAGAAATGGATGAAATCCTACCTCAAAGCCCATGGCTTCTTAGCCAGGCAGGTTGCCTCCATAGCAGAAAAGACTCTCCAATGACATATCAGTGAAATCAAGAATGATATCCGTTTGGGGATCTGCCAGGAGGTGCCCTGAAAATCAAGTAGTCAGAGGATGGTCCCAAAGTGAAAACCATCACCCAATCCTAAGCCTACCCTCAAACTAATACAAATATCCTTACCCCAAACCATCGAACCACCTACAGCTTTCCCTTTCCCTATAAAGACTGAACCTACTGATGAACCCTATACCCCAGAACCAGCCCCTCCAGCCACCTTAAAACTTGAACCAACTACCTCTCCACCATCGCTACCTATCCTAAAACCTAAAACCAAACCCAAAACAAAACAATCACCTAAACCAAACCTCCAACTCAAGTCAAACCCTTAACCCAACCATCCTCTCAATCATCCAGGCACCTGACCGTGAGGGAGTATGAGGAGATCCAGGAAAGACTCAACCACTGCATAAGGTTGAGTTCTATCTCTTGGGAAGACAAGCTGATAAAATTAAATACATTGACAATTCTATCTGCCTTCTCTTAAGAGAAACTTTCCTTGATCTTCCCACTGGAACCCTGGACCAGGCTCTTATTCTTCTCACCTTAAATCAAAGTGTCCTAACTAAGAAGAGAAGAAGCTGAAGAAAAAACTGGTGACTTTGCTGGACCCTAGGAAGGTAGATGACTTCCCTACAACTCTCCAAGTTCCTAGGAGTTCCATAGTCCAGTGGAGGTTTGATGAACCTTTTGAAAGTTTTAGATTTGATCAGTAGATTTGATCTTGCTGAATTTGCAGATATACCATTCTCTAATCCCTCCAATCCTTCTATTGCTTCTCTCACTAGAAATCACATAAGAAACATGAGAGAAGCAGAGGTGATGAAAAGAGAACAAGCAATAAAGGAGGCAACCCTCATCAAAGGGAAACCTTTCTACAAATGGTCCAAGGACTAGCCTTTAAGCCTATAGTCAGATGGGCGTATGACTCAAACACCCATCAACTAAGTCTTTATAGGGGGATTACCCCTGGATTCATGTTGTCCAAAATAACAGATGTCACACCGCAACCTTAACGGCGGAATCGTCGAGATGTGAAGGTTAAGATTGTTCATAGCCACATAACGCTACCATTTAATAAAATATTATTACCTTAAGTTTTAAAATGCAAATTACAACCATAAGTCTCAAACAAGAAATAAACATAACATAAGAAAAATATCCAAGACAATTTATTCATTTATCTAGGTTCAAATCCTAGATGTGAGCACACTTCAAGAGATGACATCAAACTTGAGAATTTCCTAAAACATGTTAAAAATAAAGGTCAACTATGAAAGTTGGTGAGTTCCCATGGGTTTAGCATACATATATATATAAAGGTTTACAAGTAGCAATTCATGTCAATGGTTACGAATTATGCAAGTTTATAGAATACATATAGCTATAATCAAACCTTAACAGATTACAAGATTACAAGATTAAACGATTAGCTAAGTGCTAGGGCCACCAAATAGGCTTGTCAGACCTATAGATCTATGACGTCGGTAGGCTAGCAATAGTTAATGATTGTCAACATATAATGTATCTCATATAAAACTCACAATAATACAAATAATCATGACAAAAATAGTATGAATTGCATGTGCGTTACAAGAATAAGAGTTTGCAAGTGTAAGTTCATACATTAACATGTTTCACCCCAAAAGATGTGAAATAATAAAAGGGGCATGAGAAACTCACTTGACGTATGTATTATAAGATGATAATAAGGATTAAACGATATTCCAACGTGTTCCTTTACAAGCCACTTAAACGTATATGTTACAAGATTAAGGTTAATAATAATATTAACGTTCTAACAAGAACTAGAGTTTCAATAGAATTGTGGGGTTTTGACAAGTAAATAAATTTATATAATAAAATTATTTATATTTGATTCAATGAAAAGAATTTTACCATTTAAGTGTTTTAATATAGAAAAGAAATTATGTATAATAATTGATAAGGTTTAAATATAAAATGTAAATAAATCTTTATAATCTTTTGAAATAAACATTATTTAACAATGATTAAAATAATGTATTGATCAATAACAATTTGTTAATCTAAACTATTAGTTAAAGTACATTTTATAAGAAATAATCTAAAATAACATTTGTAAATAATTTGTGAAATTATAAAATATAATAATTTCTACAATTATCATGATTAATCCATAATTAATGATAATATATTGTCCATTAATAATTTAATGATTTAAATTATTATTTAAAGTCCATTTTATAACAAATAACTAAAAATAATCTTTGTTATATTGTTTTATAAATATTTAAATTTAATGAAAAATTGCAGAAAATAATTTGATGATTTTAAAAATAAACAAGTTTATAAAAATGATTTTTATAATTTTTTAGAAATTTTTAATATTTTTTTAAAGGCTAAAAAGCCCAAAAAAATAGTTTAAGGGTGCCTGGGTTCGAACCCGGGACCTCAAGGTTGTAAGTTGAGTGTGTGACCAGTAGATCAAGGCCGTAACCATGGTATAACCTGGTATTAAAACATTATAAACACCATATGCTGAAAAGCCCCAAATCGTATGAACCCTAGTTTGTTCAATCCTAAGATTGAAGATCAATTCGAATGATTCAACCCGATTAACCTTAGGGCTTTTGATCCCTAGGTGTAATCGAGTAGAATGATGTATCATACTTACTTGATTAAGATCGAATTGTGGATTTTAGACTCGGTTTTGCCTCGGTTAACTTACGATGAACATAGCTTAGAATTCGATTGATTGTTTGGGTGTATGACGAATTGTGGTTTACAGAGAGTTGAAAGGGATCGAGGGGAACATTTGCCCTCTGTTATATAAGTTTGATTTACACGATTTCATCCTCAACAGGTTCGTATTTGGTTCGAGGGTTTCGGTTATGAGTAAGTGATTTAATGGTTGTTTAACTCGAATTAAACATTACATTTAGTTTCCCAATGATTGATCGACCGTTACCAGTCGATTAAACAACTCGATTTCAACAAGTTTGGCGATGAATCGATTATTATGCTTCAGTTTCAGGTGGTGTAAGGAATTCATCAATTCAACCGAATTAATTGTGATTATGGGTTCGATTCATGTTTAGGTTCAAAAGGAAATGGTTTAATTTGGTTAAACCGACTTATTTTTGGGTGTTTAACCCTCACCGGAGTGTGGCCGGAAGTGGTCACCGGATTTACGAGCGGCGAAGTGGGAAAGGTTTTAGGATTTTGAAATGTTACACTATTAGCCCCTGCAGTTTCAAGTTTTGTTATTTTATATAAAAAATTTCATTTAAGGTTTCTAAATGACAAACAAGCCCCCTTAACTTATTTACTTCAAGATTTGAATATTTTTAAGTTTATATAATTTATAAAGTACTATTATTATTATTATTATCATTCTTGTTATTATTAATATTATTACTATTAATAGTTACATTATTACTACTATCATTATTATCATTATTATTATTATTAGTAATATTATTATTATTATCTATTATTATGTTTAAATTATTTACTTCCAAATCAAAGCAATAAAGGCAAATCAAGAAATAAGTATGACAAGTCCTCCAAGTTTCATAAATGACATAAACAATCCCCCGGAAATCATGATCCTGACGAAAAACACGAAAGGTTACAGTCTCCCCAACTTTTAAGAATTTCGTCCTGAAATTAAGAATGAAACTTAAACGAACAAGTGTGGGTATCTCTTCTTCATATGTTCCTCACGCTCCTAAGTAAACTCAACTCCACGCTTATTCTCCCAGGTAACCTTGATGATTGGGGTAGTTGTGGTTCTAGTCTTCTTCATAATGCGATCCATGATTTTGACGAGTTTCTCGACAAAGTGTAATGACTCGTCGATCTGGATGTCGTCCAACGGAACATGCAGACTTTCATCAGCCAAACACTTCCTTAAATTTGAGACATGGAAACAGGATGAACTCCACTAAGGTCGAAAGGTAATTCCAGTTTGTAAGCCACTTTCCCGAGTCTTTTTAGAATCTTGAAAGGTCCTACAAATCTTGGAGCCAGTTTACTCTTCTTTCCAAAGAGAACAATGCCCTTCCATGGTGAGACCTTAAGAAGAACCATATCCCCAACTTGGAATTCCAACGGCTTACGTCGCTGATCAGCATAGCTCTTTTGTCGGCTTCTCGCCACTTCAAGGTTCTTGCGAATTATGGAGACTTTATCGGTTGTTTCTTGTATAAGTTCAAGACCAGTGATGAAGTTTTTTACCAATGTCGGTCCAGCAAATTGGAGCGACATTTACGACCATAAAGCGCTTCAAAAGGTGCCATCTTGATGCTCGAGTGATAACTGTTGTTATACGAAAATTCCGCGAGCGGTAAATGCGTATTCCAGTCACCACCAAAATCAAGGACACAGAGACGTAGCAAATCCTCTAAGGTTTGGATGGTTCGCTCGGTTTGACCGTCCGTTTGTGGATGGTAAGCCGTGCTTAGATCCAGTTGAGTACCCAAGAGTTCTTGCATAGACGACCAAAAATGCGAAGTGAAACGAGCATCTCGGTCGGATATGATATGCAAAGGTACACCATGACGACTCATAATTTCATCAGTGTATACAAGAGCCAACCTTGATGTTTTGTAAGTGTCACGTATGGGTATAAAATGTGCTGATTTGGTCAATCGGTCAACAATCACCCATATGCTATCATGACCACGAGAGGTGCGAGGTAGTTTAGTGATGATGTCCATAGATATGTGTTCCCATTTCCACATAGGAATCTCGGGTTGTTCAAGTAACCCACTTGGACGTTGATGTTCGGCTTTAACCATCGTACACGCAAGACATTTAGCTACACAAGTCGCTATGTCTTTCTTCATTCCAGGACACCAATATTGACCATGTAGGGCCATATACATCTTATCGGAGCCAGGATGAATAGAATAACGGGTTTGATGAGCTTCGTTCATGATAAAGGTATGAAGATTATTACTATTTGGAACCCAAATTCACTTTGTGAAATACTTCAACCCATTGACTTTCGTTTCTAGTTGAGCTAGAAGATTATGCTCCATTTCCTCTCCCATTCTTCCTTCTTGTTGAACTGCTTGTTGAGTCTCTAAAATACCAGTCTCGATGTCACTTTCAATTCTCAAATTTTATAGCAGCACAGTAGTCTCGTTGACATCTAGACGAATCTCGGTATCAAATTCTCTCAAAGTATCAACCATTATCGTCGATCGCAAATTTATTGAAACGAGATCATCTTGTTATGGACCTTATGACTTAGTGCATCGGCTACGACATTTGCCTTCCCAGGGTGGTAACGAATGTCACAGTCATAATCACTATCAACTCAACCCAACGACGTTGTCTCATATTGAGATCCTTTTGATTAAAAACGTGTTGAAGGATTTTGTGATCGGTGTAGACTATACATTGTGTACAATAAAGGTAATGCCTCTAAATATTTAAGGCAAAAACCACAACACCAAGTTTAAGATCGTGTGTTGTGTTATTCACCTCATGGACCTTCAATTGTCTTGATGTATAAGCTATGATATTTCCTTGTTGCATGAGAACACAACCAAGGCCTTGTTTAGATGCATCACAATACACGGTGAAATCATCGTTTCCATGGGGTAGGGTCAAGATAGGAGCATTACACAACTTGTGTTTTAATGCTTCAAAGGCTTCCTCTTGCTCGGACCCCACTCGAATGGTTTATTCTTTTGAGTCAAAGTAAGCGGTTTTGCGATTCTTGAAAAGTTGGCAATGAATCGCCGGTAATAGCCAGCAAGACCAAGGAAAGAATGAACTTCGGTTGGAGTTGCAGGAACACACCAATTCTTCACAGCTTCTACCTTTGCAGGGTCAACGTGAATTCCTTGGCTATTCACCACATGTCCTAGAAATTGAACTTCCTCAAGCCAAAATTCGCACTTCGAGAACTTCACATATAGCTTTTCTTTATTCAACAGTTCAAGAACTTGTCGCAGGTGAAGTTCATGATCGGTTTTGGACTTGGAATAGATAAGTATGTCGTCAATAAAGACAATCACAAACCTGTCTAGATAAGGCTTGCATACTCAATTCATGAGATCCATAAAGACAGCAGAAGCATTGGTTAAACCAAAAGGCATAACCGTGAACTCATAATGTCCATATCGAGTACGGAACACAGTCTTTGAGATATCATCGTCATGGACTCGCAATTGATGATAACCAGAACGTAAGTCAATCTTTGAGAAAATGGCAGCTTCTTGAAATTGGTCAAAAAGATCATCGATACAAGGAAAAGGGTAGTGGTTCTTGATGGTAAGTTTGTTAAGCTCCCGATAATCGATGCACATACAAAACGACCCATCTTTCTTCTTCACGAACAGAACAGGTGCACCCCAAGGCGAAGAGCTAGGACAAATAAAACCCTTATCAAATAGTTCCTGAAGTTGACTAGATAGCTCTTGTATTTCCGATGGTGCAAGTCGATATGGTGACTTAGCCACGGGGTTTGCTCCCGGAATCAAATCGATTTTAAACTCGACTTCACGCACGGGAGGTAAACCGCTAAGGTCATCGAGAAATACTTTAGGGAAGTCTTGTCCAATTGGGACATCCTTAAGATCTTTCCCTTTGACTTTCGTGTTGACCACATAAGCCAAGAAAGCCATATAGTTCTTGCTTAGGCATTTTCAGGCTTGAGTGCACGACATGAGTTTGAGCCCTTTGGAGGACTTTTCACTGAAAACTTTCAATGTATCCCCCGAAGGCAAAGGAATACGTATACATTTCTCAAAACAAATAATCTCGGCATGATGTTTGGCTAACCAATCCATGTGCAGGATCGTATGTTGGCCACTCAACAAGTGGTTTTTCTCTCCAACTCACCTTGAACGACACTCAGAAAGAGTCTATGAAGAGTTGATCATAATATAACAAGTCACAAGCAGTAAATAAACACAGGATGTAAATTTTCAAGGTACTTTTATATACTGCTTCTCAACTCAAAGGATTACAAGACTCTTGGACTCGATCTCCACTTAATGAGTTACAAAGAGAAGATATATATAATACTACCTACAGCCGGATATACTTTGATACCAGCTGGAAACCTCTAACCAAACATCTATACTACAACACTATAGGTGAGGTATTTGGTAGTCAGGACATGTCCCTGACTTACCTTTTGTCACCAACTAAAGTTAGTAACATGTACTATCATAAAAAGGTATACAGTAGAATAAAGTATGGTCAACAACATGGTTCTTTAGGAAGAAGCCATGCTGTATCAGAGGTCTACAGCGGACTGTCAGAGACCATACTTATGTCTACTGGACATAGCAGTGTCTTTCGAAGGATAAGTTTCTTCGGAAGAATAACTTCTTCCGAAGCCACTTATACTTCGGAAGACTGCTTCTTCCAAGGCTTGGAGTCTTCTTTGTCTTCGGAAGGAGACTTGGTCTTCAGTTCTTTCTTCAGACTTTGTCTTTGGAAGTCTTCAGACTTTGTCTTTGGAAGTCTTCAGACTTTGTCTTCGGAAGTCTTCAGACTTGTCTTCAGTTCTTTCTTCAGACTTCGAAAGATCCCATACTTAGCTTCGGAAGCCTTTTGAATGTAGCACCAAAATGACTATGTGAAGTGGTTTTGGTTGCACCAGCCTTATAATGACCTAACAACTCCCCCTAGGCTGATGCTACCAAAACTTCACTTCTCTCTTCTTCTCAAAACTTTCAGCACCAAGGAGAGTAGATATTTATCTGTGTCCTTGTTCTTCCCTAATGTGGTGCTGAGAAGTTTGTACAAATCCTTGGTAGACAAACATCCAGTCTGTCACCTTGGATTATGTGTACCCTTTGTTGTGGCCCTCTGAAAAGAGTTAGTTGATGGGAACTATAGTCATATTCCCATCTAACTATAGGTTCCAATTCCGGACCCTCCACCATCTGTAGAAAGGCTGCGCCTTTAGTAGTGGGTCTTTCCTTGTCTTCCTGTCTTTTCAACTTCAACTCTTCTTCGATCTTGGCCTTTGCAGTTAGCTCAGCTAGATGAAGACTGCTGAGATAATTTCTGATGATAGCTGCAGTCTCTGAGTTGGAGGGGTTGGAGAATGGCTTCTCTGCAAGCTCAGCAATGTCAAATCTGCTGAGATGCAATAGAGAAGTGGCATTAAACCTGTTGGTTTCACCATTCTCCCTTTCCACAACAAAGTTGTGAGAAGGTTCATCGAACCTCCACTGGATTATAACTTTTCTAGGTCCAGGAGACTGACTAGGAATCCTGTCCTCCTTCCTTGTATCCAGTAGAGTCGCCAGTTTCCTTCTTAGTCTCTTCTCTTCAGCATTGAGAGTATCAGAGTTGAGACCGAGAAGTCTTACAGCCTGGCCCAAAGTACTTCTAGGCAACTCAAGAAATTGACCTAGAGTGAGGGAGCTTGAAGAGTTATCAACATAGGTGATGTTGATAAGGTCTCCCTCACAGGAGATGCTGCTCATAGTAGTACAGTTGGTGAGCCTTGTCTTGAGCTCCTTTATTTTCTCAAGAGAGAGATGTTTAGAAGGCTGAGGGGATGATCTTGGTTTCTGTTGGGTAGGTTTAGGTTTAGTGGTTCTAGGTTGTGTTTTGGGTTTAAGGATAGGAAGTTTAGGTGGTTGTGGTGATGAGGTAGGTTTGGGTAGAGTTGTAGGTTCAGGGGTGTAGGTTTCATCTAAGGGTTCTGTTTTGATGGGGAAATGGGATTGGTTCTTCTGGTGTGGGTTGTGGTTGAGTGGTTGGCTGTGGTTGAGTGGCTGGGGTGAAGACCATTCCCTGTCCCCTCCTATACATCTCCTTCTTTTTCCCCATACGGATGTCAGCTTTTATTTCGCTAACAATCCGTTGGAGTGTCCTTTCGGACATAGGTCCCACCTGCCTACCAGAGAAGCCATGATCCCGGAGATAGTCTTTCATCCAGGCTTTATCACTGAGCTTCTTGGTGGCAGTGACCCTCTCTACCTCCTCCCTCCGCTTCTTCTCCTTCATCTTCTCCCTTGCAGCTTTCTTCCTTTCCTTCTCCATTTGATCCTGCTCTTTGTGTGGAGCAGCAGGATCATATCATCATCATATGGAGACAGTTCAGGAAGACTGAAGCCTCTTGAGAGTAGGAATTTAATCCTAGCCTCTCTCAGCTGCAGGGCTACTTTCTTTTGTTCTTCTTCTTCTTCTTTCTCCAAGGCCAACCTGGCTTCTTCTTCTTGCTTTAGTCTGGTTGTCCTCTCCAAAGTCGCCAACTCCTTTAATGGTAGCAGGAGTACTTCCTCATTGACAGCTCCTAAGTTGATGAGCTGATCAATGAGTGCTGTCCTTCTCTTGGTGTTGATTTCCTCCTGATTGGCTGCAGCTTCCTTAGAACTAGCAGCTAGCAGCTTCTCAGCAGGAAACCTACCTTTCTTCTTGAGCTTCTCAACCCTTTCCTCCTCCTGAAGCTCTACCGCAGTCATTTTCTTTTTGCCTTTGTCTTTAGCAGAACTTGTCTGTAGTGGTTCTTGGATAGAGGGTTCAGATTGAGAGAGAGGATCAGCTGGTGTTTGGGATGGAGGTAGATCAGAAGTGTCCTCCCTGCTCATCTCAGATGCTATTTCAGTAATAACATCTGTGATGATCAGTTCCTCGAACATTTGGAACAAACCTTCCATAGCTTCCATCTCAGCTTCGGAAGACTTATCTTGTTCTTCTAAAGTTTCGACTTTAGCTTCGGAAGTTTCAGCTTGAGCTTCGGAAGAAGAGGCCGATGCAAGTTCTGTCCTAACTGTTTCAGTTGCTGGGCCATCAGTCCCTATTTCCACTTCGAAGTTAATCTCAGGTTCCATGTGGACCTTAGGTTTACTAACTTCTTCCACAGTGGTAGAAGGTGCAGTCAGTCTTTGAAGCTCCTCAGCCCTAAAGTATATGATAGTGGTGTCGGGGCTGGGCTATTCTAAGGAGGACCTCAATACAAACTTTGTGAAAAGTCTGTAGAGATCATGAAGCATCTGCGAGTCAATCTTCAAAGTTGATTGAGATGACTCAGGTAGGGTGATGAGTTGGGAAGTAGAGGATTGGATCAGTGGTTCCTCAGATGCTTGTCTCTGATCTTTCTCCCCCTTTTTGGTAGCATCATCTTGAGAGCTAGATGAGCTAGAGGAAGAAGTCAATGAGACCTGAATAGGTACATGCCTAACAGACCTCTCCGTCTGTTTCTCAGCTAGTTTAGCTTTGAGATTGTCAATCTCAAGTTGCTGAGTGGCTGTCCTTATCTCTAAGATCCTCACCTGAGATTCCAGGTTTGATACCTTAGAGAGCAAGTACTGAAGTGTGAGTTGCATACTTCCCTCATCTTCATGTGAAGAATCACGGGGAGATGAGATACATACCTAGTATGTTCAGTCTCACCACCAGATGTGGCTTCTTGGCACCCTGGATACCTTTGCTCAAATTCATCTCTTTCAGAGATGTCAATGGGCAAAGTTGCCGTAGACTCAGTCTGATTGATATTTCCACTGTCCTTAGAGCTCAATAAGAGACTCTGAGTAGTGGCAGCTGAGCCTACATGAGTCCCCTCCATATCAGTGGGACTCACCTCAGTAGTTGGCTGCTGATGGGGGCTAGAGATAAGTGATCTCTCTTGGCTCTGTTGATATTTGAGAGGGTGTTGTAGATCAACTTCATGGCCATAGAGAGATGTTATCTCTTCATCAGTGCGGAGTAAAAGGTCAGTGAAAGATAAAGAGGTTAAACCTACTGACCCGGGACCTAGATCAATGTCTACAGGCATTGAGCCTCTGGTGGGGCTGTCCCTTGAAGGCTGCACAGGGGAGTGTAAAGACTCAGCCTGTGGGCTAAAGGCTTGAGGTTCGGGCTCTTGGTTTTGAGACTGAGGAGGCTCAAAACCCAAATTGAGGTCAAATGAGAAGGATGGTGTGACCTCGGACTGAGTGGGAGCCCATGTTTCCACTCTAGCCCTTTTGGTTTGAATTGGAGGAGCTTGTTCAATCAGAGTAGATTGAACAAGGGTTCGTTTGGGACGTCTCTGATATGTAATTTTAATGGGTGGAGAAGGTATGGGATATTTGTGGTGGAGGTTGCTGGTGTGGGTTCATCACCTGTGGGGTTAACAGGGATGTCACCAGGAGCTATGCGCTCAATCATCTCTGGAGGTAAAGGAGTGTACCGTCCAGTAAAGTTGATGGACACCTTTTTCAATGTCTTGAAGATGGTAGGCCGCACTTGGGGAACAGTAAGAGCAGCTGCACAGACAAGCTTGCTCGGTTCCAACTCGCAGTTGATAATGTGTTGAATGTATCGGGGATACATGAAGAATGTGTCCCTTCTCAGATTTCCAATCAAATTGGTCAACACAAATCTAGAGTAGTTGAAGCGCAGACCTCTCACCAACCGTGAACTAGGCATCCTAGTTCATATGGGATTTGATCCCATCCCCCAGACTTGTTGGATAGGCAGTGCAGAATGATGTGCAGCAGGAACTTCCAATGATATGAGAAGTTGAACTTGTAGACGGTTGACCTGCTCACATCCCCACCATATCCCATGAGGATGTAGGTGCTATCCAAGTCTTCTTTGGGAAACTCAGTAGGAGCCCCATCATCATTGAGCTCTAGATGCTCCCGATGAGTTGTTCAGTTATGATCAACTCCTGTCCACAAATGCGGGTTCTCAGGACGCGAACCCATTTAGGACTTCAGCTTGACCGTTACTCCAGAATTCAGTCATGTGGTTGGAGTAAACGGTGGGGTTAACAGTAAGCGCCGTGAGGTAGTTTGATTCAGTAAGAAAGGTGATTATTTGGGTGAAGTCGGCATCTCTTGACGAATCAAGTAATGCGACCTGGTTGTGCTGAGGGTTTAGCGCCATGCAGAGAAAGTAAGCTTGAATTTGGGTGAAATTTCAGGTTTGACAGTGAAGGGAATAGTTAGGGCAGTAAATTGGTAAAGAAGATGAAATTGAACAGTCTGGATTATTTAAAGGGAAGAATTGTGGTAGTGGCGGTGAATAGGGTAACTGTTTGGGGTGATGGTGGTTTTCGGCTATGAAATGACAGTGGCGACAAGGGATAATTTTAAATAATCTGACCATCATCATCAAATTTTTACCTTTTACAGAGTGGGGCCCAAAAAGATATTCGTTACACAGTAAAATCCTATTTCCGAATATAAAACATTTCCGAAGGTAATTATCTTCCGAAGGCAATCTTCTCTTCCGAAGCAAGGCATTGCTTCCGAAGGTAAAATTGTCTTTCCGAATGGAGAGTTTTATAAGCTTCGAAAGTAGATCTGATGTAAAATCAATCGCTTCTTCCGAGACTAAAAACTCTTCCGAGAAGAAAATTTCCATTGAGGAATTTGGCTTCGGAAGATATTTAAGAATATCTTCCGAGAGTTAATTCCTCTTCGGAAGGAATTTATACTTGGAATAATTTAAAGATCTTTTGTAACAGGGCTTAAATTGTATTGACACAAGACATTACACATTAAAAAGTTTTCAAAAGAGGTAGTTAATCAATGTTTATCATCCCAATAGCTGATATGAGATACTTAAATCTTTGTTCATCAAAAGCTTTTGTGAAAAATCAGCATAGTGTTCATTTGAGTCAACTTTGATTAACTTTATAGATTTTTATCATGAATATCTCTAATGAAATGGTACCTGATATCAATGTGCTTTGTCTTGGAGTGCTTCACCGGATTTTCAGTAATGGAGATAGCACTGTTGTTGTCAATATGGATAGGAGTAGTCATGAAGTTGAATCCATAGTCCAACATCTGATTTTGAATCCATAGCAGTTGAGCACAGCAGCTAGCAGTAGCAATGTATTCAGCTTCAGCAGTTGATGTAGAGACACAAGATTGTTTCTTGCATTGCCATGAGATAATCCTTCCACCAAGAAATTGACATCCTCCTGATGTTGATTCTTGTCAATGTTACAGCCACCATAATCACTGTCAGAGTATCCATAGAGATTGAAATCACTATTTCTTGGATACCAGAGACCTAGTTTAGGTGCTCCTTTGAGGTATCTGAGGATTCTCTTAATAGCAGCCAAATGAGACACCTTGGGAGTAGCCTGATATCTTGCATAAATGCATGTGGCAAACATGATATCAGGTCTACTAGCAGTGAGATACATCAGAGAACCAATGATTGCTCTGTACTGATGTTGATCAGTATCCTCCCCCTCAAGGTCAGGGCAAAGATTATGGTTTCTGGGTATGGGTGTCTTGGCTGGTTTACAGTCCATTCATTTCAAATCTATCTAAGATGTCTGAAACATTCTTAGATTGATTTATGAAGAATCCTTCCTTCATCTGTTTCACCTGAATTCCAAGGAAAAAGTCCATCTTTCCCATGGAACTCATCTCAAATTTATGCTTCATAATGATCTCAAAGTCCTTACACATTTGGTCATTTGAAGAACCAAATATGATGTCATCAACATAGACTTGAACAAGCAAAATATCCTCTCCAATCTTCCTAATGAAGAGAGTCTTGTCAATGGTACCTCTGGTGTAGCCATTCTTTAGGAGAAACTGAGACAAGGTCTCATACCACAGCCTAGGTGCTTGGTGCAGCCCATATAGAGCTTTATCCAGTTTGCACACATAGTTGGGGTGCTGTGGGTCTTCAAATCCTGGAGGTTGACATACATAGATTTCACTATCTATATCCCTATATAGAAAAGCACACTTGACATCAAGTTGGTAGACTGTGAAGTTCTTAGATGCAGCATAAGCAAGGAAGATCCTAACTGCCTCAAGTCTTGCAACTGGTGCAAAGACATCAGTATAATCGATTCCTTCCTCTTGGGTGTATCCTTGAACTACTAGTCTTGCCTTGTTCTTGATAATCAAGCCTCTGTCATCTTTCTTGTTTCTGAATACCCATTTAGTGCCTATGGGTACTTGACCAGAAGGTAGTGGGCATAGATTCCAGACCTTTTGTCTTTTGAATTGAAGCAGCTCCTCCTGCATTGATTCAACCCAACTACTATCTTTCAAGGCATCTTCCACCTTCTTGGGTTCCATCTGAGATAAGAAGCATGAGTACAAGCAGACATTCCCATGATGAGTTTGCCCTCTTGTTCTCACACCTTCAGAGACATTCCCTATGATGTTTTCAGTTGGATGAGTGTTGTGAATCCTAAGACGAGGAATCACTTCCAGTTGCAGAGATAAGTCCAGGTTGGACATATTCTGATCAGGAACTGGATCACTCTGTCCAGCTGCTGTTTCAAAGTCATTCAATGAGGACTGATTGAATGATTGAGAAACATCATCAATGGTTGGTCGTGAAGTAGTATTAACAGTTGCCTGTTCCTTCAGAATACTACTTCCTTCAACCTGGTGTTGTAATGGATCACCTGAAGAGCTTTGAGGTTGATCAAGTGATTCACTTGTTGAAGCTTCACTATTCCTGGAGATAGTTACACTATCAGATCTGTGATGGTTGAAGCTTGTTGTCTTTCAGCTCTTGGAGAATTTGGAAGAGGTCTGGGTAGCTCAAATAGTTGATTAGCATCAGCATCATCTTGAGCACCTGTTCCAGCTGAAACATTCTCACAAGATGGTTTAGAATAGTTTGGAAACAATTCTAAATCAAAAATAAATCAGGTCCATTCCCCCTAACACAAGAGTGTGCTCATTAACAACTATATTGGATGACTCCTCAAATTGTTGATTCTTGATGTTGTATACCCTATAAGCTTTGGAGCTAGAAGAGTATCCAACAAAGATAGCATCATCCGACTTCTCAGCAAACTTTGCTAAGTTGTCTTTTGTGTTAAGTATGGTACACCTGCAGCCAAAGGACCTTAGAAAGCCAATGAACGGTGGCCTCTTGTTCCATAACTCATAAGGGTTTTTCCATGGGGCTTAACTACAAGAACCCTGTTCTGCACATAGCATGCAGTGCTAACTGCCTCTGCCCAGAATGTTAGAGGTAGTTTTGAATCAGCTAACATGGTTCGAGCAGCCTCAATAAGTGTCCTGTTCCTCCTCTCAGCAACACCATTTTGTTGAGGAGTTCTGGGAGCACTATATTGTCTGGCAATCCCTTTTGAGTCACAGAATGAGTCAAGAACAAAGTTCTTAAACTCAGTCCCTTGATCACTTCTAATGATCTTAACCTTGTGATCAATTTGATTTTCTATTTTAAGAATAAAAGATTTTAAGTTTCAGTCAGTTTCATCTTTACTTCTTAAAAAGAATACCCATGTAAATCTTGTAAAATCATCAACAATCACAAGGCAGTATGATTTCCTTCCAATGCTCATTATACTTGTGGGACCAAAGAGATCCATGTGCAATAAGTGTAATGGAGTAGTGATAGAGTTAACACATTTGGACTTATGAGATGTCCTGTGTTGTTTCCCTTTCAGGCATGCAACACAGTTATCTTTGCAGAAAAATTCCTTTTTAGGCAAACCATGTACCAAGTTATTTTAGCCAATTTATTCATTGTCTTAAATTTACATGACACATACGTTTATGCCATAGTGTTGACTCATCACTATCAGCTTTGGAAAGAAAGCATGATACTTCACCCATAGGAGAAGCGTTGTTCATATCTAGCTTGTACATATCCCCTTTCCTGGGAGATCTAAGAAGCACCAATTCCGGAGAATTGTCATCCCTGGTTGAGGATAATGCACTCATGTTCTGTGAAAAGCATTTGATGCTTTTGATCACAGAACTGAGAAACACTTAACAGATTGTGTTCAAGCTGTTTGACAAAGTGAACTTTGTCAATGTTTATTCTGCCATTGGATATATTTCCTCTGCCTGAAATATATCCTCCGGTCTCACCTCCAAATTGGACAGGCCCTCCATCAAAGTTCTGGAATTGTTGAAGGAGAGATCTGTTCCCTGTCATGTGCCTGGAGCATCCACTATCTACAATCCAGACATTGTTGTTCTTGTCAAATGGATGTCCCTGCACATAAGATGAGATGGTAGTTTTGTTTGGAAGCCCAAGCCTTGCTGGTCTTGGGCTCTTCCAAAGATAATGACATAATTGAACCAAAAGATATGCATTGGGGTTCAATAGAGGTCGTTGAAGAAGAGGTTTGGGCTGCAGCATCTTTCTTGATCTTCCAATCCATCCCTTGGTTGATCTTTGAGGATGAGCTTGTTGAAGCTTTTGCAGCATGGTCTTCTTCCGAAGCTTCTTTCTTTCGAAGAAGCCTTCACCACCTTTTCTTCCAAGCAGTCTTCTTCTGGGATGGTTTCAAGGAGCTTTCTTGTTCTTCCGAACCTTAGAAGCTTTGGCTTCCGAAGCCATTTTCCCTTCGGAAGAAGTACTTTCTTCCGAAAGCAACTTGGCTTCCGAGACCAATTTTCCCTTTTTCATCATTTGGACCGTTTGAAATGGTCCAAATGAAAACCTTCCCTGACTCCTTCTTTTCTAACATTATTTGCATAATGTGTGCTTGCTGGATTAGTAACAATCTTTAGCCATGTGGTTGTGCAGACCACACATTATGCATGCAATGTTAGTCTTTTGGGAATTTGCAGGTTGCTGTTTCTTGGATTTCTTCTCTTCATCAGCAACTTTCCCTTTCAACTTCTGATCCTTTGGTAGGACAGGAGTGCTGGTACTACACTCCTTTCCTGAATCAGAAGTACCTACCACTTGGAATCCAGCAGAGATGAAGACACCCTTTTGCTTTGGGTCAATCTTCAGCTTGGACTCTGCAACCTTCTTGGCAGTCCTTCTTGCAGCTTTAGCTCTGCTTCTTCTTGCCTTGGTGGTTAGGATTTGGTCTTCACAGGTGGAGATGAGTGTATCTTCCTGTTTCTCTCCCCTGTGGTGGCCACTATTTTGCCTCATCCTCTAGTTCCAATGGAGAAGGGTCAGCAGTTGGAACCTCTTGCTCTTCAGTACCACATCTAGGTAGTCTAATAGACTCATAAGAGTGTGGTGGAGCTATTTCATTGGTTCCCAACCCTTCTTTGTTTTGATAAAACATTTTGGAATGAGAGGATGATGCAAGAATAGCTTGAAGTTTTGCTCAGCAATAGCTTGCTTCCTGGCCTGAGCCTCAGCAGTGACCAACTGGGCTTGAACTTCAGACAGTTTGGATATCAGATCTTTATTTGAGTCTTGTAGTTGGTCTTTTCATGTTTTAAAAGACACAGTTTTCTCTAACCCTCAATTTTCTTTTGATAGTCAGATTCAGCTCTTTTAAAATCAGATTTTAGATATTTAAAGACTCAACATCAGATCTGATTTCCGTATGTAATCCTTATAGAGTTTAACTTTAGCAATACAGCAGCAGTACAAAGATGTTCATATACCTGATCATCATCTGTTCCGGCCATGAGTGCTTGAGCGGGAGTCACATCCTGTACCATGAAGCTCCAGTCAACTTCTTGAGCTACTGCAGCTGTTTCAGTTGACTTTTCTTCATGCTTTGAAGTTGAGGGATGTGTGGAGGCCTGTGGGTTTCCCGGTTGTTCTTGGGAGCCTTGCATTCCCTAGCAAAGTGACCTAGTTGGTTGCAGTTGTAACACTTTGCTTTGCTCTTATCAAACCCAAACTTGCTGTTGACTGGGTTTTGAGGGAATTGCCTTCCAGTTCTCTTGAAGAACTTCTTCGCTCTGTAAGTTAAAAGAGCCATCTGTTGGACAATGTCCACATACTCTACATCATCTGGACTGAAGCACTCAAGATCATCAAAGCAGTATTGAAAATCACTAGAGTGTCCACTTCCAGAGACAAAGGCACAACTATCCTGAAAGGAGTTGTGTGAACCTTTTGAGACTTTGGAGTCTCAGGTAGAGTAATGTAGGGTCCACTATGTGAGTTGTCAGGTAACACAGCAACTGATGTTGTGGTTCTGTGATTTCCCTTTCAACCACATGAAGGGCTGAACTCAGTTGGTTATTGGAGTGACCAGAGGAGTTCTGCATGTTCATCTCCATCTGGAATGCACTTAGGATACCATACAACTCTGTGAGAGAAAGAGTCTTAAGGTCCGAAGTTCTCTTGATTACAACACAATAGTGTGTCCATAGTTTAGGAAGGGAAGACATGAACTTCCTAACTATGTCTCTATTCTCAAGAGCTACTCCAATATCCACCAGAGTATCCACTATCTCAACATACCTGAAGTATTGTTGAGTCAAGGTCTCACCAGCCTTGAAAGTGAAGTTCTCAAACTGCTGCTTCAAGAGATCCTTCTTGTTCTCTTGGTTTCCTTGGATCCTTCATACATAAGCTTCAATGCATCCCATAAATCTTTGGCTGTCTTGCACTTCTTGAAGCCTCTGTGGATGAGTTTGGGAGAGCAGTTTGAAGAGAAGTCATAGCCCTTTGATCTAGCTCTATTCTCTTCCTATCTTCTTCTGAGTAATCATCAACATCTTTTGGAATGATGCGATTACCAGTAGCAGAAGTAGTGCTTGGTATGAAAGGACCATTGACAATGGAGTCCCACATCCTTGAGTCTTGACACTTGATGAAGCCTTCCATTCTAGTGCACCATGTGTCAAAGTCTTCAGGGGTGATCAGTGGGGACTTGGTCATGGTACCGGTCTCCATATCAGCCTTAGTGAGAGCGGCCATTTGAGTGAGTGGTTTGTAGTGAGGATGAAAAACTGGTTGATTTGGATGGTAAGATCTCACAATCAAGAGCCTGGAGCTCTGATACCAATTGCAGGATCGTATGTTGGTCACTCAACAAGTGGTTTTTTCTCTCAAACTCACCTTGAACGACACTCAGAAAGAGTCTGAAGAGTTGATCACAATATAACAAGTAACAAGCAGTAAATAAACACAGGATGTAAATTTTCAAGGTACTTTTATATATTGCTTCTCTCAACTCAAAGGATTACAAGACTCTTGACTCGATCTCTACTTAATGAGTTACAAATAGAAGATATATATAATACTACCTACAGCCAGATATACTTTGATACCAGCTGGAAACCTCTACCAAACATCTATACTACAAGACTATAGGTGAGGTATTTGGTAGTCAGGACATGTCCCTGACTTACCTTTTGTCACCAACTAAAGTTGGTAACATGTACTATCATAAAAAGTATACAGTAGAATAAAGTATGGTCAACAACATGGTTCTTTAGGAAGAAGCCATGCTGTATCAGAGGTCTGCAGCGCGACTGTCAGAGACCATACTTATGTCTACTGGACATAGCAGTGTCTTCCGAAGGATAAAGTTTTGCAAATAGTCATGTTATGTAAAATAAGACAAGTATAGATTACACTACATTATCTTCTCGATCCCTTGACCAAAACCATATGGTTTTGCTGATCAAATGAAAATGTTTTTAAGAACTCCAAAACGCTATTTAATGTCTTTTTTGCGAATTCTTGTTTTTTCGTGAAGTATTTTCGTTTATCTTCAAGTAGAGACGTAAAAGCTTGAACTGGCGTCGTCATATTCGTTGTAATCCATCACAGGTAGTACTCGTATTTATAATGTTCCTTATTTGCATAATAAGATTGAGGAGGTTCGATGTCATCGATGAAGTTGTCAAATAAAGGAGATTGACATAACCAGTATTCCACAAATAAAAAAAACGCATGCCAGAACCAGAGATCACACGAGGTCATTGCCTCAAGTATGATAGTAACTGATATATTCAAGCATTAGGACACATAGCCCACCCAAAATGCATACAATCAAATATATCTGCATTGAGGTAAACCATGTCTTTCACCATGCACCTAATATATCTGTTGAATATCATTCATGGTGGGTCAATGCAAATATGTTCGAGAATAAGTCGGCACGAGTTCTACAAAAGTTTTCAAGTGAATCACGTGCAATTTTGAAATATTATAAAAAAGTAAGGAAATATTTATATATCATGACAAAAATATTTAAGTGAATCACGTGCAATTTTATTGGACGTTTGTAAATACTGATTCAACCCGTCCGAAGTAACACCGTACGTTAGTTGTCGAAAGTCACCATAACTTTTTGAAAAGTGATGAATTCGGCTATACGTCTAGCGTTTTCTCTTTATTAGAAAACGAATATCGCTCTAACAAATCATTTGATATATGCAAAGATAATTGTGTACTCAAACGGAAACATCTAAAACTCTCTTCCTCATAACGGCAATAGGGGAAAATAGTGTCTTACCAAAGTGTTGTTAGCACCCTCCGGTCAAAATTTAGAGGTAAATATCTCGTTTGCGATCAGTTGATGTTAAGGCTGCACGGCCACCTTTTTCCTCGTTTCCAAATTGAGCTCGCCTTCTTTGGAAGATTAGAATAAGGAAGAAACTCTATTCCATGGTTGACATAGAGTTTTTTTAACTATTAGAGAGAAAGTGAGAGAAATAGGATGATTTGTATAAAATTTGGAGATGGGTATATATAGGTAAAAAGATAAATATTTTTTATTAAGCCTTTAACGGCTATATTTTGGAAACTCACACAACCCAAAGGTCAATCCACTCGCTAGCCCTCACACCCTCTCGATTGCGCCCCTGATCGTGCCCTTATGTCGTGGTGTTTGCAACCAACCTATCAAGACTCGTGGGTAGCGCCCACGCTCACACCACCCCCAATAAACAGTCTAAGTACTAGTTAAACCCAGTAGCATTAGCCAGACATCAATGCTAAACTAATCATGTCGCCCAACACCAACTTGGGTAGACCTACGGGCAAAGTAATCACGTCATGAAGTTACGACTAGGTAGACCATAATGCCAAAGTAATTTTGTCACCTAGTCAGGACTAGGTATACCACATGACCAAAGTAATCAATCACTAAACCCTGGCCAATGTTCATGTCACTCATTCCACCGAGTGACATCGCCGCCAAAGTGACAAATTACCAGGTCGCGATTAGGTAGACATACAGATAGGCCTCTTGCCAAGTAAGTAACCTCATGGATTAGAAGAATTCAAAAGCCTATTGGCTATATCACACATTCATGTCTCTAACTAAAATTTATACCTAAATATTATATAAGAAGACCATAATCATGACAAATGTAAAATCACTAATAACAATGACGGAGATCAACGTCAACCCAATAAGGAGCTGTCACATGAAAGTAACATCACCAAAAAAGGTTAAATGATAAACTATATAAGTAATGTGGCATCGACTGGCGATGTGACAAGTCCTTGAAAAACAAAATATAAGGGAAAGTATAAATTCATCCATCATCTGGAAACATACAAAAACATTAGACTAGGGGACATGATAGAGTAATACCCTTTACTTCCAACCATATGATGAATGTTGTAAAGAACACAAGTCGTAACCACAGTACGAGCATCTAAAGGAAGCAATTCCTAGCCGTGACATGAAGGATTTAAAGAACATAAGTACCAACTGCAACATGAAGGGAGATAAGATTAAGCCTCAATATAAGGCCCCATTCCCGGGCACCTCACAGTTGGTCGTTCATCGCACATAAAATACATTTATTTAAACATCGTAGCGGAAGTTAGAATTTAAAACCATTTCATATATATTAATGACAACTTTTGCAAAACATAATACATACAGTTAACTATTACAAATATTATAAATTACATTACATCACAAAAAATATCATTTATACGAATGGATGTCATCCCAAAATACCAAGTAGCTGCCCAATGCCATCCTCAGCAACTTTATCGGCCAACTGGAAAATACATAAAAGTCAGCGTTGCTGAGTGAGTTCTAGTTTTATAAAAATACTTTACTTTCTATATAAACTTTTTTACTTTCATACGCGGTCATGCATCATACGTACAGATAGAGAATATTACTTTTAACTTTCATTAACGTTCATTGTTCACCTGTCATATTCATAGCATGTTTTCATTCCATGATTTCGTTAACATTCTCTTACTTTCGTTCTCATTCTTTCGTAACGTACTTATATCATTTCTTTTGCTTTCATGCTTATTTACTTTCTTTCTTTCTTTCGTACGTTACGTCATTCTTTTTTCGTTTATATGGATTGATGAAACAATACCCCGATCATTGTGCACGAAGCTGATGTTGGACCTGTGGTAATTAAACCACTAAACATTGTGCATGAAGCTGATCCAGTCACCTAGGACAAGTCATCTTTCCCATTCATTTAACCAATTGGTATACCCTGAACATTATGCACGAAGCTGATGCTGGGACCTGTGGTAATTAAACCACGAACATTGTGCACAAAGCTGACCCAGTCACCTAAGGCATACCTAAAGGGCCTTGTCAATGTCGATGATTGACCCTGTGTGCATCCTTTGGGGTAGCTAACTCGCATCACATTTAAGCTAACGACAACGCTCCTCCTTCATTTGCTTGCAAGCCATTCTTTTTTGTTACGTTTTACTTTTCATCTTTGTTATCTTTCATTTCATTACGTTATGCTTTACGTTCTTTCATTCGTTTGTCATACTACGTAAATTAATAACATATACATAACCTTTTTATAATATAATATAAATACGTTAATCATTATTAAAAGATAACACATTATACATCCGTACATCATTCATACATTTCATAACCCTAAAACATCCCATAATCATGCTTAAAATGGGTAATCATTACCCATAAGTCAACTTTAGTCAAACCCTAGACTTTCTTGCTTTTCCTGAAATTTCAGAAAATATTCTAAGTGTTTAGAACGCATGGGCACTTTTGGGCGCTTCTGCCCTGTCAGGCGTTTTGCTACTATGCAGACGTCTGGACTTACACTTAATCATTTATCACTTAGACGCATGGGCCTATTTGGGCGCATGGGCACTATTCAGGCGTTTGGGCCTACACTTAATCATCCTGGGCAATATTCCAGACGGTTGGGCACTATTCACTCGCATAGGCCTGACTTAGACGCATGGGACTTAGGTGGTTGGGCACTGTTTAGGCGGTTAGGCTTTTGGGTGGTTGGGAACACTTAGGAAATTAAACCGTTGGACGCATGGGTTACTACTCAACGTTTGAGCAACTAACTTTTACTAATTAACCAATTTCAGTCCCAAATCCAAATCTAACATGTTCTAAGCTCAGTCCTTACATTCTAAGCAACAAAACACTCTTAGTCATAACCATAACAACATTTACACCCAAACTACATACCCCACCCACCTACACATTCGCACACACATACGGTAGAAACTCATTTTTAATAAAAAATGTTCACATGTATTTTTCAGCCCTAAAGTTGTTAAACATGTTAAGAAGGGGGTTCTAGAACTCACCTTAGCTGCTTTCGTGTGTGACTTCCTCAAACCCGAATGTAATGAGTTCAAATGCCTAAAAACCCACCAAAACACACACAAAATGTACATAACACATATAAGCATATAACCCAGACCAAAACCAACATGAACACTTAAAACACTCGAATTTCTAACCTGAATCAGCCCTTTTTTCTTCTCTTTCAAACCTCGAAAGTTCTCTGCTCTTTCTTCTCTCTCTCTAAAAAACCGAATGATAAGGTGTAATAGGCAACATGGGCGGCCATGTTGCTTTATTCACCAACTTTTCCAAAGTTTTGTCCTTTTGGACATCTTAAACCCTTCTTCTTGGGTTAAATGACATTTCTCCTCTTTATTCGCGTTTATTCTTTCGTTCTTGTCTATTAAAAATATCCGGGTGTTACAAGTCCACCCCCTTATATAGGTTTCGTACCCGAAACCTGTTACTCCTCAAATAGATGAGGATAATGTTGTCTCATCTCTCCTTCAGTCTCCCACGTAGACTCGGATCCCTTCCTGTGCTTCCATTGTACACGCATAAGAGAACCACTTTATTCCTTGACCTTCTCTCTTTACAATCAATGATCGCCACTAGTTGCTCCACATAATTGAGCCGTTCATCTACTTCTATATTTTCAGTGGTACAACCATATCCTCGTCTGCCAAACACTTCCGTAGATGAGATACATGGAATGTCAGGTGAATTCCACTTAACTCATCGGTAGTTTCTAGCCAATATGCCACCTCTCCTACTCGAGCAATGATTCGAAAGGCTCGGGCTCAACTTGCCCCACTTTCTAAACCGAATGATACCCTTCCAAGGTGAGACCTTTATCATAACCCTATCACCTACCTGGAACTCAATCAGTCTACGTTCTTTTATCAGCATACGACTTCTGTCTATCCTTAGCTGCCTTCATAAAGGCTTTGATCTTTTCTAGCTTTTCTGTCGTAGCTTCACTCACTTCAATACTCCCCAATTCTTTCTGACCAATGTCACCCAATAAACGGGTGTCCTACATCTCCTACCATATAGCATCTCGTATGGTGACATGCCAATGCTTGCATGATAAATGTTGTTGTACGAGAATTCGGCTAACGGCAGTGGTCATCCCGCTTCCACCAAAATCGATCACGCTTGCTCGAAGCATGTCCTCGAGTGTTTGGATCATCCTCTCAGACTGACCGTCTTCTGAGGATGATAAGCCGTGCTAATGTGTAGCCTCATTCCCCGCATCGTGGAATTTCTTCCAAAACTTAGATGTAAACCGAGTGTCATGATCAGACACAATAGACACTGGTACACCATGACAAGCTACAATCTTTTTGATAAATAGATCCGCGAGTCTCTCAGAGGAATACGTCTATCGGATCGGTAGGAAGTGAGTATTCTTTGTCAAACGATCAACTATCACCCATATAGCATCATACCCTTTCGGAGTAGTGGTAACTTCGTATGAAGTCCATGGTGATATGCCCAACTTCCACTCAGGTATATCCAACGGTTGAATTTTCTCGTACGGCTTCTGGTGTTCCGCCTTCACTTGCAAACAAGTAAGGCACCTACTCACATACTCCGCTACATCACGCTTCATACCCGGCCACCAATAATCCTTCTTCATATCATGGTACATCTTGGTAGCACCGGGATGAATGGAGTATCGAGTCTTACGAGCCTCCTCCATGATCTTTCCACGTAAATCTCCATAACGAGGAATCCACATTCGTCCGAATCGGGTTCTAACACCAAGAGTGTTTTCACCCAATTCCGTGACTAGACCTTTCATCCTTTAGAGTTAAGGCGATCTTCTTTCAGTGCATCGTCTTGAAACTCCTTGACCTACGTCATCACGTCAGAGGTCATAATCAACTGATAGGCTTTCACCCGAATTGGCTCGGGTCTTTCCTTTCGGCTAAGGGCATCTGCCACCACGTGGCCTTGCCCGGATGGTAATGGATCTCGCAATCATAATCCTTTAGGAGCTCCACCATCGCTGCTGTCTCATATTCAAATCTTTCTGCTTGAAGAAATACTTCAAGCTTTTGTCGTCAGTGAAGATTGTGCACTTCGTCCAGTATAAATAGTGCCGCCAAATCTTCAACGCGAAAACCACAGCAGCTAGTTTCTAGATCTTTCGTAGGGTAGTTGACTTCGTGGGTTTTCAGTTGTCGGGATGCGTAGGCTATCACCCTTCCACGTTGCACATATACGCAACCTAGCCCAGAATAAGAAGCATCTGAATATACCACTAAGTCTTCGCTCCCCTTCGAGTAATGTCAAGACAGGAGCTTGCGTTAATCTCACCTTTAACTCCTCGAAAGCATCCTCCTGTTCTTGACCCCACACGAACTTTACATCCTTGCGAGTCAGTTTAGTGAAGGGTGAGGCTACCTTGGAAAAGTCTTGAATAAATCTCCGGTAGTAGCCCGCCAATCCCAAGAAGCTACGAATCTCGGATGGCGTCTTTGGAGACTTCCATTGCATCACAGCCTCAACCTTTGTCGGGTCTACCATAATCCCCTCGGGATTTACCACGTGACCCATGAACTGAACTTCGCGTAACCAGAATGCGCACATGGAGAACTTAGCATACAACTTCTCCCTTCTCAACGTCTCCAACACTTCTCGAATGTGACCGCATGCTCTTCTTCGCTCCTTGAATAAATCAGGATATTATCGATAAATACAATCATTGATTTATCTAACATCGGCCGACACACTCGGTTCATCAAGTCCATAAAAGCAGCTGGCGCGTTAGTTAAACTGAAAGACATAACGAGAAACTCGTAGTGTCCATAACGAGAAACTCGTAGTGTCCATAACGCGTGTGAAAAGCTGTTTTAGGAATGTCTTGCTCCTTCACTTTTAACTGATGGTAGCCGAGATCAAAGATCTATCCTTGAGAACCAACTGGCACCTTGGAGCTGATCAAACAAGTCACTGATTATACCGATTCTTTACCGTCAACTCGTTCAATTCACGGTAGTCGATACACATCCTCATGCTACCGTACTTCTTCTTTACGAACAAGACCGGAGCACCCCAAGGAGAGATACTCGGTCGAATAAAACCCTTATCAAGCAACTCCTACAGTTGCTCTATCAACTCCTTCATCTCAGTCAGGGCCAACCGATATGGTCCTTAGCGACAGGCTGAGCACCGGGTATCAAGTCAATTGAAATTCGATTTCGCGATCCGGTGGCACACCTGATAAGTCCTTGGAAACACATCGGGAAAATCACACACCACCGGTACATAGAAATTGTGGTGTTGCGTGTCCACATCCTTCACGTAGGTCAGATAGGCACTACATCCACGCCTCATGCATTTTCCCGCCACCGCCATCGAAATCACTTCGAATCGTCGTAAACTCGATCACCGTATATCGTCACCGAACTCCCGTCAGGCGCTGTCAGTCTAATCCTTCTTACGACCACAATGTTCGCTTCATAGGTTGCTAACCAATCCATCCCTAGTACTACGTCAAATCCACCTAGGGGCATCACATGTAAATTAGCAGCAAACCTATGACCCTCTAATTCTATGGCACAGTCCTCTATCACATCAGTAACTCTAGTGGACTTACCAATAGCAGTTTCTACATCGAAGGGCTCTCAATACGTCTACTACTAACAGGCAATTTAGCACAGAAAGCGGCAGAAATAAAACTCCTACTAGCACTAGAATCAAACACACAGAAGCAAGAGTTTGGTTTACTAGAAACGTACTTGACACAAAATCGAGGTCCGTCCTAGCCTCCTCCCTGGTCATCGTGAATACCCTGGCGCTTGCCCCTTGCTCTTTAGTCTCGTCTTCTTCCCTGCTCCGGAACTCTCTGCCCTCAGCTTCTTGCACTCCCTGCTCATGTGGCCTACTTCACCACAGTTGAAGCATCTCGCGGCTTTGCAATCCCTAGAGATGTGGCTGGGCTTACCGCACTTGAAACAAACATTAAGACCCCAGCCTGCACTACCAGCGTGCTCCTTTCCACACTTCCCGCATCTCTTCACCCCCGAGCCTGCGGCAACCATGCGTCGATCATCCACCCTCGCCTTCTTGTCATTCGGGGTAAGCCAACCTGACCCAAACCGTTTCTGGTTCTAGTTCCGATCATCCCCACCGGTCTTCTTCTTCTCAACCACCATCACCGCCCTCTCGTCATACAATCTCCCAGCCAAGTCAACCACCGACCTAAACGTACTCGGTCGGGCGGCGATCATGTGCCTATGGATATCCGCCGGCAAGCCCTGGATGTATCTTTTGATCTTTCATGACAGGGGCATCACCTGATCCGGCACCAGCTGTGCCATCTCGTTGAACTTGGTGGTGTATTGTTGATGTGTCATGGTCCCCGCCTCCAGCTGCAGGAACACTACTTTCCACCTTGTCCATCTCCCGGTGAGGATAGTACTCCTCAGTCACCAACTTATTCAGTTCACTCCACCTCATCCTGCCAATCGCTCTACTACCCTCGGCTTGGACAATGTTGTCCCACCAGCATAAAGCCAAGTCCACAAACGAATGGGTGGCAAACTTTACTTTCTGGTCCTCCCGGCACTCGCTGATTTCCAGAACAGCCTCCATCTCCCTCACCATCGTGAGCACCAGCAGCAGTGCCATTACCATCGAAGGTAGGGGGCTTGCATCTCTGAAATGCCCCATAGTTACAGCCTCATGTTGCATCCGGCACAGGCTCTTCTTCCTCCTCTTCTCATCAGTAGGGATAACCGTCTCGGTCTCGGGTTGCTCTCTCCCTCCCAAAGACCTATTCATATCCCTCCTCTCTCCTTCTCCAACAGCTTAATCACTTTGGTCACTACCGACGGCAGGATCATCTGCATGACCTGTGAACCTCCTCCACCACGGCCTCCTTCACCGAGGCTCTCAAAGTAGCACTCTCATCTCCACCTCCGGAAGAGGGGTCTCGGAAGTCCTCATGGGTCCCCTTCTTAACCTTGGGCCTTCCTCTTATGGCCCGTGGTTCAGGACCACGTCCACCACGTACTCCGCCTCGTGAAGCCTTAGAAGATCTACCTCCTTCCATCTCTAACACACTATAAGATTTAAACACTAACACGGACATTCAAGGTAATAGCTCAGTTGATGTCAAGTATAGTAAGTCCCTAATTATAGTAACCAGTTTTGATTAGCCACTTACTTTACTCTTCATACCCCAAGCATTTCCTATCCTGATACATTAGTATCTAAATATACTAAGGGCAAATAGATCAAATAACATGCGCACATAATACCGAGTTAACATTAAAAAAATATCTAATGGCACGTAGCTACTTGGACTGGCATCCCCTTCCCTTTGTCCATTCTCAGTTTAAGTTTAGGTTTCTTTTGAAAACTTTTACCCGTTTCACTTAAACTTTGGCTCTAATACCAACTTGTAAGGCCCCGTTCCCGGCACCACACAGTTGGTCATTCATCGCACATAAAACATACATTTATTTAAAACATCGCAGCAGAAGTTAGAATTTAAAACCATTTCATATATATTAATGACAACTTTTGCAACGTAATACAATACAGTTAACTATTACAAGATATTATAAATTGCATTACATCATAAAAATGTCATTGTTATACGAATGGATGTTATCCCAAAAATGCCAAGTAGCTGTCCCGTGCCATCCTCAGCAACGTTTACCTGCCAACTAGAAAATACAAAAAAGTCAGCGTTGTTGGGTGACTTCTAGTTTTATAAATAAAATACTTTACTTTCTATATAAACTTTCTTTACTTTCATACGCGGTCATGCATCATACGTACAGATAGAAATATTACTTTTAACTTTCATTAACATTCATCGTTCACCATCATATTCATAGCATGTTTTCATTTCATGCTTTTCGTTAACATTCTCTTACTTTCGTTCTCATTCTTTCGTAACGTACTTTGGGGTAGCTAACCGTATCACAGTTGAGCTAACGACAACATGGTCGTGCACCTCCTTTCATTTGCTTGCAAGCCATTTTTCGTTCGTTACGTTTTACTTTTCATCTTTGTTATCTTTCATTTCATTACGTTATTCTTTACGTTTTTTCATTCGTTGTCATACTACGTAAAGTAATAACATAATATATACGTATTTTATAATATAATATAAATACATTTAATCATTATCAAAAGATAACACATTATACATACCGTACATCATTCATACATTCCATAACCCTAAAACATCCCATAATCATGCTTAAAATGGGTAATCATTACCCATAAGTCAACTTTGGTCAAACCCTACACTTTCTGCTTTTTCCTGAAATTTCAGAAATATCCAAGTGTTTAGACGCATGGGCACTATTTGGGCGCTTCTGCCCTGTTCAGGCGTTTTACTACTATGCAGACGTCTGGACTTACACTTAATCATTTTTCACTTAGACGCATGGGCCTATTTAGGCGCATGGGCACTATTCAACATTTGGGCCTACACTTAATCATCCAGGGCAATATTCCAGACGGTTGGGCACTATTCAGGCGCATGGGCCTGACTTAGACGCATGGGCACTTAGGTGGTTGGGCACTGTTTAGGCGGTTGGGCTTTTGGGCGGTTGGGAACACTTAGAAATTAAACCGTTGGACGCATGGGTTACTGTTCAGACGTTTGAGCAACTAACTTTTACTAATTAACCAATTTCAGTCCCAAATCCAAATCTAACATGTTCTAAGCTCAGTCCTTACATTCTAAGCAACAAAACACACTCTTAATCATAACCATAACATCATTTACACCCAAAACATACACCCCCCACGTACACATTCGCGCACACATACGTGTAGAAAACTCATTTTTAATAAAAAAATGTTCACATGCATTTTCCAGCCCTAAAATTGTTTAAAAATGTTAAGAAGGGGGTTCTAGAACTCACCTAGCTGCTTTCGTGTGTGACTTCCTCAAACCCGAATGTAATGAGTTCAAATGCCTAAAAACCCACCAAAACACACACACAAACGTACGTAACACATATAAGTTCTAAAAAATACATAATTGTTTTCAGAGTCACTAGTTCAAATGCCTAAAAACCCACAGTTATTTCCCGCAGGGGCGTGAACGTCATGTAAGCACAGTCACTAGTTAACGACTATATGTTTAGTAAACATACATTGCAAATAAGTTTAAAAAACACATAATTGTTTTCAGAGTTGAATTGCGGAAGAAGTAGAGCTAATGTAAATTGTTTTCAAAGCATGACTAATACATAAATAATGATCCAATAGCATGAATAACCCTAAATACGATACGGTCCAAGCTAGCTTAACTTGATGCACATGTCAAATACCTGAGAAAACTACAAAAATATGTTAACATAAAGTTGGTGAGTTCACAGGTTTAAAGTAATAGTAAATAGTGTAATGGACCACAAGTCATTCCATGATTTGATTGTTGATCATACAATACTACAATATTATATAAGCACCGCAACCAAGCTAGACAGTAACTATAATAGATTACCCCTACCCATGCCTACCGTAAGCCCAGGGGTGAATAGGCTAATAATGCACCCGTTTAGACCTCTAGTCAAAGTTAGGGTAATTACCCAGGTGGGGGTAGTCAAACCCAATAGTACTACCCATGATTATCTCGCTTTAGGAAATAAACTAACGGTCCGATAACAGGGGCCTTCGGACAGTAAGTAAACAACTTATATAATGTGTGAAATCATTGACAAGAAAATGCATCCAAGAAATTAGTAATTTGCATGTAATCTCCCCCAAAAGGAAACTAAGTAAAAATGGGGTTGTGAAACTCACCTCAAATGTACGCGCGAATACTAGAAATAGTCCGTACGTATGATTGGTCGAGGAATCTCATAAACAAAATCACAATATATTCATGAGGCCATGATTACTAACCCTAGATGGTCATGCATAACTCATCCACAAAGTTAGTTTTGAAAACGTCACTTGACTATTAGACACGTCGAGCCGTTAATGTTTTATTTAGATTCTTGTTTCCATAGTTATTCCTAAAAATATATAATGTATTGCATGGGTTTTATATTAAGTATAATACCATTATACTTTCCTTTTCATGAGTTTTTTTTTACCAAAGACCTCCAAAAGTTACTTTATATAAATATAGACATTTGACAGAAACAGGAGATTTTTAGGCCTGGTTGTCATCCCTTTTCATGATCCAAAGAATCTTTATAAAATCTGATATTTTTAACGCATCTATTTCTATGTCTTAGGTCCCCAAAAAAGGTATATATTGTAATATATACTAAGTTTAAGTGCCTTGAAATAGGTCATGAGGCAACAGATATCAGTGCAGCATTTTCCTGTACATGTCCATGGATTTCATCTTTTTGAGAAGTCAAACCCTACTTAGTACAAATATATCCTATAGTACTTTTAACCTAACATCATAAACTAAGTTACTACAGAAAGAAAAACTCCAGTTGACTACTTTAAGCATAATTTATGCCTCAATCTTTCTACCTTGTCTAATCTGCCAAAAACTCAGATTCAACACCCTAATCATATTTGTCCGTTTTGGATGGGTTATACTTATCTAAAAATTTCAAGGTTAGATGCATTGAAAACTAGAAATTCTAAAGTTAATCTTAGACTCAATAAACAGTCCATGTGAACGTGTTTAGGTTGAGTTATTGTGTGTCTAAAACACATAACATGAATTGCCAGAATCTGTATTACATGTTTTGTTAATTTTTAAGCTTTGCTAGAGCACCTTTGATGAGTTAGTGAACATGGACACATCATGGTGATGTATAGAAGATTCGGAACAATGTGCTAACCTTAAACAAGCAAGGAGAAGGATAAGATGATCTTGAAATGCATAAAAGGCTTGATCCCATGAACTAAGAATCAAGTAAGGAAAGGTGGAGAAGATGTTGTAGGACGCTTCAAATCTTAAAAAATCACTTAGTCCAACAATGGCACTTGAATCACCCAAGATTTGTGGAAAATGAGTGAAAATGAAATGAAATAGTGGTAGAGAATAGAAGTTGGTGAAATGTGTAGGTAAATTATGAAGTCTAAGTATTGTTTTATAATGTCATATACTTGTAAGATTAATTTGAGATTTGACAACTCTTACTTGTTGGTCAAATTTAAGGAAGGAAGAGAGTGTCCATAAGTAGAATGGAAGACATGTTTCTTTAGTCACTTGAAAAGTAGTTGCATCAAAATAAAACTCTAGGATTTCACAAGTTAAGCAAGAATCTCTTCATGAAAAGAGAAATGAAGAAATGATGAGGTGATGGGTGGGGTGGACGGTTTCAAGAGAGAAAATGGGGTTTGGTTTTTAATTTTTGTATAGTATTGGGTATTTGATGGTATTTGTTGCATTATAGGTATTTTTGTTTACATATTTTTATATTTTACTTTTTACTTTTTAAATACCTTAAAATATTATAAGAACTTATATAATATAAATATTTTAATATTAATGATATATTAATGATACATCATGTATCTAGTATTCGCGTTAAAATAATTTGTTCCGGGTACAATATCAATTTACGCGATTAGGTTTATTTATAATTTAAGTTTTTCCAATTTATTTAATTTGGAATCTAATATAATTTAAAATAATATGTAAAAATACTTTGAAACACTTAAAGTATTTATTAGTACATATATATTAACTATCACCAACTTTATGTGTGCCAGTTGTACCGTATGTAAAAATGGTAATTACGCCGAATCACCAATGCATGAAATGTTATGCATGAAATGTATGCATGAAATGTTATGCATGAAATTTTTCAATGCATGAAATGACCTTAAATAGATACAACTCGATTGAAACTCATGTAAAATATGTAAATTATGACTAAGTCGGGTCAGGTATGACCTGAAATTTTCGGTTGTCACATACTCCCCATGTTAGAAAGAATTTCGTCCTGAAATTTAGTTAGTGTCTTCCGTAGTCGCTAGGGTTTCAAACAAGTAAGGGTATTTGAGTTTCAGTTGATCCTCGCGTTTCCAAGTAAATTCTGGTCCCCGTCTGGAATTCCACCGGACCTTCATGATGGGAGTATGACTTTGTTTCCTCCTCCTTGACCTCTCGATCCATGGTCTTAACAGGTTTCTCAACAAAATGAAGTTGATAATTGATCTGAACCTTATCGAGTGGTATAACTAGGGTTTCATCTAACAAGCACTTCTTCAGATTTGACACGTGAAAAGTGTCATGAACACTACTAAGTTCTTGTGGTAGTTTGAGTTTGTAAGCTACGGGACCAATCCTTGCTAGGATCTTAAATGGTCCAATGTATTTAGGGCTTAGCTTACCATGTTTACCAAAATGGATAACTCCTTTCCAAGGTGAGACTTTAAGTAGAACTTTATCTCCCACTTGGAATTCTAATGGTTTACGTCTCACGTCAATGTAGCTTTACTCACGATCACGCGCGGCTTTGAGTTGGTTCTGAATCTGAGTGATCTTTTCAGTTGTTTCGTGTATGATATCAGGACTAGTAAGTTGTCTATCGCCTACCTCTGTCCAACACAATGGCGATCGACACTTCCTTCCGTATAGTGCTTCGAATGGTGCAGCCTTGCTACTAGTCTGATAACTGTTATTGTAAGAAAATTCAGCTTAAGGTAGATGAGTATCCCATAGTGTCCTAAGTCTATCACACAAGTCTCTAAGCATGTCTTCCAATGTTTGGATAGTCCTTTCGCTCTGACCATCCGTTTGCGGATGGTATGCGGTACTCATGTCCAATCGTGTACCCAAGGCCTTTTGTAATGATTGCCAGAATCTAGAGGTGAACCGACTGTCTCGATCGAAGATAATGGAGATTGCCACTCCATGTCTTGAGACAACCTCCTTGAGATAGATCCTAGTCAACGTTTCCATTTTATCAGTCTCTTTGACTCGTAGGAAATATGCATGAGGGTAGCCCAAACTCAAATGTTGACCATACAAGATCAACAATACATACTCAGTATATCCCACTAGATGCAGGATCTGGGAAGGGTTGGATGGTGGCAAATCTTACCTCTATTTTTTAGGATAGAGAGACCGTTTTTCAATGAGACCCCCGGCTCGAAATGAAAAAAAACACAGATTACAGGCACATTCGTATATTTCAAAATAGTTTAGCAAAACACAACGACATATAAAGCCATATACACATCTCAGGTAATGAACAAAATGCAGACAGATTTTTAAAATAAAAAACACACATTCAATAACAGCACTCCTAATTACTCTGCTCTATGATTGCCCTAAAAGCCCCTATTCTTAATCTTGTATTAGCACTTCACATATAAAGGAAACAGAGAATCTACATATGTCACAAGCATGCACTATCTCAACCGATTCCCACTAACAGTCCTTAACCTTAATTCTACGCCTCCAGTTACTCCTATTCTCGATCATGTGCTCGGAGAGGTGCAAATCTAACATGTCCCGCCTAATCAACTCCTCCCACATCAACTTTGGTCTTCCTCTATCCCTCTTACCATCTAAGACAATGTTATCTATAGTTCTAACCAGTGCTGTCATTTGTCTTCTCTTCACGTGTCAAACCATCTCAAACTCCCCTCTCGAAATTTATCAGTGATGCATGCCATCCCTAATCTCTATCGAAACATGCGTTCCTTATCCAATCCAACATTAGTGAGCTGCACATCCACCTCTGCATTTTCATCTCTGCGACCTCCATCTGCCGCCCTTGTGACTTTTTCATAGGCCCTACAATATGTTTCGTATAACATAACAACAACAATAATAAAGAAGTAATAATATAATAATAATAATAATAATAATAATAATAATAATAATAATAATAATAATAATATGTAATATTATATAATGTTGTTCCCCGTGGTTATTAAAATAACTATTTCAAACAAACGTATCTTAGTAATTTAATTAGAATCTAACATAAGAAACTAACTTAATTAGTTAAAAGAAGAGGCCTACTAAAGAGACGCCCTTTTGGATATCTGTACACCCTCGTCACGGCCCGTAATGGCCTTTACGGGCCGTAATGACTGTTGGCCAATCAAATCAATCATTCAAAAACGTAACGGCCCGTGAAGGGCTTAACGGCCTTTAGTATTCACGACCCGTTAAGCTTTCACGGCCCGTTAGGCCTTTCGCATACGGGCCGTGAACCCCTTCACGGGTCCTATATTCACCTTCAATAATTTGACGAGACATAATATTCCTCGTTTTTCGTGAAATTTTGTATTTATTACGTAATTTGATATGACGTAATATCCTCGATAGTCGTGTAATTTTGTATTTTTTACGTTATTGATATGACATAATATTCATCGATATTCGTGTTAATTATGTGACGGGATTTAATATTCCATGTGAACTACTATATAAACGTTAGTTTATAAATCATTTCATAATTCAAATTTCTACGATAACTTTGATATTCGTGTTAATTCGGTTAATATTCCTCGATATCCGTGTTAATTCTGTTAATTACGATGTCTTTCTGGGATAGCAACTATTTATTCGGTTCGGAGTCTAACTATTACCCTGAGGAGGGTTACGGTTATTACGATGAGGGTGCTTCAAACTATTTAGGACGTTCGCGTCCAATTACGACGGGAATGACGGCGGCGATGACCGGGGTGATACGGTGGCGATAGCAGCGGTGATATGACGGTTCTGGTTCCGGTAAAAGAGGTTTATACGACACGAATCAGGTTATAAGATATATCATATTTAATTTTACTTTCATTTAGTAATAACTAACTAACAATATAAATTTATTAGGTTTTCTCATCTCGTGAAGAATTAGTTGATTGGGCAAGTAACGTAGGGCGAGAAAAGGTTTGTTATTGTCACCAAACGTTCAAAAAGAAATTCGAATGGTGTGGTGGTTAAAATTTGGTTGAAATATGATCGGAGTGGTGTATATAAGGGAGCATCCACTCTAAGAAAAAGTGGCACCAAAAAGACAAACTGTCAATTTGAATTGCAGGGCAAGTACGAGATGAAGAGAGATGGGTGGATTATAGTTGTTGTGGACGATACTCACAACCATGAACCTGCTAAACATAAGACATGCATACGCAATGAGGCTCACCGAAAATGAGCTTTCTACTGTAAAGAATCTGACCGAGCAAAATATTGACCCTCGAAACATTCTAGGCACGTTGAGAGAATAAAATCCCAATAACGTCTCTGTGTTACGAACCATATATAACGCTCGGGCAAAAATTAAAAAGTCCACCAGAATTGGTGAAACCCCAATGCAGGTTTTATTTTCTATACTACAACAATAAATATATTTACACCCTCACATAGAAGAACCGACAAATACCGTCGATGGGGTTTTTTTTTATACATCCCACATCTCACACATTATGCGTGCGTACCCACACGTGTTGATGATTGATACAACTTACAAAACTAACTTGTATAAAATGCCATTTGTTCAAATGGTTGGTGTGACATCCACCCTGAAATCTTTTTCTATTGCTCATGCATTCATTGATTATGAGCGTGAAGCCACTTCAGATGGGTGTTAGAGCAACTAAAATCAACGCTGGAAGATAAGTGTATGGAGCCCCGTGTTATACTAACCGACTGAGACCTCGCTCTGATGAAAGCGTCAGAAGAAGTTTTTTCGAGTGCTGTTCGATTACTTTGCAGATGGCATATTTCGGAAAATATTGCTAAACATTGAAGGCGAGACCTCGAACGTGAAGAATATCGCACCACTAGTGAACTTAGCAACAAGTGGTTTGACTTGAGAAGGAAGGTCACGACATTTCACCAGCTCTACAAAGACGTTTACAACAATCGAAATACGTTATGGAATGATACGGATATTATGACAAGAACTCAAGAAAGATATCGGGAGAATTTTGGAATTTTTTTAACCATTTTGCGGCTTGGATCTTTTATAAAGATCAAGAAGATTAAAATTATGTGTTTTATTTTGTGTGATAATAACGGTTTATTGTTTTTAATAAAGTGTACTAATAACGTTTATGTTTTAATAAAATATTTAATTACTGTTCTACATTACACGTCTAGAATACAGTTCGTCTTCCATAAATCTTCGGAATTTAAAGCAAGCATCCTGTAAGTTAACCTCTTGCCACTCTAAAGATCTATTTTGAACCAACCTACGCAATAACATACAAATTACAACTCCCGAATCTCGACCAATATGACCGGGGTTAGGAGGCCAAACGGTTTCACACCGATACCACCAGTTCTTCAATTTCTTCTTGTCCGGAGTGCTGCCAATATTGTATACGTGACAGAAAATGTAAAAAGTACGATTCGAATTGTACGAAAATCGTTCGGGCATTACGATGAATGCACCATGAATCATCACACGTATTTGGTCGACATTCGTATGGAGATATATACGAACTTGTAGTGAGTCCATAGAAATCTTAAAAGATACCAATTTTCTTCGTCATCGGTCATTGGTACGTAAACCTACAAAACAATTTAATTCACGGTTATAAATTCATGATTTTTATTGTAAAACATGAAAACAGTATTACCGTATCAACTTCCCATAACGCGGGATATAGACAGTCACTCCCGTCGCCATATTCGTTACCCTTAACGGACCCCGAGTATATTAAGTTAAACCACTCAAATGGGGAGAATCGTCCAACGATCACTACCTGGCAACTCTTGTGTTCTACGTATTTCTTCGTATCTCCATATTGTGAGTCTATTTGTCCACGCCCGAACATGCTATAAAATAACAACTTTTTTAATTCTTAGAATTTTAAAATAAATAAAATTATACAAAAAAAAAACTTTAAATCATACCTCTGTACCTAAAGACACGTTTCCGAGTAATTCACACCAAAATTCTAACTGAATATCAGAATTACCCATGTATATACCCTACATGTTTTGGGAATCACCGTTACGTATAAACTGAATAACATTCTCAGACCAGTTCCTCCCATTCTGCCAATTATGATTATCTATTGGATCAGGAATACTTTCCACAATATCTCGTGAGTTTGAAGAGGACCCATTTTGACGTCTTACGAGAAGACATTTTAACTGGTTTCGTTTCTCACTAACCGTTTATAACAAGTATATATATAACGTTTTATACAGAATCTTAAATCGAATCAAGGAATAATACGTCACGTCACATAATTATAAAATTTAAAAATACACGCAAATCGAGGAAAGTACATTCTCAGAAGGACTACTACGGCCCGTGAGAAAACTCACGGGCCGTTATGGATGTTGTTACGGGTCGTGGGGTTGGACGTTTACGGGCCGTTAGGTGTTTCACGGCCCGTGAGTGAATGTTGGTGTGAAAATTAAATTTCAAAACCTATACGGCCCGTGAGGCCCTTCAGGCCGTAAAAAAGTCAAAGGCGTATGTTTATCATCCTGACAGGGTGTGTAATTAGCAAGGCCTAAAAGAACCTAAAGTGTTATAGAATGCAAGCCACATGCACGATTTGTCAAAACACTAATTTTGAACTTAAAGACTTCACGAACCAAAGTGTAATTTACTTCAGTTTGAAATATACATATTTACCATTATAAATAGCTTGTAATTAAAATATTTTGTACTGAAAACATTCAATTACTATAAAATAATTTTACTCAATACATCTTACCCATAGCAACGTTATTATATGGGTATTGAGAGTGTGGAATATGGGCAAATCACACCTTTATGCTTAGGTATAAAGACGTTACTCTGACCCAGTAAAACACTCTAACTCTAAAAACATCTACATCAAAAGGGTATAAAAACATAGAATGCTAGTGTGTTAGTGATGTATAAAGACAAATGATCACAGTAAAGTGCCAATAACAAAAACAAATGGATGTAAAGGTATAATAGGAACATATAATACATCAAAGATGTACTAACTATAAAGGCCAAGCTCTTGAAGCAAGATTCTAAATATGTATCATCCTCTTAATAGCTCCTTCACATGAATCATACATGTTCACATACTCATATTCTCGACTATGTCCTTAGACTCTTAGAGAGGTGCACGTCTCTCAAATCTTGCCTAATCCTCTCCTATCAAGTCAAACGGCTTTACTCCTCCTTCCATAATGATATTTTCATTGTTCTAACTATGGTGGTCGCTTGCCTCCTCATGAAATGCCCAACCACGTCAACCTCCCCTTTATATACTATACGATATAATTGCCACCTTTAATCATTCCCCAAAAAACACATTTCTTATACGGTTTAACCTAGTGTGCTCACGCATCCATCTCAACATACTCATCTTTGTTGCTTTTAACTTCCGATCATGTCTCTTCTATGATGTCAAACAATTTATTTCATATAACAAAGGTGCTCTAACTACAACAAGGATGTGGTAGTTTACGTCAGTATTCTATCTCCTCGTCACTCTTTATGAACGATTCTAAATAATTAAATTTAGTTGACTATGGAACCATTTGGCCTTCAATGGTGATTTGTGTGTCATCATCATTGCTTAGCCCTCTAATGTCACAGTAAAGATACTCAGCCTTAGAGGACTAATACTACCAGCCAATATAGCCTTGTATTTATGCTTTGTTAACTTTCCATAATTAACACAATATTATGCACAAAACACATGCACCACATAATGCCTCCTAAAAAGTTGACAACTCATCGAAGACTAGCACAAAAGAAACGGACTCAATAGTCACATAACCCTTTGGTAGAGGCTTATCACTACAAAGAAGCAATCAGCATCACACCACAGGCGAATGCACCTTAATGTCAACTATCTCAGATCAGTCTACATGGCATGCTATCTTACGTCTTTTCAGGTCAAAAACAGAATTCTGATAGATGTTAAAAGGTTACCGAGTGCTAAAATCATTGGAACACACAAAATTGTTTGGGCCTCCTAGGACCAATTCAGTGGCGGAGCTTGAACATTCCCGTATTAATGAATTGATATGCTGTGCAAAGCTATTAAATATTATTGATTTACATGCCATTATATAATGGCTTTGATACACGAATACAGGAATCAAAAAGGATCTGCAACAAACTAGATTGACTAATATATTTAATATATTTAAAACTATAAATGGAGAAAAAGTCCTCCAAGATTATCTTTTATTTAGTGTTAATATGCCCCCGCAAGATGGAGGATCGTCGGATACACCAATCTTGGAACGATTACGAAGAAACGGTTGTCGAGTTAGCGTTTTGTGAGCATGTCAGCTAATTGGTCTTGAGAATAAACATGTTGGACTCGTAGTTGACCTGCTGCTACCTGTTCTCGCACAAAATGATAATCTAGTGCGACGTGTTTCATGCGGGAATGGTACACCGGGTTCGCACACAAATAGGTGGCTCCCGTGTTGTCACAAAACAAGTAGGTATGGCGGAGACCCCGATTCCAAGTTCCTGCAATAAATGTTTCAACCAAAGTAATTCTGCTGAGGCATTGGCAATAATTTTGTACTCGGCCTCTGTTGAAGAACGAGAGACAGACTTTGTTTTGTGGACTTCCAAGAGACAACATTGGTGCCAAGGTACAGTAGGTAGGCTGTAGTAGATCGTCCGGAATCATTAACACCACCCCAATCCGAATCAGAAAAGACCGAGAGCGTGAGAGAGAGTGGCGACGGAGAAAGAGACCGTGATGGATAGTACCTTTTAGATACCGGAGTACGCGCTTGAGAGCTTGCCAATGAGTTTGACGTGGAGCGTGCATGAACTGGAGAGTTTATTGATTGCAAGAAATGTCTGGACGAGTGAAGGCTAAGTATTGAAGGGATCCAACGAGTCGCGACGATATGAAGTGGCATCAGCCGAGGGCGATGGATCGTTAAGGACTAATGGATCCGTGGCACTAAGTGGTGTCATTACATCCTTGGCACTTTCCATATTAATTGGGTTAGAACATCTTGAATGTGTCGATGTTAGGACAGAAAGAGACCGTAGAGGTGGGTATGACTTCAACACCAGAAAATGAGGAGGGGTCCAAGGTCCTTGATCGAAAACTTATTACTTAGGGCAGTAATAAATTTGTCAAGAAAGGCGGGATTATTACCGGTAAGGACTATGTCATCGACATAGACCATGAGTAGCATGTAATGTTAGAGTGGTGGTAAATGAAAAGAGAGGCATCAGCTAATGATTTTTTAAATCCGAATTGAAGAAGAAAATTTGTAAGCTCAAGATACCAAGCACGTGGAGCTTGTTTTAGACCATATAAGGCCTTTTAGTTTACAAATGTGCTTCGGAATTAGGAATGTTCATAGCCGGGTGGTTGAATCATATAGACATCCTCATGTAGTACCATGGAGAAAGGCGTTATTAACATCAAGTTGGCGGAGAGCCCAATCTTTGGAAAGAGCAACGGAGAGTATGGTGCGAATGGTGACGGGTTTGGCGACAGGACTGAAGGTATCAAAATAGTCCTTCCCGTATTGTTGAAGGAAACCTTTAGCCACGAGCGAGCTTTATATTAGCAATAGAGCCATCAGGATTTCGTTTAATACGAAACACCCATTTGCAACCAATGGTGTTTTGCGAAGTGGGCGGAATGAGTTCCATGTTTGATTTTGAATGAGAGCATTGAACTCTAAATCCATTGCATGACGCTATTTCGGATCCTTTAACGCCTGATTATATGTAGACGGTTCAAGTGTGGGAGGTAGAGGATGAAGGGTGGTAGTATTTACAACAAAGCGATTGTTGAAATATTTAGGATTGGGTTTCGTTGATGTGGGTGGGAGGAGGTGTAGGTGGGTTGGAGGTTGTAGTATGTAGGCGATAAGGTTACTGTAGCGGGTAAGGTGAGGAGTTTTGTGTGGATGATGGTGTGGAAGGTTGACTAGATTGGGAGTGGGCTGGAGTTTGAGGTTCATGCAGGATCGATTTCGGTGGTTTTCTCTCAACTCACTGTGAATCAACACTCGGCAAGCAGTCTTTAGGAAGAGTTGATCACAATATAACAAGTAACAAGCAGTAAGAAAATTAACACAGCAAGTATTTTCAAGGTACTTTTATATATTGCTTCTCAACTCAAAGGATTACAAGACACTTGGACTCAAATCGCTTACTAAAGAGTTACAGGGAGAAGATATATATAATACTACTACAGCCGGGAATACTTTGATTCCAGCTGGACACCTCTAACCTTACATCTATACTACAAGACTCTAGGTGAGGTCTTTCAGACATTTTGCCTGAGAGTGGGTAGTCAGGACATGTCCCTGACTTACCCATGCTGCCAACTAAGGTTGGTAACATGTACTATCATCAAAAGGTGAGCAGTAGAATAAAGTATGGTCAACAATATGGCTTTCGAGGAAAAACCCATGCTGTTTAGAGGTCCGCATGCGGACTGACAAGGACCATACTTTTATCTGCTGGACTTAGCATTGTCTTCCGAAGGATAAAGTGCTTCGGAAGTATAACTTCTTTCCGAAGGCACTTATACTTCGGAAGACTGCTTCTTCCGAAGCTTGGAGTCTTCTTTGTCTTCGGAAGCAGACTTTGTCTTCAGCTCTTTCATCAGACTTGTCTTCGGGAGCTTTCAGACTTTTGTCTTCAGCTCTTCATCAGACTTTGTCTTCGGAAGCTTTCAGACTTTGTCTTCAGCTCTTTCATCAGACTTTGTCTTCGGAAGATATCTTCAGCTGTTTGCTTCAGTTGTTGTCTTCAGTAGTTGACTTCAGCTTTTGCCTTCAGAAGATGTCTTCAGCTGTTGTTCCTTAGACTCTCGGAAGATCTCTTGCTTGGCTTCGGAAGCCCTTTGATGTAGTAACAAAAGTGACTATGAAGTGAATTTGGTTGAACCAGCCTTATCATGATCCAACAAACTCCCCCTAGGCTGATGCTACCAAAACTTCACTTCTCTCTTCTTCTCAAAGTTCTCAGCACCAAGGAAAGCAGGTGTTTATCAGTATCTTCATTCTTTCCTGCTGTGATGCTGAGAATCTTGTACAAATCCTTGGTAGACAGCACCTCGACCCTGTCACCTTGGATTTTGTGTACCCTCTGTTGGGCCCTCTGAAAGAGTTAGTTGATGGGAAGTATAGTCATATTCCCATCGAACTATTGGTTCCAATTCAGGACCTTCCACCATCTGTAGAAAGGCTGTGCCTTTGGTGGTTGATCTTTCCTTGTCTTCCACTCTTTTCAGCTTCAACTCTTCTTCAATCTTGGCTCTTCGACTTCGTTCAGCCAAGTGGAGACCGCTGATGTAATTTCTTATATGTGCAGCAGTCTCAGAGTTGGAGGGATTGGAGAATGGCTTCTCTGCAAGCTCGGCAAGATCAAATCTGCTGAGATGCAGTAATGAGGTGGCATTAAGCCTGTTGTTTTCGCCATTCTCTCTTCCACAACAAAGTTGTGAGAAGGTTCATCGAACCTCCCTGATTATAGCATTTCTAGGCCCAGGAGATTGACCAGAAATCCTGTCCTCTTTCCTGTTATCCAGTAGAGTCACCAGCCTTCTTCTTAGCCTCTTCTCCTCAGCATTGAGGTATCGGAGTTGAGACCAGAAGTCTTGCAGCCTGGCCCAATGTGTCTCTAGGCATTTCAAGAAATTTGCCTAGAGTGAGGGAGCTTGAAGAATTATCAACATAGGTGTGTTGATAAGCTCTCCCTCACAGGAGATGCTGCTCAAAGTAGTACAGTTAATGAGCCTTGTCTTCAACTCCTTTATCTCCTCAAAGGAGAAATGTTTTAGGAGGTTGAGGAGACTGTCTTGGTTGTTGTTGGGTAGGCTTAGGTTTAGTGGTTTTGGGTTGAGTCTTGGGTTTTAGGATGGGTAGTTTGGGTGGTTGAGGTGATGTGGTAGGTTTGGGTATAGTTGTGGGTGAGGGGTGAAGGTTTCATCAGTGGGTTCAGGTTTGATGGAAAAGGGGTTGGTTTAGGAGAGGGTTTTGGCTGTGGTTGAGTGGCTAAGGTTGAGACTGTCCCTTGTACCCTCCTGTACATCTCCCTTCTCTTCCCCAAACGGATGTCAGCTTGATTTCACTGACTATCCGCTGGAGTGTCCTTTCGGACATAGGTCCCACTTGCCTACCAGAGAAACCATGTGCCCGGAGATAGTCCTTCATCCAGGCTTTGTCAGTTGACTTCTTGGTGGCAGTGACCTCCTTCTCTTCCTCCCTCTTCCTCTTCACCTTTAGCTTCTCCTCCGAGCCTTCTTCCTTTCCTTCTCCATTTGATCCTGCTCTTTATTGTGGAGCAGCAGGATCATGTCATTGTCATGTGGAGACAGTTCAGGAAGACTGAAGCCTCTTGAGAGTAGGAATTTGATCCTTTCCTCTCTCAGCTTCAGGGCTGCCTCCCTCTGCTCTTCCTCTGCCTTCTCCAAGGCCAACCTGGCTTCCCTTTCTTGTTGTAGCCTGGTTGACCTCTCCAAAGTCACCAACTCCTCTAGTGGTAGCAGGAGTATTTCTTTCCTCATTGACAGCTCCAAGACTGATGAGCTGGTCAATGAGTGCTGTTCTTCTCTTCAGTTGATTTCTTCCTGATTGGCTGCAGCTGCCTTAGAGCTGGCAGCTAGCACCTTTTCAGTTGGAAACCTCCCTTTCTTTTAGCCTTCTCAATCCTTTCCTCCTCCTGAAGCTCTTCCGCAGTCAGTTTTCTTTTGCCTTTATCTTTGATGGTGCTTGACTGTGGTGGTTCTTGAATGGAGGGTTGTGATTGAGATAGAAGTTCAGCTGGTGCTTGGATTGGAGGAGTTTCAGAAGTGTCCTCCCTGCCCACCTCAGATGCTATGTCAGCAATGACATCTGTGATGGTCAGCTCCTCGTACATTTGAAACAAGCCTTCCGCAGCTTCTATTTCGGCTTCGGAAGATTTTTCTTGTTCTTCCGAGGCTTTCATATAGGCTTCGGAAGCTTCAGCTTGAGCTTCGGAAGATGAGACTGCTGCAAATTCTGTCCCATCTGTTTCAGTTGCTGGGCCATCAGTCCCCATTTCCCCTTCGAAGCTAATCTCAGGTTCCATGAAGACCTTAGGTTGACCAACTTCTTCCACAGTGGTAGAAGGTGCAGTCAGTCTTTGAAGCTCCTCAGCCCCAAGTAAGCAAGTGTGGTGTCGGGCTGGGCTGTTCTAGGGATGATCTCAATACAAACTTTGTGAAAAGTCTGTAGAGATCTTGAAGCATCCTTGAGTCAATCTCCAGAAAGGGTTGAGATGACTCAGGTAGTGTGATTAGTTGGGTGGAAATGAATTGGGTCTGTGGTTCCATAGGTGTTTGTCTCTGAACTTTCTCCCCCTTTTTGGTAGCATCATCTTGAGAGCTAGATGAGCTAGAGGAAGAAGTCATTGAGACCTGAATTGGTACATGCCTAACAGACCTCTCCGTCTGTTTCTCAGCTAGTTAAGCCTTGAGAGAGTTAATCTCAAGTTGCTGAGTGGCAGTCCTTGATTCTAAGATCCTCACCTGTGATTCCAGGTTGGAGACCTTAGAAAGCAAGTACTGAAGTAGTTGCATACTACCCTCATCTTCATAAGAAGAATCACGGGGAGATGAGATACATACCTAGTATGCTCACTCTCACCACCAGATGTGGTTTCTTGGCACCCTGGTTTCCTTTGCTCAGAGTCATCTCTTTCAGAGATGTCAATGGGCAAAGTTGCCGTAGACTCAGTCCTAATGATGTTACCACTGTCCTGAGAGCTCAATGAGAAACTCTGAGTAGTGGCAGCTGAGTCTACATGAGTCCCCTCCACATCAGTGGGACTCACCTCAGTAGCTGGCTGCTGATGGGGGCTAGAGACAAGGGATCCCTCCTGGCTCTGTTGATCTCTCAGTGGGTGATTTAGATCAACTTCATGGCCATGGAGAGATGTAATCTCTTCATCAGTTCGGAGTAAAAGGTCAGTGAAAGAGAGGGTGGTTAGTCCTACTGACCCGGGACTTAGATCAATGTCTACAGGCATTAAGCCTATGGTGGGGCTGTCCCTAGAAAGCTGCACAGGGGAGTGTAGAGACTCACCCTGCGGGCTAAAGGCTTGGGTTCGGGCTCAGGGGTTTGAGACTGAGGAGGCTCAAAACCCACATTGAGGTCAAATGTGAAGGATGGTGTGACCTCGGACTGAGTGGGAGCCCATGATTCCACTCTAGTCCTTTCGGTGTGAACAGGAGGAGCTTGTTCAATCAGAGTAGATTGAACAGGGTTCGTTTGGGGCGTCTTTGATAGGTGGCTTTGATGGTAAAGAAGGTTTTGGTATTGTGGTGGATGTTGCTGGTGTGGGTTCATCACCTGTGGGATAACAGGGATGTCACCAGGAGCTATGCGCTCAGTCATCGCTGGAGGTAATGGTGTACCGTCCAGTGAAGTTGGTGGACATCTTCTTCAGGTTTTGAAGATGGTAGGCCTCATATGTGGAACAAGAGCAGCTGCGCAGACAAGCTTGCTTGGTTCCATCTCACAGTTGATTATATGTTGAAGAAATCGGGGATACATGAAGAATGTATCTCTGCTCAGATTGGCGATTAGGTTATTCACACAAATCGTGAGTAGTTGAATCTGAGGCCTCTCACAACCCATGACTAGGCATCCTAGTTCATATGGGATTTGATCCCAACCCCTGATTTGTTGGAGAGGCAGTGTAGAACGATGTGCAGCAGAACTTCCAATGGTAAGAGAAATTGAACTGTATACCGTAGATCTACTGACATCGCCTCCATATCCCATGAGGATATAGGTGCCTTCCAAGTCTTCCTTGGGGAACTCAGTAGGAGCCCCATCATCGTGAAGCTCGAGATGCTCCCTGATTCTGTTCATTGATGACCAACTCTTGGCCACAAACTCGGGTTCTCAGGACTCGAACCCCATTCAGTACTGCAGTTTCACCATTGCTCCAAAATTCTGACATATGGTTGGAGTATACGGTGGGGTTAACTGTTAGTGCAGTGAGATAGGTGGATTCGGTGAGAAAGGTGATGATTTGGGTGAAGTCGGCATCCCTTGACGAGTCAAGTAATGCGACTTGATTGTGCTGGGTTTAGCGCCATTGGAGAAAAGGTAAGCTTCAAATTTTGAGTGAGATTGAGGATTTTACAGTGAAGGGAATAGTTAGGGCTGTAAAGTGGTAAAAGAAGATGAATTTGATCAGTCAAGATATTTAAAAGGGGGTGAACAGTGGTAGAGGCGGTGATAGGGTAACTGTGGGTGGTATTGTGGATGGTATGGTGGTTTACTGCGGAGAAATGATGTTGGCGGCAGGATAATTTTAAATAATCTGACCATCAAGTACAAAAATTTTTTACTTTTTACAGAGTGGGGCCCAAAAGATATCCGTTACATATAGAATCTTAACTTCCGAAGGTAAAACATTTCCGAAGGTAATTTTCTTCTGAAGGCAATTTCTCTTCCGAAGCAGGATATTGTTTCCGAAGGTAAGATTGTCCTTTGAAGGAACTTTATCTTCCGAAGCAAGGCATTGCTTCCTAAGGTAAAGTTGTCTTTCCGAATGGAGAGTTGTATAAGTTTCGGAAGTAGATCTGATATAAATCAATTCGCTTCTTCCGAGACCACAACTCTTCCGAGAAGAAAATTTCCATTGAGGAATTTGGCTTCGGAGATATTCAGGATATCTTCCGAGAGTTAATTCCTCTTCGGAAGGAATTTACACTTGGAATAATTAAAAGATCTTTTGTAACCGGGCTTAAATTGTATTGACACAAGACATTACTCATTTAAAAAGGTTTTTCAAAAGAGGTAGTTATTCAATGTTTATCATCCAATTGCTGATATGAGATACTTAAATCTGTTCATCAAATGCCTTTGTGAACAAATCAGCATATTGTTCATTTGAGTCAACTTTGATTAACTTTATCAGCTGTTTCTCATGAATATCTCTAATGAAATGATACCTGATATCAATGTGTTTTGTCTTGGAGTGCTTCACTGGATTCTCAGTAATGGAGATAGCACTGTTGTTGTCAATATGGATAGGAGTAGTCATGAAGTTGAACCCATAGTCTAACATCTGATTTTGAATCCATAGCAGTTGAGCACAGCAGCTAGCAGCAGCGATGTATTCAGCTTCAGCAGTTGATGTAAGACACAGGATTGTTTCTTGCATTGCCATGAGATAATCCTTCCACCAAGAAATTGACATCCTCCTGATGTTGATTTCTTGTCAATGTTGCAGCCACCATAGTCACTGTCGAGTATCCATAGAGATTGAAATCACTATTTCTTGGATACCAGAGACCTAGTTTAGGTGCTCCTTTGAGGTATCTGAGGATTCTATTTGCAGCAGCTAGGTGAGACACCTTTGGAGCAGCCTGATATCTTGCACAAATGCATGTGGCAAACATGATATCTGGTCTACTTGCAGTAAGATACATCAAGAACCATAATTGCTCTATACTGATGTTGATCAGTATCCTCCCCTCAAGGTCAGGGCAAAGATTATGGTTTCTGGGTATGGGTGTCTTGGCTGGTTTACAGTCCTTCATTTCAAATCTTTCTAAGATGTCAGAGACATACTTAGATTGACTTATGAAGAACCCTTCCTTCATCTGTTTCACCTGGATCCCAAGGAAAAAGTCCATTTTTCCCATGGAACTCATCTCAAACTTCTGCTTCATAATGCTTTCAAAGTCCTTGCACATTTGGGGTCGTTTGAAGAACCAAATATGATGTCATCAACATAGACTTGTACAAGCAAAATGTCTTCTCCACTCTTTCTGATGAAAAGAGTCTTGTCAATGGTACCTCTAGTGTATCCATTCTCAGGAGAAACTGAGACAAGGTCTCATACCACAGCTTAGGTGCTGGTGCAGCCATATAGAGCTTTATCCAACTTGCACACATAGTTGGGGTGCTGTGGGTCTTCAAATCCTGGAGTTGACACACATAGATTCCCTATCTATATCCCCATATAGAAAAGCACACTTGACATCAAGTTGGTAGACTGTGAAGTTCTTGGATGCAACATAAGCAAGGAAGATCCTAACTGCCTCAAGTCTTGCAACAGGTGCAAAGAAAGACATCAGTATAATCGATTCCTTCCTCCTGGGTGTATCCTTGAACTACTAGTCTTTGCCTTGTTCTTGATAATCAAGCCTCTATCATCTTTCTTATTCCTGATACCCATTTAGTGCCTATGGGTACTTGACCAGATGGTAGTGGGCATAGATTCCAGACCTTTTGTCTTCTGAATTGAAGCAGCTCCTCCTGCATCGATTCAACCCAACTACTATCTTTTAAGCATCTTCTACCTTCTTTGGTTCCATCTGAGACAAGAGCATGAGTACAAGCAGACATTCCCATGATGAGTCTGTCTTCTTGTTCTCACACCCTCAGAGACATCCCCTATGATGTTCTCAGTTGGATGAGTGTTGTGAATCCTAAGACGAGGAATCACTTCCAGTTGCAGAGATAAGTCCAAGTTAGACATATTCTGATCAGGAACTGGATCACTCTGTCCAGCTGCTGTTTCAGAGTCATTCAATGAGGACTGATTGATGATTGAAACATCATCAGGTTGGTTGTGAAGTAGTATTAACAGTTGCCTGTTCCTTCAGAATACCACCTCCCTCAACTGGTGTTGTAATGGATCACCTGAAGAACTTTGAGGTTGATCAAGTGATTCACTTATTGAAGCTTCACTATTTCTTGAGATATTACACTGTCAGATCTGTGAATAGTTGAAGCTTGCTGCCTTTCAGCTCTTGGAGAATTTGGAAGAGGTCTGGGAAGCTCATATAGTTGTCCTGCATCAGTTTGAGCACCTGTTCCAGCTGAAACATTCTCACAGATGGTTTAGAATAGTTTGGAAACAATTCTAAATCAAATATATACTCAGTCCATTCCCCCTACAAACAAGGAGTGTGCTCATTAACAACTATGTTGGATGACTCCTCAAATTGTTGATTCTTGATATTGTATACTCTATAAGCTTTGGAGCTAGAAGAGTATCCAATAAAGATAGCATCATCCGACTTCTCAGCAAACTTTGCCAAGTTGTCCTTTGTGTTAAGTATGGTACACCTGCAGCCAAAGGACCTTAGAAAGCCAATGAACGGTGGCCTCTTGTTCCATAACTCGTAAGGGGTTTTTCCATGGGGCTTTACTACAAGAACCCTGTTCTGCACATAGCATGCAGTGCTGACTGCCTCTGCCCAGAATGTTAGAGGCAGCTTTGAATCAGCTAACATGGTCCGAGCAGCCTCAATAAGTGTCTTGTTCCTCCTCTCAACCACCGTTTTGTTGAGGAGTTCTGGGAGCACTATATTGTCTGGCAATCCCTTTTGAGTCACAGAATGAGTCAAAACGAAGTTCTTAAACTCAGTCCCTTGATCACTTCTAATAATCTTAACCTTGTGATCAATTTGATTTTCTATTTAAGAATAAAGATTTTAAAGTTTCAGCAGTTTCATCTTTACTTCTTAAAAAGATACCCATGTAAATCTTGTAAAATCATCAACGATCACAAGGCATATGATTTCTTCCAATGCTCATTATACTTGTGGACCAAAAGATCCGTGTGCAATAAGTGTAATGGAGTAGTGATAGAGTTAACACATTTGGACTTATGAGATGATCTGTGTTGTTTCCCTTTCAGGCATGCAACACAGTTATCTTTGCAGAAAAATTCCTTTTTAGGCAAACCATGTACCAAGTTATTTTTAGACAATTTATTCATTGTTTTAAAATTCACATGACACATGCGTTATGCCATAGTGTTGACTCATCACTATCAGCTTTGGAAAGAAAGCATGATACTTCACCCTAGGAGAAGCCTTGTTCATATCTAGCTTGTACATATCCCCTTTCCTGGGAGATCTGAGAAGCACCAATTCCGGAGGAATTGTCATCCCTGTCTGAGGATAATGCACTCATGTTCTGTGAAAAGCATTTGATGCTTCTGGTCACAGAATTGAGAAACACTTAACAGATTGTGTTCAAGCTGTTTGACAAAGTGAACTTTGTCAATGTTTATTCTGCCGTTGGATATACTTCCTCTGCCCGAAATATCCTCCAGCCTCACCTCCAAATTGGACAGGCCCTCCATCAAAGTTCTGGAATTGTTGAAGGAGAGATCTGTTCCCTGTCATGTGCCTGGAGCATCCACTATCTACAATCCAGATATTGTTGTTCTTGTCAAATGGATGTCCCTGCACATAATGAGAAGGTTAGTTTTGTTTGGAAGCCCAATCCTTTCAGGTCTTGGGCTCTTCCAAAGATAGTGACATAATTGAACCAAAAGATATGCAATGGGGTTCAATAGAGGTCGTTGATGAAGAAGAGGTTTTGGCTGCAGCATCTTCCTTGATCTTCCAATCCATCCTTTGGTTGATCTTTGAAGATGAGCTTGTTGAAGCTTTTGCAGCATGGTCTTCTTCCGAAGCTTCTCTCTTTTCGGAAGAAGATTTCACCACCTTTTCTTCCGAAGTAGTCTTCTTCTGAGATGGGTTCAAGGGACCCTTCTTGTTCTTCCGAACCTTAGAAGGTTTGGCTTCCGAAGCCACTTTCCCTTCGGAAGAAGCAGTTTCTTCCGAAAGCAACTTGGCTTCCGAGACCAACTTTCCCTTTTTCATCATTTGGACCTTTTGAAGTGGTCCAACTGAGAAACCTTCTCTGACTACTTCTTTTCTTCTAACATTATTTGCATAATGTGTGCTTGCTGGATTGTAGTAACAATCTTTAGCCATGTGGTTGTGCAGACCACACATTATGCATGCAATGTTAGTCTTCTGGGAACTTGCAGGTTGCTGTTTTTTGGTTTCTTCTCTTCATCAGCAACTTTCCCTTTTAACTTCTGATCCTTCGGTAGGACAGGAGTGCTGGTACTACACTCCTTTCCTGAATCAGGAGTACCTACCACTTGAAATCCGGCAGAAATGAAGACACCCTTTTGCTTAGGGTCAACTTAACCATTAACTAAATCCCCATCAGTAAAGGGCATATCTTTCACACCCGTTAAGGGCTTGGCGCTGCACCTCTTTGGTGCCCCCTTTCACCATTTTGTAGTGGCTTTAACGTCACAATTGTTTCCAACTCATCAAGATGGTGCCCCATGTCAAGACCATCACGGCCGTCTTAGGTTTAATTGTAGTTGGTGTGGTCTATTCCTTTATCATTTCTTTGTTAAGGTAAGCCTGTCAATAAAATTAATCTTTTTTTGAATGGTTCTTGTAGAGAATGTGATGTTTTTAGTATCAATTGGAAAAGTTTTAGTTTATGGGTGTTCCACTACCTGGACCAGCTAGCTGAACCCGTCTTACTTGACAGATGTCACAGTGCTAACTCAAAATCCCTCTCTACCACCCCCTGCAAGATCTGTCACTAAGCGATTTTGCGAGTCCAAACAGCATAACACTCATAAACCAAAACTTTCTTAAAATCACACCAAAACCATCATAGTATACAAAACAACACTAAGTTAAAAAAATCGTCTATCAATGGCCTTGAATGGGTTTTGAATGTTTGTTGCATGAATATGAATCAAGTCAAAAATCTCCCCGCCCTCGTGTCTCTCTATCATGGACACCCATGACAAATCTAGTGTGTGAGTTCATCAAGATATGTACAAAGTCTAAACGAGACTCGTCTCAAGTTCAATCTCAATGAGGTACATGCCTGATTAAAACAATCCGACTGAGTTGCAAGCACTTTGGTCCCTTAGTTGAGACAAGATTAATTACACAAATGATCATGTTCGTAGATCTGTTTTCAAGTTTGCTCCCTAAGAATAATTTATTACAAGTTTTTACATTAAGTATGGAGTTTTTACACGAGAGAGTTTTGGATGCCATGAATTAATCATGGATTTCTCTATCTTTCTTCCAATTGATTTGGGAGCTTATGGAATATTTTTCAAGGAGTTGTTTTTTATTTGATTTTGAACAAATAGTCTTTTTTTTTCAATATTGATTTCGCAACCTTTTCCTTTCTCAAGAATTCTTATTGCTTTTCATTTTTCTTTGGCCTCGTCGTTAGTGTGTGAGTTTTGAGAGGTGGCGGTAGGTTGTTGGGGGACTGTGAATTTGATCGAAAAGATGATTGATGTTAACCAGAGAATGTGACAAAGGTAGGTTGTTGTGGTGCTACATTTAATTTATTTTTGTTTTGTAAATGTGAAGGGTATAATAGTCGTTTTACATCACTTAAACAAAAAATAAGTTAACCTTCATTCAGATTGGGGACAATTTTGTTACGGCGTGATATAGTTAGTGTAAAAACTATAAATAATACTTGGGTTCAAACTTGAAAACGAACCTTACTACAAGGACTGTTGTGTAATTACTCTTAAAACAACCATTCTTTCTTACTTTCCCAAACCACCTATCAAAGCTACAAAACGACTTTTCTTGTCAAGTTCCAATTCCAAACCACGACTGGCAACTCTTGTTGTTCAATGTACCTACTCGAGACCATACTTCCAACCCTAACACGGGTCAGTCTACCATTTTCGTCCTCAACCACAACTCCACAAGAGCCACTATCGCTATGACTATTATCATTACCAGAGATATAGTCGAGGATTCTGAGTGGTGCCCCACGAGGGCTCTCACAAGGCCTTCATCGAATGCCAACGGGTAGACCTAGTGATGACCATCATGGTAATTGATAAGACCTAATCAAATTTGCTACCTTGTGGACAAGGTTCCTCGGGTGAGGGAGAATGACACCTGCCACATGCACATATCTGCACACTTCACTCGTGCACATGTCCTTTGGTCCATACACACATACAAGAAGAAAAGTTAGAATATGGGGTTAAATTACCATAGGATTATTTCTTAAGATTCTAGTACTGATAGTTTAAGGATCATTATCTTCTAGGTGAATGATAGTATGGTATTTCCTTATATCACATTTCTTTCTTAACGTAAACATATAAATAGCCTTGAACGTTTTTGATTTTAGCAAGAATATGAAAAGTTAAAATATCCCCTATATCTTTTTTTGAATTTTAAGTGTAAATATTAACAAAGACATTAAATTGTTAAGGCTATATGTTGTGAGATTGAGCCTCTGCTCAAGTTATCATGTAATATTACGACATGTAGCGCTACTAGATGTTGACTGAGCTGGATACCCTAATCAAGTAATATGCACTATTGTGGATCAGATGATTAGAGCCTCTAACGAATTAATTAATTAAATTTATATTTTTTAAATATAAAACAATTATATAAAATTAAACATTTTAATCAATAAAGTTCATTAAACATAAAAAAACACATTACTTAAATTTTTAAAAACAATACAAACTAGTCTAATACAAGATCATCGGGTCGTCTACCCACAAATGCTCGACCAATTCATGACAAACGTCCCGTGTATTTAACGGTTCTTGATTAATGCTATGTTTTCGAGTCTTTATTGATCAGTGATTGTCGATTATAATGTGGGAATGTCTCCTTGGTAGTTTTGGCAAATAGTCATGTTATGTAAAATAAGACAAGTATAGATTACACTTACTATCTTCTCGATCCCTTGACCAAAACCATAGGTTTTGCGATCAAATGAAAATGTTTTTAAGAACTCCAAAACTCTATTTAAATGTCTTTTTTGCGAATTCTTGTTTTTTTCGTGAAGTATTTTCGTTTATCTTCAAGTAGAGACGTAAAAGCTTGAACTAGCGTCGTCCATATTCGTTGTAAATCCATCAACAAGGTAGTACTCGTATTTATAATGTTCCTTATTTGCATAATAAGATTGAGGAGGTTCGATGTCATCGATGAAGTTGTCAATAAAGGAGATTGACAACACCAAAAAAAAAAAACGCCTGCCAGAACCAGAGATCACACGAGGTCATTGCCTCAAGTATGATAGTAACTGATATATTCAAGCATTAGGACACATAGCCCACCCAAAATGCATACAATCAATATATCTGCATTGAGGTAAACCATGTCTTTCACCATGCACCTAATATATCTGTTGAATATCATTCATGGTGGGTCAATGCAAATATGTTCGAGAATAAGTCGGCACGAGTTCTACAAAAGTTTTCAAGTGAATCACGTGCAATTTTGAAATATTATAAAAAAGTAAGGAAATATTTATATATCATGACAAAAATATTTAAGTGAATCACGTGCAATTTTATTGGAGTTTGTAAATACTGATTCAACCCGTCCGAAGTAACACCGTTACGTTAGTTGTCGAAAGTCACCATAACTTTTTGAAAAGTGATGAATTCGGCTATACGTCTAGCTTTTCTCTTTATTGAGAAAACGAATATCGCTCTAACAAATCATTTGATATATGCAAAGATAATTGTGTACTCAAACGGAAACATCTAAAACTCTCTTCCTCATAACGGCAATAGGGGAAAATAGTGTCTTACCAAAGTGTTGTTAGCACCCTCCGGTCAAAATTTAGAGGTAAATATCTCGTTTGCGATCGTTGATGTTAAGGCTGCACGGCCACCTTTTTCCTCGTTTCCAAATTGAGCTCGCCTTCTTTGGAAGATTAGAATAAGGAGAAACTCTATTCCATGGTTGACATAGAGTTTTTTTAACTATTAGAGAGAAAGTGAGAGAAATAGGATGATTTGTATAAAATTTGGAGATGGGTATATATAGGTAAAAAGATTAAATATTTTTTTATTAAGCCTTTAACGGCTATATTTTGGAAACTCACACAACCCAAAGGTCAATCCACTCGCTAGCCCTCACACCCTCTCGATTGCGCCCCTGATCGTGCCCTTATGTCGTGGTGTTTGCAACCAACCTATCAAGACTCGTGGGTAGCGCCCACGCTCCAACCACCCCCCAATAAACAGTCTAAGTACTAGTTTAAACCCAGTAGCATTAGCCAGACATCAATGCTAAACTAATCATGTCGCCCAACACCAACTTGGGTAGACCTACGGGCAAAGTAATCACGTCATGAAGTTACGACTAGGTAGACCATAATGCCAAAGTAATTTTGTCACCTAGTCAGGACTAGGTATACCACATGACCAAAGTAATCAATCACTAAACCCTGGCCAATGTTCATGTCACTCATTCCACCGAGTGACATCGCCGCCAAAGTGACAAATTACCAGGTCGCGATTAGGTAGACATACAGATAGGCCTCTTGCCAAGTAAGTAACCTCATGGATTAGAAGAATTCAAAAGCCTATTGGCTATATCACACATTCATGTCTCTAACTAAAATTTATACCTAAATATTATATAAGAAGACCATAATCATGACAAATGTAAAATCACTAATAACAATGACGGAGATCAACGTCAACCCAATAAGGAGCTGTCACATGAAAGTAACATCACCAAAAAAGGTTAAATGATAAACTATAAAGTATGTGGCATCGACTGGCGATGTGACAGTCCTTGAAAAACAAATATAAGGGAAAGTATAAATTCATCCATCATCGTGGAAACATACAAAAAACATTAGACTAGGGGACATGATAGAGTAATACCCTTTACTTCCAACCATATGATGAATGTTGTAAAGAACACAAGTCGTAACCACAGTACGAAGCATCTAAAGGAAGCAATTCCTAGCCGTGACATGAAGGATTTAAAGAACATAAGTACCAACTGCAACATGAAGGGAGATAAGATTAAGCCTCAATATAAGGCCCCATTCCCGGGCACCTCACAGTTGGTCGTTCATCGCACATAAAATACATTTATTTAAACATCGTAGCGGAAGTTAGAATTTAAAACCATTTCATATATATTAATGACAACTTTTGCAAACATAATACATACAGTTAACTATTACAATATTATAAATTACATTACATCACAAAAAATATCATTTATACGAATGGATGTCATCCCAAAAATACCAAGTAGCTGCCCAATGCCATCCTCAGCAACTTTATCTGCCAACTGGAAAATACATAAAAGTCAGCGTTGCTGAGTGAGTTCTAGTTTTAATAAATAATACTTACTTTCTATATAAACTTTTTTACTTTCATACGCGGTCATGCATCATACGTACAGATAGAGAATATTACTTTTAACTTTCATTAACGTTCATTGTTCACCGCATATTCATAGCATGTTTTCATTCCATGATTTCGTTAACATTCTCTTACTTTCGTTCTCATTCTTTCGTAACGTACTTATTATCATTCTTTTGCTTTCATGCTTATTTACTTTCTTCTTTCTTTCGTACGTTACGTCATTCTTTTACGTCATATGGATTGATGAAACAATACCCCGATCATTGTGCACGAAGCTGATGTTGGACCTGTGGTAATTAAACCACAAACATTGTGCATGAAGCTGATCCAGTCACCTAGGACAAGTCATCTTTCCCATTCATTTAACCAATTGGTATACCCTGAACATTATGCACGAAGCTGATGCTGGGACCTGTGGTAATTAAACCACGAACATTGTGCACAAAGCTGACCCAGTCACCTAAGGCATACCAAAGGGCCTTGTCAATGTCGATGATTGACCCTGTGTGCATCCTTTGGGGTAGCTAACTCGCATCACATTTAAGCTAACGACAACCTTCATTTGCTTGCAAGCCATTCTTTCGTTTGTTACGTTTTACTTTTCATCTTTGTTATCTTTCATTTCATTACGTTATGCTTTACGTTCTTTCATTCGTTTGTCATACTACGTAAATTAATAACATAATACATAACCTTTTTATAATATAATATAAATACGTTAATCATTATTAAAGATAACACATTATACATCCGTACATCATTCATACATTTCATAACCCTAAAACATCCCATAATCATGCTTAAAATGGTAATCATTACCCATAAGTCAACTTTAGTCAAACCCTAGACTTTCTCTGCTTTTCCTGAAATTTCAGAAAATATTCTAAGTGTTTAGAAGCATGGGCACTGTTTGGGCGCTTCTGCCCTGTCAGGCTTTTGCTACTATGCAGACGTCTGGACTTACACTTAATCATTTATCACTTAGACGCATGGGCCTATTTGGGCGCATGGGCACTATTCAGGCGTTTGGGCCTACACTTAATCATCCTGGGCAATATTCCAGACGGTTGGGCACTATTCACTCGCATAGGCCTGACTTAGACGCATGGGCACTTAGGTGGTTGGGCACTGTTTAGGCGGTTAGGCTTTTGGGTGGTTGGGAACACTTAGGAAATTAAACCGTTGGACGCATGGGTTACTACTCAACGTTTGAGCAACTAACTTTTACTAATTAACCAATTTCAGTCCCAAATCCAAATCTAACATGTTCTAAGCTCAGTCCTTACATTCTAAGCAACAAAACACTCTTAGTCATAACCATAACAACATTTACACCCAAACCTACACACCCCACCCACCTACACATTCGCACACACATACGGTTAGAAACTCATTTTTAATAAAAACATGTTCACATGTATTTTTCAGCCCTAAAGTTGTTAAAACATGTTAAGAAGGGGGTTCTAGAACTCACCTTAGCTGCTTTCGTGTGTGACTTCCTCAAACCCGAATGTAATGAGTTCAAATGCCTAAAAACCCACCAAAACACACACAAATGTACATAACACATATAAGCATATAACCCAGACCAAAACCAACATGAACACTTAAAACACTCAAATTTCTAACCTGAATCAGCCCTTTTTGTTCTTCTCTTTCAAAACCTGAAAGTTCTCTGCTCTTTCTTCTCTCTCTCTAAAAACCGAATGATAAGGTGTAATAGGCAACATGGGCGGCCATGTTGCTTTATTCACCAACTTTTCCAAAGTTTTGTCCTTTTGGACATCTTAAACCCTTCTTCTTGGGTTAAATGACATTTCTCCTCTTTATTCGCGTTTATTCTTTCGTTCTTGTCTATTAAAAATATCCGGGTGTTACAAGTCCACCCCTTATATAGGTTTTCGTACCCGAAACCTGTTACTCCTCAAATAGATGAGGATAATGTTGTCTCATCTCTCCTTCAGTCTCCCACGTAGACTCGGATCCCTTCCTGTGCTTCCATTGTACACGCATAAGGAACCACTTTATTCCTTGACCTTCTCTCTTTACAATCAATGATCGCCACTAGTTGCTCCACATAATTGAGCCGTTCATCTACTTTCTATATTTTTCAGTGGTACAACCATATCCTCGTCTGCCAAACACTTCCGTAGATGAGATACATGGAATGTCAGGTGAATTCCACTTAACTCATCGGTAGTTTCTAGCCAATATGCCACCTCTCCTACTCGAGCAATGATTCAAAGGCTCGGGCTCAACTTGCCCCACTTTCTAAACCGAATGATACCCTTCCAAGGTGAGACCTTTAACATAACCCTATCACCTACCTGGAACTCAATCAGTCTACGTCTTTTATCAGCATACGACTTCTGTCTATCCTTAGCTGCCTTCATAAAGGCTTTGATCTTTTCTAGCTTTTCTGTCGTAGCTTCACTCACTTCAATACTCCCCAATTCTTTCTGACCAATGTCACCCAATAAACGGTGTCCTACATCTCCTACCATATAGCATCTCGTATGGTGACATGCCAATGCTAGCATGATAAATGTTGTTGTACGAGAATTCGGCTAATGGCAGTGGTCATCCCCTTCCACCAAAATCGATCACTCTGCTCGAAGCATGTCCTCGAGTGTTTGGATCATCCTCTCAGACTGACCGTCTTCTGAGGATGATAAGCCGTGCTAATGTGTAGCCTCATTCCCATCGCATCGTGGAATTTCTTCCAAAACTTAGATGTAAACCGAGTGTCATGATCAGACACAATAGACACTGGTACACCATGACAAGCTACAATCTTTTTGATAAATAGATCCGCGAGTCTCTCAGAGGAATACGTCTATCGGATCGGTAGGAAGTGAGTATTCTTTGTCAAACGATCAACTATCACCCATATAGCATCATACCCTTTCGGAGTAGTGGTAACTTCGTATGAAGTCCATGGTGATATGCCCCACTTCCACTCAGGTATATCCAACGGTTGAATTTTCTCGTACGGCTTCTGGTGTTCCGCCTTCACTTGCAAACAAGTAAGGCACCTACTCACATACTCCGCTACATCACGCTTCATACCCGGCCACCAATAATCCTTCTTCATATCATGGTACATCTTGGTAGCACCGGGATGAATGGAGTATCGAGTCTTACGAGCCTCCTCCATGATCTTTCCACGTAAATCTCCATAACGAGGAATCCACATTCGTCCGAATCGGGTTCTAACACCAAGAGTGTTTTCACCCATTCCGTGACTAGACCTTTCATCCTTAGAGTTAAGGCGATCTTCTTTCAGTGCATCGTCTTGAAACTCCTTGACCTACGTCATCACGTCAGAGGTCATAATCAACTGATAGGCTTCACCCGAATTGGCTCGGGTCTTTCCTTTCGGCTAAGGGCATCTGCCACCACGCTGGCCTTGCCCGGATGGTAATGGATCTCGCAATCATAATCCTTTAGGAGCTCCACCATCGCTGCTGTCTCATATCAAATCTTTCTGCTTGAAGAAATACTTCAAGCTTTTGTCGTCAGTGAAGATTGTGCACTTCGTCCAGTATAAATAGTGCCGCCAAATCTTCAACGCGAAAACCACAGCAGCTAGTTTCTAGATCTTTCGTAGGGTAGTTGACTTCGTGGGTTTTCAGTTGTCGGGATGCGTAGGCTATCACCCTTCCCGTTGCACAATACGCAACCTAGCCCAGAATAAGAAGCATCTGAATATACCACTAAGTCTTCGCTCCCCCCTTCGAGTAATGTCAAGACAGGAGCTTGCGTTAATCTCACCTTTAACTCCTCGAAAGCATCCTCCTGTTCTTGACCCCACACGAACTTTACATCCTTGCGAGTCAGTTTAGTGAAGGGTGAGGCTACCTTGGAAAAGTCTTGAATAAATCTCCGGTAGTAGCCCGCCAATCCCAAGAAGCTACGAATCTCGGATGGCGTCTTTGGAGACTTCCATTGCATCACAGCCTCAACCTTTGTCGGGTCTACCATAATCCCCTCGGGATTTACCACGTGACCCATGAACTGAACTTCGCGTAACCAGAATGCGCACATGGAGAACTTAGCATACAACTTCTCCCTTCTCAACGTCTCCAACACTTCTCGAATGTGACCGCATGCTCTTCTTCGCTCCTTGAATAAATCAGGATATTATCGATAAATACAATCATTGATTTATCTAACATCGGCCGACACACTCGGTTCATCAAGTCCATAAAAGCAGCTGGCGCGTTAGTTAAACTGAAAGACATAACGAGAAACTCGTAGTGTCCATAACGAGAAACTCGTAGTGTCCATAACGCGTGTGAAAAGCTGTTTTAGGAATGTCTTGCTCCTTCACTTTTAACTGATGGTAGCCAGATCAAAGATCTATCCTTGAGAACCAACTGGCACCTTGGAGCTGATCAAACAAGTCATTGATTATACCGATTCTTTACCGTCAACTCGTTCAATTCACGTAGTCGATACACATCCTCATGCTACCGTACTTCTTCTTTACGAACAAGACCGGAGCACCCCAAGGAGAGATACTCGGTCGAATAAAACCCTTATCAAGCACTCCTACAGTTGCTCTATCAACTCCTTCATCTCAGTCAGGGCCAACCGATATGGTGCCTTAGCGACAGGCTGAGCACCGGGTATCAAGTCAATTGAAATTCGATTTCGCGATCCGGTGGCAACCTGATAAGTCCTTTGGAAACACATCGGGAAAATCACACACCACCGGTACATAGAAAATTGTGGTGTTGCGTGTCCACATCCTTCACGTAGGTCAGATAGGCACTACATCCACGCCTCATGCATTTTCCCGCCACCGCCATCGAAATCACTTCGAATCGTCGTATAACTCGATCACCGTATATCGTCACCGAACTCCCGTCAGGCGCTGTCAGTCTAATCCTTCTTACGACACACAATGTTCGCTTCATAGGTTGCTAACCAATCCATCCCTAGTACTACGTCAAATCCACTAGGGGCATCACATGTAAATTAGCAGCAAACCTATGACCCTCTAATTCTATGGCACAGTCCTCTATCACATCAGTAACTCTAGTGGACTTACCATAGCAGTTTCTACATCGAAGGGCTCGTCAATACGTCTACTACTAACAGGCAATTTAGCACAGAAAGCGGCAGAAATAAAACTCCTACTAGCACCAGAATCAAACACACAGAAGCAAGAGTTTGGTTTACTAGAAACGTACTTGACACAAATCGAGGTCCGTCCTAGCCTCCTCCCTGGTCATCGTGAATACCCTGGCGCTTGCCCCTTGCTCTTTAGTCTCGTCTTCTTCCCTGCTCCGGAACTCTCTGCCCTCAGCTTCTTGCACTCCCTGCTCATGTGGCCTACTTCACACACAGTTGAAGCATCTCGCGGCTTTGCAATCCCTAGAGATGTGGCTGGGCTTACCGCACTTGAAACAAACATTAAGCCCCAGCCTGCACTACCAGCGTGCTCCTTTCCACACTTCCCGCATCTCTTCACCCCCGAGCCTGCGGCAACCATGCGTCGATCATCCACCCTCGCCTTCTTGTCATTCGGGGTAAAGCCAACCTGCCCAAACCGTTTCTGGTTCTAGTTCCGATCATCCCCACCGGTCTTCTTCTTCTCAACCACCATCACCGCCCTCTCGTCATACAATCTCCCGCCAAGTCAACCACCGACCTAAACGTACTCGGTCGGGCGGCGATCATGTGCCTATGGATATCCGCCGGCAAGCCCTGGATGTATCTTTTGATCTTTCATGACAGGCATCACCTGATCCGGCACCAGCTGTGCCATCTCGTTGAACTTGGTGGTGTATTGTTGATGTGTCATGGTCCCCGCCTCCAGCTGCAGGAACACACTTTCCACCTTGTCCATCTCCCGGTGAGGATAGTACTCCTCAGTCACCAACTTATTCAGTTCACTCCACCTCATCCTGCCAATCGCTCTACTACCCTCGGCTTGGACAATGTTGTCCCACCAGCATAAAGCCAAGTCCACAAACGAAGGGTGGCAAACTTTACTTTCTGGTCCTCCCGGCACTCGCTGATTTCCAGAACAGCCTCCATCTCCCTCACCTATCAGTGAGCACCAGCAGCAGTGCCATTACCATCGAAGGTAGGGGGCTTGCATCTCTGAAATGCCCATAGTTACAGCCTCATGTTGCATCCGGCACAGGCTCTTCTTCCTCCTCTTCTCATCAGTAGGGATAACCGTCTCGGTCTCGGGTTGCTCTCTCTCCCTCCCAAAGACCTATTCATATCCCTCCTCTCTCCTTCTCCAACAGCTTAATCACTTTGGTCACTACCGACGGCGGATCATCTGCATGACCTGTGAACCTCCTCCACCACGGCCTCCTTCACCGAGGCTCTCAAGCTAGCACTCTCATCTCCACCTCCGGAAGAGGGGTCTCGGGATCCTCATGGGTCCCCTTCTTAACCTTGGGCCTTCCTCTTATGGCTCGTGGTTCAGGACCACGTCCACCACGTACTCCGCCTCGTGAAGCCTTAGAAGATCTACCTCCTTCCATCTCTAACACACTATAAGATTTAAACACTAACACGGACATTCAAGGTAATAGCTCAGTTGATGTCAAGTATAGTAAGTCCTAATTATAGTAACCAGTTTTGATTAGCCACTTACTTTACTCTTCATACCCCAAGCATTTCCTATCCTGAATACTTAGTATCTAAATATACTAAGGGCAAATAGATCAAATAACATGCGCACATAATACCGGTTAACATTAAAAAAATATCTAATGGCACGTAGCTACTTGGACTGCATCCCCTTCCCTTTGTTCCATTCTCAGTTTAAGTTTAGGTTTCTTTTGAAAACTTTTACCCGTTTCACTTAAACTTTGGCTCTAATACCAACTTGTAAGGCCCCGTTCCCGGGCACCACACAGTTGGTCATTCATCGCACATAAAACATACATTTATTTAAACATCGCAGCAGAAGTTAGAATTTAAAACATTTCATATATATTAATGACAACTTTTGCAACGTAATACAATACAGTTAACTATTACAAGTATTATAAATTGCATTACATCATAAAAATGTCATTGTTTACGAATGGATGTTATCCCAAAAATGCCAAGTAGCTGTCCCGTGCCATCCTCAGCAACGTTACCTGCCAACTAGAAAATACAAAAAAGTCAGCGTTGTTGGGTGAGTTCTAGTTTTATAAATAAAATACTTTACTTTCTATATAAACTTTTTTTACTTTCATACGCGGTCATGCATCATACGTACAGATAGAAATATTACTTTTAACTTTCATTAACATTCATCGTTCACCATCATATTCATAGCATGTTTTCATTTCATGCTTTTCGTTAACATTCTCTTACTTTCGTTCTCATTCTTTCGTAACGTACTTTGGGGTAGCTAACCGTATCACAGTTGAGCTAACGACAACATGGTCGTACACCTCCTTTCATTTGCTTGCAAGCCATTTTTCGTTCGTTACGTTTTACTTTTCATCTTTGTTATCTTTCATTTCATTACGTTATTCTTTACGTTTTTTCATTCGTTGTCATACTACGTAAAGTAATAACATAATATATACGTATTTTATAATATAATATAAATACATTTAATCATTATCAAAAGATAACACATTATACATACCGTACATCATTCATACATTCCATAACCCTAAAACATCCCATAATCATGCTTAAAATGGGTAATCATTACCCTAAGTCAACTTTGGTCAAACCCTACACTTTCTGCTTTTTCCTGAAATTTCAGAAATATCCAAGTGTTTAGACGCATGGGCACTATTTGGGCGCTTCTGCCCTGTTCAGGCGTTTTACTACTATGCAGACGTCTGGACTTACACTTAATCATTTTTCACTTAGACGCATGGGCCTATTTAGGCGCATGGGCACTATTCAGACATTTGGGCCTACACTTAATCATCCAGGGCAATATTCCAGACGGTTGGGCACTATTCAGGCGCATGGGCCTGACTTAGACGCATGGGCACTTAGGTGGTTGGGCACTGTTTAGGCGGTTGGGCTTTTGGGCGGTTGGGAACACTTAGAAATTAAACCGTTGGACGCATGGGTTACTGTTCAGACGTTTGAGCAACTAACTTTTACTAATTAACCAATTTCAGTCCCAAATCCAAATCTAACATGTTCTAAGCTCAGTCCTTACATTCTAAGCAACAAAACACACTCTTAATCATAACCATAACATCATTTACACCCAAAACATACACCCCCCACGTACACATTCGCGCACACATACGTGTAGAAAACTCATTTTTAATAAAAACATGTTCACATGCATTTTCCAGCCCTAAAATTGTTTAAAAATGTTAAGAAGGGGGTTCTAGAACTCACCTAGCTGCTTTCGTGTGTGACTTCCTCAAACCCGAATGTAATGAGTTCAAATGCCTAAAAACCCACCAAAACACACACACAAACGTACGTAACACATATAAGTTCAAAAATACATAATTGTTTTCAGAGTCACTAGTTCAAATGCCTAAAAACCCCACAGTTATTTCCCGCAGGGGCGTGAACGTCATGTAAGCACAGTCACTAGTTAACGACTATATGTTTAGTAAACATACATTGCAAATAAGTTTAAAAAACACATAATTGTTTTCAGAGTTGAATTGCGGAAGAAGTAGAGCTAATGTAAATTGTTTTCAAAGCATGACTAATACATAAATAATGATCCAATAGCATGAATAACCCTAAATACGATACGGTCCAAGCTAGCTTAACTTGATGCACATGTCAAATACCTGAGAAAACTACAAAAATATGTCACATAAAGTTGGTGAGTTCACAGGTTTAAAGTAATAGTAAATAGTGTAATGGACCACAAGTCATTCCATGATTTGATTGTTGATCATACAATACTACAATATTATATAAGCACCGCAACCAAAGCTAGACAGTAACTATAATAGATTACCCCTACCCATGCCTACCGTAAGCCCAGGGGTGAATAGGCTAATAATGCACCCGTTTAGACCTCTAGTCAAAGTTAGGGTAATTACCCAGGTGGGGGTAGTCAACCCAATAGTACTACCCATGATTATCTCGCTTTAGGAAATAAACTAACGGTCCGATAACAGGGGCCTTCGGACAGTAAGTAAACAACTTATATAATGTGTGAAATCATTGACAAGAAAATGCGTCCAAGAAAATTAGTAATTTGCATGTAATCTCCCCCAAAAGGAAACTAAGTAAAAATGGGGTTGTGAAACTCACCTCAAATGTACGCGCGAATACTAGAAATAGTCCGTACGTATGATTGGTCGAGGAATCTCATAAACAAAATCACAATATATTCATGAGGCCATGATTACTAACCCTAGATGGTCATGCATAACTCATCCACAAAGTTAGTTTTGAAAACGTCACTTGACTATTAGACACGTCGAGCCGTTAATGTTTTATTTAGATTCTTGTCTCCATAGTTATATCCTAAAAAATATATAATGTATTGCTGGGTTTTATATTAAGTATAATACCATTATACTTTCCATTTTCATGAGTTTTTTTTTACCAAAGACCTCCAAAAGTTACTTTATATAAATATAGACATTTGACAGAAACAGGAGATTTTTAGGCCTGGTTGTCATCCCCTTTTCATGATCCAAAGAATCTTTATAAAATCTGATATTTTTAACGCATCTATTCTATGTCTTAGGTCCCCAAAAAAGGTATATATTGTAATATATCTAAGTTTAAGTGCCTCGAAATAGGTCATGAGGCAACAGATATCAGTGCAGCATTTTCCTGTACATGTCCATGGATTTCATCTTTTTGAGAAGTCAAACCCTACTTATACAAATATATCCTATAGTACTTTTAACCTAACATCATAAACTAAGTTACTACAGAAAGAAAAACTCCAGTTGACTACTTTAAGCATAATTTATGCCTCAATCTTTCTACCTTGTCTAATCTGCCAAAAACTCAGATTCAACACCCTAATCATATTTGTCCGTTTTGGATGGGTTATACTTATCTAAAAATTTCAAGGTTAGATGCATTGAAAACTAGAAATTCTAAAGTTAATCTTAGACTCAATAAACAGTCCATGTGAACGTGTTTAGGTTGAGTTATTGTGTCTAAAACACATAACATGAATATGCCAGAATCTGTATTACATGTTTTGTTAATTTTTAAGCTTTGCTAGAGCACCTTTGATGAGTTAGTGAACATGGACACATCATGGTGATGTATAGAAGATTCGGAACAATGTGCTAACCTTAAACAAGCAAGGAGAGGATAAGATGATCTTGAAATGCATAAAAGGCTTGATCCCATGAACTAAGAATCAAGTAGGAAAGGTGGAGAGATGTTGTAGGACGCTTCAAATCTTAAAAAATCACTTAGTCTTCAACAATGGCACTTGAATCACCCAAGATTTGTGGAAAATGAGTGAAAATGAAATGAAAAGTGGTAGAGAATAGAAGTTGGTGAAATGTGTAGGTAAATTATGAAGTCTAAGTATTGTTTTATAATGTCATATACTTGTAAGATTAATTTGAGATTTGACAACTCTTACTTGTTGGTCAAATTTAAGGAAGGAAGAGAGTGTCCATAAGTAGAATGGAAGACATGTTTCTTTAGTCACTTGAAAAGTAGTTGCATCAAAATAAAACTCTAGGATTTCCAAGTTAAGCAAGAATCTCTTCATGAAAAGAGAAATGAAGAAATGATGAGGTGATGGGTGGGGTGGACGGTTTCAAGAGAGAAAATGGGGGTTTGGTTTTTAATTTTTGTATAGTATTGGGTATTTGATGGTATTTGTTGCATTATAGGTATTTTTACATATTTTTATATTTTACTTTTTACTTTTTAAAATACCTTAAAATATTATAAGAACTTATATAATATAAATATTTTAATATTAATGATATATTATGATACATCATGTATCTAGTATTCGCGTTAAAATAATTTGTTCCGGGTACAATATCAATTTACGCGATTAGGTTTATTTATAAATTTAAGTTTTTCCAATTTATTTAATTTGGAATCTAATATAATTTAAAATAATATTGTATAAAATACTTTGAAACAACTTAAAGTATTTATTAGTACATATATATTAACTATCACCAACTTTATGTGTGCCAGTTGTACCGTATGTAAAAATGGTAATTACGCCGAATCACCAATGCATGAAATGTTATGCATGAAATGTTATGCATGAAATGTTATGCATGAAATTTTTCAATGCATGAAATGACCTTAAATAGATACAACTCGATTGAAACTCATGTAAAATATGTAAATTATGACTAAGTCGGGTCAGGTATGACCTGAAATTTTCGGTTGTCACATACTCCCCATGTTAGAAAGAATTTCGTCCTGAAATTTAGTTAGTGTCTTCGTAGTCGCTAGGGTTTCAAACAAGTAAGGGTATTTGAGTTTCAGTTGATCCTCGCGTTTCCAAGTAAATTCTGGTCCCCGTCTGGAATTCCACCGGACCTTCATGATGGGAGTATGACTTTGTTTCCTCCTCCTTGACCTCTCGATCCATGGTCTTAACAGGTTTCTCAACAAAATGAAGTTGATAATTGATCTGAACCTTATCGAGTGGTATAACTAGGGTTTCATCTAACAAGCACTTCTTCAGATTTGACACGTGAAAAGTGTCATGAACACTACTAAGTTCTTGTGGTAGTTTGAGTTTGTAAGCTACGGGACCAATCCTTGCTAGGATCTTAAATGGTCCAATGTATTTAGGGCTTAGCTTACCATGTTTACCAAAATGGATAACTCCTTTCCAAGGTGAGACTTTAAGTAGAACTTTATCTCCCACTTGGAATTCTAATGGTTTACGTCTCACGTCAATGTAGCTTTACTCACGATCACGCGCGGCTTTGAGTTGGTTCTGAATCTGAGTGATCTTTTCAGTTGTTTCGTGTATGATATCAGGACTAGTAAGTTGTCTATCGCCTACCTCTGTCCAACACAATGGCGATCGACACTTCCTTCCGTATAGTGCTTCGAATGGTGCAGCCTTGCTACTAGTCTGATAACTGTTATTGTAAGAAATTCAGCTTAAGGTAGATGAGTATCCCATAGTGTCCTAAGTCTATCACACAAGCTCTAAGCATGTCTTCCAATGTTTGGATAGTCCTTTCGCTCTGACCATCCGTTTGCGGATGGTATGCGGTACTCATGTCCAATCGTGTACCCAAGGCCTTTTGTAATGATTGCCAGAATCTAGAGGTGAACCGACTGTCTCGATCGAAGATAATGGAGATTGCCACTCCATGTCTTGAGACAACCTCCTTGAGATAGATCCTAGTCAACGTTTCCATTTTATCAGTCTCTTTGACTCGTAGGAATATGCATGAGGGTGCCCAAACTCAAATGTTTGACCATACAAGATCAACAAACATACTTAGTATATCCCACTAGATGCAGGATCTGGGAAGGGTTGGATGGTGGCAAATCTTACCTCTATTTTTTAGGATAGAGAGACCGTTTTTCAATGAGACCCCCGGCTCGAAATGAAAAAAAACACAGATTACAGGCACATTCGTATATTTCAAAATAGTTTAGCAAAACACAACGACATATAAAGCCATATACACATCTCAGGTAATGAACAAAATGCAGACAGATTTTTAAAATAAAAAACACACATTCAATAACAGCACTCCTAATTACTCTGCTCTATGATTGCCCTAAAAGCCCTATTCTTAATCTTGTATTAGCACTTCACATATAAAGGAAACAGAGAATCTACATATGTCACAAGCATGCACTATCTCAACCGATTCCCACTAACAGTCCTTAACCTTAATTCTACGCCTCCAGTTACTCCTATTCTCGATCATGTGCTCGGAGAGGTGCAAATCTAACATGTCCCGCCTAATCAACTCCTCCCACATCAACTTTGGTCTTCCTCTATCCCTCTTACCATCTAAGACAATGTTATCTATAGTTCTAACCAGTGCTGTCATTTGTCTTCTCTTCACGTGTTCAAACCATCTCAAACTCCCCTCTCGAAATTTATCAGTGATGCATGCCATCCCTAATCTCTATCGAAACATGCCGTTCCTTATCCAATCCAACATTATGTGGCTGCACATCCACCTCTGCATTTTCATCTCTGCGACCTCCATCTGCCGCCCTTGTGACTTTTTCATAGCCCTACAATATGTTTCGTATAACATAACAACAACAATAATAAAGAATAAATAATAATAATAATAATAATAATAATAATAATAATAATAATATATAATAATAATAATAATATATAATAATAATAATATATATGTTTTGTTCCCCGTGGTTATTAAAATAACTATTTCAAACAAACGTATCTTAGTAATTTAATTAGAATCTAACATAAGAAACTAACTTATTAGTTAAAAAGAGGCCTACTAAAGAGACGCCCTTTTGGATATCTGTACACCCTCGTCACGGCCCGTAATGGCCTTTACGGGCCGTAATGACTGTTGGCCAATCAAATCAATCATTCAAAACGTAACGGCCCGTGAAGGGCTTAACGGCCTTTAGTATTCACGACCCGTTAAGCTTTCACGGCCCGTTAGGCCTTTCGCATACGGGCCGTGAACCCCTTCACGGGTCCTATATTCACCTTCAATAATTTGACGAGACATAATATTCCTCGTTTTTCGTGAAATTTTGTATTTATTACGTAATTTGATATGACGTAATATCCTCGATAGTCGTTGTAATTTTGTATTTTTTACGTTATTTGATATGACGTAATATTCATCGATATTCGTGTTAATTATGTGACGGGATTTAATATTCCATGTGAACTACTATATAAACGTTAGTTTATAAATCATTTCATAATTCAAATTTCTACGATAACTTTGATATTCGTGTTAATTCGGTTAATATTCCTCGATATCCGTGTTAATTCATGTTAATTACGATGTCTTTCTGGGATAGCAACTATTTATTCGGTTCGGAGTCTAACTATTACCCTGAGGAGGGTTACGGTTATTACGATGAGGGTGCTTCAAACTATTTAGGACCGTTCGCGTCCAATTACGACGGGAATGACGGCGGCGATGACCGGGGTGATACGGTGGCGATAGCAGCGGTGATATGACGGTTCTGGTTCCGGTAAAAGAGGTTTATACGACACGAATCAGGTTATAAGATATATCATATTTAATTTTACTTTCATTTAGTAATAACTAACTAACAATATAAATTTATTAGGTTTTCTCATCTCGTGAAGAATTAGTTGATTGGGCAAGTAACGTAGGGCGAGAAAGGTTTGTTATTGTCACCAAACGTTCAAAAAGAAATTCGAATGGTGTGGTGGTTAAAATTTGGTTGAAATATGATCGGAGTGGTGTATATAAGGGAGCATCCACTCTAAGAAAAGTGGCACCAAAAAGACAAACTGTCAATTTGAATTGCAGGGCAAGTACGAGATGAAGAGAGATGGGTGGATTATAGTTGTTGTGGACGATACTCACAACCATGAACCTGCTAAACATCTGGAAAGACATGCATACGCAATGAGGCTCACCGAAAATGAGCTTTCTACTGTAAAGAATCTGACCGAGCAAAATATTGACCCTCGAAACATTCTAGGCACGTTGAGAGAACAAAATCCCAATAACGTCTCTGTGTTACGAACCATATATAACGCTCGGGCAAAAATTAAAAAGTCCACCAGAATTGGTGAAACCCCAATGCAGGTTTATTTTTCTATACTACAACATAATATATTTACACCCTCACATAGAAGAACCGACAAATACCGTCGATGGGGTTTTTTTTTTACATCCCACATCTCACACATTATGACGTGCGTACCCACACGTGTTGATGATTGATACAACTTACAAAACTAACTTGTATAAAAATGCCATTTGTTCAAATGGTTGGTGTGACATCCACCCTGAAATCTTTTTCTATTGCTCATGCATTCATTGATTATGAGCGTGAAGCCACTTCAGATGGGTGTTAGAGCAACTAAAATCAACGCTGGAAGATAAGTGTATGGAGCCCCGTGTTATACTAACCGACTGAGACCTCGCTCTGATGAAAGCGTCAGAAGAAGTTTTTTCGAGTGCTGTTCGATTACTTTGCAGATGGCATATTTCGGAAAATATTGCTAAACATTGCAAGGCGAGACCTCGAACGTGAAGAATATCGCACCACTAGTGAACTTAGCAACAAGTGGTTTGACTTGAGAAGGAAGGTCACGACATTTCACCAGCTCTACAAAGACGTTTACAACAATCGAAATACGTTATGGAATGATACGGATATTATGACAAGAACTCAAGAAAGATATCGGGAGAATTTTGGAATTTTTTTAACCATTTTGCGGCTTGGATCTTTTATAAAGATCAAGAAGATTAAAATTATGTGTTTTATTTTGTGTGATAATAACGGTTTATTGTTTTTAATAAAGTGTACTAATAACGTTTATGTTTTAATAAAATATTTAATTACTGTTCTACATTACACGTCTAGAATACAGTTCGTCTTCCATAAATCTTCGGAATTTAAAGCAAGCATCCTGTAAGTTAACCTCTTGCCACTCTAAAGATCTATTTTGAACCAACCTACGCAATAACATACAAATTACAACTCCCGAATCTCGACCAATATGACCGGGGTTAGGAGGCCAAACGGTTTCACACCCGATACCACCAGTTCTTCAATTTCTTCTTGTCCGGAGTGCTGCCAATATTGTATACGTGACAGAAAATGTAAAAAGTACGATTCGAATTGTACGAAAATCGTTCGGGCATTACGATGAATGCACCATGATCATCACACGTATTTGGTCGACATTCGTATGGAGATATATACGAACTTGTAGTGAGTCCATAGAAATCTTAAAAAGATACCAATTTTCTTCGTCCGGTCATTGGTACGTAAACCTACAAAACAATTTAATTCACGGTTATAAATTCATGATTTTATTGTAAAACATGAAAACAATATTACCGTATCAACTTCCCATAACGCGGGATATAGACAGTCACTCCCGTCGCCATATTCGTTACCCTTAACGGACCCCGAGTATATTAAGTTAAACCACTCAAATGGGGAAATCGTCCAACGATCACTACCTGGCAACTCTTGTGTTCTACGTATTTCTTCGTATCACCATATTGTGAGTCTATTTGTCCACGCCCGAACATGCTATAAAATAACAACTTTTTTAATTCTTGAATTTTAAAATAAATAAAATTTACAAAAAAAAACTTTAAATCATACCTCTGTACCTAAAGACACGTTTCCGAGTAATTCACACCAAAATTCTAACTGAATATCAGAATTACCCATGTATATACCCTACATGTTTTGGGAATCACCGTTACGTATAAACTGAATAACATTCTCAGACCAGTTCCTCCCATTCTGCCAATTATGATTATCTATTGGATCAGGAATACTTTCCACAATATCTCGTGAGTTTGAAGAGGACCCATTTTGACGTCTTACGAGAAGACATTTTAACTGTTTCGTTTCTCACTAACCGTTTATAACAAGTAATATATATAACGTTTTAACAGAATCTTAAATCGAATCAAGGAATAATACGTCACGTCACATAATTATAAAATTTAAAAATACACGCAAATCGAGGAAAGTACATTCTCAGAAGGACTACTACGGCCCGTGAGAAAACTCACGGGCCGTTATGGATGTTGTTACGGGTCGTGGGGTTGGACGTTTACGGGCCGTTAGGTGTTTCACGGCCCGTGAGTGAATGTTGGTGTGAAAATTAAATTTCAAAACCTATACGGCCCGTGAGGCCCTTCAAGGGCCGTAAAAAGTCAAAGGGCGTATGTTTATCATCTGACAGGGTGTGTAATTAGCAAGGCCTAAAAGAACCTAAAGTGTTATAGAATGCAAGCCACATGCACGATTTGTCAAAACACTAATTTTGAACTTAAAGACTTCACGAACCAAAGTGTAATTTACTTCAGTTTGAAATATACATATTTACCATTATAATAGCTTGTAATTAAAATATTTTGTACTGAAAACATTCAATTACTATAAAATAATTTTACTCAATACATCTTACCCATAGCAACGTTATTATATGGTATTGAGAGTGTGGAATATGGGCAAATCACACCTTTATGCTTAGGTATAAAGACGTTACTACTGTACTTCCAGTAAAACACTCTAACTCTAAAAACATCTACATCAAAAGGGTATAAAAACATAGAATGCTAGTGTGTTAGTGATGTATAAAGACAAATGATCACAGTAAAGTGCCAATAACAAAAACAAATGGATGTAAAGGTATAATAGGAACATATAATACATCAAAGATGTACTAACTATAAAGGCCAAGCTCTTGAAGCAAGATTCTAAATATGTATCATCCTCTTAATAGCTCTTCACATGAATCATACATGTTCACGTACTCATATTCTCGACTATGTCCTTAGACTCTTAGAGAGGGTGCACGTCTCTCAAATCTTGCCTAATCCTCTCCTATCAAGTCAAACGGCTTTACTCCTCCTTCCATAATGATATTTTCATTGTTCTAACTATGGTGGTCGCTTGCCTCCTCATGAAATGCCCAACCACGTCAACCTCCCCTTTAATACTATACGATATAATTGCCACCTTTAATCATTCCCCAAAAAACACATTTCTTATACGGTTTAACCTAGTGTGCTCACGCATCCATCTCAACATACTCATCTTTGTTGCTTTTAACTTCCGATCATGTCTCTTCTCTGATTGTCAAACAATTTATTTCATATAACAAAGGTGCTCTAACTACAACAAGGATGTGGTAGTTTACGTCAGTATCTATCTCCTCGTCACTCTTTATGAACGATTCTAAATAATTAAATTTAGTTGACTATGGAACCATTTGGCCTTCAATGGTGATTTGTGTGTCATCATCATTGCTTAGCCCTCTAATGTCACAGTAAAGATACTCAGCCTTAGAGCGACTAATACGTACCAGCCAATATAGCCTTGTATTTATGCTTTGTTAACTTTCCATAATTAACACAATATTATGCACAAAACACATGCACCACATAATGCCTCCTAAAAAGTCTGACAACTCATCGAAGACTAGCACAAAAGAAACGGACTCAATAGTCAACATAGACCCTTTGGTAGAGGCTTATCACTACAAAGAAGCAATCAGCACACACTCCAGGCGAACGCACCTTAATGTCAACTATCTCAATCAGTCTACATGGCATGCTATCTTACGTCTTTTCAGGTCAATAAACAGAATTCTGATAGATGTTAAAAGGTTACCGGTGCATAAAATCAATTGGAACACACAAAATTGTTTGGGCCTCCTAGGACCAATTCAGTGGCGGAGCTTGAACATTCCCGTATTAATGAATTGATATGCTGTGCAAAGCTATTAAATATTATTGATTTACATGCCATTATATAATGGCTTTGATACACGAATACAGGAATCAAAAAGGATCTGCAACAAACTAGATTGACTAATATATTTAATATATTTAAAACTATAAATGGAGAAAAAGTCCTCCAAGATTATCTTTTATTTAGTGTTAATATGCCCCCGCAAGATGGAGGATCGTCGGATACACCAATCTTGGAACGATTACGAAGAAACGGTTGTCGAGTTAGCGTTTTGTGAGCATGTCAGCTAATTGGTCTTGAGAATAAACATGTTGGACTCGTAGTTGACCTGCTGCTACCTGTTCTCGCACAAAATGATAATCTAGTGCGACGTGTTTCATGCGGGAATGGTACACCGGGTTCGCACACAAATAGGTGGCTCCCGTGTTGTCACAAAACAAGTAGGTATGGCGGAGACCCCGATTCCAAGTTCCTGCAATAAATGTTTCAACCAAAGTAATTCTGCTGAGGCATTGGCAATAATTTTGTACTCGGCCTCTGTTGAAGAACGAGAGACAGACTTTGTTTTGTGGACTTCCAAGAGACAACATTGGTGCCAAGGTACAGTAGGTAGGCTGTAGTAGATCGTCCGGAATCATTAACACCACCCCAATCCGAATCAGAAAAGACCGAGAGCGTGAGAGAGAGTGGCGACGGAGAAAGAGACCGTGATGGATAGTACCTTTTAGATACCGGAGTACGCGCTTGAGAGCTTGCCAATGAGTTTGACGTGGAGCGTGCATGAACTGGAGAGTTTATTGATTGCAAGAAATGTCTGGACGAGTGAAGGCTAAGTATTGAAGGGATCCAACGAGTCGCGACGATATGAAGTGGCATCAGCCGAGGGCGATGGATCGTTAAGGACTAATGGATCCGTGGCACTAAGTGGTGTCATTACATCCTTGGCACTTTCCATATTAATTGGGTTAGAACATCTTGAATGTGTCGATGTTAGGACAGAAAGAGACCGTAGAGGTGGGTATGACTTCAACACCAGAAAATGAGGAGGGGTCCAAGGTCCTTGATCGAAAACTTATTACTTAGGGCAGTAATAAATTTGTCAAGAAAGGCGGGATTATTACCGGTAAGGACTATGTCATCGACATAGACCATGAGTAGCATGTAATGTTAGAGTGGTGGTAAATGAAAAGAGAGGCATCAGCTAATGATTTTTTAAATCCGAATTGAAGAAGAAAATTTGTAAGCTCAAGATACCAAGCACGTGGAGCTTGTTTTAGACCATATAAGGCCTTTTAGTTTACAAATGTGCTTCGGAATTAGGAATGTTCATAGCCGGGTGGTTGAATCATATAGACATCCTCATGTAGTACCATGGAGAAAGGCGTTATTAACATCAAGTTGGCGGAGAGCCCAATCTTTGGAAAGAGCAACGGAGAGTATGGTGCGAATGGTGACGGGTTTGGCGACAGGACTGAAGGTATCAAAATAGTCCTTCCCGTATTGTTGAAGGAAACCTTTAGCCACGAGCGAGCTTTATATTAGCAATAGAGCCATCAGGATTTCGTTTAATACGAAACACCCATTTGCAACCAATGGTGTTTTGCGAAGTGGGCGGAATGAGTTCCATGTTTGATTTTGAATGAGAGCATTGAACTCTAAATCCATTGCATGACGCTATTTCGGATCCTTTAACGCCTGATTATATGTAGACGGTTCAAGTGTGGGAGGTAGAGGATGAAGGGTGGTAGTATTTACAACAAAGCGATTGTTGAAATATTTAGGATTGGGTTTCGTTGATGTGGGTGGGAGGAGGTGTAGGTGGGTTGGAGGTTGTAGTATGTAGGCGATAAGGTTACTGTAGCGGGTAAGGTGAGGAGTTTTGTGTGGATGATGGTGTGGAAGGTTGACTAGATTGGGAGTGGGCTGGAGTTTGAGGTTCATGCAGGATCGATTTCGGTGGTTTTCTCTCAACTCACTGTGAATCAACACTCGGCAAGCAGTCTTTAGAAGAGTTGATCACAATATAACAAGTAACAAGCAGTAAGAAAATTAACACAGCAAGTATTTTCAAGGTACTTTTATATATTGCTTCTCAACTCAAAGGATTACAAGACACTTGGACTCAAATCGCTTACTAAAGAGTTACAGGGAGAAGATATATATAATACTACCTACAGCCGGGAATACTTTGATTCCAGCTGGACACCTCTAACCTTACATCTATACTACAAGACTCTAGGTGAGGTCTTTCAGACATTTTGCCTGAGAGTGGGTAGTCAGGACATGTCCCTGACTTACCCATGCTGCCAACTAAGGTTGGTAACATGTACTATCATCAAAAGGTGAGCAGTAGAATAAAGTATGGTCAACAATATGGCTTTCGAGGAAAAACCCATGCTGTTCAGAGGTCCGCATGCGGACTGACAAGGACCATACTTTTATCTGCTGGACTTAGCATTGTCTTCCGAAGGATAAAGTGCTTCGGAAGTATAACTTCTTTCCGAAGGCACTTATACTTCGGAAGACTGCTTCTTCCGAAGCTTGGAGTCTTCTTTGTCTTCGGAAGCAGACTTTGTCTTCAGCTCTTTCATCAGACTTTGTCTTCGGGAGCTTTCAGACTTTGTCTTCAGCTCTTTCATCAGACTTTGTCTTCGGAAGCTTTCAGACTTTGTCTTCAGCTCTTTCATCAGACTTTGTCTTCGGAAGATATCTTCAGCTGTTGGCTTCAGTTGTTGTCTTCAGTAGTTGACTTCAGCTTTTGCCTTCAGAAGATGTCTTCAGCTGTTGTTCCTTAGACTCTCGGAAGATCTCTTGCTTGGCTTCGGAAGCCCTTTGATGTAGTAACAAAAGTGACTATGAAGTGAATTTGGTTGCACCAGCCTTATCATGATCCAACAAACTCCCCCTAGGCTGATGCTACCAAAACTTCACTTCTCTCTTCTTCTCAAAGTTCTCAGCACCAAGGAAAGCAGGTGTTTATCAGTATCTTCATTCTTTCCTGCTGTGATGCTGAGAATCTTGTACAAATCCTTGGTAGACAGCACCTCGACCCTGTCACCTTGGATTTTGTGTACCCTCTGTTGTGGCCCTCTGAAAAGAGTTAGTTGATGGGAAGTATAGTCATATTCCCATCGAACTATTGGTTCCAATTCAGGACCTTCCACCATCTGTAGAAAGGCTGTGCCTTTGGTGGTTGATCTTTCCTTGTCTTCCACTCTTTTCAGCTTCAACTCTTCTTCAATCTTGGCTCTTCGACTTCGTTCAGCCAAGTGGAGACCGCTGATGTAATTTCTTATATGTGCAGCAGTCTCAGAGTTGGAGGGATTGGAGAATGGCTTCTCTGCAAGCTCGGCAAGATCAAATCTGCTGAGATGCAGTAAGAGGTGGCATTAAGCCTGTTGGTTTCGCCATTCTCTCTTTCCACAACAAAGTTGTGAGAAGGTTCATCGAACCTCCACTGGATTATAGCATTTCTAGGCCCAGGAGATTGACCAGAAATCCTGTCCTCTTTCCTGTTATCCAGTAGAGTCACCAGCCTTCTTCTTAGCCTCTTCTCCTCAGCATTGAGGTATCGGAGTTGAGACCAAGAAGTCTTGCAGCCTGGCCCAAGTGTCTCTAGGCATTTCAAGAAATTTGCCTAGAGTGAGGGAGCTTGAAGAATTATCAACATAGGTGATGTTGATAAGCTCTCCCTCACAGGAGATGCTGCTCAAAGTAGTACAGTTAATGAGCCTTGTCTTCAACTCCTTTATCTCCTCAAAGGAGAAATGTTTAGGAGGTTGAGGAGACTGTCTTGGTTGTTGTTGGGTAGGCTTAGGTTTAGTGGTTTTGGGTTGAGTCTTGGGTTTTAGGATGGGTAGTTTGGGTGGTTGAGGTGATGTGGTAGGTTTGGGTATAGTTGTGGGTTGAGGGGTGAAGGTTTCATCAGTGGGTTCAGGTTTGATGGGAAAAGGGGTTGGTTTAGGAGAGGGTTGTGGCTGTGGTTGAGTGGCTAAGGTTGAGACTGTCCCTTGTACCCTCCTGTACATCTCCCTTCTCTTCCCCAAACGGATGTCAGCTTTGATTTCACTGACTATCCGCTGGAGTGTCCTTTCGGACATAGGTCCCACTTGCCTACCAGAGAAACCATGTGCCCGGAGATAGTCCTTCATCCAGGCTTTGTCAGTTGACTTCTTGGTGGCAGTGACCTCCTTCTCTTCCTCCCTCTTCCTCTTCACCTTTAGCTTCTCCTAGCAGCCTTCTTCCTTTCCTTCTCCATTTGATCCTGCTCTTTATTGTGGAGCAGCAGGATCATGTCATTGTCATGTGGAGACAGTTCAGGAAGACTGAAGCCTCTTGAGAGTAGGAATTTGATCCTTTCCTCTCTCAGCTTCAGGGCTGCCTCCCTCTGCTCTTCCTCTGCCTTCTCCAAGGCCAACCTGGCTTCCCTTTCTTGTTGTAGCCTGGTTGACCTCTCCAAAGTCACCAACTCCTCTAGTGGTAGCAGGAGTATTTCCTCATTGACAGCTCCAAGACTGATGAGCTGGTCAATGAGTGCTGTTCTTCTCTTCAGGTTGATTTCTTCCTGATTGGCTGCAGCTGCCTTAGAGCTGGCAGCTAGCACCTTTTCAGTTGGAAACCTCCCTTTCTTTTTAGCCTTCTCAATCCTTTCCTCCTCCTGAAGCTCTTCCGCAGTCAGTTTTCTTTTGCCTTTGTCTTTGATGGTGCTTGACTGTGGTGGTTCTTGAATGGAGGGTTGTGATTGAGATAGAAGTTCAGCTGGTGCTTGGATTGGAGGAGTTTCAGAAGTGTCCTCCCTGCCACCTCAGATGCTATGTCAGCAATGACATCTGTGATGGTCAGCTCCTCGGACATCTGAAACAAGCCTTCCGCAGCTTCTATTTCGGCTTCGGAAGATTTTTCTTGTTCTTCCGAGGCTTTCATATAGGCTTCGGAAGCTTCAGCTTGAGCTTCGGAAGATGAGACTGCTGCAAATTCTGTCCCATCTGTTTCAGTTGCTGGGCCATCAGTCCCCATTTCCCCTTCGAAGCTAATCTCAGGTTCCATGAAGACCTTAGGTTGACCAACTTCTTCCACAGTGGTAGAAGGTGCAGTCAGTCTTTGAAGCTCCTCAGCCCCAAAGTAAGCAAGTGTGGTGTCGGGGCTGGGCTGTTCTAGGGATGATCTCAATACAAACTTTGTGAAAAGTCTGTAGAGATCTTGAAGCATCCTTGAGTCAATCTCCAGAAAGGGTTGAGATGACTCAGGTAGTGTGATTAGTTGGGTGGAAATGAATTGGGTCTGTGGTTCCATAGGTGTTTGTCTCTGAACTTTCTCCCCCTTTTTGGTAGCATCATCTTGAGAGCTAGATGAGCTAGAGGAAGAAGTCATTGAGACCTGAATTGGTACATGCCTAACAGACCTCTCCGTCTGTTTCTCAGCTAGTTGAGCCTTGAGAGAGTTAATCTCAAGTTGCTGAGTGGCAGTCCTTGATTCTAAGATCCTCACCTGTGATTCCAGGTTGGAGACCTTAGAAAGCAAGTACTGAAGTGTTAGTTGCATACTACCCTCATCTTCATAAGAAGAATCACGGGGAGATGAGATAACATACCTAGTATGCTCACTCTCACCACCAGATGTGGTTTCTTGGCACCCTGGTTTCCTTTGCTCAGAGTCATCTCTTTCAGAGATGTCAATGGGCAAAGTTGCCGTAGACTCAGTCCTAATGATGTTACCACTGTCCTGAGAGCTCAATGAGAAACTCTGAGTAGTGGCAGCTGAGTCTACATGAGTCCCCTCCACATCAGTGGGACTCACCTCAGTAGCTGGCTGCTGATGGGGGCTAGAGACAAGGGATCCCTCCTGGCTCTGTTGATCTCTCAGTGGGTGTTTAGATCAACTTCATGGCCATGGAGAGATGTAATCTCTTCATCAGTTCGGAGTAAAAGGTCAGTGAAAGAGAGGGTGGTTAGTCCTACTGACCCGGGACTTAGATCAATGTCTACAGGCATTGAGCCTATGGTGGGGCTGTCCCTAGAAAGCTGCACAGGGGAGTGTAGAGACTCACCCTGCGGGCTAAAGGCTTGGGGTTCGGGCTCAGGGGTTTGAGACTGAGGAGGCTCAAAACCCACATTGAGGTCAAATGTGAAGGATGGTGTGACCTCGGACTGAGTGGGAGCCCATGATTCCACTCTAGTCCTTTCGGTGTGAACAGGAGGAGCTTGTTCAATCAGAGTAGATTGAACAAGGGTTCGTTTGGGGCGTCTTTGATAGGTGGCTTTGATGGGTAAAGAAGGTTTTGGTATTGTGGTGGATGTTGCTGGTGTGGGTTCATCACCTGTGGGATAACAGGGATGTCACCAGGAGCTATGCGCTCAGTCATCGCTGGAGGTAATGGAGTGTACCGTCCAGTGAAGTTGGTGGACATCTTCTTCAGGATTTTGAAGATGGTAGGCCTCATATGTGGAACAGGAAGAGCAGCTGCGCAGACAAGCTTGCTTGGTTCCATCTCACAGTTGATTATATGTTGAAGAAATCGGGGATACATGAAGAATGTATCTCTGCTCAGATTGGCGATTAGGTTATTCAACACAAATCGTGAGTAGTTGAATCTGAGGCCTCTCACCAACCCATGAACTAGGCATCCTAGTTCATATGGGATTTGATCCCAACCCCTGATTTGTTGGAGAGGCAGTGTAGAACGATGTGCAGCAGAACTTCCAATGGTAAGAGAAGTTGAACTTGTATACCGTAGATCTGCTGACATCGCCTCCATATCCCATGAGGATATAGGTGCCTTCCAAGTCTTCCTTGGGGAACTCAGTAGGAGCCCCATCATCGTGAAGCTCGAGATGCTCCCTGATGATCTGTTCATTGATGACCAACTCTTGGCCACAAACTCGGGTTCTCAGGACTCGAACCCCATTCAGTACTGCAGTTTCACCATTGCTCCAAAATTCTGACATATGGTTGGAGTATACGGTGGGGTTAACTGTTAGTGCAGTGAGATAGGTGGATTCGGTGAGAAAGGTGATGATTTGGGTGAAGTCGGCATCCCTTGACGAGTCAAGTAATGCGACTTGATTGTGCTGAGGGTTTAGCGCCATTGGAGAAAAGGTAAGCTTGAAATTTTGAGTGAGATTGAGGATTTTACAGTGAAGGGAATAGTTAGGGCTGTAAAGTGGTAAAAGAAGATGAATTTGATCAGTCAAGATTATTTAAAAGGGGGTGAACAGTGGTAGAGGCGGTGATAGGGTAACTGTGGGTGGTATTGTGGATGGTATGGTGGTTTACTGCGGAGAAATGATGTTGGCGGCAGGATAATTTTAAATAATCTGACCATCAAGTACAAAAATTTTTACTTTTTACAGAGTGGGGCCCAAAAGATATCCGTTACATATAAAATCTTAACTTCCGAAGGTAAAACATTTCCGAAGGTAATTTTCTTCTGAAGGCAATTTCTCTTCCGAAGCAGGATATTGTTTCCGAAGGTAAGATTGTCCTTTGAAGGAACTTTATCTTCCGAAGCAAGGCATTGCTTCCTAAGGTAAAGTTGTCTTTCCGAATGGAGAGTTGTATAAGTTTCGGAAGTAGATCTGATATAAAATCAATCGCTTCTTCCGAGACCACAAACTCTTCCGAGAAGAAAATTTCCATTGAGGAATTTGGCTTCGGAAGATATTCAAGGATATCTTCCGAGAGTTAATTCCTCTTCGGAAGGAATTTACACTTGGAATAATTAAAAGATCTTTTGTAACCGGGCTTAAATTGTATTGACACAAGACATTACTCATTTAAAAAGGTTTTTCAAAAGAGGTAGTTATTCAATGTTTATCATCCCAATTGCTGATATGAGATACTTAAATCTTTGTTCATCAAATGCCTTTGTGAACAAATCAGCATATTGTTCATTTGAGTCAACTTTGATTAACTTTATCAGCTGTTTCTCATGAATATCTCTAATGAAATGATACCTGATATCAATGTGTTTTGTCTTGGAGTGCTTCACTGGATTCTCAGTAATGGAGATAGCACTGTTGTTGTCAATATGGATAGGAGTAGTCATGAAGTTGAACCCATAGTCTAACATCTGATTTTGAATCCATAGCAGTTGAGCACAGCAGCTAGCAGCAGCGATGTATTCAGCTTCAGCAGTTGATGTAGAGACACAGGATTGTTTCTTGCATTGCCATGAGATAATCCTTCCACCAAGAAATTGACATCCTCCTGATGTTGATTTCTTGTCAATGTTGCAGCCACCATAGTCACTGTCAGAGTATCCATAGAGATTGAAATCACTATTTCTTGGATACCAGAGACCTAGTTTAGGTGCTCCTTTGAGGTATCTGAGGATTCTCTTTGCAGCAGCTAGGTGAGACACCTTTGGAGCAGCCTGATATCTTGCACAAATGCATGTGGCAAACATGATATCTGGTCTACTTGCAGTAAGATACATCAGAGAACCAATAATTGCTCTATACTGATGTTGATCAGTATCCTCCCCTCAAGGTCAGGGCAAAGATTATGGTTTCTGGGTATGGGTGTCTTGGCTGGTTTACAGTCCTTCATTTCAAATCTTTCTAAGATGTCAGAGACATACTTAGATTGACTTATGAAGAACCCTTCCTTCATCTGTTTCACCTGGATCCCAAGGAAAAAGTCCATTTTTCCCATGGAACTCATCTCAAACTTCTGCTTCATAATGCTTTCAAAGTCCTTGCACATTTGGTCGTTTGAAGAACCAAATATGATGTCATCAACATAGACTTGTACAAGCAAAATGTCTTCTCCACTCTTTCTGATGAAAAGAGTCTTGTCAATGGTACCTCTAGTGTATCCATTCTTCAGGAGAAACTGAGACAAGGTCTCATACCACAGCTAGGTGCTTGGTGCAGCCCATATAGAGCTTTATCCAACTTGCACACATAGTTGGGGTGCTGTGGGTCTTCAAATCCTGGAGGTTGACACACATAGATTCCCTATCTATATCCCCATATAGAAAAGCACACTTGACATCAAGTTGGTAGACTGTGAAGTTCTTGGATGCAGCATAAGCAAGGAAGATCCTAACTGCCTCAAGTCTTGCAACAGGTGCAAAGACATCAGTATAATCGATTCCTTCCTCCTGGGTGTATCCTTGAACTACTAGTCTTGCCTTGTTCTTGATAATCAAGCCTCTATCATCTTTCTTGTTCCTGAATACCCATTTAGTGCCTATGGGTACTTGACCAGATGGTAGTGGGCATAGATTCCAGACCTTTTGTCTTCTGAATTGAAGCAGCTCCTCCTGCATCGATTCAACCCAACTACTATCTTTTAAGGCATCTTCTACCTTCTTTGGTTCCATCTGAGACAAGAAGCATGAGTACAAGCAGACATTCCCATGATGAGTCTGTCTTCTTGTTCTCACACCCTCAGAGACATCCCCTATGATGTTCTCAGTTGGATGAGTGTTGTGAATCCTAAGACGAGGAATCACTTCCAGTTGCAGAGATAAGTCCAAGTTAGACATATTCTGATCAGGAACTGGATCACTCTGTCCAGCTGCTGTTTCAGAGTCATTCAATGAGGACTGATTGAATGATTGAGAAACATCATCAATGGTTGGTTGTGAAGTAGTATTAACAGTTGCCTGTTCCTTCAGAATACCACCTCCCTCAACCTGGTGTTGTAATGGATCACCTGAAGAACTTTGAGGTTGATCAAGTGATTCACTTATTGAAGCTTCACTATTTCTTGAGATATTTACACTGTCAGATCTGTGAATAGTTGAAGCTTGCTGCCTTTCAGCTCTTGGAGAATTTGGAAGAGGTCTGGGAAGCTCATATAGTTGTCCTGCATCAGTTTGAGCACCTGTTCCAGCTGAAACATTCTCACAAGATGGTTTAGAATAGTTTGGAAACAATTCTAAATCAAATATATACTCAGGTCCATTCCCCCTAACACAAGGAGTGTGCTCATTAACAACTATGTTGGATGACTCCTCAAATTGTTGATTCTTGATATTGTATACTCTATAAGCTTTGGAGCTAGAAGAGTATCCAATAAAGATAGCATCATCCGACTTCTCAGCAAACTTTGCCAAGTTGTCCTTTGTGTTAAGTATGGTACACCTGCAGCCAAAGGACCTTAGAAAGCCAATGAACGGTGGCCTCTTGTTCCATAACTCGTAAGGGGTTTTTCCATGGGGCTTTACTACAAGAACCCTGTTCTGCACATAGCATGCAGTGCTGACTGCCTCTGCCCAGAATGTTAGAGGCAGCTTTGAATCAGCTAACATGGTCCGAGCAGCCTCAATAAGTGTCCTGTTCCTCCTCTCAGCAACACCGTTTTGTTGAGGAGTTCTGGGAGCACTATATTGTCTGGCAATCCCTTTTGAGTCACAGAATGAGTCAAGAACGAAGTTCTTAAACTCAGTCCCTTGATCACTTCTAATAATCTTAACCTTGTGATCAATTTGATTTTCTATTTTAAGAATAAAAGATTTTAAAGTTTCAGCAGTTTCATCTTTACTTCTTAAAAGAATACCCATGTAAATCTTGTAAAATCATCAACGATCACAAGGCAGTATGATTTCCTTCCAATGCTCATTATACTTGTGGGACCAAAAGATCCGTGTGCAATAAGTGTAATGGAGTAGTGATAGAGTTAACACATTTGGACTTATGAGATGATCTGTGTTGTTTCCCTTTCAGGCATGCAACACAGTTATCTTTGCAGAAAAATTCCTTTTTAGGCAAACCATGTACCAAGTTATTTTTAGACAATTTATTCATTGTTTTAAAATTCACATGACACATGCGTTTATGCCATAGTGTTGACTCATCACTATCAGCTTTGGAAAGAAAGCATGATACTTCACCCATAGGAGAAGCCTTGTTCATATCTAGCTTGTACATATCCCCTTTCCTGGGAGATCTGAGAAGCACCAATTCCGGAGGAATTGTCATCCCTGGTCTGAGGATAATGCACTCATGTTCTGTGAAAAGCATTTGATGCTTCTGGTCACAGAATTGAGAAACACTTAACAGATTGTGTTCAAGCTGTTTGACAAAGTGAACTTTGTCAATGTTTATTCTGCCGTTGGATATACTTCCTCTGCCCGAAATATATCCTCCAGCCTCACCTCCAAATTGGACAGGCCCTCCATCAAAGTTCTGGAATTGTTGAAGGAGAGATCTGTTCCCTGTCATGTGCCTGGAGCATCCACTATCTACAATCCAGATATTGTTGTTCTTGTCAAATGGATGTCCCTGCACATAAAATGAGAAGGTTAGTTTTGTTTGGAAGCCCAATCCTTTCAGGTCTTGGGCTCTTCCAAAGATAGTGACATAATTGAACCAAAAGATATGCAATGGGGTTCAATAGAGGTCGTTGATGAAGAAGAGGTTTGGGCTGCAGCATCTTCCTTGATCTTCCAATCCATCCTTTGGTTGATCTTTGAAGATGAGCTTGTTGAAGCTTTTGCAGCATGGTCTTCTTCCGAAGCTTCTCTCTTTTCGGAAGAAGATTTCACCACCTTTTCTTCCGAAGTAGTCTTCTTCTGAGATGGTTTCAAGGGACCCTTCTTGTTCTTCCGAACCTTAGAAGGTTTGGCTTCCGAAGCCACTTTCCCTTCGGAAGAAGCAGTTTCTTCCGAAAGCAACTTGGCTTCCGAGACCAACTTTCCCTTTTTCATCATTTGGACCTTTTGAAGTGGTCCAACTGAGAAACCTTCTCTGACTACTTCTTTTCTAACATTATTTGCATAATGTGTGCTTGCTGGATTGTAGTAACAATCTTTAGCCATGTGGTTGTGCAGACCACACATTATGCATGCAATGTTAGTCTTCTGGGAACTTGCAGGTTGCTGTTTCTTTGGTTTCTTCTCTTCATCAGCAACTTTCCCTTTTAACTTCTGATCCTTCGGTAGGACAGGAGTGCTGGTACTACACTCCTTTCCTGAATCAGGAGTACCTACCACTTGAAATCCGGCAGAAATGAAGACACCCTTTTGCTTAGGGTCAAACTTAAGCTTGGACTCTGCAACCTTCTTAGCAGTCCTTCTAGCAGCTTTAGCTCTGCTTCTTCTTGCCTTGGTGGTCAGGATTTGGTCATCACAGGTGGAGATAGGTGTATCCTCCTGTTTCTCCCCTGTGGAGGCCACTATTTTTGCTTCATCCTCTAGCTCCAATGGAGAAGGGTCAGCAGTTGGAACCTCTTGCTCTTCAGTACCACATCTAGGTAGTCTAATAGACTCATAAGAGTGTGGTGGAGCTATTTCACTGGTTCCCAACCCTTCTTTGTTTTGATAAAACATTTTGGAATGGGAGGTTGATGCAAGAATAGTTTGGAAGCTTTGCTCAGCAATAGCTTGCTTCCTGGCCTGAGCCTCAGCTGTGACTAACTGGGCTTCAACTTCAGAGAGTTTGGAGATCAGATCTTTGATTTGAGTCTTATAATTAGTCTTTTCATGTTTTAAAAGAGACACAGTTTTCTCTAACTCATCAATTTTCTTTTGATAGTCAGATTCAGCTCTTTTAAAGTCAGATTTTAGCACATTTAAAGACTCAACCTCAGATCTGATTTCCGAAATGTAATCCTTATAAAGTTTAACTTTAGCAATACAGGCAGCAGTACAAGATGTTCATATACCTGATCATCATCTGTTCCGGCCATGAGTGCTTGAGCGGGAGTCACATCCTGTACCATGAAGCTCCAGTCAACTTCCTGAGCAACAGCAGCTGTTTCAGTTGACTTTTCTTCATGCTTGGGGGCAGTGGGATGTGTGGAGGCCTGTGGGGTTCCCGGGTTGTTCTTGGGAGCCTTGCATTCCCTAGCAAAGTGACCAAGTTGGTTGTAGTTGTAGCACCTTGCTTTGCTCTTATCAAACCCAAACTTGCTGTTGACTGGGTTTTGAGGGAATTGCCTTCCAGTTCTCTTGAAGAACTTCTTCGCTCTGTAAGTTAAAAGAGCCATCTGCTGGACAATATCCATGTACTCCACATCATCTGGATTGAAGCACTCAAGATCATCAAAGCAGTATTGAAAATCACCAGAGTGTCCACTTCCAGAGACAAAGGCACAACCTTCCTGAAAGGAGTTGTGTTGAACCTTTTGAGACTTTGGAGTCTCAGGTAGAGTAATGAAGGGTCCAGTATGTGAGTTGTCAGGGTAGCATAGCAAGGGATGCTGTGATTCTATGCTTTCCCTTTCAATCACATGAAGGGCTGAACTCAGTTGGTTATTGGAGTGATCAGAGGAGTTCTGCATGTTCATCTCCATCTGAAATGCACTTAGGATACCATACAACTCTGTAAGAGAAAGAGTCTTAAGGTCCGAAGTTCTCTTGATGACAACACAGTAGTGAGTCCATAGTTTAGGAAGAGAAGACATGAACTTCCTAACTATGTCTCTGTTCTCAAGAGCTACTCCAATATCCGCCAGAGTATCTACTAGCTCAACATACCTGAAGTATTGTTGAGTCAAGGTCTCACCAGCCTTGAAAGTAAAGTTCTCAAACTGCTGCTTCAAGAGATCTTTCTTGTTCTCTTGAGTTTCCTTGGATCCCTCATACATCAGCTTCAAAGCTTCCCATAAATCTTTAGCAGTCTTGCACTTCTTGAAGCGTCTGTAGACGGAGTTGGGGAGAGCAGTTTGGAGACAAGTCATAGCCCTTTGATCTAGCTCTATTCTCTTTCTATCTTCCTTTGAGTAATCGTCAACATCTTTTGGAATGATGCGATTACCAGTGGCAGATGTAGTGCTTGGTATGAAAGGACCATTGACAATGGAGTCCCACATCCTTGAATCTTGACACTTGATGAAGCCTTCCATCCTGATACACCATGTGTCAAAGTCTTCAGGGGTGATCATGGGGGACTTGGTCAAGGTACCAGTTTCCATATCAGCCTTGGAGAGAGCAGCCATTTGAGTGAGTGGATTGAGGTGAGGAGTGAAAAACAGGTTGATTAGGATGGTAAGATCTCACAATCAAGAGCCTGGAGCTCTGATACCAATTGCAGGATCAATTTCGGGTGGTTTTTCTCTCAACTCACTGTGAATCAACACTCGGCAAGCAGTCTTTAGGAAGAGTTGATCACAATATAACAAGTAACAAGCAGTAAGAAAATTAACACAGCAAGTAATTTTCAAGGTACTTTTATATATTGCTTCTCAACTCAAAGGATTACAAGACACTTGGACTCAAATCGCTTACTAAAGAGTTACAGGGAGAAGATATATATATACTACCTACAGCCGGGAATACTTTGATTCCAGTTGGACACCTCTAACCTTACATCTATACTACAAGACTCTAGGTGAGGTCTTTCAGACATTTTGCCTGAGAGTGGGTAGTCAGGACATGTCCCTGACTTACCCATGCTGCCAACTAAGGTTGGTAACATGTACTATCATCAAAAGGTGAGCAGTAGAATAAAGTATGGTCAACAATATGGCTTTCGAGGAAAAACCCATGCTGTGTCAGAGGTCCGCATGCGGACTGACAAGGACCATACTTTTATCTGCTGGACTTAGCATTGTCTTCCGAAGGATAAAGTGCTTCGGAAGTATAACTTCTTTCCGAAGGCACTTATACTTCGGAAGACTGCTTCTTCCGAAGCTTGGAGTCTTCTTTGTCTTCGGAAGCAGACTTTGTCTTCAGCTCTTTCATCAAACTTTGTCTTCGGGAGCTTTCAGACTTTGTCTTCAGCTCTTTCATCAGACTTTGTCTTCGGAAGCTTTCAGACTTTGTCTTCAGCTCTTTCATCAGACTTTGTCTTCGGAAGATATCTTCAGCTGTTGGCTTCAGTTGTTGTCTTCAGTAGTTGACTTTAGCTTTTGCCTTCAGAAGATGTCTTCAGCTGTTGTTCCTTAGACTCTCGGAAGATCTCTTGCTTGGCTTCGGAAGCCCTTTGATGTAGTAACAAAAGTGACTATGAAGTGAATTTGGTTGCACCAGCCTTATCATGATCCAACAGTTCATATGAGAGAATAGGTGGAGTGGTGTGAACTGAATTAGGCTGCATGGAGGGTATAGTTGTAGGAGTGTGATGAGCGGCGTGGGCCATGGTGGAATGTGAGGAAGACGTGAATGGAGTTGCATGTAGTGCATGGGAGTTATTATTAATGGAAGTGAGTAAGTCTACTGTGGAAGTGTGGTGGGAATTACGAAGATGTGTAGGTGGGGTAATAAATTAGGGGGTTTTTGGGTATGATGAGGGGCGGCAGAAGAAGGTGCGACATCCTCATCAAGGAAGGAGGCTGTACTTGGAAGTGATAAAATAGTGGATGGATCAGTGGTATATGGAAATATGTGTTCCACAAATTGGACGTGTCGAGAATGATAGAGTCGGTAAGAGACGGGGTCATAGCATTTGTAGGAAGATTTTGAGACCGAATAGCCTAGAAAGATACACTTTAGAGAGTGAGATTGAAGTTTAGAGGTAGTGTAGGGTCGCAACCATGGGAAGCATAGACAACCAAACGTTTGAGTTTGGTGTAAGTCGGTGAATTGTTATACAACTTGTCAAAGGGAGATTTGAGATCAAGAATAGGTGTGGGTAAACGGTTAATTAGATAAACCGCAGTTTTAAAGGCATGAGACCAAAAGGTTAGCGGAAGGTGAGCATGATGAAGGAGAGATAAACCTGTTTCGACAATGTGTCGATGTCGGCGCTCGGCAACGCCGTTTTGTTCGGGGGTATGTGGGGGTGTCGTGAAATGGGAAATGCCATGTTGTTGGAGATACGGGTTGAGTGCAACATATTCCCCACCATTGTCGGTGAATAAAGATACTAGAGGAGTATGAAAATATTTTCAACCAAGGTTTTGAATTGAGGGAATAAGAGAGGGACGTCCGATTTTCGTTTAATTGGATAAAGCCAAGTATATTTTGAAAAATAATCAATAAAAATGACATAGTATGTGTAACCGTCATTTGATTGTGTTACCGGGCCCCAAACATCCGAATAAACAAGCTCAAGAGGTTTTGTAGCAATAAAGGAATTTGTACCAAATGGCAATTTGTGACTTTTATTTAATGAACATGCATCACAATGAAAAGAAAACGACGACATTTTATGCAAATTAACGCTTAGATGCTTAAGTAGAATTTTGAGAACTTTTATTGACGGATGCCCGAGCTTGTGATGCCATGATAAAAGCGAGTTGGTTGAAGTAGTGGTGGAGTTGGACTGCGGAAGACTTCGAAGAGACTGAGGAATAGCATAATAGATGTCATCAATGTTCGTTCCCCACATGAGATGCGCCCCCGTGTGAAGATCCTTAACCACAAAAGAACAAGGAAAAAATTCAACCGAAACGTGATTAGTTTTACAAAGTTTGGCAATGGAGATAAGATTGCTACGTAAATAGGGAACGAGAAGAATATTATTAAGATATAAGGAACGACTAGATGTGGATAATGTAGATTGACCAGTGTGAGTGATAGGAAGAGTTTTACCGTTTCCTAACACGATTTCATCGGGTCCTCCATAGTCGGATAGGGTGTTTAATGCCGAGCGATCCGAGGCCACATGATGAGAAGCACCGCTATCAAACATCCAAACTTGTGGTGGAGGAGTAGAGTAAGCCAAGGAAGTGTTAACCATTGGAGATGTCGGTGTAGCCATGGAAATAGTGATGTTATGTTCTTTAAGAAATCGGGCTAACTTCCTGCAATCTTTAGTATCGTGGCCTGGTATAGAACAATATTGACAAAAAAAATGAAGTACGGTTACCACGCGGGGAGTAATAATTCCCATTTTGTTGCCCCGAAGCTCGAGCAGTACGTGAGCCATTTGAAGGAAAACGATTTTGACCTCTTGCATCAGAGATCGGCCTGCTTGTATTAGGCCTAGATGTCGTCTTCTGAGTCTGATTCATAGTAGCGATAATGGGGGTATTTGGTGTGTCTTTGAGGGATCTCTCATGGTCAACTAATTTATCAAATAAATCTGGGAATGTGATCGGAGTATCCCGCATCTTTAGAGCAGCAGAAACATGCGCAAAATCATCCCCGAGCTGACCAAGAATATGAACTACAAGGTCTTCATCAGTAACGGGACTTTGGGCTAATGCGAGGTCGTCGGCAATGGTCTTCATCTCGTGTAAAAAGTCAGCGACCGGTCGGGTACCTTTAGGATTATGAGCCAAGTGGGATTTAAGGGAGATGATACGAGAGCGAGAGTTACTCGCATAACTGGCGGACAGACTTTGGAAGGCTTGGAACGAGGTTTCGGCGGAAGAGATAACGTGCTGAATCTATTCCGAGCAACTGCCAATTAGAGCCCCGAGTAGAGTTTGATCCTGACGGAACCAAAGAAGGTATGCCGGATTCGGTTTGGTGGTATCAGTAGAGAGAGTTTTGGATGGGGCTTGAAGGGTACCGTTCACGTATGAATCGAGACCGAGGCCAATAAGGGTGGCCATGACCTGCTTGCGCCACACAGGGAAGTTAGTTGGGGTGAGTTTGATAGGGAAGTGGGTGTGAGAGGTGACTTCAATGATGGATTGAGACATGGTGATGGAGAGAAAAAAAAGCTGGTGAGGATGTAAGGTAATGGATCGGAACTCAGAGGAGTTTATGAGCTCTTGATACCATATAATGAATTGATATGCTGTGCAAAGCTATTAAATATTATTGATTTACATGCCATTATATAATGGCTTTGATACACGAATACAGGAGATAAAAAAGGATTTGCAACAAACTAGATTGACTAATATTTTTAATATATTTAAACTATAAACTGAGATAAAAAGTCCTCCAAGGATTATCTTTTATTTAGTGTTAATACCGTAGAGGGGCGGGGGCGAAATTAATCTTTTTAGGGGGGCGAACTTGACATTTATATAAAACTTGACATTTATATAAAAATTTACATTACCGGGCCAAAATTTTACATTACCAGACTAAAATTTAACACTACCGATGAAAAAAATACCCTCCCCCCATCTCCACTATCCTCTGCCAGTGGACCAATTGTAGGCCACCTTTGATTTTGAGAAAATTTGACAAATTACCAATTAAGGGAAATCATATCGGTGTAGAGCTGATTAACAATTAATCCCTGTTAATCTCCGCCTATATCTGGTTTTGGTGGAAACGAGGTTACACCTGATGATAAGGATGCGTCAGTGGCCTGGTTTTTGTAGGGGTCAAGTGAGTTGGTAACAATGCATATGTTGGTGTTGATGTTGGTATTGGTAATGGTATCTGTGACGCTATATAAAATACAATCGACGGCAGTGTGGTAATAGAATTAATATGACTTATTCTTTGAGTATGTTCTTATGACACAAAATTTCAATTTTCAAATTTGGAATGCCAATCTTTTTGGATGCTATGAGACCAAGTTACAACATGATCATAATAAAACTCGCGTCAGGCATGGTAATACAACTGTGCTTAGACGTCTAATTAAAAGGGATCTTCTGGCTAGGGGTATTAAAGAATATCTGTATATGAAAATCTGATCCAAAATCCAGATATGAAATACCCAAAAAATCCATAATCCAAAAATTCAAATTCAGATTCAGATATCAATTTTGAAAATATTCAGACATCTGATTATCTGAAAACTTAACAAAATAATTGTTATTTTGCTAAGGTGTTAATGGTTTTTTAATCTTTTGTGGGACTTAATGGTTTTTTATCTTTCGTGGGACTTGTCGACATATGTTGGCATTTTACACTATTGTTTTAAAAGTACATGTCCTATTGTTTCCAAAAAAAAACTAACTCCAAAATTCATACATCCAGATTTTCAGATCAGACTCGTTCAATGAAATCTCCAAAATTCAGACATCTAATTTTGAACGCTCCTACTTCGGGCATGATAGGAAAATAAGGATGATAATGAAAACATCAAATGATAATGGAGGTAGAAAGCTATTTGCTATCTTTTTTCTTCTTGTCTTTATTCAAGGATGCACATTACGTATATATGAATGGAAAACTTTAATGAACAGTATGTACGTACAACATTTAAAGCTACAAGTACAAGACGAGACTATGTACAAGATGTAAAGCATGGGTAACACCGATTAAATTCCATGGCCTCTTCTCACTACACCATCACCGCTTTCGCTTTCGCTTTCGCTTTCGCTTTCGCTTTCGCTTTCGCTTTCGCTTTCGCTTTCGCTTTCGCTTTCGCTTTCGCTTTCGCTTTCGCTTTCGCTTTCGCTTTCGCTTTCGCTTTCGCTTTCGCTTTCGCTTTCGCTTTCGCTTTCGCTTTCGCTTTCGCTTTCGCTTTCGCTTTCGCTTTCGCTTTCGCTTTCGCTTTCGCTTTCGCTTTCGCTTTCGCTTTCGCTTTCGCTTTCGCTTTCGCTTTCGCTTTCGCTTTCGCTTCGAGTATGGCGACGATGATGCGGCCAATCATCAGACAAGATAATGTGTAGTTGCGATGGTGAATGGGGTTTATTGGTTTGTGGCGGCGGAGGGTGGGAAGAAATCTGTTGCTCTGGTGAATGTTCCGGTGGAGATGGGACGGTAACCATGATTGTGATGAGATAAGTATTGAAGTGCATGTTTGCCTAAAGTAGGGGTGTCATTTTTACCCGAACCTGAATACCTAACCCGATTATTCTCTACCCGAACACGATTAAGGCATAACCCGAAAAAAGTGAACCCGAAAAAACAAACCCGAATACAATCAAACCCGAATCCGAGATTCTTATTTAAGTCGGTCTTTGGGTTGTGTTTTGGCAATTCGGGTTGACCAGAATAACCAGAATACCATATCGTCATAATTGATAATCCATATTTCATATTCTAGGATTTCAATCTACATCATCTGTTTTTAACTTTTTATGAGCTCGCTCAATGCTTCCGTCACTCTAGTTTCAATCGATGACACAAGTTTTAAACTCAATCATTCCATCAGGCCATCTTTCATACTAAACCATTTAAACCGATTACAAACAAGATATAGCGATTCCATATTCGAGCATTATCATATATTTGTTTTGAATATATGTTTTTTACTCATTGTACGTCCATGCTTAATAATATAAAGAAAATGTGTTTTATAGGCCTAGTAACGTGTTATTGCTTTCCTTTATTCGATCAATAACAGTTATAATGTTCGGTTGTGATAAGCGTATGTTTGAGCAATATGTGGATTTATAAGTCGATATTGTGTTTTTTTACAACTATAACTACAAAGTTTTTTTGTAAAGAGATGTCAAATCCAATTACCAAAACCGAAACACTTTAAAGCATGTTGTCTTTGATTTTTAAATTTACAAGTGGACCAACCTGATTATCGATTAACCCGCCCGAAAAACCCGAAAACCAAAAAACGAATACCGATTAAATATAGTTTATTTAGTTCGGTCTTCGGATTGATTTTCTACATTTAAAAACTCGAGGAAACCCACCCGAGAAACCCGAAACCCAATTAAAACCCGATTTACACCACTATCTTAAAGATTAGAGCTTAAGATGGATACCAATAAGAACACATTAATTATCTATATTTTAAAAGCCATATAGCAAACTCAAAACACATTAAGTAGTATAATTATTTATGCACAACATTATTTTGTCTTTTAGTTTCTTTTGTCTCTTAGCATAGTATTAGTTAGGTCCTGTTTGATTTCACTGACCCAACGTCTGATCACTGACTGGCTGACCCGGTCAGCCAGTCAGTGCGTTTGATTCGTCTGACTGGTAGTTCTGACCCGGACTGAATAACTGACACAGTCACACCCGGGCAACCCTGGCCCCCTTACTCCCGCTGCTGCGCGCCGGTCATCCCCCACACCGCTGCGCCGGTCATCCTCCCGTGAGTCCTAATCCAGCCCCTCTGCTGCGTCGGTCATCCCCCATACCACTGCTGCCTCCCATCCGCCGCCATCCCCCCCTGCGCGAGCCCTAATCGAGCAAACAATCTCTCGATTTGGAGGTGGTGTTGGATCAAGCAACTGTACAAGCATTAATCAACGAGTTTGAGATTTCTGGAGAAGAAGCCCCTGCTACTGCGGGTGCTGCAGAGGAAGCCGCTGGTGATGCCCCCGCTGATCAGGGAGGAGCTGCTGTAGAGGAAGAGGCGGCTACGATGGATATTTGAGGACTGCAGGTGGTTTCTTGATTCAACTGTTTGTTCTAGAATTTATATGGACATGATGTTGTTGGAATCTTTAATTGCAATTTTCATTTTTGAGTTTATCTTTCAGTGGTGGGAACCTTTTCAACTCTTAATTAAGCGAGTTAATGACGTCACTTTGTCGTGTGAAAAACCTTGTTCTAGAATTTATATGGACATGTGTTGTGATGGTTAAAGGTGATTTGGAGGTTCGATGATGGTGTATGTGTATGTAGATGTGTATGTAGATGTATATGTATGTAGATGTATGTGTATGTAGATGTGTATGTAGATGTATGTGTATGTAGATGTGTATGTAGATGTATGTGTATGTAGATGTGTATGTAGATGTATGTGTATGTAGATGTATGTGTATGTAGATGTGTATGTAGATGTATGTGTATGTATATGGGTATGTAGATGTATGTGTATGTAGATGTGTATGTATATGTATATATTGTTTATGTGTATGTATGTATATAAGGTTATTTTTATCATTCAGCAGAATCAGTCAGATACTAAATCAAACAGCCAAGTTTCAGTCAGATGCAGACTCAGTCAGAATCTCTTACTGGGTCAGCTTCTTACTCAGTCAGATCTTACTCAGTCAGCGCAATCAAACAGCCCCTTAGTTTTTCTTTTCATTATAACAGCTTAAGTTTATATACATTTAAAACATTCATAGTGGATTTCTTATCTTTATCAATATAATTATACTAAAATCACTACAATTATCATTAGTTTTTTCTCCCTCCCTTACTCACAATCATTTTTAAAAATATTAAAAAATTTATAGGGTCGGGAACAGTAATTCTTCAAATACCAATCAACAATAACATTTTCTCTCCTTCACTCACAACTACTCAAAACCATTTTATATAATATACCAAACACACTCACATATTTTTAGAGATTCCACTGTGAATACTCTTATATGTATACAATAGTACGACGTATGAATTAGTTTTCTTTTATTACAACCCCTTAAGTTTAGATGCATATATATTATATCTTATATTTACGTATTTGTTTTATTTGAAATATTCAAAAAAAAAGTTCCTGATTTTCTTATAAACTTTAACGTTTTAAAATTTTCGAATACACCATTGTGACGTGCTTATCTTTACTTATAAGTTCGCAAAATTCATATGGCATTGTACGCCAGAATATACAACTCATCAATGTACGAACATACAAGGCCTCAAAACTCATTAAAAATGTCGCTTCTTTTACAATTTACTTCACTTGCTCTTGGCTACAAATTTAAATAAAATGACACCATTAAAAAATTCATGCCAGAATATCAATCAAAATAAGTGCTCCACAACCTTGAAAAAAGCAATAAATGTATTAGCTTTTATAAAAATAGGCTGCACAAATTAATTTATAAATATTATATTTTAAAATTTGTAGCTAAAAGCAAGAGGAAAAAATTTTAGAAAAGAATCAACAGTTTAAATAGGCTTAAACACTTGTACTTCAACGCACGAACTTTTGGCAAATACTCAACATTAATTTGTTATGGTTTGACATTTCCATCACAACACGAGATCATAATACTAGTTTTTTTATGATCTTCAACGACTAAAAATTATAAAAAGAAGATTCTTTTTATATTGAAAAGTAACTAAACAATTAAAAACTCTAATCACATTATAAAGAAAAACAAAATAGCAAACTAGCTGGTGATTACGTATCATGGTTCGATGATGATGATGAACATATCATGGTTACAAAAAGCGCATAGCGAAACCCATAGCCCTCTTGTTTTGGTCTGCGAGCTCATTTAATGTAACATCAAACACGCGCGTGTCAGCATATATGATAAGCAGTCACGCATTCACTATATATATAGGAAAAGAGATTTCCAGCAACAAATGATAAGCAGTCACGTATTCACTATATATATATAGGAAAAGAGCTTTCCAGCCACAAGACATACGTGCACAAAAATAGGACACTTGTTATTCACCCAAGTTCACAACAAACTGAAGAAATGAAAACAAGACTAATGATGCTTCACTCGACAAACCCCTTTCCATCACACTGTATAAATGAAAACCTAAAAAAAAATTGCCTTATAATACACACATCTCAACTGAGTGTATCTTCACTATGTGAGCACAAGCATAAGTAAATTATATATAAGTAAACGCACAAAACAAACATTATGCGGGGGTGAAATGAATACCACATCAAGAATGAAAGAAATATATATAGCTCCATTGGGGAAAACTGGAGATGGTTGACGGAGGCAAACAAAGACCTGAAATGATAATATTATATAATGATTAATAATGTAACAAGTAGGACCCGTGTTGTGCACAGTTGTCCCTTCAACGACCGTGGCTCATATCATAACATGTGACGGTGAATGAAGATAAGACAGGAGTCTGATCATATATGGAAACTTAACTTCTACTTGATAGGAATGAACAGTTGTGTACTATGTAGAGGTGGCAAGTTGAGCAGATTTCAAAATGGGGTTAGGGATGAAATAGCCATTATTCTTTCTTTTTATAAACAATTAATGAGTTATTTATGATCACAAAAACAACATGAATATAATAATAATCCAAATCTTGAATAAAATGATTTAGGAGATCGTATGCTTTAAGAAAAGACTTCCATCAACTTCTTCAAACCCTTTGACCCGTTTCACTCTTACCTTAACAAAATTATATGAACTGTTCAAGATAAAACACACCCGGGCGACCCATTCATTAGTAATAGGTCGAAATTGCCTCCTCTACTTTCAAATAATTCGTAGTTTGCAAAATCAAGAAAAGACCATATATATAGAATTTATCACAAACCCTAGCAAGCCTTGATGTTTGGGGCCTTTTCGCATATTTAAATGTGTATCGAGAAAATAGCTAATAAGTAGTATACCTGACTGAAAAACAAGTCTTTCTGGCATGCTGAAACTTTAATAAAAAAATAATGCTCCAAATGATTCCACTTGAGGAAAGAACAGTATTTAAATTGCAGTTGAACATCTTCTTGAGCTTGATTACCGTCAACTTTTTGGTGCAATGGCAGCCAAAGCATTAGCATGAGTAGGTGAGAGACTACCCAAGAGGGGCTGCAACTGTTGACCATAAATTGCTAATAAATGAGCAAATGCCCTTCCTATTTGCTCTTTCACTTCAGGTGTTTCAAGTGGTGATACAGCCACTTGTGCAAAAACATTGACCAAATCCGGAACTAGAGGAGCAATCTGTTAACAAGATTTAAAATTTAGCGACATGGAATAGTTAAATCGAGTCAAAAAAATTTATTAAAATTAAAATACTTGGAACTCCGTGCAATGTTGTAAAAATCGTCAGGCGCTAGCCGGGAGGTGAGGCACCGACTAGGGATTAATTGGGATTAATCGGATTAGAGTTCTATATATAAATTTCAGTTTTATATATAGAAACAAACATTTTTACATGTATTTTTAATACAAATGTTCAGATATATATACATACATATTTGGCCTGAAATTTCATATTTTTCCGGGAATTTCTGAGATGGAGCCGGAAATTTTGCATCTTGCCGGAATACGACCGGAAATTCACCGGAATCTGACCAGAGAGTTGCCGGATTCTCGCAAAAACAAATGATTTTTGGCCAATTAGGACCGGCTGGGTCCGATTTTGACCAAGAAGCAGAAAAAAACACAGTTGACCGACTTTGGCTGCCTAGAAAAATTTATCTGATTACTAGCGATTAATTCCGATTAGTGCCACCTAAGACCGACTACCGATTTTTGGTACCGATTAGCTGAAATCGACAAGGTAATGGGCCGACTACCGATTAATCCCCGATTAATCGACCGCCTAGGCCGATTTTTACAACACTGCTCCGTGGGTAATATGGGCATACCAGTATACCATGTTGATTGAATGACTCTATGTATGTTATGGATTACCTTTAAATAGATATTCTTGGTTGATGTATGGCATGAGACTAAACCTAAAGATGGGGTTTGTTCTACTTTATAGTTGGACTAATCTTGTAATTACATGATAGATAGTTGAGAGGGTCTGTCACTAATTTCCTTATTCTTGATTTGTTTGAGTCGTCTATTAAATGCCAGGTCTGTTCGGATTTGTTTGGTGTTTCAATTTGAGTCATTTAAGGACACTTGAGTTGCAAGTCTCTAATATAAATAGGTCTAGAAATTGAGTCTTTATATGTAAGTATTTTTCTAGGTTTTATCAAGTGTTGTAGAAATCACTACGCGTCGGGCGGTGGGGTACTCACTAGGGATCAATTGGGATTAATTGGTAAATTTTATATATGTAATTCTCTGTTACTTACATATACACACACATTTTTATTAGTAATATTTATAAAAATCTTCAGTTTTATAATAACACCCAAAATTTGCCAGAATTTCCAGAGTTTGGCTGGATTTCCTTTGCCGAAATCACCAATTTTTGGCCGATTAGGACCACCTAGGCCCGATTTTGACCAACATTTACCGCCTAGCGATTGATTGGCCGATTACCTAAAAGTTACTAGATCAATGGCCGATTAGCGATTTTTGGCCAATTAATCCGCTAGGAATCATGATGTTTGCAACACTGGACCGACTAGGATAATTGATATAACATGCATGTGATCACAAGACCATGTATGTTAAGTAAACTTGCACTTGATTTTCTTTATGCATGAATTGCAAAGGTTAGTGTTAACATAGAAGATGGGGACTATGTAAGGCTTTGAACCCCCTAGTTTAGGGGCCTAGGCTGCGCCAACATTGTTGTGTCCAATATTTCCAATTTTGAAAACATTCATTGAATAACTGCGATTAGAATGCTATCTTATAATATGATAAAATGTAAGCATTTTAAAATCCATGTTTAACCCGAATGCCTGTTTCAGGTTTAGCTACTTTCCAATATATTACCATTTTGACCCATTAGCAAACCGCAACAGGCCTGACTCGACCTGTTTTCATAGAGAAAGGGTTCAAGCCGCCACATCTACTTAACTTTTAAATCCTAAAAGGCCGCTTAAGCCGCTGAAAGCAAGTATATTTGATCACTACCTTCAAGGGACAGAAAAATAAATCTTAAAGTACCTGTGGGTTAGATGATAGAACTAGATTGCAAATACAGCTATAAACAGGCATGGATTCCTCATGATCTTCCTTTAAAGGAAGACCCTTGACGAAAACAGGGAGGACCTGAGGATAGAAATATATCAAAATTATGAACCAAGATCAATGTGACGACTTTTCATTCGTAAACACCTTTTCAAAACAACAGCATGAAGTATATGAACCTGGTTTAATGGGACAGACTCCTGGTGGGCCATAATCATCCTTGCAACTGCACCAGCAGCATTGTCCTTTACTGCATCATCTGGCTCGGATTCTCCAAACAACGGATAAAGGCCACGTAACACATCACCGAAGTATCTGATTTAAAGGCGGGAACAATTCATCACGTCAAAATCAATATTTAGTGAACAGAACAACAGGAAAGAAAAAAACACTAGACTTGTTAGTAAAGAGGTATTGAAGAAAAGTGAGCACAAAGAGCAGAGGTAGTAATATGGTTGTGTCACGGGTTAAAGAATGCCAAGTTTTGTACCCATTGATATATTCCAGGTCAGGTTGCGTTGACCCAAAAATGTTCTAAGCCAAATTTAAAAATGTAGTGTATTTGGTGTCAAATAAAAAAAATAACATATGATTTCAAGAATTTATAATTTCGAGCCAAAATATTAGTAGTCTTTAAGCATTAGAAAAGTTTTTCGGCCCTTTTGACCCATTCAACACATGGTGCGTTTCCATTTATTCTAACTTTTTTCATAATCCATTGGACACATTAAATATAAAATCAAATTGACCCGTCCATAAGTAAATAGGTCAACATCACCACCTTTAGTCAAATCAAGCAACAGAGAAGTAAATCAAAAGTGCAATACTAAAGCGTAAGAAAGTAGAAGAGTACTTGAGACTTGAGGCGCCACCGTTTCTGCACAACTCCCCAACACAGAATGCAGCATTTCTCCTATTAGTTTCAGATGATGAAGCTAATTCTTTAAGTACTAAGGGCATGATTGCCTGAAACACAATTCAGTATCCCATGAACAAAATTGATAGAATAAAAGTGCAACAGAAAAGATTGTCATCTGAAGAGTGTATGCAATCGAGATTCGAGTCACAAGGAAGTACATCAACATAGGCAGCAATTGGAGCACCCATATCCTGAGCAACTTCTGCAAGGCATGCAACCACCATTGTCCGATCTTGTGCTGGGCGTGAACCTTTCTGCAAGACCACCAATTGACAAGAGTTACAGATAGTTAAGAGATGGCAAACTGGTTGGGTCAGGCAAAATATTAAATGGGTTTAAGTCAAAATGTGTAGGGTTTGTGTGGATCAAAACAAGTTGGGCTGACCCGCAAAACTAATCTCCATCTTTTTAAAATATAATTAACTAATGTAGTAATTTGTTAAATAAGGTTACTATACTATATTATTAGAATAATTATCTAATCCTTCTAACAAAGAAAATTTTGCAAGTTTCATGCATCAGTATATATTTCAGTTGACATTCAGCTTGTTTGACCTATTCAACCATATCCATTTTCATTAAAAAATTTAGCTGCATAATCCATTAGAAATAAAATAACACACAATTAAATGGGATGAAATTGCCACCTTTACAAAAAGTTAAAGGTAAGAACGAAAAACTTCTACACCATAAAGCTTTGAGTAGGCTTACCGCGAATTTCATTAACGGGTCAAATAAAGTTGCAAAGATTGGTGCAAAGTGGGAACCCATGGCCTTGGCAAATGCAGGAAGAAGGTCTGATACAGCATCCATAAGCACTTCATCATGCTCAGTATCATCATCATCAATATCACTGTCTGATTCTATTTGTTGACAGACGGATTCCTGTCTAAGTAAGACCTGAGTTGACTCTACAAGCCGAGGCATATCTGAATTATAACCACATCAAGTATTGAGTACATTTGACAAGTTAGTTTATACAAGAAGAAATATCATTTAACATTAGCAAGTCTCAAAGAAAATATGACCAAAGATGTCCTTACAAGGTTCAACAGCAACATATCCAAAATCTTTAATTATGTCTGCTACACTCATGCAAGCTTGAGCAACCACTTCCTTGTCATCATCTTCATTCATTGTCTTGATATAAATGTTCATTACATTATCTGAATTTTAAATTATTGTGAAAACAATCAAGAACTTTATAAGCAACTAGATATTAAGCTAGTGAGTACTGACAAACTTCATTTAATCACATTAACAAAACATCGACTCACCAAGTATTTCTCTTGCCTTGGATGCTCCATCCTGTAAAACCGGACAAACAATTACAACAGACGTACATGGCAAGAGGTTACAAATGATACCAGTTTTTTTTTTGTGTGTGTGTGAGAGAGAGAGAGAGAGGAATGTTCAAACATGAAAATTTTAAGATTGATAACTAGAGGTAGCATTTCGGCCCATTTATTACAAAAATGAATCGATTCAAGATTATACTTAATCTCTAATAGATCAAAGCTAGAAACTTAGCTTATATGAAAATAGGTCAAACAAGTTACTCAAATTGTATTACAAATGCATAAAACCTTCCAATTCATTCTTGTATATAATGAGACTATGTGGTTTCAGTTTTCATAATAACATTGAATAGGTTCAACAGGCAAAGAGAAAAAGTCCTTGCAAGTCGGCTGACACGAGCTTTGATGATCCAAACCCAGATTGACCCATTACCCAACCCACCCATTTCCAACTTCTATCAGTAACTAGTTGATAATAAGAGTAGAGAAAACGTTTTCCAGACATGGAATTACTGTAAGGCCCTTACACATATGGCATATTGATCAACAGAATAGATTTTCTATATACATAAAAAATAGCACAAATAACCACAAATTATTAAAAAGAAAAATGGAATAGACTACACTTACATTTTGTACTTGGAAGACTGCATGTGCAGCTATTAACATATCTGCCATCAAAATCAATTTAAATTTAGAGCTGGATATACCATGAACAAACACCGAATGTGAAGATCAAAGAACTAAACACTGGCCATGAATGACAAGAATTGTTTATTGCTTACTTTTTAAGCCAGTAATGGCCTGGAGTCGAACGTCTTCATGGAAATAGCTGGAATGCTTCACCAGAATCCTTAATGACTCTTCCAAATATCTTGAGATCATTAAAGAACTACAACATTGGATGTTGATTTATTTATAAAAATAATAGAAGGTATATATGATCGTAAGGATACGGGGCATATGCGCTCTTTGTATGTAGAGCAAATAGACCAAGGGCTTGAGTTGCAGCCGCTTTCTCATCTAAAACCCCAGTTCTTATACTGATATTTCTCATTCTAGGTTCATCATGAGCTTCATCATCAGATGATACTCCACCAAACCCATTTACATTCTCGTTATCATCATCAGAATCATCAATATCAACAGCAGAACCATCATCAAGATTACAGGAAGCAAACACCAAAGGCACAACATGAGGTAGATACTGTTATAGTCAATAATATTATTCCAAATTAGATTAAATCTTGGTTTTGCCAGCACATATCCCAAAGTAACACAAATACATATACCTGAACCATTCCATCTTCCAAAATTTCTGCAACGTTGCTAAAAAATCCATGAGTATACTCACGAAGTTCACTGTACTCCAGCCCATATCCCTGAACAGTATATTTTACTTATAAATGCTTTAGCTTTCATTATATTTCATCTCTATAGAGTCAAATGGGTAAATAAATACATAGAAAAAATATTAGACAAGTAGGAAACAGGTCAACAGGTAGAAAATCGGCAAGAAGTTTATTTTTTAATGCATGAACTCTCCTAGATGATTTTATTTAAAAATGATTATTATGAAATAAAATTATTTTAATTGTATTTGAGACACTAATTATTTCTTTGAAAATTAGAAACATTGGAAAAAAAAAAACTGTTATGATTTAAAACCAACCCGTATCAATATCACCCAGCCTGACCATTTCCCAACCTGCCGCGCCAACTGATTTCCACCTTCAACTTTCAGATACATAGAAGAATGACAGGAGTATTACAGAAATTGCAGCTTCAATAAAAGGCGGTATAATTGGTTCCATCCTTGCCCTTCCAGCAACCATGGCAACTATTCCCACCAGCTCTGTAGCCCTAGCTCGTGAACGAAGGTCCTCATCACTTGTAAGCACCATGAAATTCTTCATCAATTCCAAAACCCGTTCAGCATATGGTAGAAATGCTTGCTCTGCAGCAGATGCAACTGAACCAATCGCAGACTACAAAAAAGTAAGGATAAGTTATGAGAAGTTTACTAATGTTATAAGTAAATTCAAATATAATATGAGAAGCTTACTGATGTAAGTAATTCATGTAAAATAGATTGTATCATTACCATGCATGTTTCCTGCAACATTCGCTTGCTTGTTTGCAGAGCGGCAAATAGTTTTCCCATCAAAGAATCAAGAAAAGGGAGAATTTCTTCACCCATGTTCTCACAAAATGCTGCCAATGCATAGTATGACTTCTCCTGCATAGGAAAAAGAGTTTCTTCCATTGTAAATATGAAAAATAACATTCATCAGAGATTAGAACGATTTGAAAACAACATAATCAACTTTGGTCCAATTGATATTCAGGTTACCAACTATGTTTTACCCCAACAAAACCTCTCAAATTCAGATTTTATTCAGCTAATCTGAAACAAGTTTGAGCTTCATGTCAAAAAAAAAGGTCAACATGGTAGTAAAACTTATTGCCATGTCATTATTATGACCTGGTAACAGGTTACAAATGATTAAAATTATAGTAGCCTTTTAAGATTTACCATCAAATTTTCTGAAAATTTAATGGTCGTTTTTCTGGGGAAAAAAAAGGTTGCCTGAAACAAACATGGGAACAAAGCTGTTCACCTTTTTATATGATTAGCTAATTAAGGAACCGATGACTTCTTAATCTGTATATACCTTGACATCATCAGATGAATCTTCTATGGCGTTTAATATACAAGGAAGAACACTTTCATAATGAGAAATAATCTCAGGTTGCAGATACTCAGCAAATTGACCTAATGCAAAAGAGGAAGCTCCTCTTACAACCTGTTCAGGATCTCTTAAACCCCCCAACACTATCTGAAGAACAGGCCCAAGCTTCTGTTTCATTAACTCCAAACAACCCTCTGAAATAACACCCAAAACTGTGACTGAAGCTTCCCGAAATTTTGGGTCAGCACTTTGACTGCTCAAAGAAGCAAATTCAAAAACAGGTGGAAACACGTGTTTTGGCAACTTTAAAGACATGGTATCAAGAACTTCTGCAGCAGCACGATCTGGTGCCAGATCATCATCGCCTTCTTCCCTATTGGTCGACTCTGTTAGTAGTGGGCACAAAACTTGAAGGATCGGGATGATCAATGAATGCTTCTTAAGAGAACTAGCTTTGTACTTCGCAAGCCAAGAAATTATTTGAATAGCCTGATACATCAAAGCCATTAACAGCAAAGCATAGAGGAAAAAAGGTAATACCAAAAGGTATAAATTTTAACCTGATGACGTGTGCTGGAATCCAGATTTGGACTTGAGCAAACCTCCAGAGAGAACTGGACAATGGCTTTGACAGAATCTCCAAGAAGTGGTGCTGGAGATTCAATCAGCTCATCAAATATCTCAAAAGCAATTATTGCAACATCTTCATCACCGGAGGCAATGCATTGTCTTGAAACATTTAAGATGCTGGGAATAAATTCCCGAAATTTAATCTGTATGCATATGATAGTAATGCATCTTTAGAAATGCAGAATCAACATTTTAGTGTACAACTTCTTCTAATAGAAAGCATTACCTAGATTACTAATTAAACTCAACAATTTCAAGTAACTGTTTTTTGGGTCATTATGTAAACAAATAAAAAGAGTTAAGTAACTATTGCAGGTCATAATAAAAGAAACTATTACAGCCTTGGTGTCAATATAACAACTTGTAACTCGGTGAGCTGTATAAAATAAAGCCAAGTACAATATGGGTAGAGAGATCAAACAGACTTACCACTTCAGCTGCATCATGAGTGAACTCAATAAAAGAGCCAACCGCCCTGTACAAAGCATATAAACTATATTAGCACTAAAAAGTCCAAAACTGTTTATAGTAAACCAAAAGTAAAACATGTGTGTGTGTGTCTTCTCACAAGTTCTAATAATAAAATATATTACTTGAGGGCGGCAACTCTAACACTAGTGCTAGTCTCATCTTGTAGACACTTGAGTAGAAGTGCTTGTAAATCGGCAAAATATGGTCGAAATGACTCCCCAATAGTCTCGGTTAATGAGCTGAACAATATCAATGCCACCTAGTGTCAAAAAATACAACGCTTATTCGCTTATTATTTTATTAACTATGTACTATGCGGGAGAGAGAAAAAAGGCAACTGAAGTACAAGATATTGGTGCATCAAGCAAAATTTGAACATCTCTAAATCTCAGGAAAATATTTCAAACATATGTGATTCTTAACAGTATTTCGTTAAATGCGGGTTTTCTTGCTAGATGGGTTAAACATATGTTTTCTATAATCATGTGAATGCTTTTATATTATCCTTGTGTGCAAGTAGGTATTATCAACAACAATGATACATCAAAATTTGTAAAAAGAATTAAGCTTAAAATATCAAGAGACAAAGCACCTCTCTATGGTCTTCTTGTGGACTCTGACTGCACTGGAACAAAAATGGCAGTAAATCTGGCCATTCTCCACCAGGGACCGCGTACTTTGCAATAATACTCACCACATTTGCACTAGCGCGCCTCACGGGTGGACTGAAAAAACAAAATATCCATCAGAAACAATTACTCCTACTTTGTTAATAAAGATAAGAAAAAGCACACCATGATGATGAAAAAACATAAATTCAATCTAACTAAACGTGAGTACCGCATAAAGGGGATAACAAATAAGATTAATCATTAATATGCAACAAAATCTCAAAAAAGACAACTGCCTTTATGACCCTTGAACTTAATCAGTCCATCAAAACAAAATTACAACATGCTTTGCAACATCACCATATCTTAAATTAGACTTCCAAATTCCAATAACATAATACCAATTATCCTGATAGCCACTTTACACTTCCTAAACAATATTCGCATTATATTCATATAGTTCTTTATTTCTTCAGCCACAATTCTACACTTCTCTACAAAAAGAAAAAACCTATCCCACAACAATCATGTTACATTTTTACCCAATCAAAAGTAACTCAATAGATGCGTACTCTTCAAACAAACGTTTCACTTTCTCTCCTCTTTCGCGCCAATCAGACATACCAAACTTCAATCTCACGAAAAAACTCATCTAACATACAACCACGCCACAATTAACGCTAACCAACACAAAACAACGATTTCCGAACCTGTGCTCCATAGTAATGCTATCAATGAGCGACTGTTTGACATTCTGTCGGTCCTGCGGCGGCAGCTTGGCCCAATGGCCGGTGATCTTCTTGCGGAGGAGCACGGCGGCGAGCTGGCGGACGTTGGGCGTTTTGGCGGTACGGAGGTGGAGGATGAGGGCCGGAACCACCTGTGGATCTTTGGCTAGACGCTTGATTTGGTCCTCCGCTTGGCGCCGTGCGTCGTTGTCGGGCATCAGGAATTGAATGAGCAGAAGCTCTAGGGATTGTGACATTGTGGCGGAGATGAGGGTTTTGGTGGTGGTGGCGGCGGCGACGCTGTGGTTTTGGGGTTTGGGGAAAGAGGAGTGTTGTTGGGGGTTGGGATTTGGAATGTGTTGGTGCTTTTATGTTTGTGGAATTGTACATGTGACCCTTGGTTTTAGTAAGCTCGCTCGTTGCAGCGTGTGGTTTTCTATAAATTTATGTCCAGATGTAGATACCATGAGGGTAAGTTTAAGATTTTTCTATACGTTGTGTACGGTGTGAAAGTGAGCGGTAATGGACATGAAAGCAAGTTTAAAATAAATTAAGTAAAAGTATGGTATTTTTAACGTGACTGAAGTTCATAATGAATTTGGTTAAATCGCTATTGTAGGAAATTGTAACGGTATTTTTGATTTAAGAAAATATTTTACTTGGAAGTTATGAAAGAAAAACAAAATAGGGATTATGTCCGCGAGGTGCGACGGCTCGGTTTTAAATAAGATTTGTATTAAAATGTATATAAAAATAAAAGCCGTAACGATTTTTTGTGTATATGAGTGTTAAGGAACATGGAAACGGAGATAAAAATAAGAGAAGTAACGGTATATGATATTTAACCCGAATTCGTTTTGAACAAAATTTATAAAGAAACATAGAAAAATAAATAAACATGTTAATGGTATATTCATAATTTAAGAAAATATTAAATTTTAAAAGTTTTAAAGAAAAACAAAAATATGTCTAAAATTAACCACAAACATTAAAATCATAATATAAAAATTAATTTTATTTTGGATTTTCCACCCTATTACCCATTGTCAATAATAATTAATACTATTAATTTGACTGATAATTCTTTCAACTTTTATTTTTACCAATAACAACTCCAGTAGTATAATTATCATAGATTCATCCTTGTTTTGTATTTATTAGAAATGACAATCACATAAAAAACCACAATATAAGTGTTAAATATTTGTACTAATAAAAAATTTTGTAAATACTTGTATACTCAAAATAACTACTTAAGTATTTTTACATTATAGTTATAAGGTTTTCTTCAAAGAGTAATTCAATATGTCATGGTATATGTTAGAACACAAACAAGTAAATGGGCATAGTAGATCAGTTTTGGTTATATATAACTAGGTTAGTCCTCGTGTATTACATATATTGAATAAATAAAATATTAAATAATTAGTAATAAAAATTTATGCATTAAAAAATCATGTTTGAAGATAAAATATGATTATAATAACTTATAAATAGCTACTTTAAGTAAACAAACAATGATGCATTTTTCTAAACTTTTGTTTTATAAATAATTATGATTTTTAAATATTTTATTTTAAAAAAAATGATTTAAAAAATAGTTCGTTGCATTTAGTATTTTATAAAACTGTTGTTTTAAAAAGTGTGCTATTAATAAAATATAGGTTTTTAATTTATTAAGATATATTTTTTAATTTGAAGATGGTATGAGTAATATTATTAGTATTCAATAATATTATTAATAATATAGAGAAATGAGAAAATTAGTATGATGAGTTTTACAATCGTGTCACGTTTATTTAGTTTTTTTAGATAGCTAGATCGATAGGCTAAAAACTCATTCATTAAATGGATTATAAATGATAATAAACACGAATAGTTACAGTATAATATTTTAATATAAAATATAATTAAAATTATATATCCCTAATAGTTGAAGAAATAAAATAATTATACCATTTTAAACCCTTTTATCTAAATAGTTTATTTTTAAACATTCTTTTAAGATTTTTTATAAAAAATATTTTTTATATAAATTCAGTTTTTTTTAAACTCTGGTTTGTAATGAAAATGTGAACCTACCGTACACACACAAAGAATAGTATGAGCGGAAGTAGGGTTTGTATCCTCAGGGATACGTGTTAATTATTTTTTACCAAAAATGTTTTAGCACAGTTACTTTGATTAATGATGGACTAAGGAAGGTGAGGTTTTCAATTAGAAATTAAAACTAAAAGTAAATTGCAAAAAGTAGAAAATTTTCAACAAGCTGACATGTCCGTGTCAAAACTGTAGAGGTGGCAAAAGAAATCTAAGGATGTGATTTTGGGTCATAATGGGTGTTTTAAAAATAAAGATGGGTTAGAATAGATTAATAAAAAACGCAAGAGGGTCAAGATGGGTTAAAAGTTTTTATGAAAAAAAAACATAGATTAAGATAGGTTTTCAAAATTAGATCTACAAGTCTAAGTCAATGTTTCTTTTATTCAAATTGATCGCCTCCGTCGCACAAGGCACCACCGCACCACCACCGCATCACCACACTACACCACCACCACATCACCACCGGTCCACCACACCACCAACACACATACAACCTCCCACCTCTGTCGAGTTTCATCGCGCATCACCACCGGTCCGCCGCGTCGTCACCAGTTCGCCGTGTCGCCACCGGTCCGCCGCGCCGCCACGGGTCCGCCGCGCCGCCACCGGTCCGCCGCGCCGCCACGGGTCCGCCGCGCCGCCACCGGTCCGCCGCGCCGCCACCGGTCCGCCGCGCCGCCACCGGTCCGCCGCGCCGCCACCGGTCCGCCGCGCCGCCTCCGGTCCGCCGCGCCGCCACCGTCCGCCGCGCCGCCACCCGTCCGCCGCGCCGCCACCCGTCCGCCGCGCCGCCTCCGGTCCGCCGCGCCGCCACCCGTCCGCCGCGCCGCCACTGGTCCGCCGCGCCGCCACCGGTCCGCCGCGTCGCCACGGGTCCGCCGCGTCGCCACGGGTCCGCCGCGTCGCAACGGGTCCGCCGCGTCGCCACGGGTCCGCCGCATCGCAACGGGTCCGCCGCGTCGCCACGGGTCCGCCGCTTATGTATCTCTTTGAGCTCGTATATGCTTCTATGTATATGTGTTGTTGGATTGTAGAAAACTAGTAAATAGTATTGACTTTTTTAAAAATGATCCATCCTGATTCGAACCCCATCCTGATCCAAACCCATATTACCCAAACCCATCCTGACCTTTTTTTCTAAATGACTCATCCTAACCCAAACCCATCCTGACCCAAATCCATCCTAACCTAACAACCAACCCAATCCAACCCACCCATTTTGCCAACTCTACAAAACTGTAAAGGAAATTTCACGCGGTCGTGTTAAGGTTCTGCTAAAAAAACAAAAATTGATATTTTTTGTATTTTTAATTATGAAAAAAGAATTAATGAAACGTTAATTATTTCAAAATTAATTCAAATATGAAAACTAATTCCAACATTAAGGTAATTTCTTGATTCGATTTGACTTACGATCATTAACGATTACGGTGCAGTGACTGTTTTTAATTAATGATTTGTATCGATACTAGACATCACGCTGTTCGGATATCAACTCTATCTAATGTCTAATCAATCGCAGTTCCTTGATTAGAGCCAACCCACTACTCTAAACTCATGCCGTTCGGATCTTAGCGTGCGGGTTGCAACGATAGAAGTATCGATTATAATTAAACACACACGCCGTTCGATATGCTTAACTAGATTGTGCGATTGTATAACAAGAATGAATTCATAGACAAACTCAAACCGTTAATTGTTCCTTATATCAAAAATCAAAACTTGATTAGGGTTTTAAATCTTGAATAACTTTATTAGAGAAATAATAAAGTGGCCAATTTTATTAACAAACTAATATATACCAGATTAGATCCGGGTTTGAGATCAAGAATCAAACAAACAAACCACTAAAATAAAAACATCTCATAAACGTTTCACATAAGTTCAAACCAAAATCAAATAAATTTAACCTTAATGTTGAAACTAAGATCATTCTAGCCGGACATGAAGACTAGATCAATCAAAACTAAAATAAAAATAAAAACTTACGAAACAAAACACGAATGATTAAGTATCTTAATAATGAAGAGATTTGTAAAAAAACCTAAATTGATATTTCTCCTTCTTGCTTCTTGAACTTAATTCTTTAAAATAATATTTTCAAGATGCTCAAGATGTCCCCTCTTTTTCCAGTCGTCTTCTATTTTATTTAATATAGAGCTTGATTTTTAGATCCACCTTTTTATGATTTTGGTTTCTTTAATTTTGTTCAGGAAAATTAGGTGATAACCATTAAAAACAAGAATTCCTAATTTTTAGAAATCTTTTCCTACACTCTTTTAAATTCAAGATTCTTCTTAATAATATTTTCTTTAAGCTTTTTTTCTCCTTTTCCAGATGTATAACCTACAAAACCAACCAAACACATCAAAGTAGATTTATCCCACAAAGACTACTATTATATGAAATAAACAAAAAATACATGCAAGGAATGCAAAATAAATACCAAAATATAATCTAAAATAATAATAATTAACGTCTAAAAATATAACTAACAAATCTTTCCAAGTTTAAACATTTCCTTGTCCTTAAGGAATTCAAGAATATGAATACAACAGGAATTAAAAACAAATAATAACAAACAAATAGTAACATGATTAAGATATTGGCAACACCCATGTTAGTTCCGTGTAAGAAGTATGAGCATGAAGTCATCTTGTTATGCTAATTTTCAGTTGTCGTACACAAATAGGACTTTCAAGATTTTTATTAACAAATGTACCCGATTTGCTTGTTATGATCCACTAACCCTTAAGTTTTGGATTTATCGTTTCATATCAATTAATCCATGTTAAATTAGTCATTTAAGTATGCCAACACCTTTTTCACACGGTGGAAACATTCCTAACCTCAAGGACTATAAAGAGCAAGTGGTCAATTTTTCACCACGCGAGATCACAAATGATTTTGACACTATTGCGGCTTATTTATCATACAACTAAATCTCTTCTCTTTTTTTCTTTTTTTTTTCTTTTTTCATTTCCCTTCTTTTTTTCATTTTCTTCCCTTTTTATTATTTTTTTTTGCTTTTTTTTATCAAATGGACTCGGCTCTCAACATATTTTTGCTAGGTCTCGGTCTCCTTATGTGATCAGATCAGTATTTGGCACACATGGACATTAGGTGTTTTTATCTTTGTAAACCCAAGAACAAATGGCACTAGCATAATGGGATAGAATTGTATTTCTATTACTATCAACCTTCTTTAGCATGTGACCAATGATTAGCGTGATAAAGGTAATATCATTTTTCATGTTGTTCTCAAAATCTTTTGGGGACAATAAAGATGCGTGGAAAAAGAAGAAATTTATTTTTTTGGTTTTTTTAAAATTTTTTTCTCTTTTTGTTTTTTTTTTGAAAATGTAACTAATTGCAATGCAATGAAAGTATTAAGAATATAAATTAGAAAACAAAAACAAAAACAAAAGTAAATAATAAATAAAAATAAAAAATAAAAAAATAAAGATACAGAAGAAATTACCTCTCCCCAAGCTTAAAATCCAGCTTCGTCCTCGAGGCTTGAAGAATATAATGAAATGAGTCTACTATGGTGGTAAACGTTGGCAGGTGGTGGTGGAAGGAACGGAGTAAGGGTATGGTCATGAAGTCGAGGTCGGAAAAGAAGCCAGTAGCGATTATGACTGGAGGATGGTTTGAGCCCTTTTTAACTCAGAAGGCTTACGCGACCGTATATGGCTTACAAAGCAATCGTTACGCGACCATTTCACATTTTTTTTCATTCATGAAAAGTTTCGACACGACCGTTTCAACCTTTAGTTTGACACAAAACAAACAAACAAACATACATACCCAGTGTATCCCGCTGAAGAGCAGGGTCTGGGAGGGTATATGGTGGCAAGTCTTTCCACTACCTTGAAAGATAGAGAGACCGCTTCCGAAGAGACCCCCGACTCGATAACAAAGGCAATAACCATAACAATCATAATACAAAGCATACAACACAAAGATAGATATCACATGAAGAATTAGATAATGCGCTCATAAAAAAACGGCATGTAACACCCCAAAAAGGGTAGATGAGGAACACTACACCTAACGTGTGGGGTGCGGCCATATGTCACCGTATACCCTTCCCACCCACAAAACCCACTAAAAGTCCTTAATTTTAATTCTACGCCTCCACTCACTTCTATCCTCGATCATGTTCTCAGAAAGATGCAAGTCTATCATATCCCTCCTAATAACCTCGTCCCAAGTCAACCTAGGTCTACCTCTACTCCTCCTACCCTCTAAGCTGATGTTCTCTACTGCTCGGACAGGTGCTGCCATCGTTCTCCTCTTCACGTGCCCAAACCATCTTAATCTTCCCTCTCTTATTTTTTCTGTGATACGAGCCACCTCTAGCTTCTGGCGAAAGACGTCGTTTCTTATCCGATCCAATCTTGTGTGTCCACACATCCACCTCAGCAAAACGAAAAAATATCTTAATGTAAAATAAGATGAGAAAAATAAAAATAAAAAATAACAAAAATACGAGTTGCCTCCCGCATAGCGCCTTTCTTTAACGTCTTTTGCTGGACTTAGCTTCATCTCCTTTAATCTGATGCCTATGGAATAAACAAAAAATCTTTTTCATTAGTAATTGGTAATTCTATTTTTTGTTCTCCATACCTTGTTTTCTTTTATGCACTCATGAATATCAATACTTCCATCGACACCTTCCCAAGCTTGAACTTTTCCGTCATTTCTTTAGTCGTATCCTTATCAAAACTTTTGTTTAGTACTTGATTTTTGCAATAGGAAGATGGTCACTTCTTTACCTCCGTGAATGCCTCCATGATTTCTTCATCTTCTCTTTCCCTTTTCGTGTTTCGTAGTCGTGAGGTGAATAAAGGGCGATGAGTGACATTTATTTCACTTTCAATTGACCCTAGCACTTTCTTCTTTCCTTCGTCTTGTTTTTTCACGAACCATTTCTTCCCCCTTATCCGTTTTCTTAACATATTTTTTTTCTTTATCGTCTTTTTCTTGTGTAGTACTTATCAAGGTAAGGGCACTAAAATTGTGCTTTGGGTAAATCTTGGTTTGCACGGGTAATTTACCTTCAGACTCTATCTTGCTTATTGAACTAGCAAGTTGAGTCATTTGGCACTTCAAGCTTTTTATGCTAGCTTTTGTATCTTCTTGTAATAATTGGGTGCTAGTGGCTAGACTATTAACGATGTCTTCCAAGGACGTTACTGAGCTATCCACTTGTTATCGACAAGGCTGGTAATTTTGTTGATCTATTATTTGGAACGAAGGTAATGCTTGATATTATGAAGGGCTTTGTTGGTAGCTTATATTAGAAGGATGTCCCCAATTCAGATTCTATTGGGCATGTGGTATTGTCTTGTGTTTTGTCCAAAATAGCTTTCCACTATTTGTTCTTGTTCCTCCTCCTCTCCTAACATATGACACATACCTGTGCGATGCCCAATTTGTAAACATATCTCGCAAGCTTGAAATGATTCCACGCCTTTAGCCTTAGCAAGTTGCATTACTGCTTTTGTCAATTCAGCAAGTTTAGTTTTGATTTGAGGTGTGCTATCTTCTTTGATCCCATGTGATGTGTCGACATACCACTCTTCTTCTTGATCCTAATGCTTTGTGTCTTCTGCAATAGATGTGATCAAGGCTCTAAGCTGACTCGATGTGTTGTCAAATAGAGTTCCCCCACAATAAGCATTTATGAAACACCTCTCTAATGGTGCTAGCCTTTCACAGAAATATTGAAACAATTGGTGTTCGGATAAACCATGTTATTGGCATCTAGCACACAACTTCTGGAATGTCACACCCTTAATTTCCACAAACGGGGTTTTACCGTTTGACGTGTAACATACCAGGATCTCAGACACGGTCATATCAAACGACACTATATGAGTTTAAAAATAAACATTGACTTAAATCAGAGAAATACAAATGAATTGAACATCAGTGCGGAAGCGTAAAACGAAATGTAAACAATACTGAAAGTCTGAAAATGCTATGCCAAATAAATATTCAATGCAACTAATGAAACTGATGAATGAATGTCCTGAGTGCGTCCTTAATCGTGCATCATGAGCTTAAGAGTTCCTGTGACTTGAGAAAACATGCTAAAGTGTGTCAACATAAAGTTGGTGAGTTCACAGGTTTTATCACAGATAAAAATGTTGTAACTGTTCGAATGTTTGTAACTGTTTGAATGTTTGTAACTGTTCGAAATGGTATAGTAATTAATGCATATCGATAGGTAGCTAGCCTATAATCATGTTATGTCACATCCCGGCGGAAGCGTGAACGATAACGGGTGGAATGTGACTAGCTTTTATCAGAGTGCATTGTTATAGAAAAATAAACAATATCATAATATATAGAAACATAACATAGACATGCTTTATTAATATAGAGGAATTACATCTTTTACATAGGTTACAAAATTAGATGTAATTGGTTTACAACTAGATCACAGCATGTCTAGAACCTATGAAAATGAGCGTCAACATACACGCCCCCGTCAACTATATTGACGGTCAGCGTGACGCAGACCCTTCCAACTACTTCACCCCATCCATTATAAGCTTCAAAGCTGAAATCAAACGAATTACTCATTTCCTGAAAAAGTATACTTAAACAGTCAACAAAAATGTTGGTGAGAACATAGGTTTATAGCCAGACAAATATTTTGTTGATGTATCAATTACAACCAAACCTGCTCACAAAATCATACTGTCACGAAATAATTCACAAAATCAGATAATATTACATCCTAACCCCCATTCGGTTAGATGCAGGAAATAGTAGCAACCCTCATCCGGTTGGTACAAATATTCTCCTAAGTAGCGCTACTAATATTATCGGACGTTTCCTCATCCGAATTAATAGTTGTATCGCAAATGACAGTAAGCAATAAAATATTTTCAAAATAATACATCAACCCAAACAATATACTTTTTCCCTCAAACTTTATTGAATACCAAACGGTTGAAAATGGGCTATGAACTCACCGTGTCTTCCAACTTGAACCTATAAAATAGTTCACAGTATCAGACAATATTTTTTTTAAAATTTTCAGAACCTCAGATGGAAGTATCTTTTGAAAGTTCTACTGATAATGTTATCACAAAAATTCCCAACAAATTATTTATACATAATTTGCTTAAAATTAGTACACATTCCACATAAATCATAAAAATTACTTACTGTTATCCAAAAATTACCAAAATTCCCAGAACTTTATCCCAATAGTTAGTAATATCCTATAATTTTCATAGCATCTAACTCCAAACGGATTATTTTCTGTAATATTTACGAAAATTCCGTAATTGTTTAAAAATAGCTTCGGTCATTGATAAATTCCTAAAATTTTACAGAATAATTCTAATACAAAATCAAACATCACATAATTATGTCAAGTACAAATCGTAACAGATCAGTTTCTGTAATTTTTACAACAATCTTAATATTTAGAAAAAATACTTATATTATTCCAAAAATTATGAAAATTATATATTCTGTATTGTTAGTTTTATATAACATCTATAATTTTCTCAAAATTTATTATTTACGTTAAGTATTTATTCTGATTTATTTACTGCAGAGCATATAAAAATCCATATCTTAATTATCATAAGGGATAAAATTCTAAAATAATTTCAGAGGATTTTATACCTTAAAAGAATCATCTTGTGAATTTATCAGAATTTCCTGAATTTATTTCTATTTTTGATATTTTCTTATATTTTCCATTATTTAAAATAATTTATATAAATTATTTATTTATCAAAATTTTGTCAAAGTTTCCAGAATAGTTTTTTAGTATATAAATAAGGATTTTTCAATGTTTATTCCCATAATCGCATTTGTTTATTATTTATTTGATTTTTCAAAAATATTTACAAAATTTAATCCTTGTAATTTCAACTATAGCTTTTATCATAAGTTTGTGAGTTTTTGTAACTCATCACTTATGATTAAATGAAATAAAGACTTTCAAGGTTGGTTTTGGTGTTTGAATACCAAACTAACCATATATATGTTTTTGTTACACATATGTAACATTAAGTTTTTAGAATAGTTTACAACCTTAAGGATGGTGATCTTGATGATATCTTTGCTGCTTGGACCCAAAAGAAAGCCGTGAAGGTGATGAATGATGATGGTTATGGTTATAGTGATGGTGGTGTCGTGCGAGGGTGGTGTGGTTGTTGAGTGGAGGCGAGAGTGAGAGGAAAAAGGGAGAGACAAGGTAGTGGATGGTGATGATTATGGATGATGATGGTGAATATGGTTATGGAAGATAGAGGAACAAGGTGATGATGGTTGTTATGGGTGTGGTGATCGTGGTTTACAAGAGCCAAGGGTGAAGGTGGTGATGCTTGCTAATGGTTTCCGAGAGAAATTGGAAAAGAGGTGGTGGTTTTGAGGGCCTAACCGAGAATTAAATTGAAGAGAAAGTCATGATGGTTTAGCTCTAGCTTGTTGAGGTGTGTTGTCTAGGTTTGCTTAGTCAATACCTAGGTTGAGGTGGCATGCTAGTAGTTCACTTGGTGTGGCCGAGAATCTTCATGAATTTACCACATTCATTGCATAACTTGGTGACTAAGGCTAGACATGCAAGGGTGGTGATTTTTCATGGTGTGAAAACAAGAATTAAAGGTGATGTGGTGGCGGTTTAGGAAGAAATCAAGAGAGAGGTGGCGGTTTTGGAAAGGAAGTCAATTAAGACAAGTTAACTTAGTCTAATGGATAACTAGGTGATAGGATAAGGTGGTGTTCTTCGGGAGATGGTTTGGTAAGGTGGTTTTCGGGTGAGGTTTAGCATAAGGTGGCCGAGGGTATAGGGATCGAGGGTTATGGTGGTATGGTGGTGGTTTGGTGTTTAACCGAGGGTATAGAGGAAAGGTGGTTTGGGTTTTTAGTTTTAGAGTTTTTTTTTGAGTTAGTTTAGTTAAGTTTTAATGTGTACATATACATACATATATACTCATAAATATATATATAAGTGAGCTTTATATATACATACATACCAAACATATATACTTGCATTTCAAAATTTTTCCATGTACCAATATGTATGTAATCATGCATACGTAAAATTTTGTATATATATACCTATACTTATGAGTTTTGGGTCTATAAACATACATGCATACGTAAATTACTACTATATAGACATGCATGCAAACATGCATACGTATATCTATAATATATACATACTAAACATAACATTAATCGTGATTGTAACGTAATATAATAAAAGAATTTTTAGGGTCGTCACATTCTCCCCCCGTTAAAAGAATTTCGTCCCGAAATTTATTAGAAAACTCAATTAATTATTACCTCTTAATAGGTGGGGGTACTTCTTCTTGATTTCATCTTCTCTTTCCAGGTGTATTCCGGTCCTCTTTTTGTATTCCACTTAATTTTCACTATGAGAATTTTACTTCTTCTTAACTTCTTTATTTCTTTTCCCACAATGGATATTGGTTCTTTCACAAAATGCAGTTTCTTATCTACTTGTATTTCTTGAATTGGTACTTCTAAGGTTTCATTGGTTAGGCATTTCTTGAGATTGGACACATTAAATGTGTTGTGTACTTCACTTAATTCCTGTGGTAATTCCAACTTATATGCTACAGGACCAATTCTATCAATGATTTTGAATGGACAAATGTACCTAGGGTTCAGCTTACTGGATTTTCCAAATCGAAAGATACCTTTAGAGGGTGATAACTTTAGGTAGACTCTGTCTCCAACTTGAAATTCCAATGGTTTTCTCCGTTTGTCTGCATAGCTTTTCTGTCGATCACGAGCTGCTTTCAACCTGTTTTTGATCTCAGTGATTTTATCTGTGGTTTCTTGGATTAGTTCAGGACATGTGAGTTGTCTATCACCTATTTCTTTCCAACATAGAGGTGACCTACATTTTCTTCTGTATAAAGCTTCAAATGGTGCTAACCCAATACTAGAATGATAACTGTTATTGTATGAAAATTCTATTAAAGGTAAGTGACTATCCCAATTTCCACCAAAGTCTATCGCACAAGCTCTTAACATATCTTCTAAAGTTTGTATTGTTCTTTCACTTTATCCATCAGTTTGTGGATGATATGCTGTACTTAAGTTTACTTGGGTCCCTAAGGCTTTTTTTAAAGTTTGCCAGAACCTAGAAGTAAATCTACTATCTCTATCTGATATAATGGATACAGGTATTCCATGTCTAGACACAATCTCTTTTATGTAAATTCTTGCGAACCTCTTAATTTTATAATCTTCTCGGATAGGTAGAAATGAGCTGACTTAGTTAGTCTATCTACTATAACCTATATTGTATCGTATCCATTTCTGGTCCTGGGTAACTTAGTTATGAAGTCCATTGTAATTTGATCCCATTTCCATTCTGGAATTTCTGGTTGCTGCAGATATCCTGAAGGTTTCTGATACTCAGCTTTTATTCTTGAGCAGACATCACACTGTTCCACAAATTCTCCAACTGATCTTTTCATGTCTGGCCACCAGTGTTGGCTTTTCAAATCTTTGTACATTTTATTGTTTCCTGGGTGTACAGAATATCTTGACTTATGAGCTTCTTGTAGAACAGTTGTTCTAATCAGGTTGTTGTCGGGTAACCAGATTCTTTCTTTGAATTTCAGTATTCCATCTACTTCTTCTTTCAAGTCTTTCATTTGTCCTTTCAGTTTCAGCAGATCTTTTTGTTGAGCTTCTCGTATCTGACTTAATAGATCTGAACGTAGTTCCATTTTCATGGCACGTACTCGTAAAGGTTTTGTTCTTTCTTTTCTACTTAAAGCATCAGCAATTACATTTGCCTTACCTGGGTGATACTTAATTTCACAGTCATAATCACTTAGTAATTCTACCCATCTTCTTTGCCTCATATTTAACATTTTCTGGTCAAAGATGTGTTGTAAACTTTTGTGATCTGTATATATTATACACTTAGTTCCATACAGATAATGCCTCCAAATCTTTAGTGCAAATATTACATCTCCTAATTCTAAATCATGGGTGGTATAATTCTTTTCACTACCTCTAAGCTGTCTGGATGCATATGCAATCACCTTATCTTTTTGCATCAAAACACATCCAAAGCCTTGACGAGATGCATCACAATATACTATGAAATTATCTGTTCCTTTTGGTAAAGCTAATACAGGTGCACTACATAACTTACTCTTGAGAAGTTCAAAGGCTTCATTTTGTTTTTCTCCCCATACATACTTTTTATCTTTTTGAGTCAATTCTGTCAATGGTTGAGCTATTCTTGAGAAGTTTTCTATAAATCTTCTATAGTACCCTGCTAAACCTAAGAATTGACGTATTTTGGTTGGGTTTTTGGAATTTCCCATTTCTTAACTGCCTCTATCTTTGCTGGATCAACCTGAATTCCGTTCTGGTTGACTATATGTCCTAGAAATTGTACTTCTCTTTTCTAAAATTCACATTTTGAGAATTTTTCATATAGCTTTTCTTTTTGTAATAATTCTAGAGTTAACCTCAGGTGTTGTTCATGATCTTCCTTATTCTTAGAATAAATTAAAATATCATCTATGAAGACTATAACAAATTTTTCTAAGTAAGGTTTACACACTCTATTCATTAGATCCATAAATACTGCTGAGCATTGGTTAACCCAAATGGCATTACAAGAAATTCGTAATGTCCGTACCTAGTTCTAAATGCAGTCTTAGAAATGTCGTCTTCCTGTACTCTTAATTGATGATATCCAGATCTTAAATCTATTTTTGAGAAATAACTGGATCCCTGTAATTGGTCAAACAGATCATCAATTCTAGGGAGTGGATACCTATTCTTTATGGTAACCTTATTAAGTTCCCTATAATCAATACACATTCTAAAGGTTTCATCTTTCTTTTTGACAAACAGAACGGGTGCTCCCTAAGGTGATACACTAGGACGTATGAATCCTTTATCTAATAGTTCCTGTAACTGAGTCATGAGTTCTTTCATCTCAGTTGGTGCTAAACGATAAGGTGCTTTGGCAATAGGGGTTGTTCCTGGTATCAATTCTATTTTAATTCTACCTGGCGAGGAGGTGGTAATCCAGGTAGTTCATCAGGAAAACACATCAGCATATTCACTTATAACAGGGACACTTTCCAAATTTTCCTTATCAAGTTTGGTATCAACTATATGAGCCAAGAAAGCTAAATAATTCTTGTTTAAGCATTTCCGTGCTTTTTCACAAGAAATCAGTTTCATAGTGTTGTTTGGTCTATCACCCTGTACGCAGAGAATTTTGTCTTCCTTAATCAAAGGAATCTTAATATTTTTCTTAGCACAAATGATTTCAACATGATTTGTACTCAATCAATCCATTCCTACTACGATATCAAATCCTCCTAATTTAATAGGCATCAGATTTATATCAAAACAGTATTAATCTAAATTCAAGATGCAATTAGGAATGATTTCATCAACTTCATTATTTTACTGTTAGCTAATTCTATCACATAGATGTCACTAATTTCTCAGATGTTAGGCTAAGTGATGATCTAAAAGTATGTGAAACAAAACTACGAGTTGCTCCTGTATCAAATAATACTTTAGCGTACTGGTTATTGATAAGGAACGTACCCGTGACTACTTCTGGTTCATGACGAGCTTCGTCAGCTTGTATCACAAAAGCCCTTCCACGGGGGTTGTTCTAGTTAGCTGGAGCCTTGCCCTTTCGTTATGGACATTCATTACGGAAATGATTTTCACTTCCACACTGAAAACATACGGTTTTAGGGTTGGTAGGGTTTTACAATCTCGAGAAATATATCCCTTCCTTTTGCAGTTATAGCAAACCACTGTCATACAGTTCCCTGTATGATATCTTTGACAAATATTACACTATGGTGGTTTTTCTACTTTCTTCCCCTGAGTTGTTCCAAAAAGTTTTTGGTGGAGGTCGGGTTACTCTTTTCTGGGAGCTTTCTCCAAATCTTCTTTCAGGGTGGTTTTCAGTCCATTTCCTTTTCTCTCCTACCTGTTGATGACCTAATCATCCATTCCTGATCATTTCATCTGTCAGACTTCCTGGCAGGATTACTGCTTCCTGGAAGGTTTTGGTTCTAGCAGATTTCACTAGTCCTCTTATTTGTGGCACTAATCCCCAAATATACCTTCCTATTCTTTTTTATTCCGGGGTTATCAGATGTGGTACTAGTCTGGATAGTTCATTATACCTATCAGTATATTCCCGGTGTGTGCAGACCCTTTCATCTCTAGTGCTAAGAATTCAGCTCTAGTTTTTCTATTTCATTATATGGGCAGTATTTTTCTATCACTAGATTTCTAAATTCTTCCAACTCAGCTTATTCATAACGTTTCTACCCCTAGTGTGTACCTCCATTTTCCACCAGGATTGTGCTTCTCCTTTAAGGGAATGGGAAGCAAACAGTGTCTTGAAGTTTTCAGCACAGTTGCTGATTTCCAGGACTCCTTCCATGTCGTCAAGCCATCTTAAAGCTTGTACAGCTCCACCTTTTCCATCAAATTCCCGAGGTCTACAGGACATAAAGGTTTTGTAGGAGCATCCCTTTGAAATTCCATTTAGAATCTCTTCTTCCTATCATTCTTCCATATTCATGTTTTCAGGCCCTGCTGGTGGGTTGAGGTAGTTCCAAAATTTAGATTTTGATGGAGTTGGGTAATTAAGGTAGGTAGGGTAGCTTCTAGTTGTTGGGCTACTATCTGAGAAATTCTATCATTCTCAGTTGTATCAGGGTTCACGGGTGTTTCTTCCCCAAGTCTGGCTCTGGGTCGTCCCACTCGTGCCGTTCTCCTGACAGGGTGAGTGTTTCTTTTTGGCGGCATGATTCACTATAGTGAATTTTCAATGTTAGTATCACAAATAAATATCTTAACGCAAAGTTTATTTATCAAATAAACATGTTGACACAAAAATACATATATCAATTAAGCTCTTATTTCTTTTATTCTAAAGAGTTAGACTATAAGCTTTTAGTTCCTACTGAGCCATTTCCATATCTTGGTAAAAATACTTCTCTTGGGTGTCTTGAGCTTTTTGATATCCTTTTGGATTTTCCAGATTCCCAGTTGTATCCTCTTAAGTTTCTTAAGAGTTTGTCGGGCTGTCTTCACCTGATCCAACTCTGGTTTAATAATTCTATCTTCATCTTTGGGAGAATCAGGAGGTTGTATTTCCAAATCCTCAGCTGGTTTAGCTCTAAACCTGTTTCCATGATTTACCTTTTTCCTAGGAGTCATAACTGTATATCCTCCCAATTGCACTGGTGCACGTCTAACGTAAAATTTTGTCTTATTCTCCATTTCTGTGGGGAAACATCCCTAGCCTGTTGATGTTCTGGTTCAGGTGTTATCTCCTTAGGACTGCTATGGTATGGACACTCGGAAGGATCAGTCTCGTAGCGATAACTATCTGAATTCATAGCTGCACGGATTTCTTAACAATATTTCATAAAATGGTTAGTCAAATAATTTATCAGAATTTTGTTAGACTCTTAATCACAAAATCACAGAATTTCACATAATTCACATATTTCACATAAAATCATGAGATAACTCTAAATATTTTTCGAGCTTATGGTTATAGTCTAGATATTTTGAAAATATCTAATTCTCTATAACCAATGGCTCTGATACCAACCTGTCACATCCCGGCGGAAGCGTGAACGATACGGGTGGAATGTGACTAGCTTTTATCAGAGTGCATTGTTTATAGAAAAATAAACAATATCATAATATATATAAACATAACATAGACATGCTTTTATTAATAATAGAGGAATTACATCTTTTACATAGGTTACAAAATTAGATGTAATTGGTTTACAACTAGATCACAGCATGTCTAGAACCTATGAAAATGAGCGTCAACATACACGCCCCCGTCAACTATATTGACGGTCAGCGTGACGCAGACCCTTCCAACTACTTCACCCCATCCATTATAAGCTTCAAAGCTGAAATCAAACGAATTACTCATTTCCTGAAAAAGTATACTTAAACCAGTCAACAAAAATGTTGGTGAGAACATAGGTTTATAGCCAGACAAATATTTTGTTGATGTATCAATTACAACCAAACCTGCTCACAACATAATCATACTGTCACGAAATAATTCACAAAATCAGATAATATTACATCCTAACCCCCATTCGGTTAGATGCAGGAAAATAGTAGCAACCCTCATCCGGTTGGTACAAATATTCTCCTAAGTAGCGCTACTAATATTATCGGACGGTTCCTCATCCGAATTAATAGTTGTATCGCAAATGACAGTAAGCAATAAAAATATTTTCAAAATAATACATCAACCCAAATAATATACTTTTTCCCTCAAAACTTTATTGAATACCAAACGGTTGAAAATGGGGCTATGAACTCACCGTGTCTTCCAACTTGAACCTATAAAATAGTTCACAGTATCAGACAATATTTTTTTTAAAATTTTCAGAACCTTAGATGGAAGTATCTTTTGAAAGTTCTACTGATAATGTTATCACAAAAATTCCCAACAAATTATTTATACATAATTTGCTTAAAATTAGTACACATTCCACATAAATCATAAAATTACTTACTGTTATCCAAAAATTACCAAAATTTCCCAGAACTTTATCCCAATAGTTAGTAATATCCTATAATTTTCATAGCATCTAACTCCAAACGGATTATTTTCTGTAATATTTACGAAAATTCCGTAATTGTTTAAAAATAGCTTCGGTCATTGATAAATTCCTAAAATTTACAGAATAATTCTAATACAAAATCAAACATCACATAATTATGTCAAAGTCCAAATCGTAACAGATCAGTTTCTGTAATTTTTACAACATCTTAATATTTAGAAAAATACTTATATTATTCCAAAAATTATGAAAATTATATATTCTGTATTGTTAGTTTTAGTATAACATCTATAATTTTCTCAAAATTTATTATTTACGTTAAGTATTTATTCTGATTTATTTACTGCAGAGCATATAAAAATCCATATCTTAATTATCATAAGGGATAAAATTCTAAAATAATTTTAGAGGATTTTATACCTTAAAAGAATCATCTTGTGAATTTATCAGAATTTTCCTGAATTTATTTCTATTTTTGATATTTTCTTATATTTTCCATTATTTAAAATAATTTATATAAATTATTTATTTATCAAAATTTTGTCAAAGTTTCCAGAATAGTTTTTTAGTATATAAATAAGGATTTTTCAATGTTTATTCCCACAATCGCATTTGTTTAATATTTATTTGATTTTTCTTAAATATTTACAAAATTTAATCCTTGTAAATTTCAACTATAGCTTTTTATCATAAGTTTGTGAGTTTTTGTAACTCATCACTTATGATTAAATGAAATTAAGACTTTCAAGGTTGGTTTTGGTGTTTGAATACCAAACTAACCATATATATGTGTTTTGTTACACATATGTAACATTAAGTTTTTAGAATAGTTTACAACCTTAAGGATGGAGATCTTGATGATATCTTTGCTGCTTGGACCCAAAATTAAGCCGTGAAGGTGATGAATGATGATGGTTATAGTTATAGTGATGGTGGTGTTGTGCGAGGGTGGTGTGGTTGTTGAGTGGAGCCGAGAGTGAGAGGAAAAAGGAGAGACAAGGTAGTGGATGGTGATGATTATGGATGATGATAGTGAATATGGTTATGGAAGATAGAGGAACAAGGTGATGATGGTTGTTGTGGGTGTGGTGATCGTGGTTTACAAGTGCCAAGGGTGAAGGTGGTGATGCTTGCTAATGGTTTCCGAGAGAAAGTGGAAAAGAGGTGGTGGTTTTGAGGGCCTAACCGAGAATTAAATAGAAGAGAAAGTCATGATGGTTTAGCTCTAGCTTATTGAGGTGTGTTGTCTAGGTTTGCTTAGTCAATACCTAGGTTGAGGTGGCATGCTAGTAGTTCACTTGGTGTGGCCGAGAATCTTCATGAATTTACCACATTCATTGCATAACTTGGTGACTAAGGCTAGACATGCAAGGGTGGTGATTTTTCATGGTGTGAAAACAAGAATTAAAGGTGATGTGGTGGCGGTTTAGGAAGAAATCAAGAGAGAGGTGGCGGTTTGGAAAGGAAGTCAATTAAGACAAGTTAACTTAGTCTAATGGATAACTAGGTGATAGGATAAGGTGGTGTTCTTCGGGAGATGGTTTGGTAAGGTGGTTTTCGGGTGAGGTTTAGCATAAGGTGGCCGAGGGTATAGGGATCGAGGGTTATGGTGGTATGGTGGTGGTTTGGTGTTTAACCGAGGGTATAGAGGAAAGGTGGTTTGGGTTTTTAGTTTTAGAGTTTTTTTGAGTTAGTTAGTTAAGTTTTAATGTGTACATATACATACATATATATACTCATAAATATATATAAGTGAGCTTTATATATATACATACATACCAAACATATATACTTGCATTTCAAAAATTTTTCCATGTACCAATATGTATGTAATCATGCATACGTAAAATTTTGTATATATATACCTATACTTATGAGTTTTGGGTCTATAAACATACATGCATACGTAAATTACTACTATATAGACATGCATGCAAACATGCATACGTATATCTATAATATATACATACTAAACATAACATTAATCGTGATTGTAACGTAATATAATAAAAGAATTTTTAGGGTCGTCACATGTTACTTAGCGTTTCGAACCGAAGCTGATTGTTTGCATGTCCTATATGTTTGTTATTTCCACGTCACGTCTCGCAAGACAGTGACAAATGTTAGGTCAATAATGCACCCGTTTGACCTCCAATCAAGCTAGCGCGACTAGCCCGGGCGGGGTTTGTCAGACCCAGTAGTACTACTCAGAATTAACTCGCTACACATTACTAACGGTTCGAGAGTGTCAGGACTGTTTTTATGTTTGCACTAACTTAACAGGCGATATCAATAATACTAAAACCATTCATAAAATATTTTGCATGTTTTCTCCCCAAAAACGAAAGAAAGTAAAATAGGGGCCGTGAAGACTAACCTTGATTGCACAGCAAGGAAATAATCTTCGTACAACGATTAGGGTTTCGGTTAACCTGGATTTCATGTAATAGGAATATAATTAATGTTAGTTATTATTTACGAGTTTATGGTTAATAATATGATTAACGTTCGAATAAGAATTAGGGTTTTGATAGAATTATGAGTTTTGTTTAAGTAATTAAATTTATAAAATAAATATCATATTTTTAATCCATTTGATGAATTATTAAGTGTTTTAGAAATGAATTTAGTTATAATGATGAAGTTCTACATGTAATTAAGTCTGTATGATTAACGAAGAATGATTACGAAAAATATTATTCTAAACCGTTTGTTAAAGTATATTTTATAAAACAAACAACATTTGTAAATACTTTAATATAATCCAGAAAATTATCTGGTGCCCAAAAATATAAACAAAGTTTATAATAATTATTTTTATAATTATTATAAATTTTCTATAATTTTTAAAAGCTCAAAAAGCCTTTAAAAAAATAAATGAGGTTGCCCGGGGTCGAACCCGGGACCTCATGGATTGCAAGTGCGTATGGAACCGGTGGACTAAGGCATACAGCCGCGATAGTTCTTGGTTCCATGTGGTTTAAACACAAATCAATCGAATACCCCCAAATCAAGAACCCTAGATTCACGGATCGACAAAATCAAACCCCAATTCGAATCCGTTAACGATTATAATAATGGAGCTTTTGATCCCCATGTAAAAACGAGTATGTATGTATGCTCAATTACCCGATTGTGTTCGAATTGAAGGTGAATACCACGATGAACAGGTCGCGGCTATACAGGGATCGATTTCAGTGGCAAACGTTGATGATAATCAAATTCCTTCCACAGGAAGTTTCCAATGATCTTAATGAGCAAAAGCCTCTGTCAATTTCAGGTTTTGAAGCTCGAAATGTGGTGTTCGATCAGTTGCAGGTCGCGGCCAATGGGGGTGATCGAATGTGTAACTTTTGTGTGTTTCAGGAGGAATTGCGAGTTGTAAAAGGGTGATACCAGTTATATGATTGTTTAGGGTGCTTTAATTTGATTATAATTATGATTTAGTGGGCCATCGTGGCCAGGTAATCCGGCCGAAAGTGAGGTGAGTGGGTTTGGTTCCAATCGCACTCAGATTTTTTAAATTACAGTGGGCTCAGGTTCGAATCTTGCATGTGATACTGTCGGGAGGGTTTGATTGGACTGAAATCGATTAAATTTGGGCTTTTGGGCTCGCCGGAGTGTTGGCCGGATTGTGACCGGCGGTGAAGGTGGTCGACAGTGGGGGGAATGGTTTTTAAAAGAAATTTACACTTTACCCCTTGAGGTTTATGTTACTTATTATTCATGTATAAAGTTTCTAAAACAAGTTTTAAATATTACACTTTAACCCAAAACTTTTAGGGTTTAGTTTTTATTAATAAATTTTATTATTAGTATTATTATTATTTTTTTAATCTTTGAAAACCTCAAAAATATTTAAGGTTATTTTATTATTTTCAAATTTGATAACTAAGTTTCGTAATTTCTAATATAATTTATAATTTTTTTTATAAAATCATATTAATAACTATATGATTATAATGACAATATTACCGCGCTCACAATAAAATAAATTCCATTGATTAACATAAACGGGTTCGGGTTTCGAGTTGAAATGGGTCGGATGTTACAGTCTCCCCTACTTTAGGAAATTTCGTCCCGAAATTTGTTCACGAGGAGGTTGAAACGAAAAGATGAGGGTACTTGGATTTTATTTGGTCCTCACATTCCCAGGTGAACTCTGGTCGACGCTTTGAGTTCCATCGGACCTTAACAATAGGGATTCGACTGCGTTTGAGTTGCTTGACCTCCCGATCCATAATCTCCACAGGTTCCTCGATGAAACGTAGTTGTTCGTCAACATGTACCTCGTCTAACGGAACGACGAGAGTCTCGTCTGCAAGGCATTTCCTTAGGTTTGAAACATGGAACACATTATGTACCCCACTGAGTTCTACAGGTAGGTTCAACTGATAGGCTACGGGGCCAACCCGTTTGACAATCTCAAACGGTCCCACGTACCTAGGGTTTAGTTTTCCACGTTTCCCGAAATGAATCACACCCTTCCAAGGTGACACTTTCAAAAGCACTTTGTCACCTATTTGGAATTCCAATGGTCGGCGGCGTTTATCAGCGTAACTCTTCTGTCGGTCACGTGCTGCTGCCATGCGGTTACGAATTTGCACGATCTTCTCAGTCGTCTCGTGCACAAGTTCAGGACCGGTAAGTTGACTTTCTCCAACTTCCGCCCAGCAAATAGGTGATCGGCACTTACGCCCATACAGTGTCTTAAATGGAGCAACTTTGATCGACGTGTGATAGCTATTATTGTATGAAAACTCAACTAACGGTAAGTGAGTTTCCCAACTGCTGCCAAAATCAATCACGCAAGCGCGTAACATGTCTTCCAAGATTTGGATCGTACGCTCACTCTGGCCGTCAGTTTGAGGATGATATGCCGTACTCATGTCTAGCCGGGTACCCAATGCTCGTTGTAATGATTGCCAGAAATGTGAAGTGAATCGAGCGTCACGATCAGAAATAATGGAAATTGGCACACCGTGCCGAGCGACTATTTCCCTTAGGTAGATACGAGTCAACTTCTCCATTCGGCCAGCCTCCTTAATTGGTAGGAAGTGTGCGGATTTCGTCAAACGATCTACAATTACCCAAATGGTATCGCATCCGCTGGGCGTTCGAGGCAGTTTTGTGATAAAATCCATTGATATCTGGTCCCATTTCCATACTGGAATTTCTGGTTATTGAAGTAAACCAGATGGTCGTTGATACTCCACCTTAACCTTAGAACAGGTTAAGCATCTGCTTACGTAAGTGGCAATGTTAGCTTTCATGTTTGGCCACTAGTAAAGGACTTTTAGATCGTGATACATCTTGTCTGAACCCGGATGAATAGAGTAGCGTGACTTGTGAGCTTCGTCCATTACCAGCTCTCGTAGGTCTCCATACAAAGGAACCCATATTCGGTCCATGAAGTAACGGATTCCATCAGATTTGATCTCTAATTGTTTCTCCATGCCTCGTAGTGATTCGACTTTCAGGTTCTCGTCTTTCAAAGCTTCAAGTTGAGCATTACGTATTTGATCAGGTAATCCAGTGTGAATGGTGAGTTGTAATGCTCGAACTCGCTTTGGCTTGGGTGTCTCCTTTCGACTTAAGGCGTCGGCTACTACATTAGCCTTACCCGGATGATATTTGATTGCACAGTCATAGTCATTCAACAACTCGACCCAACGACGTTGTCTCATGTTCAGCTCCTTCTGTTCAAAGATGTGCTGGAGACTCTTGTGATCGGTGTAAATGGTGCACTTGGTACCGTACAAGTAGTGTCTCCATATCTTGAGAGCAAACACAACGGCTCCCAACTCTAAGTCATGTGTCGTGTAGTTTTTCTTGTGAACTTTCAATTGACGGGAAGCATAAACAATCACCTTCTCGCGTTGCATTAGCACACAACCGAGACCTTGAATAGAAGCATCACAATAAACTACAAAATCGTTTGTTCCCTCAAGCAGGGATAGAATCGGTGCCGTACAGAGTTTCTGCTTCAGAACCTGAAATACGGATTCTTGTTTGTCACCCCAATTCTACGTAGTGCCTTTATGAGTTAACGCGGTGAGAGGTTGAGCAATCTTTGAAAACCCTTCGATGAATCGTCGATAATTGCCAGCCAACCCAAGAAACTGTCGTACCTCAGTCGGAGTCTTAGGTGTAGCCCAGTTCTTGATGGCTTCTATTTCTGCCGGGTCAACATGTATTCCATTCTCATTGACCACATGACCCAAAAATTGAACCTCTCGTATCCAGAAGTCACACTTTGAAAATTTAGCATATAATTGTTCTCGTTTCAGCAGCTCCAGAATCAGTCTAAGGTGCTCCTCGTGTTCTTCCTTATTCTTTGAATAAATAAGGATGTCATCGATGAAGACAATGACGAACTTGTCCAAATAGGGTTTGCACACTCGATTCATGAGGTCCATGAAAACCGCTGGCGCGTTGGTCAACCCGAATGGCATAACCAAAAACTCGTAGTGGCCATACCTAGTTCTGAACGCAATCTTTGAAATGTCTTCATCACGAACCCTTAGTTGATGATCCCGACCTCAGGTCTATCTTGGAATAGAAACTCGACCCTTGAAGCTGATCGAACAAATCATCGATGCGCGGAAGAGGATAACGATTCTTAACCGTTACTTTGTTCAATTCCCTATAATCAATACACATATGAAAAGTTCCATCCTTCTTGATAAACAGGACTGGAGCTCCCCACGGTGATGAACTAGGTCTGATAAACCCTTTATCCAATAGCTCCTGCAATTGCGTAGACAGCTCTTGCAGTTCTTTTGGAGCTAATCTGTATGGTGCTCTCACGATAGGTGCGGCTCCCGGTACCAAATCAATCTGGAACTCGACTTGGCGATGCGGTAGGAGACCAGGTAGGTCTTCAGGGAAAACCTCGAGATAATCACGTACGACAGGGATATCTTCAATCTTCTTTTCCTCAGCTTCTTTTTCAGTAACCATAGCAAGGAAAGCTATACGACCCTTGCGTAAGCACTTCTGGGCTTTCATGTAGGAGATGATTCCTGAGACTGTACCACTCTTTTCGCCCTGAACTGACAAAACTTGACCACTAGAAAGTGGTACACGAATGATTTTCTCACCACAGATGATCTCAGCTTGATTCTTGGATAACCAGTCCATACCAACAACTACATCAAAGCTACCAAGTGTGACAGGCATTAGATCTATATCTAACTCATGTCCAGATAATCCTAGTTTACATCCCTTAATGATGTGAGTTGCCTTAATTAGTTTCCCGTCACTAATTCTATAGTGTAACTAGGTTCCATATCCGCTAAGGTTACATTTAGAAGCTTAATGAACTTGTTTGAAACAAAACTCTTGTCAGCACCGATATCAAACAGTATAGAAGCAAAACAACCATTCAGAGGAAACATACCAGTAACGACATTCTGATCATTCCTTGCCTCACCAGAACCAATCACGAAAGCTCGACCTTTGGCGCCATTTCCGTTGTTGTTGTTCCCATTATTGCCCCTGTTGCCATTCTTCAGTTGTGAGCAATCCTTCCGGTAATGGCCCTCTTTACCACACTCAAAACAGCCTCTGATTGCTTCGCCCTATCGTGGTTGTGAGTTTGTTTCCTGGTCATCAGTTCACCCTTGCAGTCTTTAGCAGCATGACCCATCTTTCCACACCTTTGACAACGGAATCGATCACACTGGCCAAGATGATGAAAATTGCACTTGTTACACTTTGGATACTTGCCAACATAGCCACTCGATCCTTGTCCACCGTTGTTGTTATTCTGGTTGGTATTGGTGAAGTGTCGGGGTGAATCAAATCTCCTAATTTGTTACTGAGGCTGATTTAAGTTAGAAGTCTTGCCAGACGCACCGTCCCATTTCCGCTTGTTATCAGATAAACTAGTTGTAGTTCCAGGTTTAGGCAGAGTACCTTGGGCTACTGCCTGATCAGTAAGTTTGCGAGCCAGACGAATCGCTTGCTGAATGGTGATTGGGTCTGTAGCTATGACACTAGCTTGAATTTGAGGAGCTAACCCTTCAATATACCTTTCTATCCTCTTATAGGCCGGGGTCACCATTTGAGGACATAAGGCAGCCAACTCGTGTGAATGAGTTGTATACTCCTCTATTTCAGATCCAACCATTTTAGGTTCCAAAACTCCGTTTCTAGTTTCTGGATTTCATTTTTGGGACAGTACTCTTCCTTCAATAGTGTCTTGAAGTCTTCCCAAGGTAAGTTGTTAGCAGCTTCCAATCCTAGAGTCTGAACTTGGGAATTCCACCAGGTTAGAGCAGGCCCTTCCAAAGTGCCAGACGCATACTTGACATGGTTTTCCGCTGGACAGTTACACATTGCAAAGGCAGATTCCAGCTTCTCAATCAAACGGAGGAGGGTAACAACACCCTCAGAACCCTTAAAGGAATGGGGCTTGCAGTCCATGAACATCTTGAAAGTGCAGACTGCTTGACCTCCTTGATTTGGTTCTGGTTGGTATTGTTGTTTTGATTTTGATTCCTGGTCTGTTCGTATGCCGTGAGGGCTTCAGCAACACGCTCATTTATGATGGCATCAAGCCCAGCTTACGTCAGGTTAATGTTTTCTCGTCCACTTTGACGTCCAGGTCTTCTTCCAGACATGATTCTTCAATTCACAATACACGACAGTCACTATCGAATAATAACTATTGATAAGAATAAATTGTTTCATACTAGTAGGAATGGAGGATTTGTTTGCATATCGATAGTGAGTTTTTATGAGAACCGAGACCTCCTGTCTCCAAGTATAGAAACAAAAATTTGTACTGATTATGACCGTTATCACCCAATAAAGTTGCCAGAATTCTCATGCACGACAAATTACAATTACGTGTGCACCCGTGATTCTAATTTGCTTTGCATGGTCATTCATGGTTCCTCCCATTCAAGATAACATACTTTGTCAAGTACCAAGTGTTATCTGTTCAGACTAGTGAAGATGATAGGGCATGTTGGAAGTAGAAACAAGTACAATAGAGTTGGAAAAGTAATGTGTGTTGTTCTCCTTGTTTGTCATCGTTAGGTTTGTCGTGTGTGTTAGAAAAGAGTTTCGTGTTCCCAAGTGGTAATGTTAGGTTCAGGTTGTCGTTGCTTCAACTCTGAGAGTGAAGAAACAGATGTAGATGTTAGAAGTAGGCGAGCGGGACTCTTCGCCCCTCTGTTAGTCGAGGGTGATACAGGTGACATAGATAGTGCGGGTTGTCACACCCTCAAAATCCGCTAACGGGGTTTTACCGTCAGGCGTGTGACACAACCAGGATCTCAGATAAGCATCAGTTACACCAAACGACTCGATAATTACAAATCATATAAGTTGTTTAATTTTAATGAAACAAACCAAATATATTTAAGTTGTGCGGAAGCGAAAACAAGAAACATTTAACAATAGTTTTGGAACACGCAAACACGCATCCAACCAATTTATGTAAAGTAAATGCAAATTAAATCTTGAAAACAGTTTGAGATGAACGCGGAATGACATGCAGTGGATGCTGTGCTCCTAGACGTGCCACATCAATGTCCTGGGAGAAAACATGCAAAAATCTCAGTACAAGACTGGTATGTAATCCGTCAAGTATGTAATTATCGGATTATGTAATCCGTCAAGTATGTAATTTCCCGGATTTAGTAATCCGATAAGTATGATGAAATCCCCGGATTTATTAATCCGATAAGTATAATGAAATCCCCGGATTTATTAATCCGATAAATGAAATCCCCGGATTTATTAATCCGATAAGTATAATGAAATCCTCGGATTTATTAATGTCACACCCCCGCTTAGAGCGGAAACACGAGGATGCGACGGACGGGATCGTCATAACACTTGGTATAATTACAGAGACATATTACGTGCAAAATCCTCATGTCATGACGTCGCCCGACACAATGGTGACTTGTGTCGTGGTTAGTCAGTTCCACGACTATCATAGTCTTAATAATTCTAAAAATCCATATACACAGTGTTCAGATATAACAGTAAATGATATACAATACAAATGCAATCTATTGAAATCCTGGGGGTCTCTGCTAAGGCATCAGCTCTAGCTATCCTCTTTGTTTATGATTACCTGAAAAGATATGCTCAAAAATGGTCAACATAATTGTTGGTGAGTTCCGCAGGTTTATATTGAAAACATGTTGTTGATGCTGTATAGAATTTGATATGGAATCATACTGTAAGCAAAAACCACATAACATGTGTTTAAGACAACCAAACCCTATGACGTTTATGCATATAAGTTCGACGGAATATATTCACCCATGGCCTGATTGCTGGCAGCTGTAGTCGGTAACTCACAAGTTAAACCGATCTGTCGAGGGTGGGGGTGTCAACCCAGTAGTACTACCAATACCTATCCGTTGGTTCCCAAACCCGGGAATTAATGGTTGTAAGAATCATAGAATAACACCATGTATGTATTAGAATATGAGAATAGTATCACGTCGATTCCAAGTATGAAAATTGTATGTAAGATTTTACAGCATCGAAACGGGTGAGCATACTTTTCCCCCAAGTTTGAAAAACATTGAAACAATTATAAAATAAAAAAAAGGGCCACGGAAACTCACCTTGAATTGGTGTAATGTATATGAACAAGAACTTCAAAGAATTAAGCAATGCACGATCAAGCACGATCAATACCTATTATTAATTGTAACTAAGTCTTTAAAACATGTTCAACGCGAATATATTTGGTCGGATTCGGGTCGTTTCGGTTTGACGTACACGATTTGGTATATAAACAACACCATGTCTTAATAATATTACCAATATTGATATTAATAATAACAATGGCGTGATCATAATGATAATATTTGTATTTGTAAATAATTTATGAAATTTATTAAATATAATTCCTTCATTTATCATAATAAATTCATAATTAAAATAATATAATTCTTATTAATAACTTGATGATTTAAATCATCATTTAAAATCCATTTTTATAAAAGTAACCATTTATAACATTTGTAATAAGTATATAAATAAATAATTAAATAAGGAATTTAAAGAAATAAATTTCCACAATTATTATAATTTATCCATAATTAAAAATTAATATGGTGTCCAATCAATAGATTAATACTTTAAATCATCATTTAGAGTCTATTTTATAAAATGGTTATTTATAATATTTTTAAATATTATTTTATAAATTTATTTTAAGGTGTTTTTAAATAAATAAATTACAGAAAATCATTTAAAGGTATTAAAATAAAAGAAGTTCTTAAAATTATTTCTATAATTTTTGGTAATTTTCTGCATTTTTAAAAGACTTAAAAAGACTTTAAAAAAAATATGTGTTGGGGGCAGGGTTCGAACCCCTGACCTCCTGTTCACCATCACACGCACGCACCAGTAAACCAAGGCACAAGGCCGCGGTAAGATTCAGCATTTAATTCTTTTAAACCCAAATTCCAAAAACCCCAATTACACTAAGAACCCTAATTCGAAAATCATCAAATTGAGCAACAATTTGATGTTTGTAACCGAATTAATGTTAGGGCTTTTGTTACCCAATCAAAATCGAGTACTTAGATAGTTTCAATTACCTGTTTGGATGCTCGATATATCAAGAACAATCGAAGAACTGGTCGCGACTGTCATGAGATCGGTTCAGGGTGTAAATGGTAATCATAATCGAATTCCTCTTACAGGAAGCTTCTAATTGTTCTAAGGATTAAAAACCCTATGTTAATTTGGTGGAATAGAACTCAGAAGGTAGAATTTGACTGTGTTGCAGGTCGATGACAGAGGTGGTAATCGACAGGGTGTTAGAGCTTGATTTATACCAATTTGATTGTAGTGGTAGTTTAGAAACGACAAATGGATAATGAATGTGCGATTACTTTTGATTATTATACCATTTTGTGCGTTTAGTGACCCATTATTTGGCCGACATTCGGTCGAGTGTGTTAGGTATAAATCGATCTCTATTATTCAAATTGAGGTGGGTTAGGTATTCGAATCATCCACGAAATTGTGTCGGGGTGTTTGTTTCGGTTGAAATCGTGTGGATTTGGTCGTTTGGGAGTCGCCGGAAACACGGCCGGAGAGTGGCCGGCGGCGATCGGGAATACCGGGGGAAAGAAAAGGGGTTTTAAAAATTTACCACTTTGGTCCCTGAGGTTTCGAGTTTGTTATTTCATGTTAACAACTTTTAAAACAAGTTTTAAAAATTACATAAACACCCCCTGCACTTATAAATCTAAAAAAATATATATATATATATATATATATATACTTATTTTAAATCTTTGTTTTTATTTTGTTTATTAGTATTATTAGTATTATTATTATTAGGATTATTAGTATTATTATTATTATTATTATTATTATTATTATTATTATTATTATTATGATTATTATTATAAATTTTGTAATTATTGGAATTAGTACGTATTAAACGTAATTGTTTTATAAAAAAATTACGAGATGTTACAGTCTCCCCTGCTTTAGGAAATTTCGTCCCGAAATTTTAATCACAAGGAGGCTGAAACGAAAAGATGAGGATACTGGGGTTTTATTTGGTCCTCACGTTCACAGGTGAACTCTGGGCCACGTTTAGATTCCCAGTGGACTTTGACAATAGGTACCCGGCTTTGTTTCATTTGTATATAATCTTTTACAAGATTCTTGACATAATGTATGCCAATTTGAACTCTTCCAGAGAATCGCGAGACTCTCTTTGAGATTTGGCATATGGAACGTTAGGACACGATGACGAGTTACCATGGTATGTTAGACTTATAATCACAACTTCCACAATATAATTTCATGGTAAGGTGAAGTCTAGAAATCATTAAAAGACCAGCAATGATAAGAAAGGTTAACCGTTGGAATTTAAGAATCCCAAACGTCCTCATATGAAACGACCTTAACGCATATCTTGTGAATATGTATTTCTCCTTTGACCAACCATCGGTCTAAGAATATACTATAATACCCGTAATAATAATAATAAAAATAATAATAATAATAATAGTGCAGGGGGTATTATGTCATTTTTTTTTTAAACTTAAATTAATAAGTTTAAGCCTCAAGAGAAAGAAATAGTAAACCACAGGGACTATTCTGTAATTTTTCGAAACTACCCAACCCCACCCCCCATTACCCGTCGACCACCATCGGCCGACCAACACCTAAATTGGGCACTTCGGGATTTTAATACTCGAATCATTCACGCATTAACAAGCTTTAAGTTGTTTATAATCACCCACTGAATCGAATTACATGAAAAAAAACAAATTTGAAAACCACCATTCGATCTCCCTCATCGCGGACCTGCAACTCACTTTTAGGACAACCTCCGATCGATTTCAATCGCGTTTGATAAGGGCTATTGCTCTTGATCAACATACGAAGCTGTCTACAAGTTTAATTTGGGTACAATCATCGTTTGAGCTTGATTTGATCATCACCGTGACCGCGACCTGTTCTTCATCGTTTCTCTCGTTTTAACTTCACATCAGGTAAATTAAACATACATACATACTCGATTCTAGACTAGGAATGAAAGCCCCATCATTAATTTGGTTATTAACATCGTTTTGATGCTCAATTGAAGTGAAATTGTTTCTAGGGTTTATACGGTTAGAATTTGGGGATTTTGGGATTCGGGATTGATTAACCGGTAATTGAACATACCTACATGCTCGTTTTCATATGGGGATCGAAAGCCCTAACAATAATCTGATTAACAATATCAAATTGGGGTTTGATTTGAGTTAATCAAAACTAGGGTTCTTAGATTTGGGGAAACTGGGATTAAGTGCTTAAAAGGAATTGGGGATGAGTTCTAATCGATTTGGAGCCTTTGGCTCACTGGTTCTGGTGTGGGATTACGGGGAAGAGGTCACGGGTTCGAACCCGGCCCTCTTCCAATATTTTTTTAGGCCTTTTTAATACTTTTAAAAATACAGAAAATTTCCTAAAAATTATAAAAATAATTTTTATAAACTCTGTTATTCTAAAGATTATTAAATTAATTCCTGGAAATTTATTTCTTTTAAAACCTTTATAAAACAATGTAACAAAGGCATTTAGTTTAATTCTTTTCATGGATTTCTTTTAATAAATGGTAAAAATATGCTTAAACATAAAACTTATTATATGAAAGTACCCAATTAATCTCCTGTAAATTAATTTGTTAAAAACCTTAACAAGTTATATATAATATTAACAAACATTATAAATAGTTCATTTTGTTTAAAAATAAGTTTTAAATAGTTGAATAGTCCCGTATTTTACAGCCAACTTACGGAGGCCATAACTTTATCATAACAGATCCAAATCAGTTAAACCTTATGTCCGTGACGAAGTTCGTCGAAAGACGAATCTGTTGGTATATAAAACATTGAAAAACTCATTCGTTTAGACCTCCAAATAGTCGTTTTCGTAACAGCTAGCAATTCTGCGCAGCTGTAAAGATCCACGTTTTTCTCATATTTCGGTAATTCAAATCAGAAACTTTTCTAAATGAAAGTTGTTCAGAACTCACTAATATAGTAGACTGGAGATTTTCAGAATTTTTAGACATCATTTAGTATTTTTAACGAGTGCGAAAAGACAGAGGCAGAACTGGAATTTTTCAAACTATAATTTGCGTTATGTTATCGTAGGTTCTCACGGCGTTAACCGAGCCTAGACTTTGTTTCTGATTATTGTCATTCGTGTATAAGGTACGGATTCCGACCTTTCCCTCTCGTAGCATGAATACCTCTCGTTCTTGATCGGTATTTTGAATTCTTAACTTGACTTGTTGGTGATTAAATCCATAAGATATTGTTATAAGTGTTTATTGTATAATTGATATTGTTTGCATGTGATAGCCTTTATTTGCTTTGTACTCATTGTCACATGCTTCCTAAATGATTGATTATAGCTAGTGGCCTTGATTAAGGGTTATGAGCACTAGTGTAACTTATTGTGTTATATTGGCTTGATTGATTGTATCATTGACCTCCATACCCGAGCACATCCACCTGGGGACATAGGGCGTCATTGTGGCACAAGTGACGTGCTCTATCTGTGGCAGAGCGATTAGACCACAGCGTCTCTACATTATTATTATGTGCTAAGTTGTGACACATATTGATTATTGTTAAAGGAGGCGTATGGATCGATCCTAGGATATCATTGTTATTGTTTATTGGTGAGATGGTTAGGGTGTGTGTGCCCATATTCCTATCTCACATATTGGTGCATTAGAACTGCAGCTAATGTACACATTGTTAATTGTTATTGTTATTGGCTCATATGGGTATTCCTTTTAGATGATCATTATCATTTGATTTTCAACTTGATCATCTCATTGTTATCGTTATTGATCATTGTATTGCTATTGTTTATTTCCGTTACTGAGCATTCTTTGGCTCAGCCGTATTTTCTTTTGTGTTTTCTCTTATTTTTATAGCAGGTACTCAAGGGGCTCAGGGGAACGAGTGAAGAGTGTTAACTCAAGAAGTTAGGATGAGAATAATTGGATCAAAAAGACTTAATAGTATTTTGATTTTAAGACTTTATTTAAGTTATTTGGATTTACGTAAGGATTTGTGTGTTTTCTTAGTACTTTAATCTTATCGTTATGAACCTCTGATTTACTGTTTGTGTGACACGTCAGCCCTACCCGGGTTGGGGTGTTACAGCTATGGTATCAGAGCTTAGGCTCCTTCCTGTAGAAAACTTAAACTAAATAATTAAGACATGTGAGGATTGGGTAGACATTGGGTTAGGTTCTCTATATATTATAGGGCTACTTTCTAATTCACGTTGTTCTGATTAATGTGAAATGTTTTCATTTTAGATGCCTCCCAACCGTAATTCACGAAATTCTAGCGGGTCGAATGGACCTGATCCAAACCTTGTTGGTGCTATGACCCAAGCACTTACTGCTATACTACCGACTTTGATTGATGCGGTACGTAATCCGAATCCAAACCCAAACCCAAATCCTAATCCAAATCCAAACCCAAATCCGGATCCGAATCCAAACCCAAATCCAAACCCGAATCCAACCGAATCCAAACCCAACTGGTGCAGACGTTTGGCTAGCGCGATTTCAAAAGCAAAAACCACGAGCATTCACTAAGGCGGCTACACCTGCAGTGGCCAAAGACTGGATCGCTCATATTGAGAAAATTTTTACCGTGCTTAGAGTTGATCAGCAGTACAGGGCGGGTTTAGCTGCTTATAAGCTGGAGGAAGATGCTCAAGTATGGTGGGAGAATGTGGTAGCTGAAAGAGGAGGCGAACAGTTCATGGAGACTCTATCTTGGAATGATTTTCGTTCCATATTCTTCGACAAGTATTTACGAATGTGGATAAAGCAGCATACAGGCGGGAGTATGATAACATCCGTCAACGAAACGATGAATCACTCACTGATTTTACAGACCGGTTTTATCGACTGTTGGGATTTCTAGGTTCTTCTGCTGGACCACCTGAGGAACGGGCTGAAAAGTATCAATGGGCAGTATGTGATCGGATTCGTAAGGCTATTATTCACTCCACTTTCAACATGTTGAGGAAGTAGTTAGGGCTGCAAAAAGGGTGGACCTGGAGAGAAAGAATTTTTGTTAAAATTTGAGGATAATAAGAAGCGCAGTAGAGATGGGACTCGTATTCAGGCTGGCGGTGAGTCATCTCAAGGATCTGACCGAAATGGAAATGATCATCAGAAAAATCAAGGATCGGGGAAGAACACTAAGCCATGGCATGGTAAGACTCGAAGTCAAGGTCAAATGATCCCTATCAACAACCAATTGCAGCTCAACCGGTGAATCAAAAAGGCAATCCTTCCAGACATCCGATGTGTACTCATTGTGGAAAGCATCATCCCGGAACTTGTCGTCGACTTACAGGAGCTTGTCTTGGTTTGTGGAGATATGGGGCATAGGGTTAGTCAATGCCCAAAGGCGAGGAACCGACCAGAGAATGATGCTAAGGAGCCAATGTGCCACCCCTACTACTGGAGGTCGAGTATTCGCACTAACTGCAGGGGAAGCTGCTAATGCTCCAGGTACATCTTCCCGTACAAATTCATTCTAATAATCATAATCTACTTCCATTGATTCTAGTTTTACCGTCGTTAGTATCTCATTAGTTATCAATATAGGTACGATTTGTGGTATACTTCGTTATGGTGACTATGATATTTCTGTATTGTTTGATACTGGCTCCACCCACTCTATAGTATCTCATCTATTCACAACCGCCTTACGATCATGCCTACCGCTCTAGAGCCTGCATTAGTGATTTCTACTCCTGTTGGAGAATCGATTGTTATTTCACAAGTGTACTAAAACTGTCCTATTCAGATCGAATCAATCATTAGAGAGGCTGACCTATTTCCTATGCACATGGGTGATTTCGATATTATTCTTGCATGGATTGGTTAACACGACACCATGTTACCATAGAATGTCAAACTCGTCGTGTGCTATTGGTGATCCTATGAATCCTGACTTAGTTTACCAAGGAGCCTACCTCGGAAGCCTCTCAAATTATCTCTGCTCTGAAAGCCCAAAAGCTTATATTCCGTGGATGTGAGGGATTCTTAGCTTCTATAAAGATACATCAGTGGATACTCCTCGTATTGAAGACTTTCCTATTGTTCGGGAATTCTCTGATGTCTTTCCTGAAGAACTTCCAGGTTACCACCTGAGCGTGAAGTCGAGTTTACTATTGATTTAATCCCCGGGGCGGAACCTATTTCTAAGGCACCTTATCGGATGGCTCCAGTAGAGTTAAAGGAATGAAAGAACAACTGCAGGAGTTATTACAACTCGGATTCATTAGACCAAGTGTTTCACCATGGGGAGCACCGGTATTATTTGTGAAGAAGAAAGATGGTAGTATGCGTCTATGCATCGACTACCGAGAGCTTAATAAGATTACTATCCGGAACCGCTATCCGTTACCGCGTATTGACGATCTCTTCGATCAACTACAAGGGGCAAAGTTCTTCTCTAAGATCGACCTAGATCAGGATACCATCAATTGAGGATCCGAGATCAAGATGTTCCTAAGACAGCATTCCGCACCCGTTACAGTCACTATGAGTTTCTAGTTATGCCTTTTGGCTTGACTAATGCTCCAGCTGTCTTTATGGACCTCATGAACAGAGTGTTCCATGAGTATTTGGACCGCTTTGTAATTGTTTTTATCGATGACATCTTGGTATTCTCTAAAAGTAGAGAGGAGCATGAAGACCACCTTCGCACGATTTTGGAGACCTTACGCCAAAAGAAGTTATATGCTAAATTTTCTAAGTGTGACTTTTGGCTTGAACAAGTGGCATTTTTAGGCCATGTTGTATCAGCTAAAGGTATCACTATGGATCCGGCAAAGGTGGAAGCTATTACTAAATGGCCTCGACCGACATCCGTCACTGAAGTTCGTAGTTTCTTGGTTTAGCGGGCTATTACCGACGTTTTGTGGAAGGTTTCTCTCGTGTAGCATTGCCTCTAACTCAACTTATGAGAAAGGGTGTAAAGTTTACTTGGAACGAGGATAGAGAAAAGAGTTTTGAGGAACTGAAGAAAAGACTAGTATCTGCCCCTATTCTTACGTTACCTTCGGGTTCTGGCGGATACCAAATTTATAGTGATGCATCAAGAAGGGACTCGGTTGTGTTCTTATGCAGCATGGTAAAGTTATTGCCTATGCTTCCCGACAGCTTAAACCGTACGAAGTAAACTACCCAACACATGACTTAGAGCTTGCAGCTGTAGTGTTTGCATTAAAGATTTGGAGACATTATTTGTATGGAGAGACATGTGACATCTTTACTGATCATAAGAGCCTTAAGTATATTTCACTCAAAAAGAACTCAATATGAGGCAGAGGAGATGGTTAGAACTACTCAAGGATTACGATGCCAACATCCAGTATCATCCGGGCAAGGCGAATGTTGTGGCAGATGCTCTCAGTCGAAAGAGTGCAGGTGGAGTAGCATGTCTTCAAATCCAACCACAGATTATCTCAGATCTGGATAGAATGGAAGTTGGGTTACAGCTTGGTGGGTCTAACGGTTATCTAGCCAAGATGAGGATAGAATCTGATCTTATTACACGGATCAAGGAAGCTCAGAATCAAGATGGAGAACTTTGGGCGATATTACAAAATTTGAAGATAGGGAAACAATCTGAGTTTCGAGTTGATGAACAAGGAGTTATCTGGTGTGGAAATAGATTATGTGTGCCAAATGATTCAACCCTTCGTGACTCCTTATTAGCAGAGGCACACAGTTCACCATTCTCTATTCACCGGGAGCCACTAAGATGTATAGAGATTTAAGGCAGAACTTTTGGTGGAGTGGTATGAAAGAAGACGTAGCTAAATATGTGAGTCATTGTTTAACTTGTCAGCAAGTAAAGATGAGCATCAAAGAGCTAGTGGATTACTGCAACCATTAGATATTCCTGTGTGGAAATGGGATGATATTTCCATGGACTTTGTTACAGGCCTACCAAAACATTCAAGAAGAACGACGCCATTGGGTCGTAGTTGATAGACTCACAAAGTCGGCTCATTTCTTGCCTATCCAACAGGGTTACTCAGTTAGCAAATTATCAGAGGTATTTCTGCAAGATATTATTCGACTTCATGGCACGCCATCATCGATTGTATGTGATAGAGATCCGCGTTTCACGTCACGCTTTTGGAAGGGTTTCCAAAATGCTTGGGGAACCAAGTTAAGATTTAGTACCGCCTTCCATCCGCAGACTGACGGACAATCTGAACGCACTATTCAGACCTTGGAGGATATGCTTAGAGCATGCGCACTCGAATGGACGGGCAATTGGGATGAGTATCTATGCTAGTTGAGTTCGCGTATAATAATAGTTGGCAGGCTAGTATAAATATGGCCCCGTTTGAACTTTTATATGGTCGAAAATGTAGAGCACCGATATGTTGGAATGAGGTTGGAGAAAAGATAATCGAAGGACCGGAATTGGTTAGAATTACTAATGACAAAGTTGCCATTGCCAGGGAGAAGTTGAAAGAAGCCCAAACTAGACAAAAGAGTTACGCCGATCAACACCGACGAGCGTTGGAATTTAGAGTCGGAGATCATGTGTTTCTCAAAGTGTCACCTTGGTGGCATACGTCGATTTGGAATTAAAGGAAAGTTAAGTCCACGTTTATCGGTCCGTTTGAGATTCTTGAAAGGGTTGGAGAAGTCTCGTATCGTTTAGCATTGCCACCGCAACTCTCTCATGTTCATAACGTTTTCATGTCTCTTGTTGAGGGGATACAACTATCATTCGTTACACGTTATTAGTACCCTCTTCACGCGATTCAAGAAGATCTTTCTTATGAAGAAGAACCTGAAGCTATATTGATCGTCAAGAACGAGTTATGAGACGCAAGTCTATACCGTTCGTTAAAGTTTTATGGAAAAATCATTCTGAACGCGAGGCGACATGGGAGATAGAAGAAATGATTCGTTCACAGTATCCATACTTATTCGACAACTAAGTGTATGTTTTCTAAGCCTAACTGTTAGTGATTACTCTATTCGTAAGTGATGTGTGCTTAAAGAAGTATTATTTTCACCGTATTGTATTTTCAGAAGGATTCATGCTACATTATATAGAATTTCGAGGACGAAATTGTTTTAAGGGGGGTAGAATTATAATACCCGTAATAATAATAATAAAAATAATAATATAAAATAGTGCAGGGGGTATATGTCATTTTTTTTAAACTTAAATTAATAAGTTTAAGCCTCAAGAGAAAGAAATAGTAAACCAAGGGACTATTCTGTAATTTTTCGAAATACCCAAACCCCACCCCCCATTACCGTCGACCACTCGGCGACCAACACCTATTGGGCACTTCGGGATTTAATACTCGAATCATTCAGCATTAACAAGCTTAAGTTGTTATAATCACCCACTGAATCGAATACATGAAAAAAACAAATTTGAAAACCACCATTCGATCTCCCTCATCGCGGACCTGCAACTCACTTTTAGGCAACCTCCGATCGATTCAATCGCGTTTGATAAGGGGCTATTGCTCTTGATCAACATACGAAGCTGTCTACAAGTTTAATTGGGTACAATCATCGTTTGAGCTTGATTTGATCATCACCGTGACGCGACCTGTTCTTCATCGTTTCTCTCGTTTTAACTTCACATCAGGTAAATTAAACATGCATACATACTTGATTCTAGACTAGGAATGAAAAGCCCCATCATTAATTTGGTTATTAACATCGTTTTGCTCATTGAAGTGAAATTTTCTAGGGTTATACGGTTAGAATTTGGGGATTTTGGGATTCGGGATTGATTAACCGGTAATTGAACATACCTACATGCTCGTTTTCATATGGGGATCGAAAGCCCTAACAATCTGATTAACAATATCAATTGGGGTTTGATTTTGAGTTAATCGAAAACTAGGGTTCTTAGATTTGGGGAAAATGGGATTAAGTGCTTAAAAGGATTGGGGATGAGTTCTAATCGATTTGGAGCTTTGGCTCACTGGTTTGGTGTGGGATTATGGGGAGGAGGTCACGGGTTCGAACCCGGCCCTCTCCCAATATTTTTTTAGGCCTTTTTAATACTTTAAAATACAGAAAATTTCCTAAAAATTATAAAAATAATTTTTATAAACTCTGTTATTCTAAAGATTATTAAATTAATTCCTGGAAATTTATTTCTTTTAAAACCTTTATAAAACAATGTAACAAAGGCATTTAGTTTAATTCTTTCATGGATTTCTTTTAATAAATGGTAAAAATTGCTTAAACATAAAACTTATTATATGAAAGTACCCAATTAATCTCCTGTAAATTAATTTGTTAAAAACCTAACAAGTATATAAATATTAAAACATTATAAATAGTTCATTTGTTTAAAAATAAGTTTAAATAGTTGAATAGTCCCGTATTTACAGCCAACTTACGGAGGTCATAACTTTATCATAACAGATCCAAATCAGTTAAACCTTATGTCCGTGACGAAGTTCTTCGAAAGACGAATCTGTTGGTATATAAAACATTGAAAAACTCATTCGTTTAGACCTCCAAATAGTCGTTTTCGTAACAGCTAGCAATCTGCGCAGCTGTAAAGATCCACGTTTTTTCATATTTCGGTAATTCAAATCAGAAACTTTTCTAAATGAAGTTGTTCAGAACTCACTAGTCTAGTAGACTGGAGATTTTCAGAATTTTTAGACATCGTTTAGTATTTTAACGAGCGTGCGAAAAGACAGAGGCAGAACTGGAATTTTTCAAACTATAATTTGCGTTATGTTATCGTAGGTTCTCACGGCGTTAACCGAGCTAGGCTTTGTTTCTGATTATTTTCATCGTGTATAAGGTACGGATTCGACCTTTCCTCTCGTAGCATGACTCTCGTTCTTGATCGGTATTTGAATTCTTACTTGACTTGTTGGTGATTAAATCCATAAGATTATTGTTATAAGTGTTTATTGTATATTGATATTGTTTGCATGTGATAGCCTATTTGCTTTGTACTCATTGTCACATGCTTCCTAAATGATTGATTATAGCTAGTGGCCTTGATTAAGGGTTATGAGCACTAGTGTAACTTATGTGTTATATTGGCTTGATTGATTGTATCATTGACCTCCATACCCGAGCACATCCACCTATGGGGACATAGGGCGTCATTGTGGCACAAGTGACGTGCTCTATCTGTGGCAGAGCGATTAGACCACAGCGTCTCTACATTATTATTATGTGCTAAGTTGTGACACATATTGATTATTGTAAAGGAGGCGTATGGATCGATCCTAGGATATCATTGTTATTGTTTATTGGTGAGATGGTTAGGTGTGTGTGCCCACATTCCTATCTCACATATGGTGCATTAGAACTGCAGCTAATGTACACATTGTTAATTGTTATTGTTATTGGCTCATATGGGTATTCCTTTTAGATGATCATTATCATTTGATTTTCAACTTGATCATCTCATTGTTATCGTTATTGATCATTGTATTGCTATTGTTTATTCCGTTACTGAGCATTCTTTGGCTCAGCCGTATTTTCTTTGTTGTTTCTCTTATTTTTATAGCAGGTACTCAAGGGGCTCAGGGGAACGAGTGAAGAGTGTTAACTCAAGAAGTTAGGATGAGAAAATTGGATCAAAAAGACTTAATAGTATTTTGATTTAAGACTTTATTTAAGTTATTTGGATTTATGTAAGGATTTGTGTGTTCTTGTAGTACTTAATCTTATCGTTATGAACCTCTGATTTACTGTTTGTGTGACACGTCAGCCTACACCGGGTGGGGTGTTACAAATACGCTATGCGAAGATCTTGGAATGGGGTTCGCAAGGATGGTTAAGAATATTGTTAAAACAGAAATGAATCAATCATTTAGAATAACGATTGATGTAACATCATTCCACGGTATACGAATATTTGAAACAGATATAGGTTAATTTCTCGACGTGTGAGATAATGTGACGAATTGAATTTTTATAATGCACCAATTGTCATCATACAGTTAAGATAAGAGGCACTTATTCTGGCCAAGTTAAACTAAAAAGTTTCCATGACCGGTAGGAATGAAGAAGATAGGTCACACACAACAGTCATTCCTTTCCAACCTTCCTATTCTAAGAACAATACTGTATACAATAATCTCAGTCTTCGGGTAGTCTATACATCTTAACTTCGCATGTCGAGAGTTTACCTATCTCCACCGACTAACTAATTTCTAAGCAACTGGGGTTCATGACAAATGAAGGAGTGAATTCGAAGGAATCAATGCTATCCTCTACCAGTATCCAACAGATATGTATTGATTGATGATAAGATATGTGCCTATAATAACATCTGAGTCTTCTTGTCTATTTCACCACTAGTTTGCTTGCTCTAATCTCCAACTTTGTCCTACTATTCACAGATCTTCCCAATGTCCTACTTAATTATATTTGATCTAAATGTTACAAGGTATGACATTAGCTTTGTCAACTTATGGATTCTATCAGTATAAAGGCATGATTCCAGTATTACAATTTTAACTTTTGCATTTCATTCCTTGGGTAATAGTACTCACTCGCCAAAGATTCTAAACTTATCTCAAGTCATGACTATTACAGCCTCACTACCATACTTGAGTTTAGGCATTCTACCATTTCAGTGCGGTACCCACTAGTGGACAAGCATCATTCTTCAAAGGCCATGTATATTCTAAGCAACCATTCAATTTGCATAATTTCTGAAATGTAAAAGGAGTGACGTCTCACTAGAGATAAGACTAGTGTCACCATGTGATTCCATATAGACTCTAGGTAGATTAGAACTTATATAAGGGTAAATGTTATAAATGTTTCATTTCCTATATATTCTGGCGCTCAGAACTTTATCTACAGCACGGTTAGTTACAAGCAGGGTCAAATAGTTCCACCTAAGTTTCGTGTGAAGATTGTCATTAGGTGTCTAACGGTTGAAGATGTTGAAAGATTTCACGAGCGTAGTTTTAAGGAAGGTGGTTATCAATCACAATCGGAGTTGATATTAAAAATATTCCTTAAAGGCTTTGAGGTAATGATTCATGCCTATCTTGATAATAACAAGAAAACAATCTAAGGTTGACATTTGCCACCAAAATACGGGTTTCAATCCTATTTTGGTGAGATCATGTCATTTATGAAATGTAATTTCCAATGAGAATATGAAGTCAATCCTCAAGATAAGGAAGTCACCCCAATCCAGAGGATGAAATTTCATAGAACTAACAAATGGGAAACCATTTATCGAAATAGAGAATCATCAAAGTAAGGGAATCTCCCCTGCTTTGATGAAATAGAATCATTAGGAGATACGAGTGTTCTTAGTCATAGGTTGACTTGCAAACTCTTGCATTTCCCACGGTACAAGCAGTATAAAGTTTGACTTTACGATGAAAGGAAATTAATATCAATTAGGAATTAGGAAAATTTCAAGTTACATCAGTGTAACAAAGGAAAGATCATGTTAACAAGCTTAAGATCAAGGTTTGAGATAGCAGAGTTTGTTAGGATGATGTTCAAATCTTGAATAATTTAAATCAGGAAGACGAAATCAAGGTCAAGAATGATTTGACATTATAATGAGATGTGAACATTCGATTCACAATCGAAGGGAATACGTGGACTTCTCAAGATATGAATCAGCCATAACCTTATTGAAGACATGCGTACTTATAAGTGGTAACAAGGTTATGATTAGTTTATTCGATTATTGAGGTGAGTGACCACCTATAATATAAAATATTCAATTAACAAAGTATCCCGAGATGTAGGAATTCCACCTACAGCATTGCATGTTCTTAATTATAGTACACCTTCTTAAGAGAATTTGAGAACCGTAAGTAACGGTTTAAAGTTTTGAAGACCATTCGGTGTTTAGGTAAGTGTTCTCGATACTTTCGAACCACTGTAGTAATCCGGTAGTTCCTTTGGTTCCACTGAACTTAGTGGGGTTGCAAGAACTGAAATGCTTGTAGGTACAAGCACGTGGAGGGTTAGGACAAACAGAGATTTGAGCAGGGTTCGCGCCTTGATGCAGATAAGTTAGGAGAGTTGGTATGACCGTAGCAACCTCACGTGCCACAATAGCAGTAACCTTACAGCCAGAGTTTCCAGATCGGGATCGTTTTTGACGAGTAGTCATTTTGAAATATCATTAAGATATTTTATGAGAATTGGGCAATACGAGCTATACAACATGAAAACAACTATCGGGAATTTGGCATAATAATAATGAGATGTTTCGTGTGTAATCGTTTGATTCGTAATTCAAAGCGAGTATGTTGACTAACCAAAGTTTTAAGTTAACCACATCTTTGTTGAAGACATGCGTTCCGATAAGCTGATACTTATCCCACTCTTCCTACATTGCATGTATTGGGTGGTGAGGCACAGACTTTGTCGAGACTTTGCAAACCACGGATAACGAGTCAAAGCTCATTTTGAAAAGTAATGCCTTGACTATAATTTAAGATTTGTGTGTGCTTTGATAGGAATCAAAGTGTAAAAAGAATCACATATGGTTCTACTTATCAAGTTCCAATAATCCATGCTTCGGTCCATCAAGATCATTATGTAGCCTAGTTTAAGCACATTCTTAGTATACCGGTGATGTTTATATATAGGGTTCCCCGCAGCGTTCCCACCACATCCACGATATACTTTGAATAATACTTAACTAGTTACATAACATCTTAATTTTCCTTAGCATCATTTCAAAGAATAACGTAACGTAAGTTTAATAAGAGCCACCGCAACTACACTTATGTATAGGCGTTTTACCAGTTATATGGCTACAGTCAAACCTATACATCGGTTCCACACGGGAATTGATGGCTGTAAAGAAAACATTCCCAAAGTGTAAATAGTTTAATGTGACGTAGCAAGATCCACAAAGCGCATACGTATAGTTTATATGACGTAGCAAGATCCACAAAGCGCATACGTATAGATTACAACCAAACCAATCCTTAGGTCCCATTACTAGAACTAATGGTTGTAATGGATGCTCGGCAAAGAAGAACCACAAAGTAGACCCACAAAGAAGAACCACCCGCCGAAAGCATCCACGATCAATAGCATTCACAAGTAATCATCATACGACACTTAGCATCAAGTATTAGCACATAACAGAGTATAGCCACCAAGTAACATATAAGGTAGCAACATAGCATAGAGTTAAGAGTCATAATAGGTATCATGCCTCAGACAATCAGGATCATCACGTAGCCCAGTTTAAACACATTCTTGGTATACCAAGGATGCTTATATATAGGGTTCCCCGCAGCGTTCCCACCACATCGTGGTATACCTAGAACGATGCCTAAACCAGTTACGTGACATCCGTTTATCCTTAGCATAAGGTCAATATGATTGGAAATACCATGAAGGCTTTAAGTAGGACAAGACTTGAGTAAGTGCTGATAATGTTTGATTGCCTTCAACAAGGACCTACAATGTTTGATTGCCTTCAACAAGGACTTACAATGTTTGATTGCCTTCAACAAGGACTTACAATGTTTGATTGCCTTCAATAAGGACCTACAATGTTTGATTGCCTTCAACAAGGACTTACAATGTTTGATTGCCTTCAACAAGGACTTACAATGTTTGATTGCCTTCAATAAGGACTTACAATGTTTGATTGCCTTCAACAAGGACTTACAATGTTTGATTGCCTTCAATAAGGACTTACTAGAATTATGACCCTAGCACCCTAGGGTATAGAATAGAAACGTGTGATACCCATGATCGTTACCTCATGGTAAGATTAACCAGACTTTTCATGCATGGTGAATTGCAATTACGTGTGCACCCGTAATGGTAATTTACCTTGCATGGTCACCCTAGCTCCACTTACCCAAGTTAACATCATAGTATTATCTGGATTCATCAAGCACAAATCATGTAATGTCCTTATGTCCATGAGCCAATAGTATTCCAATAATAGAATGTAATAGCAAATAAGCATATAAGCACATTAAGTCTAATGATAACTGCATATCCGTCATACTTTCAGGATTTCAGTCATAACTATGATAGGGTCGGATTCAATATCCGAGATCGACGCTACGCGTGATCACCGAAGTTCCCTAATAATATGATGTTGTGCGCATACAAGCGTAAAGTTCTTAGTATAAAAGTATCCATGGAGAAAGACTAAGAGTAATAATGTCTTCCCCGGAATGTTCAGATAACACGTGTACATGTATAAATCAGGTATGTAGGAACATACTTGTAGATTATTAGGTATATAGGAATATACCTGTATATTAAGTTCATAGACTTAATATATTTGACCCATTTGCCTTGTAGACCTGTGTATTGACCATAGTTTATCACTCATCCCAGAAATCCCCAGGTAAGCATACCAGGTCTCGTAATGAGATATATGCGATATGCTTGCCTTAGCCCGAGGGCCTTTTGCCAGGAAATCCAGAATACAGGTGTCTATGTGTCACCAAATCATGAAAGACATTTAGGTAAAATCAAATGCACACAATCCCTAGCATGCATTCTATATGAAGGTTCTTAGGTTATAGTCTAGGTCGAATTCTCCACCTAAATCTCTATAACCAAGGCTCTGATACCAATCTGTCACACCCCCGCTTAGAGCGGAAACACGAGGATGCGACGGACGGGATCGTCATAACACTTGGTATAATTACAGAGACATATTACGTGCAAAATCCTCGTGTCATGACGTCGCCCGACACAATGGTGACTTGTGTCGTGGTTAGTCAGTTCCACGACTATCATAGTCTTAATAATTCTAAAAATCCATATACACAGTGTTCAGATATAACAGTAAATGATATACAATACAAATGCAATCTATTGAAATCCTGGGGGTCTCTGCTAAGGCATCAGCTCTAGCTATCCTCTTTGTTTATGATTACCTGAAAAGATATGCTCAAAATGGTCAACATAATGTTGGTGAGTTCCGCAGGTTTATATTGAAAACATGTTGTTGATGCTGTATAGAATTTGATATGGAATCATACTGTAAGCAAAAACATAACATGTGTTTAAGACAACCAAACCCTATAACGTTTATGCATATAAGTTCGACGGAATATATTCACCCATGGCCTGATTGCTGGCAGCTGTAGTCGGTAACTCACAAGTTAAACCGATCTGTCGAGGGTGGGGGTGTCAACCCAGTAGTACTACCAATACCTATCCGTTGGTTCCCAAACCGGGAATTAATGGTTGTAAGAATCATAGAATAACACCATGTATGTATTAGAATATGAGAATAGTATCACGTCGATTCCAAGTATGAAAATTGTATGTAAGATTTTACAGCATCGAAAACGGGTGAGCATACTTTTCCCCCAATTTGAAAAACATTGAAACAATTATAAAAGCATAAAAAAAGGGCCACGGAAACTCACCTTGAATTGGTGTAATGTATATGAACAAGAACTTCAAAGAATTAAGCAATGCACGATCAAGCGCGATCAATACCTATTATTAATTGTAACTAAGTCTTTAAAACATGTTCAACGCGAATATATTTGGTCGGATTCGGGTCGTTTCGGTTTGACGTACACGATTTGGTATATAAACAACACCATGTCTTAATAATATTACCAATATTGATATTAATAATAACAATGGCGTGATCATAATGATAATATTGTATTTGTAAATAATTTATGAAATTTATTAAATATAATTCCTTCATTTATCATAATAAATTCATAATTAAAATAATATAATTCTTATTAATAACTTGATGATTTAAATCATCATTTAAAATCCATTTTTATAAAAGTAACCATTTATAACATTTGTAATAAGTATATAAATAAATAATTAAATAAGGAATTTAAAGAAATAAATTTCCACAATTATTATAATTTATCCATAATTAAAAATTAATATGGTGTCCAATCAATAGATTAATACTTTAAATCATCATTAGAGTCTATTTTATAAAAATGGTTATTTATAATATTTTTAAATATTATTTTATAAATTTATTTTAAGGTGTTTTTAAATAAATAAATTACAGAAAATCATTTAAAGGTATTTAAAATAAAAGAAGTTCTTAAAAATTATTTCTATAATTTTGGTAATTTTTCTGCATTTTTAAAAGACTTAAAAAGACTTTAAAAAAATATGTGTTGGGGCAGGGTTCGAACCCCTGACCTCCTGTTCACCATCACACGCACGCACCAGTAAACCAAGGCACAAGGCCGCGGTAAGATTCAGCATTTAATTCTTTTAAACCCAAATTCCAAAAACCCCAATTACACTAAGAACCCTAATTCGAAAATCATCAAATTGAGCAACAATTTGATGTTTGTAACCGAATTAATGTTAGGGCTTTTGTTACCCAATCAAAATCGAGTACTTAGATAGTTTCAATACCTGTTTGGATGCTCGATATATCAAGAACAATCGAAGAACTGGTCGCGACTGTCATGAGATCGGTTCAGGGTGTAAATGGTAATCATAATCGAATTCCTCTTACAGGAAGCTTCTAATTGTTCTAAGGATTAAAAACCCTATGTTAATTTGGTGGAATAGAACTCAGAAGGTAGAATTTGACTGTGTTGCAGGTCGATGACAGAGGTGGTAATCGACAGGGGTGTTAGAGCTTGATTTATACCAATTTGATTGTAGTGGTAGTTTAGAAACGACAAATGGATAATGAATGTGCGATTACTTTTGATTATTAATACCATTTTGTGCGTTAGTGACCCATTATTTGGCCGACATTCGGTCGAGTGTGTTAGGTATAAATCGATCTCTATTATTCAAATTGAGGTGGGTTAGGTATTCGAATCATCCACGAAATTGTGTCGGGGTGTTTGTTTCGGTTGAAATCGTGTGGATTTGGTCGTTTGGGAGTCGCCGGAAACACGGCCGGAGAGTGGCCGGCGGCGATCGGGAATACCGGGGGAAAGAAAAGGGGTTTTAAAAATTTACCACTTTGGTCCCTGAGGTTTCGAGTTTGTTATTTCATGTTAACAACTTTAAAACAAGTTTTAAAAATTACATAAACACCCCCTGCACTTATAAATCTAAAATATATATATATATATATATATATACTTATTTTAAATCTTTGTTTTTATTTTATTATTAGTATTATTAGTATTATTATTAGGATTATTAGTATTATTATTATTATTATTATTATTATTATTATTTATTATTATTATTATTATGATTATATTATAAATTTTGTAATTATTGGAATTAGTACGTATTAAACGTAATTGTTTTATAAAAAAATTACGGGATGTTACAATTAATCCGTCAAGTATAGTGAAATTTCCGGATTTATTAATCCGATAAGTATAATGAAATCCCCGGATTTATTAATCCGATAAGTATAATGAAATCCCCGGATTTATTAATCCGTCAAGTATTGTGAAATTCCCGGATTTATTAATCCGATAAGTATAATGAAATCCCGGATTAATTAATCCGATAAGTATAATGACATCCCCGGATTTATTAATCCGTCAAGTATAGTGAAATTCCCGGATTTGTTAATCAGTCAAGTATAATGAAATTTCCGGATTAGAAATTAAAGCATATAATGGGTAGCTAGTCCATAATGATCACTATGTGTATGAAGGCGCGGCCAAACTGACATGTAATCAAATAATAAACCAGGCCCGGATGTGGATCACACCACAACACTTGTAATTAGGCTAACCGTTCACCCGTTTGACGACGTTGTGCTAGCGCGACTAGCCCGGGTGGGGTATGTCAATCCCAGTAGTACTACTAACAATTATCTCGTTAAGTCCATATTAACGGTCCGTTGGGCAAGTATACACCATAGTATCAAGTATATGCAGTATTACAAAAATCCAATGTAATGTAACTTTTATGAAAACAGCATGTTTCTCTCCCCCAAAAGAGTATATAAGTAAAAGTGGGGCTGTAAACTCACCTTGAATTGATGTAATGAAAGCAACAAGAACTTCAAAGAATAAAGCAATGCACGATCAAACACGAGCAATACCTAATATTAATTGTAATTACGTCTTTAAGATATGCGCAACGTGAATATATATATTTGTTTGAATTCGGGTCGGTTTGATTTGACGCGCAATACGCCCACAAATAGATATATGTTACAATATTTCAGTTTAATAATATGATTACGTTAAATCGAGGATTAGGGTTTCATTTGACATTTGGGTTTTAATATCTAATTTAAATAAAATGATATAAACGGTTTTGTTGTGATCCCATGAAAGTGAAATATACTATTTGATCATTTTAATTTAGAGAATTAAGAAAGAAACCTTAAAGTTAAAGACGAGATTAAATAACCTTTATATATATATATATATATATATATATATATATATATATTCATGCTTTAGACAATGATATAAATATAATGTTTGACCCTAAATAATAACTTAGTGATTTAACCCTTTATTTAAAGTCTATTTTTACAAAATAATTATTTATGAAATTTGTAAATAAAATTTATTAAGATTTTTAAATAAAATAAATTTACAGTAAATAATTATGAAACATTTAAAATAAGGGAAGTTTATAAAACTTATTTTTATGATTTTTTAGAAATTTTTATGTATTTTTTTAAAGCCTAAAAAGCCCTAAAAAAATAGGTTGAGGGTGCCCTGGTTCGAACCCGGGACCTCCTGTTGGGCATGGAACGCAGGAACCAGTGAACCAAAGGCCGTGGCCGCGGTAAATAATGGTTCCAATTTAATTTAAACCTTAACAAAAGAAGCCCCCAATTTCCTTAGAACCCTAATCGGATTTGATCCAAATTGAAGATCAAATCGATATCGATAACCAAATTAGTGTTGGGGCTTTTAATCCCCATGTGAAAACGAGTATGTTAATGCGTTTAATTACCTGTTTTGAATCGAATCGATGATAAAGACAGTTAAGAACAAGTCGCGGTTTGAGGTAAATGATTCGGGGTGCAAACGATGATGCCAGTCAAATTCCTTGTACAGGAAGCTTCTAATGTGTTTGATGAACAAAAGCCCCTTATCAATTCCAGTTAGAATGTTCGGAGCAGGGCTTTCGAATAGGTTGCAGGTCGCGGCAAAGGAGGTGCACAAATCCTGGGTTTGTGTCTGTTTTAGGAGAAATGGAACTCGAAGGAAGTTTTTATATGCTCTAAAGTTCGATAATGCGTGATTAATTTAGTTGTTATTGCGGTTCTAGTGCGACTTTGGTGAGTGGGTCGGCCGAACTTTCGGTCGAGTGGGGATTGCACTACTCAACTTTGTTTTGTTAAATTTGTTCGTGGGTTAGGTTCGAATCATCCACTAGAAGGTGTTGGAAGTTATTAATTCGAGTGGAACGCAGTGATTTGGCTGTGGTGGCTCGCCGGAGCCTCGCCGGAGAGTGGCCGGCGGTGAGGACTGTCGACGGGGGGGGGGGGGGAGAATGGGTTTAAAAGGAAATTTACGCATTTGGTCCCTGGGGTTTTGTGCTCTTATCATTTCATGCAGAAACATTTAAGATAAGTTTTAAAATTTACATTTAACCCCCCTAAGCTTTTATAAAACAATATTATTATTATTATTGTTATTATTGTTATTATATATTATTATTATTATTATTATTATTGTTATTGTTATTATTATTATTATTATTATTATTATTATTATCCTTGCAAAATAGTAAGGTAAATTAATTTGCGATAAACGGAGGAAGTTAATTCTAATAATATTAACCGATTAAAAAAAAATCGGGTTGTCACACGGGTAATGTTTGATCGTTCAGTAATGTAATGTTAGCATGCCTGGAGAATGTTCGTACAACAGTTGCAATCATGTAAGAGTGTCTGTGCAATACTAGTGTTGTCTAACGCTATAGTCTAGATGCAAATGCAATCCTAGTTCTCTATAACCAGTGGCTCTGATACCAATCTGTCACACCCTCAATTTTCATAAACGGGGTTTTACCGTTAGGCGTGTGACATACCAGGATCTCAGACACGGTCATATCAAATGACACTATATGAGTTTAAAAATAAACGTTGACTTAAATCAGAGAAATACAAATGAATTGACAAAAATATTTGTTTAACTATTTTAAACATAAAGACAAACCACCATTTGAACAAAAAATTACTAATTTAACTTAAATGGATTGATTATGGTTTTATGATAATCAAAACTTTTGGCTATTTGTTCAATATAAGACTATAAACGAATCAAACGACAATTCTTAACCATACGTCTTGGCAAATGGGTTAAACAAAACTCAAGAAAATTAGTGAACAAGTTGATACTTTGATGGAGTAGTGGACCATCAGTCCAAAGTTGTAACACTCTTTTTTCAACTAAAAATGGAATAAAAGGAAGTTTGTGAATTTAATGAAAGACAAGGGACTAAATATTGGATTTTGTAACGCATCTTTTAACTAACATCCTATCTCAAATCATCTGCATTAAACTTTAATCACCGCATTGACTTCTGGTTTATCCTTATTGACATTTACTTAGTTGCATGAACTGTTAATTCATATGCATTATTACAGTTACTCGTATTGGTCTGTAGACTCATCCACATTTTTATTGTTACTCGCATTGGACCTGTTCTCTCGCGTTAGCTTATATCTAACCTAATCCTGACATGTAGTTCATCCACATTGGGGGTCATTCATCAACTTCAGTTGTTCGTCTCCGAATTGACATATATACAGTCATATTAGAGATGTATCCACATTCTGTTAAGTCATCCGCGTTCGGTTAGTTGTCTGCATCAAATTATTGTTACTCGGCTACTCGCATTAGTGAGTACTTAGAAAATTTTTATCGAGCATGTTTGAGTAAGTGTTGACTAAGAGATTGATTGTTAATTAACGTTAATTGTTTCCACTCTATGGATCCTTACATTCCTAATTACCTAATTAAGTTATGTGATGACGTGATGTAATGAAGTTATTATAAAAGTATTATGTATAATAAAGTGCAACATTAATGGTAGAATAACGACAGTGAACTATAACAAAATGAAATGTGGGCCAAGAATGAAAAGTTTTACAAGCACGAATAGATTTCACTTATACGAATCAAATAAATGAAAAGGACTTCACTTATGTGAGTTAACAAATAGAATAGACCCTTCAAACACATGCGGGCTGCAACCTTTGCATTATGGGTCAACTGTTATAGTTTTAGCTAACCATGAATGTTTGCTGACGGAGGTTAGACATTTGTTGTCGGCTCAATGTTTTGGACTCTTGATTTGTGCAACCCCAATTTATGGGGAGTGGAAAGATAATGAATGAAATAAAGATAGTGAACACTATAAAGGACAACACAAAAGTCAAATTGACCAATATGAATGATAATATGTGTTTATTAAAGGAAGATAAACATATATTTTTTGTATATATTTTAAAACTAGAACGCATTCAGTGATACTGTTTTTATATGCATATTAGTTGAAAGTAATTACTAAAGCTGAAGATGATATGTAAATGAAGCTACTTGGCATCCAAGACTAGCATCCATCCAAGACTAGCATCCTTGTTGGATAAAATGACATTTTTCTTTAAGATACAATTATAATATTTTAATACAAGGACAATCTATTATTATTGATAAATTATGTTATGAAATGTTTTATACTATGATTGACTAGCAGTAAGGACTCTCATGTTTAAGGGGCTTGCAAAAGTGCATATTAAAAAACCAGCAACAACTTAAAGCAGAACTACGGTTGATGTCACCAAGTATTTAACCAATGTGTGTTGTTTTATCAACCAAATAAAAAAGCAAACTCAAGTCAACATTAATAATGCATGTGAGACACATTCAACACTTGTGTATTTTTGTAAGGAAATTTATAAATCATTCACGAGTCGCATTTATAAATACCCACATATTACCTATATATGAAAATTACTATATGAAAAAAGAAAGTTGAGGAATAGTTGGTTTTTTGGTGGTTTTGAGCTTGGCCACAAAACTTCTGTTATTGCATTACGCCCCCTCTTTGTCTTCTTTATAAAGTTGGGTTTTGTACCTTCCTCGTTCGGTGGTAGGGAGATAGACAAAGATAGGTGGTCTGACCGCCGTTGAGGCTGCTTCGAGTGTTGTCGGGAGCGGCCATTGGCCGGCAACTCCCACGGTAACGCTTGGGCTTCACCGTCAGTCTTTCTACCGATGGTGGTTGCTCCGATGCCGACAATTCTCACCACCCACAACCTTAGGCCTCCAACATGGCTTTGATAGGTTGTCGATTGTGGTATTGAGCAACTTATCTCGTTCATTCAAACCCTTTAGTGTTTCAGGCATTGCGGTTCAGTTGCATGTCAACAATGGCTGAAGGTCTGTTTCTACGTGTGGTGTCGGTGACACTCAGATTTGACGGGATTTGGTCCGCTTATAGAGGCGGTGCGTATTCGGGCAGCATCAAATTAGCCGACGTCTTCCTATCTCTGTATCTGGTGGGCAACCTTTCAAATTTGTCCTACATATGGCTGGTGCATAGAGGCGGTGGCTGTCGTTTGAAGAGAGTAGTGTAAGTACACTGTGCTTTTGTTTCTATTCAGATATAAGTGGATCTGTGGTTATTGTTGTTGGCTTCCTTGGCGGCGATTTTTGGGTTTTTTAACCCTGTCTGTTGCTGGGGGCACGTCGTTCCCAACTGGGTTCTGATCCGTTAATTGTTGCCCGCCTTTCCTGATCTGGTACGGACGTTGGTCATTGTGATGCCAGAGAGGTCGGTTTGTGCCAGTGTATTTCGTTATGTAGTTTCTTGAGGCTTGCAACTATGGTGGCGTCGTGAAAAGAAAATGTATATTTGGGTGATTGTTTGGAATGGTTTTGTGTTGTTTTTTTGCGTGTATTTGTTCTATGTTGGATAAAGTTATCGGTTGTTCTTGTCTTTAGTTATTCGGCATTGTCGCTTTGTGTTGTTGCGTGATGCTTTCCTTTTCGTTTTGCAGGAATTTGTGCTACGTCATGTTCCCCGTCGCGAAGCGTGGGTTGAAAACAAACTAGTTTTATAAAACAATTTTAAGCTTTTATGAAAATTGTGATAGAAAATTTTAATATAAAAAGAAGCAAATGTTATATTGGAATGAACAGTGCAACAATATGCATCCTTCACACCAGTTGATCAAAAGACACATTAGGTGGTTGATTCCCCTCAACTATGAAATATGAAATTATAAACTAATACATGTTTTTTATTGTTTTGATATATAAAAAATGTAAAAAACATGTCTACACGCCTAACACGATCAACGCACAGATCAACTATGGATCAATTGTGTCTGTACTAAATTTTTGGTTCTACGTTTTTCATCTATGTAAACTAACATTCTTTCAAGCACTATAACCTCGCTTATCTATATTACTATGTAATACATTATACATCTCTTTGGATAGAGATATAATTTTGTCAATCGTATAAGTTTTAAAGCAACATGTACAAATAATTGCAAGACATTTGAGAGGGGTAGAATAGACAATTAATTAAGATTTTAAGACACTTTATCGACAATATGGTAAATTTATCAATTCAATTTTATATACCTTGACACTTTTGATCTTTTCTCTTCCACATATTGTTGTTTTGAATATGATAAATACATTTTAGCAGGACAAGATAGTAATTTAATTCAAAATGTAAGACCGGGTAACACAACATTTTAATAATAGAGTAAAAATGCTTTATGCAAATTTAATTAACTTCTTCTAATTAACATATTATGTAATACACATTATTAATATATTATTTAAACATATGTTATTATTTAATTCACTTTATTAACTTTTATTTTATTTATGATACTATAAATTGACATTTAAATTTATATTTACTAGTTATATTTTTATAACTAAATACTATTTAAAGTAAGTATTATTTTATTTAAATATTTAAGTATATAACCAATATATATCTTCCTATTATAATTACAATAATACTTATATTTTTAAGGGGAGCTTTAATAATTTTAATATTTATGACAAAATATGTTAGTTGATGATACTATTAGTTATTATTATAAGGTTAATAACAATAATAACAACTATAATATTTGTGTTACTATATTAGTTACAATATAATATCGTGTATTTGTCATGTTATTGTATCTATAACAATTTAATGTTCGATAATTGTATAATGACAATATAATAATAAATCACTAAACATGTGTAGCGACAATCCGAGTAAATATATAGTTGAACTCACTGAAGCCATGATATTCCCAAAAACTATAATTATGGCGGTATTATATACGCTCCAAATCAAATCACGACGAAACGCGGGTCTAACGCTAGTTACATAACAAAACAAAAATTTTATCTTCACAAAATAAACCCAAAAATCAACTGAAGAATAAATAACCAACTAAACAAATTTTAATAATTATAATTAGGGTGACATATTTAACAATTATTGGAAATTAAAAACCACATGTAATCTAATAAAATAAGAGTGATTATGAAATAACATGTCATTTACCTTACCCTCTAGTAGGAACAAACGATACAAGAGAATTCACAAGGTTTAGTGTTTCATCAAGCTCAATCATAACAAGAACGATTTCAAACAAATGTTAAAGAACATTTGGTATTAGTCACACGGTTTTCTAGATTAGATGTTTCAATATAGTTAGAACATCGTAAAACAAAGTCACGGGTTACAATTGAAGAAACAAACAATTAACGCGCACTAGGTTGCACACACTGAGCCCTTGATAAAGTGATGAAATACAATAAACGAGCTCATATCAATTTATGAAATTCTATGAAAATATGCGTATTATATATATATAAATCCCCAATATCGGTGTGAACAGTGGTTCACACTGACCGGGCCACGTGGCATGTATTGATTGGTTGTCGAAATTTCTTTTTTTTTTTTTTGTGCTTCGGCTCCGGCCACATGCGGCGGTGGTGTAGGTAGAGAGAGAGAGAGAGAGGAAGACGGTGGCGGTTTACCACCGCGTTGGTTGTGTGACCGGCGAGAGAGAGAGAGAGGAAGACGGTGGTGGACTGGCGGTTACCACCGCGTCGGTAGTGTTGACCGGCGAGAGAGAGAGGAAGACGGTGGTGGACTGGCGGTTTACCACCGCGTCGGTAGTGTTGACCGGCGGATGTTTGGTAAAACGCCGTCGATGTTGGTGAGCCACGGCTGTTGTGGTGAGCCCTGTGGTTTGTTGGTGGTCTCCGAGCTGTCGGTGACGGTGGCGGTGACACTGACGGTGGCTGTACCAGACTACCAGTGACATGGAGTGTGTGTTAGTATGTGTTTTGTAGGTGGTGGTGGCGGTGGCGGTGACGCCGGCGGTTGCGGTGGTGGCACCGGCGGTGCCATAGAGAAAGAAAGAGAGGAAGATTGAAATTTGGAAATGAGAGGTTGGAGGTGATTTTATTTATTTAACCGGATTTCAAAATTTTATTGAATTTGATTAAGTATAAAATTTCAAATCCACTAATTTTAAAGAAAGGTAGAATGGTGGGTTCATGTTGTTGTTGTTGAACAAGATGATTATCGGTATTATAAACAAAGTAACATTTGATGCCTTTTTTATTTTGAAAAAAAAAAAACTTTTTAAAATAATAATTAAAAATTTAAAATGTTCTGATTAGATATTTAAGTTTAAAAAATATTTTAATTAAGTTATTTAGTTTCTATATTTTATTAAAATTATAAATTTTACTTTTTATTGTTTTAGTTAGTTTTTTTTTTCTGACGTGAAGTGATGACGTTTCAACCTATTAACTTCTTCGTGTTTTATAGTTTTTAATCATAATATTTTTACATATTTTCAACATATTTATTACGTTTAACTGTCGTGTTACAACGTGCGATTATTATTTTAATATTTTACGTTTCACGTCCGCGGTTTAACATCTTTACGTCTACTTCCATTCGATTTATTTTTTGTTTTTATTTAATACGAGATTTTCTGGTGTTGGTGGTCGTTAACTGTGGTGCGACATTGATTCTACTTGGTATTGTTTTACGCCCCCCGCGCAACGCGGGGCTCAATACTAGTTTATATAGTTACATAATCACAAATTTACTATCTGATGTGTAACCTCTTCTCAATAAAGCATATTTATAAAATAGAAGGTTGTTGAATATAACTTTTGCTTCGTCAGCGAAATTTGGAAAAATGTCACGGAATATTAATAAAATTTTAAAAGTTTTCCACTTTGGTAACTCATATATATTTTCCTCAAATTGGTCCGTTAAACAATCAAATCGAGTCATTATAGAATTTTCTTACTTAAAAAAGTAATGAAGGAGAAAATGTGAGGTCGAAATTTTTAATATATGATGTTATATTAAAAAATAAAACAATATGTTATATTTAATAAAAGATTAAAATTTACCTAAAATTTACACCACTATTTCACATTAGCATAGATAAGAGAAAAACATATTTCTTAACTAAACAAAAAACAAAACATGCTAAAAATATGTTAAAACTTATATTTTAAATAAAAATTAAAACCGAGTGATCTAACTTGAACACTTTTTAAACTTAAGTTACCTAACTTGAACACTTTTAAAGCTTAAGTTATATTTTGTAAAGTTACACCATGAAAATTCATGTCTAGTGATATCTTACCATTAGTGGCAAGTTCGGCTTACTTTTCATCATATCTAGTGATATCTTACCATTGGTGTTTATTGCTAATCTTCTTTTGTCATGAGTAAGTTCTCTGTTAGCTTTGAGCTGACAGAGTTCTGTGAAGACCAAGTTGTTGATTAGTTACTTTGTCAACGATAATCATTTTGTAAGCACTTAGCCTTCAACAACATTCATCTATTTTTGTTAGAAACCATTGGCGAACCTAGTGTGTGGGGTGGGGGTCGCCCATACCCCATGAATTTTTTTTCCATCGCTATATATACGGACAAATCTCGATCGAACCCATGATATTTTAACATTAAACCCCGTAAAATATTGAGTCGACCCTAAAAAATGTTGACATTGACCCATATATTTTAAGACCAACCTAATAATTTTAGTTCGCCTTCTTAGAATAATAACAAATGCAAATCAATTTGTTTGGATGATAAAGTCCATTAAAAACTATTTTATATCATTTAAGTCTATATTAAACAATTAATTTTTAAGCTCATAACTTATTTAATTTTAACTAATCAAGCCCATTAAACAAAACCCACTTTACTAATAAATATATGTTAATAGATTAAATAAGAACTAGGTTTTGGTGCGGCACGTTTCCGCGGCCGTGTGAGTTTTAACGTAACCCTAAGCCCAAATCAAAATCAAAATGAAGGTTCGAAACCATAAAATCAGCAAAATACACAAAGTAAAACACACCAAAACCCCAAATTCGTAACACACCAGAACATGCAGAACCCAAAAGTAAATCAAAGTCCAACACTATACACAAAACAGACGAAAATCAAAGCCGTAAGAAGGTGACACGGTCCAAAATAGAAAACCAACGAAAATCAAAAGCCTCAAAAAGAGCAAACAAAAGAAAAACCAAAACCTTAATTGCGAGAATCGTCAGGGTGTCAATAACGAAATAAAGAAAGCAAAAACCCGGAGAAAGACAACGCCAACAAACCCTATAAACGAACATAATCGAAAAACACATCAAAGACATGTATCCAGATACCAAAAACCCACAAAAAAAACTACCCCCAAACCTCAAATCCACACTCAAAACAAACTCTATAACACACACACACAAAAAAACACGACCAAATGTTTTAATAGGAATAGATAATCATATAAACAAAAAGCTCATCTACACGCAAGCAAACTTGAAACGTGAAGCTCCAACTAGAGCTTATGTGCTTGGATTGTTTAAGATCAGCTCGATCAGAGCTTTTTGCGAGCCGATCCTAAGCAACTCATGTTAATTGTTAATGCTAGTTGAAAACTAAAACATGTTGGTAGATCAATTTTAAGATTATATGTTTTAATTTGTTTTTTAATTTTTTATGTTGTGCGATTTAACCCGACCTGGACCGTATCAAAAAATTAATATTTGGCAATAGACAACTAACCCTAAATATTTTCTAATTTCATGAAAAAATTCCTAAATCAACTACTGTCAGCAACATATCGAATCAACACCTTCTTGTTCATCAATAGTAACTTTTTTTTTTGAATGGCTGGTTAGTTGTTAGTTGTTATTATCACCAAGTTAGTAATAATCACCCATGCCAAGGTTTGAACGTTGGACCTTCAAGACCACCTCCCCCTTAACCACTAGGCTAATAGATCATTGGTTTATCAATAGTAACTTACCATCAACTCTAAGTCACATGAAGTCTGGGAAACATCATTGTTTTGATGAATCCGAGCTGAACATCTCCAAGTTAAAACTTTCATATTTGCATATCTTCATTTTGTTACATTTGAAAAAAAATATTCGCATGCCTTTATAATCCAAACATAAACAAATACAAAACCTACAACAAATTAAATTATTACATTTCAAATTAAACAATCTCTTTTTGCTATCAAATTGAATCCCAACATATTCAAAACAAGAGGACATGACATGCTTTAAATTTAACACAACATCCCAACATTTTGACTATACACTTACATTTAACTAAATGTCTAAATCGCATGAGTATTTAAGTACATCCACGTTGGCATTTAGCAATAAGTGTAGTAATGAAAACATTCAAAAGTTATAGAACAATATAAGATAAATCATTAACATCTACATGTATAAAATCCATGTGCATAAATTATAAACACGTATGTATACGTATATGTTCAAATGACATTTGAATATATACTTGATTAAGTTGTGTAGCAGGTGATTCTTTAATTTCACATGCAACTTATAATGTCGTAATTTGCTGTGTCCTAAGCATATTCATCCGATAAGGCATATAATACTTCTTCAATGTTAATACTTGGAAGGGATAACAAATACATATGAATTACAAGTAATAAAATGCTATACTTTGCTCAAAGGCTTTTAATCTTCTTGCTCAAGAATCTTGAGGTTAAAAGTTGATTGATATAATTATTCAAAGAGTACAAAGTATTGTGCGTTTATTGTTCTGCAGAGACAAGCCAAGTTATTATAAGAAAAATTGCTTAAGTTACCAACGGAGAGAGTAAAAAGTTGGCCAGGATATCAACAATCATTGACAATGTATCATCTAATCCGCTTTTTCTATGAAAAATAAATTTGTTGCCATTAGCATATAACTATATAACTGATTATAAAAATTCAACGGTTTGTAAATATCGAGAAGAACAAGCGTTGTTAAAATGTTTTAGTATTGTCAATAGAGGAAAGAGAGTGATGTTTGTTTTGCTAAGCATCATTTGGCTTTGCCCTTTCTCATTAGTGTAACCTATTTAATTTTGTTTTAAAATTATCATTGCTGAAAACACTCATTTATAATATATTTTTTTGACTTATTGCTTTAAAAATCAAATTTATTATTTGATACATTGTTCTCATACAACTTCAAGTGATTAAATAAACATTTTACTTTGTATAAATATACTAATGAGTGATTCTATTTAGCACCATGTCCACTTACGATTGAGGATTTGTTTTCTGTTAAATCGGTCAAGAGTACCACGGTTGGATCGTGGCATCAATTATAGACATCACTGCTTCAATCATTATCTTCGATAGATGTGCAACCTAACTTTGACATCAAGCATGCACTTGAATTCGTTTATTAGGCAGAATGCTACTTGTTGATCCACAACCGATTTATGACATTACTTGTGAGCTTATGTGGTTTCTTGAACTTTTTTGGCTTATGTGGTTTCTTGACTTCTTTCTTGAAATTTTGTGTTTTTATCGTTGTAACGTGTAGTGGAGAGTGAATTCAGATGATCATATAGTTAAGTTTTTGTGACATTTATACTAATAAAGAAAAATAAATTTTACCATTTGTTATCTTCTCATACTCTTCTTGTCACATGTTATTTTTTTACATACTTATTATTACATGTCACTAGCATAAAATGTTAATCATCTAACGATCATAATAAATGCTAAAGATCATCATAATAAATGCTAAAAATATTCTTTCTCACTTATAAAACATATTTTTTATTTAAAAAAAGTAATTTAAAAAATAATAAATATGATTTTTTTAATACAGAGAACTTTATTTAAAAAAATGACATATAAAAACAAAATAAAAAATATTGGAATGTTTTAAAAAATATTTTTTAAATACAAGTTTTTTAAAGACGAAAGTTAAAAATATTGTCATTACTTTATTATTTAAGGTAGTTGATTGTAAGTACTTCGAATCATATATTATCAAAAATTTTATTTTATATGTTTAAATATTAATTACTAACTATTAATTTAATATTTCAATTCAACCTGTAAACCCGTATAGAACACGAGTTTCTAAACTAGTTGGTATATATATTAGCATTTTTAACAACATCAAAATAGATTAAATTATAGGCATGTATGCAACATGTACCTACAAAACTCATGCAATTTGGCTCTCAACCATTAAAGACCTTTATGTAAAATGTTTTAAAGGAATCGTCACAACCATCTATATAAAAAAAAGCACTTTCGTATAAATCTAGTTGAACACTATGGATGTTTAATTTAAGTCATCTTTTTAGTAATTTATTTCAACCAATACAATTTTCTCTATACAAAATCTTATATACTAACATAGCCAGGTTGATACCAATAAACAATAACTCTCCTAATTACGTTATTATTATTATTACATAATATTTAAAAGGCAACTTAAAGGAATAGAGGAGTTTTCATGTTTTCTACTTGCCACGTGGGTTTTACATTTTGTGGTGTGTAGGTATTGCATAAGGTACGAACAAGATATGCATCCACCTACCACCTCTTTATCGACTTATAACTTTGTTGTGAGAGAAAGAAAGAGGCACACGACGGTGCCTTACGTTGATGCCGGAGGAATCGCCACCGACGTTCTCTCTTGCTTTGTCTGATATAGTTTCATTTCTTGATGTGTTCCTAATTGATCACGGTTGCTTTGAGAACGTTGGGTTTGTGGTCATGGATTTGTATTGTGTGAAACATTTTTGTGATTTCAAATGTTGGTTGGGCATGTGCGAGACTAATCTAATGTTTATAAATGTCTAATGTAGCTGCCTTTATGTTTATTATTAGGTCGATGAAGGCGATTATTAGATCGTCTGAGGCATCGCTGAGATCTCGATCCTTCTATGGTTAAATTTGTTGGTTGGGTTTTTATTGCATGGTTATGATGGCCTTAAACGCAATAGATAGACTTTAAATCCGGTACAACCTTGGTGTGGAAGCTCTTGAGGACGACGGATTGTTACCCATAACCCTCTGTAGTCATAATGCTCTCCGTTTATGCTTCTGAACCTAACAATTTATGATATAAGCCCTTTCACGCTTGTTATTTTAACATATAGTATAATTTATAATTTTTAAGACTGTGATGATAACGTATTAAATAGTGAGATGTTATAATCATTGGGTTACTTGCGTTTATCTAAGTTTTGCTTTAACCTGTTTACCACGCGCATAACGTGCGCAAAGGAAAATGCTAGTTTAAATAATCACGCGACAAATCTATTTTTGATGAACATTTCTAACCTTGTTATAAACTTGCAATTTTAGGAACAAAATGAAGCAAACAAAAGAAAGGGTAGTCATATGATAATTGTACAATAGCATAAACACATTAACATACAATTTAAAGCTTCAGTCCAACAATATAGAGAACTACTAGGCCTGGTAATAATGGCCCATGTCCCTAGTTCTAAGTTATTATGGGTTAATGTTATGATATGTTGGGTTGTCTTGAATTAAAAGAAAAATTAATGGTGGGTTTTAATGGGCTGAACAAAATAAGATTAAATATTTTAATGGGTAAAGAAGGGCTAAAATCAATACTAATCATCAATATTAATAAAAGAAGGTTTTTGTATGTCACTTGTTAAAATTCTAGAGCTATTAAATTTTATTTTCCCGCTTCTCTCTCCTAATAAATATTACATTAACTACAATTGATATTATTTAATTCTTTTCATGTTACAAATATAAATTATTTTAAAAAGAGATCTTTCTACAGATGAAATTCGTAAAAGAAATATTTTTTTATAAAATAAAAAAAAAATTTAAAAATTTCAAACTAAACAAAATAATATATTTTAAAGCCTGTGGCTTTTAAAATGACACATTTTTTAAAAACGGTTTGTTTTGAAACAATTTGTTTAAAAACCAATTTTTTTGAAAAATATTAAAAAAATTTTAAAAATGATATCATTCTTTATCACTTCGTACGTAATATCAATCATATATTATATTAAAAGATCGTTTTATAATCATTAATTTTACTAATAGCTATTTAATATTTATTTATTCAACCCGTGTAATACACGGGGTAATAACCTAGTAAATAACAAACGGGCCAGGATAGGCTGGATATCCCCTCTTGTAGTCTATTGCCCATCGCCAATTCCTAACTCCCCTGCCATTTTCAAAATCGATTATTGAAGCAAATTGGGTGCCCATCGCAAATTCAATCGCCTTCTCAACCCCCCTCGCCAGAAGATTTCTCCGGTCGACCCCCCTCCCCCTCCCCCTTGCCAATTCAATTGCACAATAATAAGCACCATGACTTAAAAACAAACACATTGACACAAATTCAACTCCATATTATGCTTCTACCTACTCATTCAGACTTTAACTCTTCAATTTATCCACTTTCACACACAAAATCTCCATCAATGGAGGTGCAGATTCAACTTATCAATCTCCATATCAACATTACAACCATTCATCGTGTGAACTGTAAATTGTGAAGCTAAAATCAAACAACAAATTGCTTCTGAAATCGTTAAGGTTCGTTTTCATCTGTTCTATTTGAAATTTCGTTAGTTTTAAAACGATTTTGCTGGAGATCGGTGCATTTGGTGATGATTTGGGGAAATTTGATTTTCTGTTACTGAAATCGTCATCTGTGTATGCAATGCCGCTCGATTAACAGGTTAACACATATACGTTGGGTGATTATTTTTTAGTTTATATGTTTTTTATGGTTTGTGTTAGAAAATTGAGAATTTTGATATTTTTGGATTTGACCCGTCCTGACCCGGCCCGTCCTGACCCTACCCATCATGACCCGAACCTATTTTAATCCGAACCCATCCTGACCCGTTTTTAATCTAAACCCATTTTAACCCGAATCCGTCCTGACCCGAATCCGTCCTGACCCGAACCCGTCATAACCTGACACCTAACCCAACCCGACCCGCCCATTTTGCCAGCCCCACATAACTACACATCCACCCGTCATAATTCATACCGCCTTTATTACACACACGTTTACAAGAGTAGTCAACGTGATATCATCACCGTCGAATAACCATCTCCGACCACCATCTCACCGGCGATTGAACACTCTTTCAGAGCATCTGCTTCTTCATCTTCTATCTACAATTACATAATCATACTACTAGCAGTAGTCATGGCTAATCGGACTCTAATGGTGTGGATCGTAGCGATAGTATGCTTCGTGGTGCTGATGTTTGTTACTCCGGCGATACCTCAAGATCAGGAGTATCACGATTTCTCCGATCAGCGTGAATTCTTCGGTAAATTACTTCAACTTTGGTTTTTTCACCTTTAGGTTGCGGATTCTTCTGCTCCACGCTTCGTAATAGGGCAAATGTGTTGCTATTACGTTATTTAGTTTTAGTTTGTATGCTGTTATGGTTTTGATGATTGTATTGAAAAGAAGTAGAATTCAGTTGTTAACATGTGTTCTTCGGCATGCTATTTTTAAGTTATTCATCGTATAAATAGCGAATTCAACTCATTCAGGTTATTTAGGGCAAATTTCGTGTTGATACATTCTTTTGTTTTAATTTCATGTTTTTAAGGTATGATGATAGTATTGAAAAGTGGTATAGATCAGCTGCTGAGTCTAGGAACTGCTCTGATATCAATATCATAGAAGAGCTGTAATTTAACTTGTAATGTCAGACCTAGTTCTAAAATTGCTTTGTATTGTGTGTGTTTGTGAGTTTTCCAACATGCATTGTTTTGTATTACTTAAATTCAAGTTCAATTTAGTTTGCATGTTTGATCAGAAAGGTGAATTTCATTTCCATGTTAAGTTGGAATAATATGTTTTAAATAATGACATATACAAAGAATTCTGAAGAAAGGGAGTAATATGGTGTGCTATAGTTTTTATATTCTTCTTGGTTACCAATAGTTTCAACTTAGAATGTTTGACTCGAGATTCTTGTAATTTCCTCTATTTAGGATATATTATTATGCAATCGCACCTATAGTTGAATGTAAAATATCTAACATGTTATCCTGTGATAATTTGGTTGCATGATGCACATATTTTTTGTTTGATATACTGTTAATCGGTTTAGTTTTCACTCAATAGTTCCTACTTTCAGGTATACCTAATGCTCTGAATGTCCTTTCAAATGTGCCATTCTTCATTATTGGTGTCATAGGGCTCATACTTTGCTATTATAAAAACTTCTTCAAGTTGGGGTAGGTTGGCTGATGTAAGTTATATTGGGAATATTTCAGTTTTTATGTTATAGTAAGTAATAACTATTGCATATGTTCTACTCAAGTCTGCGAGGTGAGCTTTGTGGCTGGACGTTCTTTTACATTGGTGTGGCTGCTGTTGGTTTTGGATCCTCTTACTATCATCTCAAACCAAATGATGCGCGCCTTGTTTGGGACCGTTTGCCTGTGAGTATCATCATTTAGTATGTTTAATACTTGTCAATTTGCATACTTACTATTATGAAATACGGACATGATTTTAAATGAATCCAGATGACCATTGCCTTCACTTCTATTATTGCAATATTTATCATTGAAAGAATCGACGAACGAAAGGGAATATACTCCATAATTCCGCTGCTTTTGGTTGGTGCAGTAAGCATTTTGTACTGGAGGTAAGCATATCCTTTATTGCTTTTACTAGGATATGATTAGCTTCCATTTCTCATCGCCATTCTATGATCAATATTTGTGTATTTATATTGACATGAAGGTGATGAAACACATTCGTAAGTAAGGCAATTACATAGGGCCTTTAGATGAAGTAAATCCTTCCAATAAAACGACAATTGAATTATTGTGATAAAAATAACAATTGAACTGCTAATAGGATAAATTATTGGGTTAAGAGTATACAAATTACACTAAGTAGCTTGTATAGACTTGACTCTGGGAATCCTGAGCTATGACAAATCCAAGTCAAGTTGGCCCGTTCAACATGTTTGACCCAGTTGGTCAGTTTTCCTTTTTAGTTAAATTTTAGCTTTACAAATTCAACCTCTTATGGATATAATGCAACTCATATTGACCCGTTACAAGCAGATAGGTTAAAATTGCCACCTCTAATCAAAATATCCAACCTGGTTTCCTACTAATTTTTGCAAACTGCAAAGCGATCTTTTAATAAATTAGTAATTACCAGCATTTCTCTTCTTCTGTTAGGTTTTTTGATGATCTCCGACCATATGCCTTGGTTCAGTTTGTACCTTGCATTGCCATTCCTGTGATGGCCATCATGCTGCCTCCAATGTACACACATTCTTCATATTGGCTATGGGCTGCAGGTTTGATATCATGCTCGGGTGTTTACATATACTTGAAAATAGATGTGGCAAAATGGGCAGGTTGGGTAACGTGTCAAAACCGTTAACCTTTTGTACCTGTCAATATGGCTTAGATTGGGTAAGGGTTGAACCAAACACCCTCCAAATAGTTCAATTTTATAAAAGTTGTCTGACATGATCACAAAAACTATATAAATTCAGATTTTTCAATGCAGTAAGGCACACTGTTGGCAACTTCCGACCCGCTTTACGCGTTCCCTTTTTACCTAGTTATATTTGATTTTTCTTGTTAGAGATGGAACATAAGCCAAATCTATAAATACATGAATAAATGGGTCGAAATTGCCGCCTCTACTTGAACATAACCCTATGTTACCAGGAATGTTAAGTTCCAATCATTTTCAGGATTTTATCTTCTAGCTAAGATTGAAGAAGCCGCAGATGATACAATTTACGAATGGACTAATCATATAGTTAGTGGACACACTCTCAAGCATCTATGTGCAGCAATGGTTCCTGTATTCTTAACACTTATGCTTGCAAAGAGGGATATTATAACCGAAAGGTATTATTTCTTATGGTCAAGATTTCCTTTTGAATTTAAGATGCAATTTTTCATTTTCAGGTCCTTCAATACGTATACAGTTTAAACTTTTTAACTAGATCATGACTTCTATGTTTGACTTCACTTTTGGTTGGGCTGTTCCCTTCAAAAACTTCTGCATACACCATGCATCACTTCCCCAATTTATATTCCTTACATTGATAAGGAAATAGGTTAGATATGTGTTCAAGATTCTATGAATGAGCCTGGTGGTTTTGATTCATTATTGTCTCTCCATTTTAATTGACTTAAATCTCATTAATCTGGCGGTGGTGGCAAAATGGGTGTGTCAAGGTGGTCAGGTATTGGGTTAAAACATACAAATTTTGGTACTGGCTAAGTTAGGTTGACCCAAATCACTTTTGTCCAAATTCTTTATGTAAAAAAGTAGTCCGTTAATCATGATTACAAAATATCACTCAAGCGTTACTTGTAGTTTTAGGATATGATGATTTGGAGTTTTTATGCATTAAAAATACGCTAGATTGTTTTTAATCTGTTATGATGAGGAGGAGACCTGCTATTCTATTAAAAATAGGAAGGCGTTCTCAAGGGGTAGGGGGCTTGAGATGTTTTGATTGACCGAATTATCGAAAAAACTGTCTGGGAAAATTCTCAATTCTTGGTTTGTTTTTCTCTCTAGCACATGAGATGTTACCATTCACGACCGACAATATGTTTTAAACTGTCTAGACTGTAGCTTATGAGACAATATGAGTTTCCCTTGAAAGTATATCTTTTAATCCATTTGACTCGTCAAGATAAAAACATAACCCACAATTAGTTGTGAGTGTATATCTACATTTTTGTCAATCGTCTTCCATTCTCTATCATGTGGTCGGTCTCTCTTTCTTCATCAAAAGGACCCTCGTATGGCATTCACATGTTCCTTTTTCTTCACAATATAAATAATACATAACAACGTGTTTGATAGCGTACACTAGGTAATAGCTGTGATGGTGAATTCTAAATCGTCCTTTTTAAAAGATTCAGCCCGTGTATAAAAAGAAACTCGAGACCGCTCATTCTATTTTATACAATGTTAAATGACCAACAAATACAGTCTTAATTGTGCGCTGTCTGTGTGTCATGCATCTGATGATCTCATTCTATTACAGGATAAGCTTGTTGCAAGTATGGAAAATATCATGGACCAAATACAAACGAAATGGCGTGCAGACCGAGAGTCAAGTAATCACCTACTCGAGTGTTCCCACTGAAGAGTCCCGTGAATGAGTTTGCCTTACACAACTGACTTGTCTCCGGGTTAAACGGCCTTGAAACATTTAGAAAATGGACACATACATATGCTGATAGTTTCGTTGCCCTGACATCTCTGCTTTGAATAGTTAGTTATAGATGACGGAAAGGTCATTTGGCCTCGACTGTAGATCTATGTAAGTTCCGTTATCATCTTCCGACTTCCGTGGTTTTATAAAGATAATTTTCTAGTAATAAACGAAGTCCTGTTCAAAAAATTGTTTGTAAATATGCCAATAGTGTAATCATATTAATATAAATCACTTTGTCCATAATACTTGGTATCAATGATCGTTATCGTCAGGGTGTAAATTTCTGATACAATACGGAAACACAACAAACTTCACACGAAATTCATGTGTTCGGGTTTAGCTTAAACATGTTTGGATCAAACTTACAACCATGTTTAGCTAACCTGGTTGTGTTCGGGCCTACCTAAGGGGTTTGCACATTCTACACGTTTTTCTTTAGAAAAACTTATGTCATGTCATAAATTAAACCAATTGGCTATTTTATGTTAAAATTTAAACATAGAAGAGGAAACGGTCTCATGCTCTATAGTTTAATATGCCTAGAACTTTTGTCCCGCGCGTTGCGTGAGATCTTCTGCTATGATCCCAAATATAAAAACGCAGATGTCAAACATGATGTAACGTTATCGTTTTAACATAAAATCCTAAAGTATGTAGAAAGGTAAAAAAAAAAACGCGGCTATGACTTTCACTCCGTCGTAAAACCTTAAAGCCTATTCCGTCGTAAAACCTTAACCCCTATTCTGTCGTAAAAGTGACATAATCATTTTGTAGAGCCCAAGAAAATATAAGAAAAACAAAACAAATCATAAATAAAAATAAAAAAACAAACTTATATAACTAAACTATAGCAAACCTATCTCATGTTTACAAAACATGTGTTTGAGTTGAAAAAAATACAAAACCAAAAGAAAAAAATGAGGAAAAAAGAATCGCTACCTATATTCAAACTCATGTGCGCTAAGTTGAAGTATAATCTCCTTACCACCAGTCCAAATAGGCACAAATGGATGTTAGTTAAACATCATTTGAAAGAAAAGTATTAATCTATTGCCTTGTTTGGACTTCTCATAAATATAATCAATGAGCAGTTGTCACGCAGCTGACACTATTCTCCATTTGTATTTTAAAGTATAGTAATTATATGCATCTTTGGTTGTAAATTTATAATATTACATGTAAAAAGGTAAAAGAATAATAACACTACCAGTATTCATGTCAACTGACGAATAAACGTGTTAGTTCGGATTCATGTGTTGATAAGATTTATGGGTCTATGTTTGGCTTTGTATGAGTTTTCACCTGTATACTAAATACAATTCAATCTATTTAACAACCATGGTTATGGTTTCACGTGTTTTTACTATGATTCATAAGTGACATATACACTACAACACTAAACCTACGTCAATTAGTTTATGAAAGATCATCATTTACATTTTACTATCCTAAATGAACGATAGAACATCAAAGGGGTGGTGGCGCAGTTGGCTAGCGCGTAGGTCTCATAGCATATCTGAGTTATCCTGAGGTCGAGAGTTCGAGCCTCTCTCACCCCAATCCTTTTTTCCGGTGTTGTACATTCTGCACTAAAATCTGTACGTCAGGTGATAAAAAACGATTGCGCATCCGGGAATCGAACCCCGGTCAGTACCGTGGGAGGGTACTATGATACCACTACACTAGATGCGCTTCTTGGGTCGTGTGTAATGCTTGCATCTACTATATCGTATTATACTACTATTTGCTCATATTAATAACATTATTTACTAATCATTGTTGGAAATAAAATGCACTCTTATTCTTGACTCAATGGGGGCCCAGCATGACAAGTTAGAGAAATAGTGTTGGATATGAATTTAGACTCATAATTGTGATATAAAGTCCGAATGACCAGTTTTAATAGTTTTGTTAAATTGATTATGATGACGAATGCAAATTATCAGATTTGTATAGTCAGTTAAATAGTAGCACGAAGAAACCTGATTAAAAAGATTAATGCAAATTATCTTACGATCACCACCTATAATGGCAAACAAGTTCAACAAGTTGGAATGAATTCACATGTATGAAAACCTTGAAGAAATTGATTTGTGTAGTTTTCTGCAATAAGATGCATCAAAAATTTTAAGAAAATGATATGTGTTTCAGGTCTTTTATTAATTTAAAAAGTAACTAATGTACTTGATTCTGATCTAGAAGTTGTAGTAAATCTCTTTGAAGCTATGACTTCATCGGATTTGATTGCCAACAATGAATTATCTTTTAGATCCTTGATGTAGTGATATTGTATGGAGGGTCAAGGTCTAACTTTGGAAATTTACTGGATAATTCTAATAGGGTGCTCTTACTATAGGAACTACTATGTAAGAATAATCTTGTAAGTGTTTGAAACAACACCTAGCAATAAAGAAAAGAGTGAATAATAGGAGAATGAGAGGATGAGAGGAGTTTTCTTGTGTTCTTAACAACTAACCATACATATTTATAGGTTCATCATAGGTCACTATTAATCAATACTATAGATACAAAAATTAGTAAGTAAAAGTAACCTATACGAGTTTGATGACCATAATAATTATTCATAATACTCCCCCTGGTTAACAAACATATTATTTTTCAATATGCTTGGTGATGCTGACTCGTTAAAAACCTTCCTAGGAAAACTCAGTAGAATAAAAGCATAGCTAAAGAAAGAGAGTGCAGCGCATATATTCTCCCCCTTGTGATTATTAATTGAGCTCTTTGAGTTGTTGCATTCCGATCTCATGAACCAGTTTTTTAAATGTTGATGCTGGTAGTGATTTAGTGAATAAGTCTGCTAAATTTTCGCTAGAGCGAATATGTTGGACGACAATATCACTATTCTTTTGTAAATTATGTGTGAAAAAGAACTTTGGCAAAATGTGTTTGGTTATATCTCCTTTGATATATCATTCCTTGAGTTGTGCAATGCATGCTGCATTATCTTCATGCCTGCTGCATTATCTTCATGCCAAACTGTTGGTCCTTCATCTCCAGAAGTAATACCTCACGATTCACGAATGTGTGAATTACGGTTCGTAACCAAACACATTCACGACTAGCTTCATAGATTGCCAATATTTCTGCATGGTTAGAAGAAGTGGGTGTGGTTGTTTGCTTCACAGAACGCCATGAAATTGCAGTGCCTTCATGTGTCCTGCATCTGCAAAACCAACTAGACTTGTTTTTTATTTTTTAGTAAAATACAAACCCATATCTTTAGAGCCTTGAATGTATAGTAATATTTGTTTTATCGCATTCCAATGCCTTTTTGTTGGACATGAACTATATCCTACTAACAAATTTAATGCAAACGATATATCTGGTCCTATATGGCTAGCAGAAACATCAATGCTCCAATCACACTTAAATGCGGTACTTCTGGACCAAGAATTTCTTCTTTGTTTTTCAGAGGTTTGAATGGATCTTTTTAACATCAAGCGATCTTATGACCATTGGGGTACTTAGTGAATGTGATTTGTCCATATAAAATCTTTTGAGAAGTTTTTCTATATAGGTTTCTTGATGCAGAAGGACTCCATCTTTAAGATGCTCAATTTGTAAACTGAAACAAAAGTTTGTCTTTCTAAGATCTTTCATCTCAAATTCTTTTTTCAAGCATTCAATCGCCTTTTGGAGCTCCTCGGGAGTTCTAGTTATATTTAAGTCATCAACGTACACAACAATTATTACATATTCAGATTTGACTTTTTTATGAAAATGCATGGACAAACAAAATTATTTTTATAGACTTCTTTCAACAAATACTCACTAAGGAGATTGTACCACATACATCCAGATTATTTTAGCCCATATAGTGATTTATTTAATTTAACTGAAAGATTTTCTCGAGAAGTAACTTCATGTATTTTTGGTGGTTTAAATCCTTGAGGGAGTTTCATGTAAATTTCTATATCAAGTGAGCCATAGAGATATGTTGTCACAACATCCACCAGAAGCATATCTATCCCTTCTTGTACAGACTAATAAGGTAACGAAAAATTATCGCATCCATCTGGACGTATGTGGTACAACTGCCTTAGTGAGTATTTGTTGAAAGAAGGCTATAAAAATGATTTTGTTTAATTTAATTGAAAGATAATCTCGAGAAGTAACTTCATGTATTTTTGTAGTCTAAATCCTTGAGGGAGTTTCATGTAAATTTCTGTATCAAGTGAGCCATAGAGATATACTACCACGAAATCCATTGGACACATATCTATCCATTCTTGTACCACCTGACTAATAAGGTAACGAGAAGTAGTCGCATCTATCTGTACGTATGTTGTACAACTGCCTTAGTGAGTATTTGTTAAAAGAAAGCTATAAAAATGATTTTATTTAATTTAATTGAAAGATCTTCTTGAAGTAACTTCATGTATTTTTGATAGTCTAAATCCTTAAGTAAGTTTCACGTAAATTTCTGTATCAAGTGAGCCATAGAGATAAACTGTCACAATATCCATTAGATGCATATATATCCCTTCTTGTACTACCAGACTAATAAGGTAACGAAAAGTCATCGCATCCATCACTGGAGAATGTCTCCACATAATCATTTCCAGGTCTTTGCGAAAATCCTTGTGCTACCAATCGTGCCCTGTACCGTATAATCTCATTTTTTTCATTACGTTTTTGCACAAAGACCTATTTGTAACTGACAGGTTTTACACCTTTAGTTGTACGAACTATAGGTCCGAAAACTTCTCATTTTTTGAGGGAATTCAAAATTCTGCATCAATTGCATCTTTCCATTTTGCCAAATCATTTCTATGTTTATATCATCGACAGATCTTGGTTCTTGATCCTCATTGTTTTCCATTACTTCTAGCGCAACATTATATGAAAAAATTTCATCGACGTTGATCTTATTTTGGTTCTATACCTTTCTAGATATGATATAATATATTGAGATCTTTTCGTTTTCAGGTAGCTGAGGTTCGCTTGGAACCATCATGTTTAGTGTCTCTCCAAGAGACTTCTTTTCTTGCACTGTTGTTTTCTCAACTTGATTATCTTTATTTTTGTTTCCCTTTTCTTTCAAGGATTTTTATCTTTAGAGCTGATTGCTCTACCATGCTTTAGCTGTGCATTAGACTCATTAGCAATCTGTGGTTCCCCTTTTGGGACACTGATTTTTAATAGGATATTAACAGCTAGTATATGTGACTTGGTCATTTTCTTTGGGTCGGTAAATACGTTTGGTAATTGATTCGCTAATCCTTATAGATGAATCATCGTTTGAACTTTGAGTTCACATTGTTTAGTTCGAGGATCAATATGAGATAATGATAATTTATTCCGACTTATTTAATCTTTTAGCTGATTTTCATCTCCCCCTAATATTGGGAACATTGATTCATCAAAATAACAAATAACAAATCGAGCTGTAAATAAATCTCCCGTTAATGGTTACAAATACTTAATGATTGAAGGTGATTCATACCCAACATATATCGCTAACCTCCTTTAAGGTCCCATTTTTGTACGTTATGGTGGAGCGATTGGAACATATACCACACAATAAAAAATTCGTAAATGAGAGATATTAGGTTCTTAACCAAAAAGCAATTTTAACGGGGAGGAAGTGTGATAACTTGTTGGTCTAATGCGAATTAGTATTGTTGCATGTAGAATAACATGCCCCCATGTAGTTGCTGGTAGTTTTGTTTTCATAATCATTGGTCTTGCAACCTTTAAGGTCACTTAATAATCGATTCAGCAAGCCTATTTTATGTATGTACATAAGGTACATGATGTTCTATACTTATCCCAATAAACATACAATAATCATTAAATGCTTAGGATGTAAAATCACCAGCATTGTCCAACCGAATTTTCTTTATGGGGCGTTTTGGAAAATATACTCTTAACCTTATTAATTGTGCAAAGTAGTCATGCAAATGCCATGTTACGACTTGATAATAAGCACAAATGAGACCATCTAGTTGATGTATCAATTAGAACCATAAATATCTAAATGGTCCACTAGAGGGATGTATAGGCCCATATATTTCCCCATGTATTCTTTCTAAAAAATTAAAGGACTCAACCCCATTTTAGTTTATGATGGACGGGTAATTAGCTTCCCTTGTGAACATGTAACACATGTAAAATACTTAGCCTGAATAATCCTTTTGCCTTTTAAGGAATGCCCACATGAATTTTTAATAATTCTTTTATCATTATAGATCCTGGATGACCCAACCGATCATGCCAAATAATAAAGTTTTCCCGATGTATAAAATTATGGTTTATAACTACATTTGATTCGATTACAAATATTTTGTGTAGTATAAACCAGAGGCAAATGCGGGCATCCTTTCTAATACTTGTTTTTCACCCACAATTATTTTAGTGATTTGAAGGTATTTTCATGCCCATCGTATGCAGTCTCAAAATGATATTCATTTAAACAAATATCTTTAGAAGTTATAAGATTTTTTCGAGATAATGGAGAGAATAACACGTTGTTAATTTTCAATTGTGTTCCACTGGTAACACAATAGAAGCTCCTTCAAAACCTTCAATTAATTTTTAAAACCAGATATAGTACTAACACTTGCCTTTTGTATGATTAAATTCGAGAAGTATTTTCTTTTTTTAAGAATTGTATGAGTAGTTGCGCTGTCGATTAGACAACATCTTCATCATTTATGATAAGTTTCGTTAAACACTCCATTTGCTTCAAAAACAAGAAAAAATATTTCATAAATAAAATGTTTCATAATTTTCTTCTAAATAACATAAAAAAACATTTAAGTTATCAATTGTTTAAGTTGTTTTATCTCTCTTTCTTTTCCTTTCCTTTGATGGATTGTTGGCATAACTCCACCAAATGTTTATGTGCCCAATGATTATCACTTCTACAACGATAATATGTGGTTTGTGGTTGTCTAGTTCCAAGACCACGACCACGTTTGTAACCATGGCCACATCCACAAATTCCACTTTGGTCATTATATCTCGCCACATTCGCTTTTAGGAATAAGGTGTTGAAAAGCAAGTGTTATAAAAAACAAAGTGTGAGGAACAGCTGGGATCAGCAACCAGAACATCATTTCCCATTTTTTAGTGTGTATGTTGTCTTAGTGGTGTTTCTTTGTCTGCCATGAACTACCAACAATAATTGTACAAACGTGTATAAGAGGAGGATGATTCTCCTCTGTTTGATGTACCAAAAATAACAATTCCTCAGTCAATTCAATCATCTTGTTAAGATGGTATCAGAGCAGTGTTTACACTAATATGCTCATCATCTACCCCAGCCTTTCAACCACATAAACCTGGTCACCATGTCCGAAGACGGCAACCAGAATGAATTATCCATTCAACTCGCCAACCTGCTTAAGCAGGGGATTCAATCCCAACCAAAAAAACCCAAACTTTCAGATAGTTTGCAGATCAATCTCAAACTAAATAGCCAAAACTATGCCCTGTGGACCCGTATGATTCGGGTTGCCATCGGTGGAAAATCGAAGACATTGTTAGAACATTTGTCTTCAAATCCTCCAGAAAAAACCGACGACACCTACGAACAGTGGGAACAGGATGATCTGGTAGTATTCTCTTGGCTCATACAGAATATTGAACCCATCATCGCAGGCAACCTAACCGAGTTTCCCACAGCGAAATCGTTGTGGGATGCCTTGGTGGTTACCTACACCAGTGGCAAAGACAAACTGTAGACGTTCAATCTTCATGTTAAAGCCAATGACATCAAACAAAATGGCATGTCTCTAGAAGATTTTTGGATCACTTCAAGGGATATGGGGAGAAATTGATAGAACTGACCCAAATCCGATGACTTGCTCACAAGACATCAAAACATATCTCAAAATCAGGTCAGAGCAAAAACTCTTCCAATTTCTTAAAGCCCTTGATCAGAAATATGAACCCATTAAACGAGAGATCCTCCGACTCGAACCACTCCCGACTGCCGAGGCGGCCTATGCCACCGTTCGAAAGGAGACTGCACACCAGAATATTCTGGGAGTCAACCTCACCAACACGAATGGCATAGGAGCAGGGTTACTTACCGCCGAAACAAAGGGATAGGGCTCGTAACCAGAGGGCCTAGGAGGTTCGAGGGGAGGAAGACCGGAACAGTCAAAGATGATAAAACTCACCTGAAATGCGATCACTGTGGGATGACAAAACATACCAAAGAACAATGCTTCAAGATCGTTGGCTATCCCGAATGGTGGTCCGATGGCCATAAAAAAGGGAGCAAGACAATCGGACAGGAGAAGGGAAAAGCCTCGGCTTCGGCGGCGGTGGGCAACACTGATGCCGCCGGCACCAGCAGCAACCACCGAACCGGCGGTGGTGGATTTGGAGGAATCGCAGCAGGCGGCGCTCTTGAAGAAGAGGGGTTCTCGGTGGCCACAGGTAAAAAGTGGAGAGAAAGAGAAGGGTCTCGAAACCCTATCTTCTTTCTTTTTTAAATAAACACAAAAATTACCAAATAGACCCTGCAGATTATGGTGTGGCACATATGGTTCAAAACAACAAATCACGGGAACAGTCATGGATTTTTGATTGTGGAGCGACGGATACCATGACATATGACCTATCCGACCTTACTACAACTTCGAATCCAACAAAATCCTATATACACACTGCAAATGGAGAAACAATGAATGTAGAAAATGGTGGAACGATTGAGATCTCACCAACTCTTAAACTTTCAAATTGTCTCTATGTTCCTTCATTGTCACATAAATTACTATCCATTAGCCATGTAACAAAAGAATTAAATTGCTCCGTTCTTGTGCAACCGACATTTTGTATCTTACAGGATATCAGGACGGGAGCGATCATTGGGCGTGGCACTGAAAAACAAGGGTTATATTACGTGGATGAGGTGACTCAAAATGGTAATGTTATGCTATCTCATGGAACAGTGGAACGTGAAGCTTGGCTATGGCATAGAAGACTTGGACATCCATCTACGGGTTATTTGCGTGTTTTATTTCCCAAATTACTCCCTTCCAATTGTAAGTCACATTGTGAAACTTGTGTGTTAGCTAAAAGCCATCGAAAAACCTTTAAACCAAATAACACAAGAGTTGATTTGCCTTTTCATTAATTCACTCGGATGTGTGGGGACCGGCTCCAACTATCGGGGGTCAAAATCTTCGTTTTTTCGTAATATTCGTGGATGATTGTACACGAATGACATGGGTATACCTATTAAAAAGCAAATCCGAAGTTTTTGAGAAATTCATCATGTTTTACACGATGATACAAAATCAATTTCAGAAAAACATTAAAATCTTTCGATCTGATAATGGTGGAGAATTTGTTAATAATGAGTTGAAACAATTTTTCACATCGAAAGGGATTATTCACCAAACAACCTGTCCTCACACACCTGAACAAAATGGTGTTGCGGAGCGAAAGAATCGTATTCTATTAGAAATAACTCGGGCTCTCCTGATAGAGTCACAAGTCCCAAAGTTTTTTGGCCAGAGGCCCTTGCCACTGCCACCTATCTGATCAATCGTCTTCCAACTAAAATCCTAAACTCCAAAACTCCATTACAAGTTCTTTCAGAATTCTTCAAACCCCCGTCCATCCTTACACTCGAACCCCGGATTTTCGGATGCACTGTATTTGTTCATATACCAAAAATAAATAGGACTAAACTTGATCCGTGTGCGGAAAAATGTGTTTTTGTCGGATATGGAGTAAACCAAAAGGGGTATCGGTGCTACAATCCTAAAACCCGGCACATGTTTACCACTATGAACTGTGATTTCCTTGAAACCGAGTATTACTATGCCTCCCAACATAGTGATAAGGGGGGGAGCAAGTATCCTGAATCACTGAGTTGGCTAGAATACCATACCCAAGATGAGTCACCTCCTCCATCCAAACCCGAAATCAGTGTCACCACCCAAGAAACTGCTCCTGACTTGATACCGGAGGTAAGTAACACTGAATCTACCGAAACTCCTGAAAATATCACTAACCAAGCAGAAGAGCAAAGTGAACATGTGCAGGAACCAGAGGAGCCTATCATACAGATAAATGCACAAGCAGAGCAAATAGAGCACGAACAAGAACAGGGAAATACCATCACACAGGAAGCCGCACCAAAAACATACGTGCTGCCACCAAGAACAAACCGAGGAATTCCCCCAAAAAGATACTCTCCTGAAAAGGAGTCTCGAGGGTCCAAATATCCTATGGATAATATAGCCGAGGGTAAGTTGTCCGAAGAAGCTAAGGCGTTCTCTTTGTCGTTGTACACTGAAGACATTCCCACCAACCCAGGGCAAGCCTTAAAATCAAAGCACTGGAGAAACGCAATGGAAGAAGAGATGAAAGCTTTAACGAAGAACAACACGTGGGAGAAGTGTGTCTTACCTACAGGGAAGAAACCAGTCGGATGTCGATAGGTGTTTTCAATTAAATACAAGCCGGATGGTACGATCGAAAGATATAAAGCTAGATTAGTGGCCAAAGGCTATACCCAAACATATGGGATTGATTACTCCGAAACTTTCTCTCCAGTCGCAAAGATGAACAGAATCAGGGTCCTGTTCTCAATAGCAGCAAATAAGGAATGGCCACTTCACCAGTTTGATGTAAAAAATGCATTCCTACATGGAGAGCTCAAAGAAGAAGTATATATGGAAGCACCACAGGGATTCACAAGCAACTTCGGTGATAGAGAAGTATGTCGGTTGAAGAAGTCCTTATATGGACTAAAACAATCTCCCAGAACATGGTTCGGAAGATTCACTCTTGCTATGACCCGATATGGGTTTAAACAGAGTAACTCAGACCACACATTGTTTCTCAAAAAAAGGGATAATCTGACGACTTGTTTGATAATATATGTGGACGACATGATTATTACAGGGGATGATGAAGAAGAAATCACCAGACTAAAGGAGAACTTATTCAATGAGTTCGAAATAAAGGACCTAGGAAGACTTAAATATTTCCTTGGAATTGAGATTCTAAGATCAAAACAAGGAATATTTATGTGTCAAAAGAAGTATGTTCTTGATCTTCTAACCGAAGTTGGTATGATTGATTGCAAACCAGCAGAAACCCCTATGATCGTGAATCAAAAGCTGTACATGGAAGAACAAGCAGAGCTAGCTGACAAGGAAAGATATCAACGAATTATGGGAAAGCTCATATATCTCTCTCACACCCGACCAGATATAGCTTATGCGGTAGGGATAGTGAGCCAGTTTATGCATCGACCACAAACAACCCATATGGATGCAGTCTTAAGAATTTTAAGATATCTAAAAGGCACCGTTGGACATGGAATTGTGTTCAAACCAAATGGAAACTTAGAAATTCAACTGTACACTGATGCAGATTGGGCGGGAGATAAAGACAATAGAAGATCAACCGCAGGTTACTTTACCTTAGTTGGAGGAAATCTGGTCACATGGAGGAGTAAGAAACAGAAGGTAGTAGCATTATCAAGCGCTGAAGCCGAATTCAGGGGAATAGCCAGAGGATTAACAGAAGTTCTGTGGGTACGGAGGCTCCTAAGTGAAATAGGATTTCCACCACACGAAGCTAGTAAAATCGTGTGCGATAATAAAGCTGCAATCCAAATATCAGAGAATCCGGTACAACATGATCGGACGAAGCATGTTGAAGTTGACCGACACTTCATCAAAGAAAAACTAGAATCGGGGCTCATTTCTCTTCCATTCGTCAAGTCTGAAGAACAATTGGCGGACATCCTAACAAAAGCTGTTAACGAAAGACTATTACACAAATGCTTGGACAAGTTGAACTTTGGAGATCCCACCGTTCAACTAGAGGGGGCGTGTTGAAAAGCAAGTGTTATAAAAAAACAAAGTGTGAGGAACAGCTGGGATCAGCAACCAGAACATCATTTCCCATTTTTAGTGTGTATGTTGTCTTAGTGGTGTTTCTTTGTCTGCCATGAACTACCAACAATAATTGTACAAACGTGTATAAGAGGAGGATGATTCTCCTCTGTTTGATGTACCAAAAATAACAATTCCTCAGTCAATTCAATCATCTTATTAAGATAAGGTTGTACTTGTCGGATGGGTCTCATGATTTTTCATTAGTAGCTTATTGTTTTGCTCAGCTACAAGTAAACATGATATTAAATCACTATATTTAGTGAAACCCTTTTCACGATATTGTTGTTGCAACAATATACTTGAGGCGTGAAAAGTGGAGAATGTTTTTTCCATCATCTCCTTATCAGTAATATTTTCACCAAAAAAATCAATTGTGAGGTGATTCTAAACATAGCCGAGTTATACTCGTTTTTAGACTTGAAGTCTTGCAACCTTAAGTGGAGCCATTCATAACGATCTCTCGACATTATTACCGTTTTTGATGGTCATATCTTTCCTTTAGTTTGGTCCATAGGATAAACAAATCTTTAATTGTGAGGTATTTAGTTTTCAAAGCCTCATGACAACGTAAAAATATCATTGCCTTTCCTTTATCCTGGTTAGTTGCTTCATTTCCTTTTTGATGGTATCACCAAGATTATTAGCATTCAACTGTATTTCGGTATCCAACACCCATGACAAAAGTTTTTTTCGCTAATATCTAAAGCCGTAAATTAAAGCTTTGTAAGATTTGACATGATGAAATGCTAATATGATCCTAAAAGCGATTTCGTGCTGATAACGTTGAAATAGCACCTATTAGCAATAAAGCAAAGAGTGAACAATAGGAAATGAGAGAATGAAAGGATGTTTTTCTTGTGTATCATTCTTAACAACTGACCATACATATTTATAGATCCATCATAGGTTGGTAGTAATCAATACTATAAATACAAAAATTAATAGGTAAAAGTAACTTATAGAAGTTTGATGGCCATAATAATTATTCATAATAGTAAGTACGGGGGTCTAAAAGTTGTATTTATGAGAGTTGTGGGGGTGTTTTCAGCTTAGTTTTTCTCCTTGTATAGCGGTGAGGTAACTTGTTCATGAAGGGGTTCTATGTCTATAAATAGGATGTCTCTTGTAAAGTTATCTACCACATAGCAATACAAGTTACAAGTTCCGATCAATCTGTTGTTTACCAATTTTACTTTGATACTAAAAAGTTAATTATTACAAATCGTAATAATCTATCGAGGTTGATAACGTGGTGGTTAACTGGTATGCTCCATAATTAAAATTTTAGAAGTTCAAGTCTTGTTAGACGCGTGTTGTGATGTATCTATGTTGGGTTAATCTTTATCGGGTCAAGTCGGGTCATGGGTTATTAGAAAGTTTATTATGTCACATGTTTTTAATTATTAGTTGGTCATAGTTAGCAAGATTAGTGGGTCTAGATAATGGAGTAGTGGGTTAGTGGGTAAGTTAATTTCCTTTTCTTTAGGTGTAAGAAGTTTTTCTCTATTTAATGTACATTTGTAACACCCCGAAAAGTCAAAACGGGTCATCGAGATAAGGGGCTTAATTTGTGGGTATTTAATAAAGGAAGGAAATGGGTTATGGGCTAATTAGGCTTATGGGCAAGAGGCTAAGTGATTTAGGGCCCATAATCAGCCTTCAAACCCATCTAATCAGCCACCATCTTCCACACTTGAACCCTAGCCACCAAAATTCATAGAGAGAGAAAGTAGAGAGAGAAAGTGAAGAAAACTCAAGATTTGGAGCTTCAAAGGTTAAAAGATTGAAGATCTGGGTGTTGGAGCATTAAACCATAAGAAAGGAGCAACAAATCCAGGTAAGAATCGACCTCTAAACCCTCCTGCAGATCAAACCCGGATTCTAGGGTTTTGGGTTTTGAAAAGTTTCAAAGAAACACATAAAGATCAAATTTTTACGTATGAAAACGTGTAAAAAGGTTAGATATGGTTTCATGGATGGTAAACCAAGGATTTGGATGTAAAAAGTTAAGATTTTAGGTTAAAAACAGCCTGGTTCTTCATTTTCATTCATCCAGCGAAACTGTGCCCCCGATCAGCGAAACTGTGCACTCATCCAGCGAAACTGTGCACTCATCTAGCGAAACTAAAAGAGTTCCAGCGAAACTACAGTTTCGCTGGTGCGAAACTACAGTTTCGCTGGTAATTTCGCTAGTGCCCAGGTTGACCTATAGATATTGCGAAACTAGGAAATTCCAACGAAAGTTGGGTGCATCTGACAGTGAAACTGTCATGCGAAACTGCTGGGCGAAACTGTCATGCGAAACTGCTGGGCGAAACTGGCAGCGAAATTAGGCAGAAATTAACCCCTTTAAGTGTCAACTTATCTGTAGGCTGTGTAGTGTGATCCTAGCCTAGAAGGCTTAGTTTAGAAGTTACTCACGATATCCAGGTGAGTTCTAGATCCCCTTATTTAACGTTTTTTCTATGTTTTTGGGACTATTATGTATAGTAAACATAAAGTTTTCAAGGTAAGGATTTCAAGCGGTTTTAACAAGAAAAATAATTTTTCTATAACAAAATATGCTAGACCTTAAAATAAAATTTTTACGCGCTGACCTGGCAGCCCTGCCCCAGCCAGGGGCGTTGCCCTTGGACCCCACTAGGGGCTGCTGCCCCTAGGACCCCGCTGTCAGGGGCTGCCGCCCCCGAACCCCCGCTGTCCCGCGGAGGGTCGGTTACGTGTTATGTTGACTAGTACTTGGTATGTTGTGTACTTAATAAGTTACGTATTATATATTAAGTGAAAGATAATATTAATGAGAAGTAGAACTTAACGAATGTTACCCCGGGGCCGTTTGATGATGAAAAGACTTGCAAGCACTATGATAGACTTCACTTAGGTGAGTCTGATGTATGATGATGGATCCGTATTCATGAGCGGGCTATGTGCCTTGCAGTGTGGATCAACTGTCGGGGGTTAGCTACCATAATGATGTGTACCGACGGGGATCGACATTCGTTGTCGATCAACATGGAGCTCTTGCTTTGTGCAACCTCATTTATGATAAAGTGAAAGATAATGAAAGAATGAAAGATAATGAACATGCTTAATATGAAGCAAGAAATATTATGTAGTATGATATATGCGTGGTCATTATATGAAGGATAAAGCTTATATTTTCTTATTTATATAAAACTAGAACTCACTCAGCAAGCTGACTTTTATGCATAATAGTGGGCAGGTAAATGCTGATGCCGAGGATGGCACCAGCGAGCTACTTGGCGAGCAATGGATGGCATTCCTGTTTATCAAAATCTTTATTGTAATTTAAGACCATCCACCATGTGTTATTCCTTTTTAAAGACAAATGTATGAGTAAAATATGATTTCCAAGTTTTAAGTGAATGTTTATTTAATTCCGCTGCAATGTGTTGTTATAAAGTGATTTTATGCTATGATTAACCAACTGTGAGGCTTTCCGGGAACGGGGCCTTACAACATTTGAGGTATTAATGAAAAGAAAGAATTAGAGTAATCTTGGGGCCTGAATCCAACATTTGGTATCAGAGCCCAGGGTTAGAAAAGAAAGTGTTTTGAGAGTTGATTTTTGAAAGAGGAAGCAACCCTTGGCTGCAGGGCTGAAGAACAAGAGATGAGTAGAAAGAAAGACTATAGAAGCGGTGAAAATGTGAAGATGTTGATTGGAACTGTAGAGAAGATTGATAAGAAACCAGCAAGCACACAAGAAGGTAAGGTGAGGTAGGGGCACACACACCTAAACATTACGGCTGATTTGATTTTAAAGGAAAGCACGCAAGCAACCTGCTAGAATTAATTGAAGGTAGTAAGCAACCAAGCACGTGAAAAGGTCAAAACCATCATCGAAGAAAGAAAGCAAGAAGGCATGCATCTTAATTAATATGAACATGTAAGTAGCCAACCAAGCATGTCAAAAAGTCATAGCCGCAATCGCGAAATCAAGAAAAAGTAAAAGCAATTGGAGGCTGATTTGTTTTTTTGTTAATAGCAGAAAGAAGTCATGAAGGTTTAGCGGTGGAATTGAATTCGAAGGGGCCAAGCAAGCAGACGCCTCTTTTTATCAAACCAAGGAGGCTGCTGATTTTTGTGCGACCAAAACTTAATTACGCCAGTAGGGAGGTCGATGAATTAACCAAGCAAGAACCATAACAGGTAGAGAATTTTTTTTGATCGCAACAAGTGGCGGCAAGCAACCTTGTCATTTTTGCAAGAAAACAAGAAAGAAATACGAGTGTTTGGCCTAGTTTTGGGGCTGAAACAGTGACCAAATCACGACTGATTACAATGAAGAATAAGGCAGCAAGCGGGACAATGGTTTGGTGATTTCGAATTCGGTTTTGAGGCTGTTGGTTACATAAGAATTGGATGTTTATAAGTATGATGAGAACGAAAGCAAATGATAGCAAGTAGCAAGACCGTATCTTTGTGATTCGGGTAACAAGAAAGTAAGTAAGTTAGCAAGCAAGAAAGATTCGAATCAAGCAAGAAAGTAGCAAGATTAGGAAGAAAAACCGGTACCAGGTATAGAAAGAAATTATATATAAAGAGCAAGATAAGCAAGAAAGAAGGAAGAAAGAAGGAAGAAAAGAAGGAAGAAGAAGCAAGAGAACCGAGAACTGAAAACCGAATCAAGATTAAGGGGGTGAATGTTGGGTTAATTTTGATCGGGTCAAGTCGGGTCATGGGTTATTAGGAAGTTTATTGTGTCACATGTTTTAATTATTAGTTTATCATAGTAGTTAGCAAGATTAGTGGGTCTAGATAATGGAGTAGTGAGTTAGTGGGTAAGTTAATTTCCTTTTCTTTAGGTGCAAGATGTTTTTCTCTTTTTAATGTACATTTAAGGTATTAATGAAAAGAAAGAACTAGAGTAATCTTGGGGCTTGAATCCAACATCTATCCTATAAACTACAGGAAATGTTGTCATAAAAAATTATGTTTTGATTTAGAAAAGAACACGAGGCTTGATCCTCATGGGTTTCACGCTCCCAGTGATATAACAAGCCATGACGATGACACAAAATCATGAACGTCCATTCAATTCACCGAATTAAAGGTTGCTGCCATAAGGGAACAATTGGAATTGTTGTTTTTCTGGGTGCAAGTTCTTGTTCTATTCTATGAATCATCATTATTGTGAACTGTGTTGGCGTTTACTTACTTATTTTTTAAATTACTTCAGTTTTCTGTTTTGAAAATATCTTTATTTTAGAATCTGTTTTAGGTCTTAAAAATATTTGTATCTTACGCAAAAACGAAGAGAATGGTCTGCTTACGCAAAAACGAAGAGAATGGGGCTGCTTACATAGGATCATAATATCCATAATTATATGCTCCCACTTCTATGTAGATAATATTTAAATATAAAGAAAAATATGAGACGTCGACATGTTATAATGTGACAAGTCAATGTTTTATAAATTATCATTAGTCTAACCTTAGTGGTTAAAAAAAATCATATTTCAGTGATCTAATAAACAAAAATTAGAACCATAGTTAAAGATTACACAAGCGGAAAAAGGGTACTAATCAAAAGTTTAAAATTTACCTAAATTACAACAAACGTTTATATCTTGAGTAAATTAAGGCTTGTCATTATGATCAATACCCATTTTTAGTGAATATCAAAAGAGAGTATTTCACGGCCATAATTTTACTCACTAATATTAAATTCATTATTCACTACACCATATTTTTACCAGTATAAATTCTAATGAGTCACACCCAAAATCAATCACAGTAAAATGGCATTCAACCTTCAAAACCCTTTCTCCATATTCATCTCTTTGTGTTTAGTTTCTTCTCTTTTTGCTAGACACTCGTTGTGTTCAAGCCCGGAACACTTTTATAGTCGATACGAGTTTTGCCTGCTTTAGGAACGTGGTATGGAGATGCGAATGGCGCTGGAAGTGGTAATGATGTAATTAACTTAGCTTATGCACTTAAATCTTGTTAAAATATGAATAATGTATGTAATTTTTATCATGATTATGCACAGGTGGAGCTTGTGGATGGGCTAATGATGTACAATCACCACCATTCTCAGCCATGATTGCAGCTGGAAATTCTAGGATTTTTATGCATGGCAAAGGATGTGGAGACTGTTATCAGGTGATGAAGTTAATCCAAAAGTAATTAATTATTACTGTATATACTAATTTGCAACGTTGATATATATGCATCATGGGTTGTGACGTATAATAGTAAATATATACTAGTTACACTATCGTCTTGAAGGGGACATGTCACAGTGATTTCATCCTAGAAAATCTATGTGAGAATATATTAATGCTAAGTAGGTTATTAACCTATTATGATTATTTTGTTTACAGATCAAATGCAGTAGAGAGCCTTATTGCTCTGGAAGACCGGTTACAGTGACAATAACCGATGAGTGTCCTGGTGCATGTAACGATGTTCCCTTCCATTTTGATCTAAGTGGAACGGCTTTTGGTGCAATGGCGAATCCGGGGCAAGCTGCTAATCTTCGTAATCTTGGCCAAGTTGATGTTGAATATCGAAGGTTCGTACATGGTTATTTTAACGAGTGCATGAGCTTAACTCTTAAATCATTATGCGCGCTTAACTCTTAACAGTAACGTTATACTTAAAACTGTTTTGCAAATGGACAATTGTACACGGGAATTGAATATGTGACAATATGTACTAATGTAAGAAGAATTTGTAACAAACTAAGTCTTAATATATATGGTAACCATCTTCTTCTGAATAGTAATGGTTTTCTGTTTCTGATTAAACAAATTTAATGCTATGTTTGTTGTTAAAAAATCATCCTAAAGTTTCTTAAGTGTTTTACCAAAGATACTTGCAACTTTTTTCAACAATGAATATTAATGACTCATGTTTCGATTTGTTTATTTATTTTAATTTCTTTCTACATTTGGTGAAACGTTTTTGTATATAACAAAATTTTATAAAACAGACGTAAAAACTTGGTACTATTTAGTAATTATGTATTTTAGGGTTAATTTAAATAGTGGTATTCCCGTGAATAAAGAAATTCACTATATAATCGAGTTGCATAATTGATCGATTTAAATATTCGAAGATACTCTAAGCACTATATAATAATCAAGATTCGATATATTTTCTATGTAAGTTACTTTATTTTAAATTTTTTAATCATTAATAGATAATTATTACAAGATTAGAAAAAAATGAAATGCATGTGTGAGTGACTTTGTTGAATCAATATTGAAACTGGATTATTATTTCATGAAAATAATTTACCTTTTACTAAAATCATGTGTTTTCAAGGAACTTTCTAATCAGAATGTTTTCTAGGGTGTCATGCGACTATGGTAGGACAAAGATCACTTTCAAGATCGATGCAGCAACAAACCCTAACTGGTTTGCAACGGCAATAGAGTTCCAGGATGGCGATGGTGGACTCCAGTCCGTGGAGATAGCACCATATGGCACACAACATTTTATTCAAATGAACAATATTGGGGCGCGGTTTGGGCAGCCAATATCCAACCACAATTTAGTGGTCCATTCTCGTTTAGGCTCATATCTCCATCAAACAAGGTGGTTGTTGCTAGAAATGTTGTTCCGAGTGGTTATGTACCCGGAAGTACTTATACCTCACATGTAAACTTTTAGTAACTAGTGAGGTTATCAACTTAGGGAGCCAAAGTACTAGCTACGGTCATTGTTATTTGATTATGATCGTTGCCATTTAGATATCTTGGGAACCCTTTGGGAAGCACGTAGAGCTTGTATCACTATTTAGTTTATGATAATAATATAAGCATGTTGAGTTTAGTTTCATTTTTGATTATGACATTCATAACAAGAATTGAAATGATAAGATCATAGAGTTTTTAGAAGTATTTTATAACTGTAAAAGAAATTGCAAGATGCTAAAGTAGATGACGCCACGGTGACAATACTAGATGACTTGTTTCAAGAGGATTACATCACCACTTGATTAAACCAATTTAAGACCATCCGTTATGTTGAAATTAAAACAACATTTTTATTTATTAAGACACAATTTAACATTGCTATCAAATTCTTTTGTTGAAATTAAAGAACCGTACGTAATGACAATGTAAAAGAATACCTGCCTGTCTTTTCAGTATTAGCTACTTCAAGATGTTATTTTCATGAGTCATTATGTGTTCACATAACGACCCAAAATGAATACATGAATGAAATAATCAACACCTTCTTGAAGTTTCTCGTACTATTTAATTCCACTTCTGTTGTAAACCATTTGGGTTCAAGCAATCTCAATTATTATTTTATTAACCACATGCCATTTATCTCTAATTGGTGGTTATATTCCATTTAGGTTCTATTTCCTGCAAACCCACTAAATTAGATATTGATGGCACTTGCTTTGTTTGAGACACACATCCTTATCTCACTAAATTATATCCAAAGTCAATCAATTTATGATCCTTGGTCATTCTTGTTTTAAAGAAGAGTATTTGTGTTTTTCTCCTACACTCCAACTTTATCTGTGTCTAAAGGTGTCACATTTCATGGAGATCTATCATCCTGTCCTGTGTTGAAGTCTCTTGTGGAGGATGATGTGCTATTAGTCTAGCACTTACCCATGCTCATCTATCCCTGAGTAGTCTTCGGCTCTTGAGCTGTCCTAATTAGTTTATGTGTAATGTTCACTCCTTGAATGACCATTTATCTCTAAATTGTCATGTGCTTATGTGCAATCTCTAGTGTCTAAGCAAACCTCAAGTTGTTAAGTATACCATAAGGACAATGCTCTACTTAAGATCCCCACTTATGTTGTTCTCTTCTTTGACATAATTATCTAATGACATTCTTGATCATGATTTTCTCATTTCTCTTTGAAAAGGTAAATGCATTTATCCTATTGCATCAATATGTATCGTGCGTGGCTACACTGTTGGCCCATCTATATATATGATGCGTTACTATGATCAAGCTAAAGGTATATCTTAGACACATCACATACATTATTCTGACATATTTTCTCTAGTCGCCAAACTTTCATCTGTGTTACTATTTTTTTTTATGTTGTCACATAAGATTACATGCTTCATCCATCAAATGTCGAGCACGCCTTTTTACATGAGTTTACATGAAGACACGTATATGTAGCTACCATTTGATTTTTCATTGAAGTAAATTTTGGACAAGAATGTAACATACGAACATCCTTATATAGTCTTGAGCAATCTCCTTATGCAAGGCTTGGAATTCAGCACTCTTATGACATAAATGGTTTAAAAGGAGTTGATACGATCAATCAATATATTCTTTACTTATTCACTACTTTTGTTAACGGCAAATTTACCTTATTCCTATTATTAAATTACTCCAAACTAATTTACACTATGCCTATGTTTAAACTCAAGAGTTTCCCTTTAAGAGGGAAAACCCCTAACAAGTGAGCTAACCTCATATCTTATAATACATTTTACTATTTGTGTACGTGGATGATATAGTAATTACTAGAAGTATTGAAGATGGGATTAGAATGTTAAAATCATTCCAGTGAAAGTATCTTGCGTTTATTGGCCTACTAAAATACTTGTTGGGGATTAAAGTTTCTCTTGACAAACAACAAGTGTTGGTTAATGGTGACCGGGTATTGTGGTGTGCAACGGCTGGATAATAACCATTAGGTTAGTTTAGAAATTGTGGGAATAAGACTTGGTATGTAGGTCCTATTTGTTTAAGCTTTCTTTATGTGGCATTAGATTTTTTAGCTTTTCAAGCATTAGTAGAAGTTTCCTTTTGTTTTCCTCTAATAAGCAGTGAAGTAGCAATAACATTTGAATCATCCGATTGAATTGTTTCTCTTAATTATTATTTAACCCATTTGATACCAACATTTGGTATCAAAGATTGACTTGTTGATCTGTTTGTATGCCTAAGTTTTTTTTATTTTGAAACCATGTCCACAGTTCCTACCACCTCTAATCGTCCAAAGGATAACCCCTTTCCCTTCTAATGCCCTACTCTCACTCCTACTAATTACAATACGTGGCTATCAAGATGGAATCTATCATGGATGCCCAAGGATTTTGGAAATCCATCAAGCAAACAACCAGTGTGGTTGTAGATGAGAAGAAAAGTACACAGGCTCGAGCTTTATATTTCAAGCGACGCCGAAAGAGATCTTGATGCAGGTTGTAAGAAGACAACCAAGGAGGTTGGGACTCCTTGAGATCAAGATAAATTGGGGCTAAATAGGTTTAAAAGGCTCGTCTACGTACTTTGAAAAGTGAATTTAAGGCACTCTAAATGAAGGTAGAGAGACCGCTTCCAAAGAGACCCCTGACTCGATAGCAAAAAGCAGTAACGTTAACGAATAAACATATAATCAAACAGACGATATGTGGTATATGGTATATGGTATATGGTATATGCTACAGCACACGTCAGACGACAAATAAAATATCACCAAAAGGAAGTATAAAATGAACAAGCATGTATCAGGGAAGCCACAAGCTTCCCCTAAAAAGGTCCAAGCGTATTACATACACATCAGACCCCGTAACAATTAATCCCAGTCAAGACTGCTAGAAGTGTGGCCATACAAGACTGGATCGGATAAGAAACGAAGTGTTTAGACAGAAGCTAGAAGTGGCTTCTATTGCAGATAAAATACGAGAGGGAAGATTAAGATGGTGCGGACATGTCAAGAGGAGACCAATGGCAGCACCGGTCAGAGCAGTGGAGAACATCACCATAGAGGGTAGGAATAGTAGAGGAAGACCTAGGTTGACTTGGAAGAGAGAATTAGGCAGGATATGGTACACTTGCACCTCTCTGAGCACATGATCGAGGATAGGAGTGAGTGGAGGCGTAGGATCAAAATTAAGGACTTTTAGTGGTTTCTGTAGCTACGAAATGACTGGGATTAATTGTTACGGGGTCTGATGTGTATGTAATACGCTTGGACCTTTTTAGGGGAAGCTTGTGGCTTCCCTGATACATGCTTGTTCATTTTATACTTCCTTTTGGTGATATTTTATTTGTCGTCTGACGTGTGCTGTAGCATATACCATATACCATATACCATATACCACATATCGTCTGTTTGATTATATGTTTATTCGTTAACGTTACTGCTTTTGCTATCGAGCCAGGGGTCTCTTTGGAAGCGGTCTCTCTACCTATCTAGATAGAGGAAAGACTTGCCACCACCTACCCCTCCCAGACCCTGCTCTTGAGTGGGACATACTGGGTTTGTTTGTTTGTTTGTTTGTTTGTAAATGAAGGATAGTGAGGCCATTGATGAATTCATAGGAAAGCTATCTGGAACGATCTCAAAGTTCAACAGCGTAGGAGCTACCTTGGAGGACGAGGAGTTGGTCCGCAAAACTTTTTGACATGGTACCAGATAAGTTTATTAATCCGGTTGCGTCACTTGAGAAAAGTACTAACATGGAAAAGATGCTTTTAAGGAGGCACTGTTGCCCAATATCAACTTATGAACACACAATTAAATCACAAATGATCAACACACTTGAACTTCAATTTGATAACACAATCACAATATGATAAACTTCTTCAATTATTTACAGACACACATATATATACATGCTTTGATAGTTTCTAACTTTAAACATAAACACACTAGACCCTTAGACTTTACATATTTGCATATTTGACACACAACATACTTTAGACTATTTACATAAACGACCCATAACTTTAGACCATATGGATAAGGAATTATAATCCAATATTTTCCTCCCTAATTAGTCCATGCCTTCAATATCTTCATCTTTATTATCTTCATTCACGAACACATTTTAGAAGATCTTTGTCTTTAAACTTCAGTTTCCTACCATCCTTTGCTTGATTTCTTGATCTAAATTTGCAACACAAACTTTTTCTTGAACTTGAACACTTTCTTCCATGTTTTCTTTGACACGACCAACTGCATTTTCTTGAATCTCTACTGGTTGTCTTTCAGTGGTAAGTCACCAACTATTTCTCGATTCCTTCTTTTGTAACTTGATTTAGCATCTTTGACAATCATGTTCCTTGTGATAATACATCCTTTCATGATGTAACTTGATACTCCTGCATCTTCTATCTTCTTGAACATAATCACCAACTGCTTCTTTTCATTATCTTCTTCTAGATCATGAATCCTTTTAATAATGAAACCAGACCATTCTGGTTCTTCATGATTAATGTATTTAGATAATGATAACCAAAAATCATTATCCTTTTCATCTAAGGACGTTTCCTCATATTTCTCATTATCTTCAGTAACTGTCATCAAGAGAGTCGGTTCCTCGTCTTCATGCACCAAGTTTGACTCTTCTTGTGCTTGTTTTTCTTGAGGACAATCTCTTGCATAATGTCCAAACTTATGACAGTTATAACATTCAACTTTCCTAATATCCTTTTTACAGTCGACTTGACTTTTAGGGTAATCTTTCTTCTTTACTCATATAAAGGAACTTTTCCTTCCTTTTCTTGAGCAGACTTTCTATCACACCAATTCCCTTGTGATGTATCAAATTTCTTTGTCCACGTCTTTCAAAACGTTTTCGATGACTCGACTTGTCATGACGTGTGAACAAAAGTTTTTCTTGATTATTTACCGGGCCTTCATTCATTAGATTGATCCTTTCTTCAAAGGCTTTCAATCTTCCAATTATCTCATCTAAAGATGTCATTTCTAGATCAACAAATTGTTCAACAGTTGCAAGAATTTGAATAAACCTTTTCTGTACAGAACTTAAAAGTTTTTGTACTAAAGTTGGTTGATCAAAAGTTGATCCAAGACCACTTGCTCTTGTGATAATACTATTAAGCTTTACGGTGAATGAATCGATAATGTCTTCCTCATTCATTTTCAACATCTCAAACTCAGTTTTGAGTGTTTGAAGACGTGCTTTCTACACCGATCCACACCGACAAGCCTTGTTTTAAGTGCATCCTAAATTTCTTTTGCACTTTCACAATTTACAACTTGTAATATCACCTCTTTAGGTAGTCCATGAAATAAATATGCAATCACCGTCATATCTTTCTTTTCATCAGGCTGTGTATTAGCATTAGGTTCAATCATTCCTATAGTTCATTTGTCCTACGTATGGTTTTCATATGAATAGACCATACAAGATAATTTGCAGTTTTCAACATAGGATATTTGAATTGGGAGAATGAACTACCTCTTATGTATTACAATTGTGTTTTTATCGGTTCTCGATATCGACTCTACTGTCATCTTAACTTAGATTTTCTTCAAAAATGTTAAGTTTTCAAATAGGAACAATTTCAAATTGGTTTTCCTTTTAAAACAAAACGTGATTTCGAAAGTTCAATCCAACGTTCCAATGGGAATCAAAAAATACAAATTCTAACCCTAGTCAAATATAGGTATAGAACAAATGTAAACTAAATTCCAAGTAATTAACACGTATAACCAGGAATTATACATTTCTTCTCGAAAGACTTTAGACTTGGTTGATGTTCTTCACGGGTTGACTTCAATCTTAACCCTCTCGATTTGAATTGGAACAAAGGAGTGTTTCTTTCCTTTCTTTCTGGTCCACGTAAACAACAACCAAAAGACAAAACAAAAGAAGTATTGTTCTTATTCTTTGACTTTCGAACAACAGCAAGTGAAACAAAACAAAACTTGTTTTCTTTTTAGTTTGTTAACCAATCAAGGATTATATTAATAAACAATTAACAGCCCTCCCTATTGGATTCTGTTAATTCAAATAGAGGCACTAATGACACAATCAAATCAGCCTCTCAAAAGCCTTTGATTTGTAACCGTATTCGTTTCTTTGCGATAAAAGGCAGACAACAAACACAGTTTGTTTTTGTCTTTTCGAAATTAAACAGCCAATCGCTGCCTCTTGCATGATGAGAACTAGACAATGGTTTCCGAATACCTAGGTTTCGAATTTAACACAAGAATAATAACATAAACGATACTTGTTTCTGCCCCCTCAAATTCGTATTCAGACTCCAATTCATCTTTAATGAAGCACTCGATCAATTCCTCTATGATTATGCAACAATCAACCACGATGTGGTTCGTATCCCCGATACTTTAGCGAAACTTGAATCTTCAAGAACGTATGAATAAACACAAATCTTCAAGAGCCCCAGGATCTCATACCAATTGTTATCCAAGATCAACTTATGAACACACAATTGAATCACAAATGATCAACACATGCAAACACACACATATATATACATGCTTTGATAGTTTCAAACTTTAAACATAAGCACACTAGACCCTTAGACTTTACATATTTACATATTTGACACACAAGATACTTTAGACTATTTACATAAATGACCTATAACTTTAAATCATATGGATAAGGAATTATAATCCAACAGGAAATTGGGCACCTAAAGTATTATGAAGACACACTGAGACTCTGAAAAGGGAGTAATACCGGTGAGACACGTTGTTACTCACCCAAATTAGATAACTCTATGGGCCTAATGGGTTCAACAAAATCTCATATGACGGGTGGTCATGGTTGGGTATGAATAATGACAGAGGAAGGGCCGAGTTAAGAGGTCGGGGTTTGATACGTAGAAGAGGTGGACGCTGGAATGGCGGGTCACAACATGAAGCATCAAGCTCAAACCAAAGACCAAGAGATAAGAAACATATTGAATATTGTTGATACATATGTACCTAGTTTAGGAGCTTAATGTAAAATGTCTTTCATGTCTTAAATATTGTAATTGAATGGGTATGAATAAAATACAATATGTGGTTGATGCTTATAATGTTTAATATTTCATTGTTTATTGTATGATAACGTATATTGAACTAACTATATAGGTTTGTGGTTGTTTGCATAATTCTTAGTCAAATATGGTTGAGAAACATGCTTAAACTTAACCGTATGAAGTATTCATGCAAATGGACCATGCTAATGGACCATACGCATGAACATTTCATGCTAGTGGACCAGTTGCACGACTGAACCAGGAGACTGGATCAGTCGCACGATTATGACATGTGATTGACTCAGTCGCATGACTGGACCTTCAGTCGTGCGGATGAATCAACCGCATGCTTCAGTCGCACGACTGGACCATGCTGATGGTTCAGTCGCACGAATAAAGACTCCAAAATTATAAATACCACTTAATTCATGGAAAACGTAAGAAATTGAATACCTACGCACATACTCGTACCCTAGTCGTCTAGAGGCTCAAGAAAACCTGTTCCAACTTCATAGTTCGTCTCTGATCAATTCTGTTCGTTCTTAACGTTTGTTTCATTATAGGATTGATCAGATTGTCATTCTCACTAATTGAATCGCCAATCAAATAGGATTCGGCACTATTTGAGTTGGTATAAGCGCATTATCAGTTAGTACTCGGTACGTACACAGTCCTAACAATATTTCAATTATGACCAATTTGGTCATTATACTTCAAAGTGCAAGCCATCAAAAGATAATAGAGAAGATGCAAACTTAACTAGAAACAAGATGATGAGGTTACCTTACTGTTGAGTGTTAGTGAGGAAGAGACACAAAGCATGGTGTTACTGATAAAGAAAGAGTATACCCACGTCAACATAAAGGTCAGAATGACAATAATACACACGTTTGGTTCCTTAATAATAGGGTAACCAACCATATGAATGGTGTAAGAGAACCGTTTGCAAAATTATATGAATGAGTGATTGGGTAGGTTCGGTTTGGTGATGGGTTAAACGTGAAAATACAAGGAAAGGGTATGATGCTGGTGGAATGTAAAACTAGAGAACAGTTGCTGATCTCAGATGTCTTGTATATACCATCTTAACAAACAACATTTTAAGCTTGGGCTAATTACTGAAGATGGGTACGACATCCAAATGCATTAAGACTTTCTAAGAAGTTTGATGAACATGGAAGACTCTTCATGAAGATACACGATCAGTATATTGATTTGTAAGGCCCACCTTTCTCAGGGAAGCCTCACAGTTGGTCATTCACAGCAAAACATCGAGTTAAAACAGTCATTTACTCATATGTGTATAAATATATATGAAGTGGAAAATACTGTAATTTCAATCCATTACAAATGAAATATAAACATTGTCTTTAATTCTTAAAATCTATTTAAAGTCCTATTAATCTTTTCTTCATCAGGGATGCCAGTTTTCTAGTGCCAATTAGCTTCAGTGCCATGCCTCTATTCCGTAGCTCTAACTCTTACCTGTCAACTGATATGCATACAAAAGTCAGTTTTGCTGAGTGAATTCTAGGTTTACTTTGCTAAATAACTTTCGTAAGAGATATTAGCTTTATCAGTTGAAAATTTGTTCTCGTCTATCAAGCATCCATACATACAGGCTATCACTTTATCGATACTTTATCATTGCTTTTCATTTCTCGTTATTTATTACTCTTCTTTATCCATCAATTCTCTGTCACTATCGGTGCCTAGGCTCGCCTAGGACTTAACCGACACGCCAATTAAGGGCTTACAGTCGTACTCGATCGGGCCATTATTGTCATGCCAATTCAGGGCTTACAGACCTGCCTGTTCGAGCACTACTTTATCCGGGTGAGGGCACAACAAATGCAACCCTCCTTTAGCCATTGCTTGCAAGTCTTTACTTTATCCCTTGCCTGCAGGACTTTACTTGCAAGACTTTACTTTATCCAGGTACACGTTATGGGCCCAATAACTTTTCTTTACGTTTCACTTTCATGTTTAAGTTATACATAATATAACACATCACATTACAAGGCAATTCATTTCTACTAGATCATATCACAATGAGGGAAACACACTATCAATTCATTATAACACCCCATTTCTCATATAAGATAGTATGTAAAACTTTACTTTAAAGAACTGATCATAAAAAGTATGTATCTTAGTATGCATACCGCCCCAAACATTTAAAGCATGTATAAAATAGGGGATCTAGAACTCACCTGAACTTGTCCCAGTAGCTTAAATTCTAAGTTACTTAAGCTAAAGCCTGAATACTCTAGCTGCACAAAAGTTAATACGCAAAAACGTCATTTTCTTCATAGTTTCGCTGCCAGTTTCGCTGGTAGTTTCGCTGCCAGTTTCGCTGGCAGTTTCGCTACCAGTTTCGCTGGGCAGCACTTCTGCTAGTTTCGCTAGACAGATTCGCTGCCTTGAGCGCCCAACTTTCGTTGGAATTTCCTAGTTTGCTATGTCTATAGGTCAGCCTAAGTACTTAGCGAAGTTATCAGCGAAACTGTAGTTTCGCAGTAGCGATACTATAGTTTCGCTAGGATTCTCCTAGTTCGCTGGATAAATGCACAGTTTCGCTGGATGAATACTTAAATTCGCTGGATCGGGGCCCAGTTTCGCTGGATGAACAGAAACTCAGATCCAGCCGTTTTTAACCCAAAACCTTAACTTTTTACGTCCAAATCCTTAGTTTACCTTCAATGAAACCAAATCTAAGCTTTTTACACGTTTTCATACGTAAAAATTCGACCTTTATGTGTTTCTTTAAACTTTTCAAAACCCCAAAACCCTAGAATCCGGGTTTGATCTACAGAGGGCCTTAGAGGTCGATTCTTACCTTGTTTTGTTGCTCTTTCTTGTGTTTTGATGCTCCAATCCACCAGAACTTCAATCCTTCCAACCTTCAAGCTCCAAATCTTGAATTTCTTCACTTTCTCTCTCTACGAATTTGGTGGCTAGGGTTGTAATGTGATGGAATGGGACTGATTATGCATGTTTAAGGGCTGATTAGGGCCCTTAAACCCACCAAGTCTAGCCCATTAAGGCTAATTTGATCCATAGCCCACTAATTTACCCCTTTATTTCTTAAATTAACCCTTAAAAGCCCGTTTATTATTAAATGGCTTGTTTCGGGAAATTTCGGGGCGTTACAAGTCTCCCCCTTATTTAGGTTTCGTCCTCGAAACCTGACTCATCACTAAATAGATCGGGGTATTGGCGTCTCATTTCCTCCTCGGATTCCCAGGTGGCATCCGACCTTTTTCGGTGTTTCCATTGCACCTTGACTTGCTTGACTACTTTATTTCTCAATTGTTTCTCCTTCCGATCCAGTATAGCCACTGGTTGTTCTACATAGTTCAGCTTCTCGTCCACCTCGATGTCATCTAGAGGTACGATGCCTCATTTGGTGCTAAACATTTTCTTAAGTGCGACACATGAAAGGTAGGATGAATCCCACTTAATTCTTCTGGAAGGTCTAGCCTGTAAGCTACGTCCCCAACTCGTGCTAGTACCTCGAATGGTCCGATGAACCTGGGACTCAGTTTCCCCCTCTTCCTAAATCGGATGATTCCCTTCCATGGTGACACTTTTAGCATTACCCTATCACCCACGCTGAACTCTATTGGTCTCCTTCTTTTGTCGGCGTATGACTTTTGTCTATCCTTGGCAGCCTTCATATACGCCTTGATTTTCTCCAACTTTTCCGTTGTGGCTTCCACAACTTCTAAGCTTCCTAGCTCCTTCTGTCCGACATCACCCCAACAAATAGGAGTTCTGCACCGTCGACCGTACAATAACTCATATGGGGGCATCTTAATACTGGCGTGGTAGCTGTTGTTATAGGAGAACTCTGCTAGTGGCAGATGATCATCCCAATTACCGCCAAATTCGATAACGCATGCCCGAAGCATATCCTCCAGTGTCTGGATCGTTCTTTCCGATTTCCTATCGGTCTGTGGGTGGTATGCGGTACTAACATGCAACCTCGCACCATCTCTTCATTGAACTTTTTCCAAAACTTTGAGGTGAACCGCGTATCCCTATCTGAAACAATCGATACGGGCATACCATGTCGCGCCACAATTTCTCGGATAAATAGTTCAGCAAGCTTTTCTGAACTAATTGCTTCCTTGATGGCAGGAAATGCGTACTTTTAGTCAGTCTATCAACAACCACCCATATCGCGTCACGACCTTTTGTCGTGCGGGGTAGTTTGGTGATGAAGTCCATGGTAACATGTTCCCACTTCCACTCTGGTACTTCTAATGGCTGAACATAACCATAAGGTCTTTGGTGCTCAGCCTCACCTGTAGGCACGTGAGACATTTGTTTACATACGCAACCACATCTCTTTTCATCCCAGGCCACCAATAATCTTTCTTCAAATCATGGTACATCTTATTTGCGCCTGGATGTATTGAGTAGCAGGTCTTGTGCGCTTCATCCATAATCTTTTCCCGCAAGTCACCATGCTTCGGAACCCATATCCTGCCATGGAAGGTCTTAACGCCAAGGTGTTTTATACCAATTCATCCACTTTTCCACCATCCTTTCCTTATTGATTTGCTGCTCTTTTAAAGCGTCCATTTGAGCTTTGCTTATCATCCTCATAACATCTGGGGTCATACTAGTTGGCACGCCTTCACCCGGATCAGTTCATATCCTTCCTTTCGGCTTAGGGCATCGGCTACCACGTTCGCCTTACCCGGGTGATAATGGATTTCACAGTCGTAATCCTTTATCAACTCCAACCACCTCCTCTGTCTCATATTTAGGTCCTTCTGCTCAAAGAAATATTTTAGACTTTTGTGGTGGGTAAATATGGAACACTTAGTTCCATACAAATAGTGTCTCCAGATCTTTAATGCGAACACTACTGCGGCAAGTTCCAAATCGTGAACCGGATAGTTAACCTCTGTGTCCTTTAACTGTCTGGATGCGTAAGCTATAACCTTCCCTCTTTGCATCAACACACAGCCTAACCCGCAGTAAGAAGCATCGGAGTATACCGTTAGGTCTTCATCTCCCTCCGGTAGGGTTAGTATAGGAGCTTTGGTTAATCTATCCTTCAATTCCTGGAACGCATCTTCCTGTTCCTTTCCCCAGTCGAACACCACGTTCTTCCTCGTTAACCTTGTTAATGGGGAAGCTATCTTCGAGAAATCTTGATGAACCTTCTATAATAACCAGCCAATCCCAAGAAACTACGGATTTCGGATGGCGTCCTCGGGGAATTCCATTGCGTAACTGCTTCAACTTTCGCTGGATCAACCATTACTCCCTCGGAATTTATAACGTGCCCTAAAAACTGTACCTCCCATAGCCAGAAGGCACATTTAGAGAACTTTGCATACAGTTTCTCCCTTCGTAAAGTTTCTAACACCTCCTTGATATGACAAGCGTGATCTCCTTCGTTCTTTGAGTATATCAGGATATCGTCAATGAATACTATCACCGATCTGTCCAGCATCGGGCGGCACACGCGATTCATCAAGTCCATGAATGCCGCAGGAGCATTGGTTAGCCCGAAAGACATAACCAGAAACTCGTAGTGGCCATAGCGCGTTCGGAAGGCCGTCTTTGGGATATCTTGCTCCCTTACCTTCAGTTGGTGATATCCAGATCAGAGATCTATTCGGGAGAACCAACTTGCCCCTTGCAACTGATCAAACAGATCATCTATCCGGGGTAGAGGGTACCGATTCTTCACAGTCAGCTTATTCAACTCCCTGTAATCTATACACATCCTCATGCTGCCATCCTTCTTCTTCACAAACAGCACGGGAGCCCCATGGAGAAATGCTGGGCCTAATGAATCCCTTGTCAAGGAGTTCCTGCAGTTGTGACATGAGCTCCTTCATCTCGGACGGAGCTAGGCGGTAGGGTGCTTTGGCAATGGGTTGGGCTCCTGACAGTAAGTCAATCTGAAACTCTATCTCCCTGTCCGGTGGTACTCCGGGCAGATCCTCCGGGAATACGTCAGGAAAGTCCCGCACCACTAGTACATCGGACAACTCCTTCGCTTTATCTTTAGCATCCTTGACGTACGCTAGATAAGCTCCGCACCCTCGCCTCATACATTTCTCCGCCTTGATCATGGAAATGATCCTTGGAACCTTACAATCGTTATCACCGTAGATCGTAACCGGACAACCATCTGGAGCCGTTAACCGGATCATCTTCTGTTGGCATACTATGTTAGCATCGTGGGCAGCTAGCCAATCCATCCCTAGTACGACATCGAAACCTCCTAGGGGCATAACAAACAATCGTGCGGGAAAGTAATGGCCTCCTAATTTAATGTGGCAATCCTCTATCATCCTGACTATTCTAATGGACTTACCATCGACTGTTTCTACTTCGAAGACATCATCTATTTCCTTAGTTTGGACATCTAGTGTGGCACAGAAGGATATAGATATGAAACTCTTACTGGCACCACTATCAAATAATATGGAGGCGCAAACATCATTGACAAGGAGCATACTGACACTACGTCCGGGTCCTTCCTTGCTTCCTTCTTGTTCATGGTGAAAGCCCTTGCCTTGACCTTGGGCTTTCCATCATCCCCCTTGTCATCACCCTGCTCGTGCCCGAGCTTCCCGGCTTGGCTTTCTTGCAATCCCTGCTGTAGTGCCTCGACTCATGGCAGTTAAAGCACTCGTTTACTTCCGGGCACTCCCTAGCCATGTGACCCGTTTTCCCACACCGGTAGCACCCATGGCTACCCAATCGGCACTCTCCGGGATGCCTCCTCCCACACTTCCCACAGTTCTTAACTTCCTCGACCCCCTTCACAACCATCTGTTTGCATCCACCCTTGCTTTCTTGTTCCCCGGTTGGTGGCCACTACTTCCATATCTCTTCCCATTGTTATTCCAAGCCTTCTTCGTCTCACCCACTATCACCGGCCTGCGATGATCGTACAACCTTCCACTGAGGTCCACCGCTGATATAGAAGTACCAGGTCAGGCCGTGACCATGTCCCTACGAATGTCCAGAGGCAACCCTTGTATGTACCTCTTGATTCTCTTGGATTCAGGAGTCACCAAGTCAGGCACCAGACGTGCCATTTCATTGAATTTTGTAGTGTACTCCTGGTGAGTCATATTTCCAGCCTCCAAACTCACGAACTCTTGCTCAATCTTGTCAAGCTCTCTTTCCGGGCAGTACTCCTCTATCACCAACCTCTTCATCTCCGGCCACTTCATCCTCTCAATGGCCTCCTCTCCGTAAGACTCAACAATGTTATCCCACCAACACAATGCTGGATCCAAAAGGGAATGGGAAGCAAACTTCACCTTTTGGTTTCACGGCACTCACTGATCTTCAGTACGGCCTCCATTTCCTTCCAACGCTGAGCAGTGGCAGCGTTACCAGTACCATCAAACGTTGGGGGCTTACACATCTGAAAATCCCCGTAGCTGCACCCCTTCGCCCTCTCTTCCACTTCAGGGCCATCATGGTTACCCAGACGATCTCCCTCGTCGCTCAATTCCTCAGTCTTGACTGCCCCTTTCTTATCAACTTTTTCTGAAGCCGTACTCTTCTTACTGTCGCCTTAACCTGCTCCACAAATTCCGCAAGCAGAGCGGGCATCACTCCAGACAGGACCTGATGCACCTCTTGGGCAATAGCTTCCTTTACTGTCTCTTTCAGTTTGGCCTGATCAGGGGTAGACCCCTCGGCTCTCGTTTCTAACTCAACCTCCTCCTCCTTAATCGGTTCCTCAACCGGCTTTCTGGTTGACCTTTTTATTGGCTTCACAGTTGCACTTGCAGTTTCCTTTGCCTTAGTCGGGGGCCTTCCCCTAGTGCTTCTCCGGGTGACCATGGTTGGAACTTCTTTCTTAGGTGCCATTCGTTCTACTTCCTATAAGATTCAGAATGTTAATATGGTCTTTCAAGGCAAGTTCAGTTCACGACAAGTTTTGTAAATTTTTAATAACAGTGGCCAGTTGTGATTAACTACTTACAGAACTCCTCGTGCCATAAACTTTCCTATCCTGAACCACACCAACACTAGAACCTACTATACCTATTCTATGCACGTATAAGTCACATAAATTCAGATAGGTGTCACAGATAACTTTATCATACTCTATCTCGGCTCTTACTTAAATAAGAAGGCACTATCCCTCAGAATAATACCTACAACATACTTTGTTACCTCTTGGCATGGAGCTTCTTGGACTGGCATCCTTGACACTTGGTCCTATTATCTGTTTAAGTTTAGGTTTACAAAAACAGTTTTCCCAAATCTCTCAACATTGGCTCTGATACCAACTTGTAAGGCCCACCTTTCTCAGGGAAGCCTCACAGTTGGTCAATCACAGCAAACATCGAGTTTAAAACAGTCATTTACTCATATGTGTATAAATATATATTGCAGCGGAAAATACTGTAATTTCAATCAATTACAAATGAAATATAAACATTGTCTTAATTCTTAAAATCTATTTAAGTCCTATTATCTTTTCTTCATCAGGGATGCCAGTCTTCTAGTGCCAAGTAGCTTCAGTCCCATGCCTCTATTCCGTAGCTTTAACTCTTACCTGTCAACTGATATGCATACAAAAGTCAGCTTCGCTGAGTGAATTCTAGGTTTACTTTGCTAAATAACTTTCGTAAGAGATATTAGCTTTATCAGTTGAAAATTTGTTCTCGTCTATCAAGCATCCATACATACAGGCTATCACTTATCGATACTTTATCATTGCTTTCATTTCTCGTTATTTATTACTCTTCTTTATCCGTCAATTCTCTGTCACTATCGGTGCCTAGGCTCGCCTAGGACTTTACCGACACGCCAATTAAGGGCTTACAGTCGTACTCGATCGGGCCATTATTGTCATGCCAATTCAGGGCTTACAGACCTGCCTGTTCGAGCATTACTTTATCCGGGTGAGGGCACAACAAATGCAACCCTCCTTTAGCTATTGCTTGCAAGTCTTTACTTTATCCCTTGCCTGCAGGACTTTACTTGCAAGACTTTACTTTATCCAGGTACACGTTATGGGCCCAATAACTTTTCTTTACGTTTCACTTTCATGTTTAAGTTATACATAATATAACACATCACATTACAAGGCAATTATTTCTACTAGATCATA